>JACVCZ010000015.1:0-600000 GCA_020829145.1 Drosophila nigrodunni | reverse complement strand
AATATTTACATTACAAATTTTCATAAAATCTCTTCCCAGTACTGCATCCCACCTCATAGATTCATCAGATACAACAATTAAATCAAAATATATTTTTTTATTAATTTTTTCATAACATAAACCGAAATTTTTCCAAAAATATTTAATCGGCTTTCGTTTAGCCCAAAATAACTTTCATTGTGAACTTGGAGTCCTACTCCAGCTGCAACGCAGGATTTTCTAATAAATGATATAGGGCTACCTGAATCTATGAGGCATTCTGCAACCATTGAATGATTAATATTATCTCTAAAATACAATCTAATAAATCTTACGTAGTTATTATCCTGAGTGTTCTTCCTCTTCGGGCATAGGGCAATTAAATGATCGACTGCCCCGCATCCATAACAAGAGCCCTTTTCTCGTCTGGGTTTCAAACAATCCTTTGCCCAGTGGCCCTGGGAGTTGCAGTTGAAGCAACGAGACTCCTTGGTAATGTAGCTGCTTGGTGCTGTCTTCACAAACGATTTCGGCTTCTCTCCTGAAGCACCCTGTTCAGGCAACTGCACTTCAGCGAATGCGCGCAGCATGCGCTTAGTGTTTTCAAAACACTGGATTTTCGCCTGTGTGCGCAACACTTTGTCCGGGATTCACGCGCATGAAGTAACTTGTTCTCATAATATATCGAGAACTTCTCGTTCTTGCACCAAGTACGTGCTTCAAACTTACGTCTTACCTCAGCTTTCGATAGTTTTCCTCCAAATGCTATCACTAATTGGTTTAACATCTCGTCCAACTGTTTTAATATGCGCCCAGGATCAGCATGTAACCAAACTAAAGCGTTGCCTTTGAGTTTAGCGATGCACAAAAACTTGCGTTGAGTATCAGTCAGTTGGTATAATTCCGCGATGTTTCCTAATTGGACTATCCAATTTTGAATAGCGTTGTCTCCAGTGAAGTCTGGTAAGATTTCATTTGCCAATTGGAACATAGGCGAATTCCATTCGTCGCTTTTTTTTGTTAAATTTCATTATGCGTCTTGGCGACACTATTCTGCGCGTCACTGGCTTGCTCGTCGAATTCATTGCCGGCGCCGCCGTCACCGACGCTTTCTTGACTGCATACACTATGGTTGTCTCGCTCGCTCTGCTGTTGGCCTGTGGTTCTCGAACATTCTGCATCGATGTTTTGTAGCGTAATTTTTGCTAGCTCGATCTGGCGCCTTAAGTCTCTTAAATAGTTTTCGCCTTCGGAAATTTCTTTACGTTGGTTCTGCCACTGACATGTCCGAAGATCATCCTCACTGCTTACTGGGTCACCTTCTGCAATCGCTGACATCGGGACGCTACCACGCTCGTCTGCTGGCACTATATTGATGCGCGCCACAAGTTCAGCTTTTGACCCCTTAGTTGGCAGTCCCAACACATCTAGCCACTTCTTTAGCTGAATGACCGTCACCTCGTTAATATTTATATCCATTTGGTGAATTTCTATCTCACTTCTGAGATTATAACCGGCTTTTTCCATTAAAACTTTTCAGCTTCATTTTGTACGTCTCTCTCTTTATTCTCCTTATGCAGAACTGTCTTCTTCTTATTCTTTTTTCTATCGATCTCCCTTGTTTTACATTTCGATATTTTACTGTACCGATATCTCGTGTTTACATTTCGTGTTTACATTTACATTAGGTTTCTGCTGTTAACTTAACATTATGGGTATTCCTACGTAGTAGCCTACTACAAGACGGACAGACGGACATGGCTATATCGACTCGGCTATTGATGCTGATCAAGAATATATATACTTTATGGGGTCTGCCACGCCTCCTTCTGCCTGTTACATACATTCCAACGATTACAATATACCCTTTTACTCTACGAGTAACGGGTATAACAAGCTCAGCAAAATAGAAACTATTCTTTATATTTACAACCATTTAAAACCAAACATGACACCACTGGACAAATTCCCGCACACATATTCTTATACGCCGGACAACCAATTCTAGATACACAAGACAGACAAGAAAGGACAATAAACAAAATAAACAGTGACCGACATGAATACGAAGTCGATACTAGATATCGAAAGGGACCATTACAAAAAGGAAAATTAGAAAACCCATTCAAAGCCAACCAAAACGTCACGCAAACAGATCCTGATCATTACCAAATTACTAACAACAAGAAAGAAAAGTACAGTCGAGCGCGCCCGACCGTATAATACTCTCTGCATTTGTCCCGATTAAATTATTAAAATCGGTATCGAGATATTACAATGTGAATTACTTGCATTACAACACGTTGAAACAAAAACAAGAAAGAAAAGTACAGTCGAGCGCGCCCGACCGTATAATACTCTCTGCATTTGTCCCGATTAAATTTTTAAAATCGGTATCGAGATATTACAATGTGAATTACTTGCATTAAAACACGTTGAAACAAAAACAATCTAAGCATAATCGAACATACATCTGTTTGTTTGCATGCGAATACACATACGTTTGGCAATATGTATATGATGCAAATATGTATGTATGTGTGTATTCGGAGCAGCCAGCGACCGCGGGCAGCGCTGCCCACATACAGGCAGCGAAAACATTCGAACATGTGCTTGTGTGTTTCTATCTCGCTTGCACCTATGGGTTGATATTGCGTTCAATTATCAATATTGTAACGCTTCTAGTTTTCTTGTTAATAGTCCGATTTTAATGCGCCTTTCAGGATAGTTTAATATAGTTAGTCTTCACACCAGTTATAAACTACAATACTGTACGATACGGAAAAAACGGCATTGAAGCTTGAAAACTATTTTATAAATTGTGGGAAAAGTGGGCGTGGCAGTCAAAAATTTTAAATGGCAATGTAACTATGCTCTCGCAAAGAACACCCGTACCAGAATTGGTGATCCTAGGTGCCATAGTTACTGAGATATTTTGCCGAAAACACCAATTTTCACGAGGTGTGTCCAGTTTTTTGCTTATTGTGGGCGAATGGGGCGTGGCATCGAAAAAAAAAAAAAATAATTCTTGTATTGACTGACTAAATATCTGATCGTTTGACACCAAGCTCGAACTTGTAGCTCTTACCATCTCTGAAATCTGTTTGTTCATACGGACAGACGGACAGACAGACAGACAGACAGACAGACAGACGGACAGACGGACAGACGGACATGGCTATATCGACTCGGCTTGTGATGCTGATCAATAATATATATACTTTATGGGTTCTGCCACGCCTCCTTCTGCCTGTTACATACTTTTGCACAAACCCAATATACTCTTGCAGAGAGTATAACAATCTAAGCATAATCAAACATACATCTGTTTGTTTGCATGCGAATACACATACGTTTGGCAATATGTATATGATGCAAATATGTATGTATGTGTGTATTCGGAGCAGCCAGCGACCGCGGGCAGCGCTGCCCACACACAGGCAGCGAAAACGTTCGAACATGTGCTTGTGTGTTTCTATCTCGCTTGCACCTATGGGTTGATATTGCGTTCAATTATCAATATTGTAACGCTTCTAGTTTTCTTGTTTATAGTCCGATTTTAATGCGCCTTTCAGGATAGTTTAATATAGTTAGTCTTCACACCAGTTATAAACTACAATACTGTACGATACGGAAAAAACGGCATTGAAGCTTGAAAACTATTTTATAAATTGTGGGAAAAGTGGGCGTGGCAGTCAAAAATTTTAAATGGCAATGTAACTTTGCTCTCGCAAAGAACACCCGTACCAGAATTGGTGATCCTAGGTGCCATAGTGGCTATATCGACTCGGTTTGTGACGCTGATCAAGAATATATATACTTTATACCTTCTGCCTGTTACATACTTTTGCACAAACCCAATATACTCTTGCAGAGAGTATAGAAACAAGAAAGAATGCTATAGTCGCCTCGCGACTTTAGGATACCCGTTACTCAGTTTCAATTTGTTATTAACAATAGTGATGGATATAATAGCTTGGCAAACACAGAACATTTTCATACAAATTCATGTTTAGGGCATATTTTCGACCGATCGTTCCTATAGGAGCTATACGATATAGTAGTACAGGTAAAACTTATATTGATATACATATTTGATAATGTAAATACACACATTTCAACACAAATAATAGGCATTGGTAAAGGTTCAGTTTTTTTCAAAAGGTTTCGCATTCGTAGAATTATCTACAGGAAAACATGTAATACCACATGAATTCCATATAGTCGATCAAGACTTCCCAATACCAAGCAATGGCATTATTGGAATAGACTTCATAAACAAGAAAGAAAAGTACAGTCGAGCGCGCCCGACCGTATAATACTCTCTGCATTTGTCCCGATTAAATTATTAAAATCGGTATCGAGATATTACAATGTGAATTACTTGCATTAAAACACGTTGAAACAAAAACAATCTAAGCATAATCAAACACACATCTGTTTGTTTGTATTCGAATACACATACGTTTGGCAATATGTATATGATGCAAATATTTATGTATGTATGTGTGTATTCGGCGCAGCCAGCGACCGCGGGCAGCGCTGCCGCCACACAGGCAGCGAAAACGTTCGAACATGTGCTTGTGTGTTTCTATCTCGCTTGCACCTATGGGTTGATATTGCGTTCAATTAACAATATTGTAACGCTTCTAGTTTTCTTGTTTATAGTCCGATTTTAATGCGCCTTTCAGGATAGTTTAATATAGTTAGTCTTCACACCAGTTATAAACTACAATACTGTACGATACGGAAAAAACGGCATTGAAGCTTGAAAACTATTTTATAAATTGTGGGAAAAGTGGGCGTGGCAGTCAAAAATTTTAAATGGCAATGTAACTATGCTCTCGCAAAGAACACCCGTACCAGAATTGGTGATCCTAGGTGCCATAGTGGCTATATCGACTCGGTTTGTGACGCTGATCAAGAATATATATACTTTATACCTTCTGCCTGTTACATACTTTTTGCACAAACCCAATATACTCTTGCAGAGAGTATAGAAACAAGAAAAGAATGCTATAGTCGCCTCGCGACTTTAGGATACCCGTTACTCAGTTTCAATTTGTTATTAACAATAGTGATGGATATAATAGCTTGGCAAACACAGAACATTTTCATACAAATTCATGTTTAGGGCATATTTTCGACCGATCGTTCCTATAGGAGCTATACGATATAGTAGTACAGGTAAAACTTATATTGATATACATATTTGATAATGTAAATACACACATTTCAACACAAATAATAGGCATTGGTAAAGGTTCAGTTTTTTCAAAAGGTTTCGCATTCGTAGAATTATCTACAGGAAAACATGTAATACCACATGAATTCCATATAGTCGATCAAGACTTCCCAATACCAAGCAATGGCATTATTGGAATAGACTTCATAAACAAGAAAGAAAAGTACAGTCGAGCGCGCCCGACCGTATAATACTCTCTGCATTTGTCCCGATTAAATTATTAAAATCGGTATCGAGATATTACAATGTGAATTACTTGCATTAAAACACGTTGAAACAAAAACAATCTAAGCATAATCAAACACACATCTGTTTGTTTGTATTCGAATACACATACGTTTGGCAATATGTATATGATGCAAATATTTATGTATGTATGTGTGTATTCGGCGCAGCCAGCGACCGCGGGCAGCGCTGCCGCCACACAGGCAGCGAAAACGTTCGAACATGTGCTTGTGTGTTTCTATCTCGCTTGCACCTATGGGTTGATATTGCGTTCAATTATCAATATTGTAACGCTTCTAGTTTTCTTGTTTATAGTCCGATTTTAATGCGCCTTTCAGGATAGTTTAATATAGTTCGTCTCCACACCAGTTATAAACTACAATACTGTACGATACGGAAAAAACGGCATTGAAGCTTGAAAACTATTTTATAAATTGTGGGAAAAGTGGGCGTGGTAGTCAAAATTTTAAATGGCAATGTAACTATGCTCTCGCTAGGAACATCCGTACCAGAATTGGTGATCCTAGGTGCCATAGTTACTGAGATATTTGCCGAAAACACCAATTTTTCACGAGGTGTGTCCAGTTTTTTGCTTATTGTGGGCGAATGGGGCGTGGCATCGAAAAAAAAAAAAGATTCTTGTATTGACTGACTAAATATCTGATCGTTTGACACCAAGCTCGAACTTGTAGCTCTTACCATCTCTGAAATCTGTTTGTTCATACGGACAGACGGACAGACAGACAGACAGACAGACAGACAGACGGACAGACGGACAGACGGACATGGCTATATCGACTCGGCTTGTGATGCTGATCAAGAATATATATACTTTATGGGGTCTGCCACGCCTCCTTCTGCCTGTTACATACTTTTGCACAAACCCAATATACTCTTGCAGAGAGTATAAAAAATACAATTGCCAATTAGACTTCACACAATTAAGTGATTCTCTCATACTACGGCCAAATAATCTAAATTGTACAATACACATACCAATCATTCACACTTGTGATAATAATGCCACAATACTTCCAGCTCGTGCTGAGTAGTCCGTCAAGTTAACATAGTTTCAAAAGAACAAAATGTTCTTATTCCAAATCAAGAAATTGAGGAAGGAGTTTTCATTGGAAATACAATTTCCAACCAACAGAAAACATTTGTCCGAATATTAAACATAACGGATTCAATAAAAATATTAAACCTTATTAAAATAAAAATTGAAACTCTAAGTGACTACGAAATAGTCCAAGAAACTAACAAAGCAAGACAAAATACTGTCATGAAAAAACTAATTCAGAACTTTCCACCATTATTTAAGCTTGTATTAAACAATTTTTGCACCAAATACACAGATATATTCGGACTAGAAACCGAATCTATAACCACAAATAATTTTTACAAACATGAGCTGAGATTAAAAGACACAGAACCAGTGTATATAAAAACTGATAGAATACCGCATGCTCATAAAGACAAAATAAACAGACAAGTCAATAAACTCATTCTTGATCAGAACTATCGGAAATGCATTTAAAGCAAGCGCTTGGACAAATTCGACAAGTGCCAGTATTCGACGGAAAAACCGTGGAACTAACTGCATTCATAAGGAGGATCGATTTTATTATGCAGTTATATCCAACACAGGATGTGAGACAACATAGTGTCCTATTTGGAGCAATCGAGATGCAGACCACCGGATCCGCACAACGAGTGTCGCAGCTGACAGCAGCCACAACCTGTGGAGAGTTAAGGAGCGCCCTCATCGACGAATTTAAAACACAAACTCCGTATGAAGAACTTCTACGAGTCTCTATAATACCAACTTTAATAATAGTATCCGTAAGTTTGTTGAAGATCTAGAGTATAAATATTTTGTAATATCCAATAAGTTAATGTTAGAAAATCAGGTCCAGAACACTATATTGTATACTAATGCAATGAATAATACTATTAAAGACGTTATTACAAAAAAATTACCGGACAGAATTTTTATTACATTAGCACGATATGACATTACAACAGTTTCAAAATTAAAACAAGTAGCTCAACGCGAAGGATTGTACGAAAATGGTTATAACAAAACACAAAGCAATTCAAGCACTGAAAACCGTGGAAAGGGAAATAACCAGAATTATTACCCTACTCCAAATTACTCAAATAACGCTAACCCAAATCATAAACCAAAAGAAAATGCTGAAGCATTACAAAAGGAATTCAAACAAAATCTTGATCAAGCTAGATCACAAAACCCAATGAATTACCAAACTCAGAGTCAAAGACCTCCCAATCCCTCTCATAAAAGACAGAGAGAAACTAGTGGCCACTCTAAGATGGAAACATCAGAAAATTTTCATCAAGCCTCGGACAACGAAGAACCAATCCCTTCATCAGATTAGTTATGAATGAACAAAATTTTAACTGTGTAATTGACACAGGTTCATCCATAAATCTTATGAAAGAAAACTTTTTAAAATTCCCTATAAAACCTTGCCAATTGAACGTACAAACAATAAATGGTATTGTTCAATTAAAGAATTGTGTACCTTTTGCCCGTAGTAAACTCAGCCCTACCCATCAAATATTTTACTTACAACTTTTCCGACAATTACGATATCTTACTAGGTAAAGAATATCTAGAGTCTCTTGAAGCAAAAATCGACTACAAACAAAAAACAGTTATTCTAAACGATCATCTATTTTCAATGAGATATGACCGTGAGAATTCTGTCAAGGACAAGACCACATTTCAATGCCTTGATCCGCCCCAAACAAACGACATAGCAGTAAATTACGCTATCAATAATGAATTAAATGAAACAAATCAATTCCGATTAGAACATCTAAACGATGAAGAAAAATGCAAACTGACCAAAATTCTTTTCGAGTTTAGTGACATTCAGTACAAAGAAAATGAAAATTTGATTTTTACCAGCACAATTAAGCATGTCATCTAAACTAAACACGAAGACCCAATCCAAAAGCGTCCATACAAGTATGCTCAAACATTCGACGAAGAAGTCGAAAAACAAATCAAAGAAATTATTGAACAAGGTATAATTCGTAAATCAAAATCACCTTATTGCTCACCAATTTGGATTGTGCCAAAGAAACGTGACGCATCAGGTAAAGAAAA
The DNA here is from genome assembly GCA_020829145.1 of Drosophila nigrodunni. NCBI lineage: Eukaryota > Metazoa > Arthropoda > Insecta > Diptera > Drosophilidae > Drosophila > Drosophila nigrodunni. Next base: position 591,415 of record JACVCZ010000015.1, on the reverse strand, counting down.
AATTCCGTATAGTTATTGACTATCGAAACATAAATGAAATAACAATCGATGATAAATATCCTATCCCAGTCATGGATGATATACTAGACAAACTTGGAAAATGTCAGTATTTTACCACAATTGACTTAGCGAAAGTATTTCATCAGATACAAATGGACCCACAAAGTATACCAAAAACAGCTTTTTCAATTAAAAATGGACATTACGAATACACTCGAATGCTTTTTGGATTGAAAAACGCCCCAGCAACATTTCAACGTTGTATGTACAATCTATTAGAAGATCTAATTTACAAAGATTGTTTAGTATACATGGATGATATAATAGTGTATTCCACTTCATTGGAAGAACATTTATTATCATTAAAAAGGTTATTTACAAAACTACGCGAAGCTAATCTAATATTGCAATTAGGACACATAATAACAACAGAAGGAATAAAACCAAACCCAACTAAAATCTCTGCTATACAACATTTTCCAATACCAAAAACACCCAAAGAAATAAAATCGTTTTTAGGTCTTTGTGGTTATTACAGAAAATTCATTCCTAATTTTGCACACGTTGTAAAGCCAATGACTTTAAAATTAAAGAAAGGTGCAACTATAAATATAAAAGAACCAAATTACATTTCTGCTTTTGAAAAATTAAAAGTACTTATAACATCCGATCCAAGCCGATTTTCTTACATTTCAGAATGCTTTCGTTGAAATAATTAGTCCCAATAACATTACAAAAGTAATGAGATCAACTAAAAAACTAATAGACCTCCAGACATATGCCGAATTCAAAGAATTTATTATTAATACACACGAAAAGTTATTACATCCAGGAATAGAAAAAATGACACTATTATTTAAAAGAAAAATATTATTACCCAGATTATCAAAACTTAATACAAAACATAATTAACGAATGCAAAGTTTGTAATATAGCAAAAACAGAACACAGAAACACTAAATTAGCTTTCGAATTAACTCCAGAAATCCATAATCCAAGATAAAAATATGTAAATCAATGACATATTTTGATTTTATTTAGAAGTAAATGGTCGAGATTGGTTAGAAGCCAAAAGGGGTTTTTAGACCCCGTACTCTAAAAAAGAGTAGAGGGGTCTATTAGGTTTGTCAGAAGCGAAATGTGCGTAACAGGCAGAAGGAGGCGTGGCCGACCCCATAAAAGTATATATATTCTTGATCAGCATCAACAGCCGAGTCGATATAGCAATGTCCGTCTGTCCGTCTGTCCGTCTGTCTGTCTGTCCGTCTGTCTGTCCGTCCGTATGAACACCTGGATCTTTTAAACTACAAAAGCTAGAGCCACCAAATTTATAATGAAAGTCCGTTATTAACCCAGGCAGGTTAAGTTTATTTCAAATTTTTGCCACGCCCCTTACCGCCCCCGCAATGAGCAAAAAACCAGACACACCTCGAAAAAAATTTAGTTTTAGGCCAATAACTCAGTAACTATGGCACTTAGGAACACCATTTCTGGTAAACAGGTTGCTAGAGACATCCTTAATGCAATGCCATTAAAAAATTTGAGCTGCCACGCCCCCTTTCCCCACATCAGCTAAAAAACTTTTACGCTTTAATGCCGTTTTTAAGGCATTTATTCATATAGTAGAGTGTTGTAATTCAACATTCGTATAGAGACATATAAAATCAAACTATTCTGAAAGGGGCATCAACATACTACCTTTAACAAAAAAGCTACTGCGTTACAAAGTTTGTTATTTAACTGCAATATCACTTACGCGCGAGAGCGAGACAGAAACATACAAACACATGTTCGAACGTTTTCGATGCTTGTGTGGCGACAGCGCTGCCGGCAGACGCTGGCCGCGCCGAATACACACATACATACATACATGCATACATATAATTTCAAACGAATGTGTGTTTGTATGAATAATATGTAAATGCTGATATTCGGAGAATTCTTGAAAGTGGCGCGTGGTGCAACTGATAGAGTTTGTCTGAGGTTATAGGTTCGAATGCTGGCAATGCGAATTGTTAAATTATTTTTTTTTAATTTCAATTGAAATTGAATACAAACTACTATGAGAGTACGGGGTCTTTTATAGTCGGCTCGATCGACTGTAGCCTTTCTCACTTGTTTTAAAAGTATTTAATCACATGGGTAAACCAATAGAAATAAAAGCAGATAAAGACTCAGCTTTCTTGTGCTCCGCACTACAAATGTGGCTAAAGTCAGAAGACGTAAATATATCCATCACAACTAGCAAAAACGGTATTTCCGACATAGAAAGATTCCATAAAACAGTAAATGAAAAATTAAGAATTGTTAATTCTGACACTAAACATGAAAACAAATTAACCAGATTTGAAGTAATACTTTACACTTAAAACCATAAAACCAAACATAATTCAACTGGTAGAACACCAGCAGACATTTTCATTTACGCAGGAACACCTGAGTATGATACACAGCTAAATAAGAAAAGACAAATAGAAAGACTTAATGAAAAAAGAACCGAATTTGAAATAGATACTAGATATAGGGAATCACCTTTAGTAAGATCTAAATCCACAAACCCATTTAAACAAACAGGAAATATAACACAAATAGATGAAAAACATTATGAAGAAGTAAACAGAGGTAGAAAAACAAGTGAGAAAGGCTACAGTCGACCGAGCCGACTATAAAAGACCCCGTACTCTCATAGTAGTTTGTATTCAATTTCAATTGAAATTAAAAAAAAATAATTTAACAATTCGCATTGCCAGCATTCGAACCTATAACCTCAGACAAACTCTATCAGTTGCACCACGCGCCACTTTCAAGAATTCTCCGAATATCAGCATTTACATATTATTCATACAAACACACATTCGTTTGAAATTATATGTATGCATGTATGTATGTATGTGTGTATTCGGCGCGGCCAGCGTCTGCCGGCAGCGCTGTCGCCACAGCGTCTGCCGGCAGCGCTGTCGCCACACAAGCATCGAAAACGTTCGAACATGTGTTTGTATGTTTCTGTCTCGCTCTCGCGCGTAAGTGATATTGCAGTTAAATAAACTTTGTAACGCAGTAGCTTTTTTGTTAAAGGTAGTATGTTGATGCCCCTTTCAGAATAGTTTGATTTTATATGTCTCTATACGAATGTTGAATTACAACACTCTACTATATGAATAAATGCCTTAAAAACGGCATTAAAGCGTAAAAGTTTTTAGCTGATGTGGGGAAAGGGGGCGTGGCAGCTCAAAATTTTTAATGGCATTGCATTAAGGATGTCTCTAGCAACCTGTTTACCAGAAATGGTGTTCCTAAGTGCCATAGTTACTGAGTTATTGGCCTAAAACTAAATTTTTTTTCGAGGTGTGTCTGGTTTTTTGCTCATTGCGGGGGCGGTAAGGGGCGTGGCAAAAATTTGAAATAAACTTAACCTGCCTGGGTTAATAACGGACTTTCATTATAAATTTGGTGGCTCTAGCTTTTTGTAGTTTAAAAGATCCAGGTGTTCATACGGACGGACAGACAGACGGACAGACAGACAGACGGACAGACGGACAGACGGACATTGCTATATCGACTCGGCTGTTGATGCTGATCAAGAATATATATACTTTATGGGGTCGGCCACGCCTCCTTCTGCCTGTTACGCACATTTCGCTTCTGACAAACCTAATAGACCCCTCTACTCTTTTTTAGAGTACGGGGTCTAAAAATCAAATGGTGACAATAACAATTCTGGCTTCCCACGAATGCATTAAATATCATAAGCAATTCGCCAGAATCGTTATTCCCATCATTGGGGTTAAAACTGCTGACGTTAAACAAATCCTAGCCGAACTCTCTCAATCTCTTCAAGATCGAGATCTTTCTCTATTTACATAAGAGCCAAAAGCTCAATGAGTCCAAAGTCCAATTAATGAAAGCTCTCTCTCCTTTTTGCGCTCCGCGCGAAAATTTTTAACAAGCGAACAGAATTAACTCTACGAAAATGAATCTAATTTCACTCTGCTTTTTATTTTCTATTGATAAATATAAATGTAATCCGGTTGCGCACACCGGGAGGGTGGGTAAACCAGTTACTGTATACAGGTACTGTATACGTGCAGCCCACCTGTATTAGGGGAGAGTTTTTCAAGCAGCCATACAGCTCGAATATCTGAAGACAAAACAAGTGTGCCAGTACCGATCATTTTCAATTGAGTACGCTGTCAATCGTTGTTAACACATTTTATTGCCTTTCTTAACGAAGGTCAGTGTCTCTATGATTTACAAACAGCTGATGATGTTTTGGAAAACAAAATAGATTATTTAAATTTATTAACCAGTGAGTTCCAAGAAAAAGATAGTGGATGGGCTATCCAATCATTTAACTATTGTGATAAGCCAATAGTTAAACTGGAACATATTCCTTCTGGAGGATACTGTGAAATGCCCGAAACGATTAGAAAGTGGAATGCAACCGTCAATATTAAAAACATCGATGTTTTTTGTTTTAAATGGTGCATACTGGCATCAATAGAATACGAGTTCAATGAAAACGCCACCTACAATGATAACGACAAAAAAACTATGGAGGAATCTCAAAAACACTTCTTGCTATAACATAAGCAACATCGCTGCTCCTGTTACTACTTATAGGGGGCAGCGACTTAACTTCTCGGATATAGAATTCCCAGTCAACTCTAAAGGGGTTAAGCTTTTTTGAAAAACTAAATCCCCAATTTAGTATAAATGTATACGAAATTGACTGTAGCAGAAAGAAGCAAGAGATGACTGTTGGACCCACAATTTGAGCAGACAGTCTACGGGAAAAACATATAAGTCTCCTGGGTATATACAATGAGGCTGAAATGATAATGCATTACGCCTACATAACAAATATGTCTACATTGGCTAAATCGCAATTTACTAAGAGCCATACGCCAGGAGACTTTTGTCATAACTGTTTGCAATGGTATACTTGCAATAGTAAAATGCATACCAAAAGTTGAGGCAAAGTTGTATCTACTTTTCCTAAAGTGGGTTCATATGCCAGCTTCAAAAATGTTCATAAAAAACTTTCTCCACCCGTAACCATCTACGCCGATATTGAAGCTGTCTTGGAGACTTTTCATCGATCACAAAATGATCCAAAGATGTCGTCAACTACGAAGGCTACATTCCGCTTGTGCAGTTTCATTTTACGTTGCACATAAATATAGTCCCGAGCTAAACGAAATGTGGACTTACGAAGGTAAATTACCATTATGCTTTTAATCTTTTAAAATACATACTAATTATTATACCCTTGCAGAGGGTATATTGTTTTTGTCACGAAGTTTGTAACGCATTGAAGGAAGCGTTTCCGACCACATAAAGTATATATATTCTTGATCAGCATCAACAGCCGAGTCGATATAGCCATGTCCGTCTGTCCGTCTGTCTGTCCGTCTGTTTCTATGCGAACTAGTCTCTCAGTTTTAAAGCTATCTGGATGAAATTTGGTACAGGCCTGTATTCTCTCTGCATGCAGTTCATATGTAAAATATCATATATCATATATCATATAGCTCCCATAGGAACAATCGGTTAAAAATGCTTAGTATGAACATTTTCGGTGTCTATTGACCGATTTCAACGAAATTCACGCAGAATGTATTTCTCATTGTCCCCCATCTGTTGACCAAATTTCATCCAAATCGGACCACTTTATCATATAGCTCCCATAGGAACAATCGGTTGAAAATGCTTAGCGTGAACATTTTCGGTGTCTATTGACCGATTTCAACGAAATTCACGCAGAATGTATTTCTCATTGTCCCCCATCTGTTGACTAAATTTCATCCAAATCGGACCACTATATCATATAGCTTCCATAGGAACAATCGGTTGAAAATGCTTAGTATGAACATTTTCGGTGTCTATTGACCGATTTTAACGAAATTCACGCAGAATGTATTTCTCATTGTCCCCCATCTGTTGACCAAATTTCATCCAAATCGGACCACTATATCATATAGCTCCCATAGGAACAATCGGTTAAAAATGCTTAGTATGAACATTTTCGGTGTCTATTGACCGATTTCAACGAAATTCACACAGAATGTATTTCTCATTGTCCCCCATCTGTTGACCAAATTTCAAATCGTATCAAATCAAATCATATATAACTACCATAGAAATAATTGGTTAAAAAAACCAAATTAATGCAATATTCATGACTGCAAGGGTATTTAATCTTCGGCGAGCCGAAGATAACCGTTTTTTCTTGTTTTCCATTACTTTTGCTAATAGGGATCGCTTGCATCAAAAAGTTTTGTCAAGCCTTTGATGAGAAAACAAGAATGCTTTACAATAAATATTGGAAAGCATTCAAAGCCCCCAACCATTTGCTGGACATTGACGAAGAGTGCATGCAGGAATACAACAAATTTACGGCCTGTGAAGACGTGATCGATGATGCTGAAAAGGAGAAATTCTTTAATTTCTTTACCGGAAAATATGAGGGTCCAATACATAAGAAATGTAAGTTAACTTATAAGTTTAGATTTCCAGTAATATCTGTTGTGTTCCACAACTTAACTAAATATGACGTACATTTATTTATAACTGAGCTTGGTGGGGACTTAAGTATAATTCCTTGCAATAAGGAATTATATATATCCATTACTAAAAAAGTCACAATAGACAAAAAAATATTTATACAATATTTAGTTTATTGACTCTAATAGATTTTTAAACTCTAGTTTAGAAAAACTTTCTAGCTATCTTAACGATGAAGACTTTAAGCTTTTAAGTAGAATGTTTGAAGGTATACAATTTAAGCAAATGCGTCGGGAGGGTGTTTTCCCTTATGACTGTCTAGATAGTTTTTCTAAACTAGCCGCGAGACAACTCCCATGTAGAGAACTTTTTTATAACTCTCTAAACGATGAGGAGTGTAGCATTAAAAACTATGAGTTTGCACAACAGGTATGGGGTAGTTTTAAGTGTCAAACATTGTCAGACTACTTGAAACTATACCTCGAAAGTGATGTAATTATTCTGGCAGATGTTTTTGAAAATTTTAGAGCCATCTGTTATAAAATTTATAAGTTAGACCCAATTAATTACGTAACGGCTCCTTCAATCTCTTGGGATGCAATGCTTAAGTTTACCAAAGTTAAACACGAGCTGATTAGTGGCCCTGACACCTATAATTTTCTTAAATGAGCTGTTCGTGACGGTTTGACACAATGTAGTCAACGTATTTCAGTTGCTAATAATCCTCATCAAAAAGATTTAAATCCTAACCTTGACACAAACTATCTTTCATATATAGATGCAAACAATTTATATGGGTGGGCAATGTGTCAAGTGCTGCCATTAGAAAATTTTAAATTCTTATCTGAAGATGAAATATCAAAACTCTCTTTGGCAAATATTTCAGTTGATGATGATGTCGGATATATTTTAGAAGTAGATTTGCAATATCCTAAAGAGATTCATGACAAACATAATTGTCTACCATTCTGTCCAGAAAACAAATTAAATTAATTGCAGACTTAAATAATAAAACCAATTATATTATTCATTTAAAAGCAATTGCAACTCTGCATGCAACAAGGATTAAAATTATTAAAAATTCATAGAGTTTTGACTTTTACGCAACGACGCGTCGTTGGCTTAAGTCATACATTAACTTGAACAATTCTCATAGAAAATCAGCAAAAAATGAGTTTCAAACAAATTTTTTCAAGTTGATGAATAATGCCGTTTACGGCAAAACTATGGAAAACGTAGAGAAAAGACGTTCAATACGACTAGTTACAGATTACCATTCCAAGCAAAATTCTCCTGGCTTAAGACAGTTAGTCGCAATGAACAATTTCTATAGCATGAACATTTTCAGTAATGACTTAGCAGCACTTGAGCATACAACATCGCTCATTCATTATGATAAACCAATCTATAGAGTAACTGTCTTAGAATTGTCAAAATGGCTTATGTATGCGACCCCTTTCATCTTTCTAGTTCTTATGGTCTCTGAGATCCTTTTGTTCATACAGAAGGACGGACGGACAGACGGATATGGCTATATCGACTCGGCTATTGATACTGATCAAGAATATATATACTTTATGGGGTCTGCCACGCCTCCTTCTCCCTGTTATATACATTCCAACGATTACAATATACCCTTTTACTCTTTATTATAAACAATTAAATTCGAACATATCAAAATTTCCTCTACTTTTTAAGTTTGACAGTAAAATGATAGCCATTCTAGCGAGTAGTCACCATGCGGAAGAGCCTTATCGGTTGCCAAAAAACCTTATTAATTATAAACTTTGTAAAATTCCAACACAGATGATTTAGAGAAAAATATCATTTTTTGCACTCAAATATTAACGTTTTATATTATGAGTTATTTTAAAAATAAACTTATAAATATGAAAACAATATTGACTATACTTTTCTGGAATAAGCCATCCTGATTTTGTACTATCATTAATGGTGTAAAATAACAACAAAATAATTGTTTTGCTCTCGAACATAGAAATTTTGTATAAAGCATCATCAATAACAACATACTTTACAGTGAGTTTACTGCACACCAAATAAGTGTGCAGTAAAAAAACTGTTTTAGTTTTAGTGTACTCATTAACTGCTGTACAGCATAGGAGTAAGTCAGACGACCAGCTGTCGATACAAACAATTTATACAACATTCAATCACAAAAAAGGTGCACACGTTTTATTAATAAATGAATCATTTGCCCATTTGGATGCATTCATGCAGATGTACAGTTCAAATCCTGTCAGGGAATTATTTTTAGACCCCGTACTCTAAAAAAGAGTAGAGGGGTCTATTAGGTTTGACAGAAGCGAAATGTGCGTAACAGGCAGAAGGAGGCGTGGCCGACCCCATAAAGAATATATATTCTTGATCAGCATCAGCAGCCGAGTCGATATAACAATGTCCGTCTGTCTGTCCGTCCGTATGAACACCTGGATCTTTTAAACTACAAAAGCTAGAGGCACCAAATTTCTAGTGAAAGTCCGTTAAGTCAGGCAGGTTAAGTTTATTTCAAATTTTTGCCACGCCGCTTACCGCCCCCGCAATGAGCAAAAAACCAGACACACCTCGACAAAAAAATGTAGTTTTAGGCCAATAACTCAGTAACTATGGCACTTAGGAACACCATTTCTGGTAATCCCAGTACAACATATGATGAGCGAGTAAAATTGCTGCAAACTGCCTGTGAGCGGCATCAGTTGGGCTATCAGGATGCCATGTGCGTACGTGGCATTGATCGTCATTTGTTCTGTTTGTATGTGGTGTCCAAATACTTGGAGGTAGACTCACCCTTCCTCAACGAGGTGCTCAGCGAACCCTGGCGTCTGTCCACTAGTCAAACACCCCATGGACAAACGCCCAAAATGGATCTGAAGAAGCATCCAAATTGCATTAGTGCCGGAGGTGGCTTCGGACCCGTTGCCGATGATAGCTATGGTGTCTCCTATATCATAGCTGCTGAAAATCTTTTATTCTTCCATATATCAGCAAAGACAACGGGTGCGCAGACCGATGTAAATCCGTGCCATGTTTGAAGGATCATCCGAAGCCCACAAAGACAATCACAAATGGCAAATCTACATAATCCACAGTCCATATACCATATCATTGTAGTGTGAAACTCTTGCGAGATTCTTTGTTAGCATTTGTTTAAAACCTTTGAATTTTCTAGTTCTATTCGTTTGCCAACAAACATCTTTTTGTCTAAGCTAAGTTTTTCCATTTAAGTGCAAAAGTTCTAAAACAAACTAACAACAAATTCATTCGAATTAAGCAATGCAATTTTTATAAAAACAAGTAAGAAAGGCTACCTTCGACGTGCCGACTGTATAAGACCCCGTACTCCTTGTAGTGCGCATACAAAAATACTTACAAACTTAAAAGAAGAAGCAGTAGACTGATTCATATTTTAAAATACAAATTTAAAAAAAAATAATAGCTTAAATTAAAATTTAAAAAGTAAAAAAAAATTTATGCGTTAGCTGCAATCGAACCCGCGGTATCAGACACAGGATTCTCACATGTCGCCACTCTACCATTTGCACCACACCTCAATTTGCAGGTACTGCTGATTATCTGATTTACATATAATAATGTTTTGTTATAGAAAAAGAAAACAAATGCCTGTCTGTCCTGGGGTTCGAACCGCAGACCTCATGTTTCTCTAATGCAATTGATTTACCACTTTTCTTCAAATTACAATTTTTAACATTTTTCACCAATTTGTTTCACATGTTGTATTTGTCCGATTTGGACCAAATTTGGTGAAGTTACTTTTAATAATTATGTACACATTCTGTGTGAGTTTGGTTGCGATCACTTAGCAAATACTACAGGTCTTCATATAAATTTTTTGTTTTTGACCGATTTGTCCTATGGGAGCTATGAGCTATAGTTGTCCGATCTTGATGAAACTTGGTGAGGATAGTTATAGATGTACCGTAGACCTACTGTGTACGATAGCTTTCAAAGTTGTAGTGCAATAAAAACTGTTTTTTACAATTTGCGGGGGCCGTAGGGGGCGTGGCAAAAATTTGAAATAAGCTTAACCTGGCTGCAATATAAACGAACTTTCATTCCAAATTTGGTGGCTCTAGCTCTTGTAGTTTAAAAGATCTAGGTGTTCATACGGACGGACGGACGGACAGACAGACGGACGGACAGACCGACATGGCTATATCGGCTATTGATGCTGATCAAGAATATATATACTTTATGGGGTCTGCCTAGCTTCCTTCTGCCTGTTACATACATTCCAACGATTACAATATACCCTTTTACTCTACGAGTAAAAAAATAATAGTTTAAATTAAAAGTTAAACAAGAAAGAAAACTACAGTCGAGCGCGCCCGACCGTATAATACTCTCTGTATTTGTCCCGATTAAATTATTAAAATCGGTATCGAGATATTACAATGTGAACTACTTGCATTAAAACACGTTGAAACAAAAACAATCTAAGCATAATCAAACATACATCTGTTTGTTTGTATTCGAATACACATACGTTTGGCAATATGTATATGATGCAAATATATATGTATGTATGTGTGTATTCGGCGCAGCCAGCGACCGCGGGCAGCGCTGCCGACACACAGGCAGCGAAAACGTTCGAACATGTGCTTGTGTGTTTCTATCGCGCTTGCACCTATGGGTTGATATTGCGTTCAATTATCAATATTGTAACGCTTCTAGTTTTCTTGTTTATAGTCCGATTTTAATGCGCCTTTCAGTATAGTTTAATATAGTTAGTCTCCACACGAATTATATAATAACAATACTGTACGATACGAACAAGTTTACCAAAAACGGCATTGAAGGTTCCAGACTTTTTTATCAAATGTGGGAAAAGTGGGCGTGGCAGTCCAAAATTTTAAATGGCAACGCAACTATGCTGTCGCTAGGAACCTCCGTACCCAAATTGGTGATCCTAGGTGCCATAGTTACTGAGGTATTTGCCGAAAACACCAATTTTTCCGAGGTGTGTCCAGTTTTTGGCTCATTGTGGGCGAATGGGGTGTGGCATCGAAAAAAAAAGATTCTTGTATTGACTGACTAAATATCTGATCGTTTGACACTAAGCTCGAACTTGTAGCTCTTACCATCTCTGAAATCTGTTTGTTCATACGGACAGACGGACAGACAGACAGACGGACAGACGGACAGACGGACATGGCTATATCGACTCGGCTTGTGATGCTGATCAAGAATATATATACTTTATGGGGTCTGCCACGCCTCCTTCTGCCTGTTACATACTTTTGCACAAACCCAATATACTCTTGCAGAGAGTATAAAAACTTGGAGTTAGATGTGCTCTTAATCTATTTAAGCATTTTGTAATATTAGAAAATTTAAATTGCGAAGTATATGCAAATAAAACAAATTCTTCTAAATAAATCAATAATGTTTGTACAATTTATTCATCCATTTACAATGCTTATATGTGGACCCTCTGGATCAGGAAAAACAACGTTTCTGGAAAATCTTTTGAACAATCGAAATACACTTATTAATGAAGATATAAAAAGGATCATTTGGTGTTATGCTGAAGAACACGCAAAACCTAGTTTTACAGGACTTGAAAATCATAAAGGTGTACCAGAAACAATTGAAAATGATCTTAACGAGCCTATCCTTATTGTATTAGATGATCTAATGATGGGAGCATTTAACAAAAGTGTTTGTGAATTATTTACAAAAGGCTCTCACCATCGCAACTTATCTGTAATAGTAGTAACTAAGAATATATTTCATAAAGCATCACATACTAGAGATATACCGTTAAAAATTGTCGTTGTTAAAAACCCTAGAGATAAACTTCAATTCCATTGTTTGGCTCGACAAATTTATCCTGAAAATCCTAGTGAATTGATGAGCATATATAAAGAAGTAACCGAAGAACCCCATGGTTACTTGTTAATTGATCTTACCCAAAGGATAAATGATCTTTTACGTTTTCGTTCAAATATTTTTAATTCAACATACTCAATTTGTTATTGCAACGAAAATGGTTTACAAAAAGAGTCTAAAACGGTTGAGGGCGAACAAACATTTATTATATGTTCTGAAAAGAGCTAGTACCAAGTTACGAAAAGCTATTATAAGCAATAGTGATGATGATCTGGTTAAATCATTAATTGAGATTGTATTAAATACCTTACAAGGCAATCATCAACTAACAAGCAAACAGCTTACACTACTTAAATGGTATAAAAATGTACTGCGTAAAATTTCATCTTCAAGCGCACCATAAAATCAACGAGGATCAATCAATCATCATTATTGGCCGGAGTATTTGGAAAAAGATTAAATAATGCCTAACTCCAAAAGTAATTTAATTAAAGTTATTTTAATGCAACCAAACGAATATCAAAAGTTAATATCAAATAATAGAGGTGAAGATTTGATTAACCAAAAGTTTTTTACCAATAATATGTAATGGTAGACTAAGTGATTTCGATAAATGGATTAAAATTCGTCAAGAACTAAACTACTTTCTGCACAAAAGAAGAAAACGTGTTACATATTCTGATAACAACAAGTAAGAAAGGCTACAGTCGATCGAGCCGACTGTAAAAGACCCCGTACTCCCATGGTAGTGCGCAATTGTATTCAATTTGAAATTAAATTTTCGAATGAAATTTAAAAATTTTAATTTTATATGTAAATTAATTGTTTTCCTTTCTCTAAGGATTGAAGATTAGGTTGAGAGGCGACTGAGCCTCCAATTCCTCTCCTCGGACTCAGACAATGAAACAAATTATTTAACGGCTAAGTGCCGGAGTGAATATTTGTTTAAGCGACTTACTGGATGAGCGCTGTATTCAAAACTGATTTCTTAATACAAATTATGTTTCATTTAACATAAGCCAAAACTCGCATCACGCCACAATGTCATGGTTGGCAAGCCGACTCAGCAATCTTAGGCAATAACGGAAACTTTTGCAGCAAAACAAAAGTTACCGCTGCTGACCATTGCATCTATAGCGCGCTGATACAAAGTATCCAGTGTCGCTATTGCGAGGGCTGTTCCTTAACTTACAAAGCCCACTATAGCGAGGGTTGCTTAATATTTTATATTAAGTGCTATGTGTTAACTATTCCCCACTCAAGTATAAGGCCGTCCTCGGCCGACCCAATTCCGGCGACAACTTCTCGTAACTGCTTCGCAGACTTCTTAGCGTCGATGATCCGCCAAAGAGTGAGGCCAATGCAGATTAAAGCACAGCATATGCCTCCAGTGATGAATGCCACACGATAGTCTTGATCAGTTCCGGCGTCCTTCTTGAATTGCTGTATCACCTCCAAATTACGTTCATTCAAACAATGAAGGTAAGGGAGGCTGAGGACATCTTGGCTGGCAGTGATTTTCAGCAAGGGAGAATTGGCAATACCCGGGACTCTATTGCGTGCGTTGTTGTGATTGTAAAACAGAGTCCCGTTAATTGCGACTCGGTCTCCGAACGTGATGAGATGCGTGCCTTGTACCTGGATCTCAGTGCCGTTGTCCACCTGAATTCGTGCGGACCCGTCGTTAAGGATGATGATTCCGTCATCTACATGGGTGATTATTTCCAGGTTGCTCGGCTGGACCTCACAGTGTGCCGTGCCACCTGCATTGAGCTCCATGGCACATGAACACTTTAATGCCAGACGACAAAATGTGGCTCCAGGTGAAGCGGCGCAACTCTGCAGTGTGTGGGTTTCTCCATCGCATTCGGCTATGACATTGTCAAACAATCGCAGTATGGAGTTCTTGTGGACGACAGGATAAATCGTGATTTTTCTGCAAGCTTTTTTAATCTTTGGGAATTTGATTATAAAATGTATAGTGTTAATGGATTGAAGAACTTTTACGGACGCAACGGACATAAGATCTCCTATGGGAGTGTTTGTGGGTTCCTCTAGCCAAATTGATTTCAAATCTGAGTGGTCTAAAATATTTGGGCTAACAATGTTAGCCTTCGCGAGAGTAATAGCAAGCATTAAATTTTGCAACTCCATCATCAGCATTCTGTTTCAAGACAGTAGTGTTTCAAATAAATGGCTAGTGTCAACTTGTGAGTTCTTGGCTATCTTGAGAATTTTATTGACAGTTTTTGATAACTGGTTAAGCTGGTCTTGAACTCTAGTGTTGATTTCTATTTGTCTATTGTTGGCATTTATTAGTTGCCTTTCAGTGAACCTAGGCTGCTCTAAATCACCGGCATCGGGTGTACCCGCCACAACCTTCAGTATGGATCCTAGGAAATCTAAGATTCTGGCGACTCTATGGTGTGTGCCTAACGCCTACAAGAGGTATTGTAGGTGCGCCGTATCCACACTTAGAAGTTTTCTCATGTGCGATAGCGGGAACATGTCAATTAATTTGACCGTTTCTTCCACCATTCGCACGTACTCTGAGAGGTTTGCCGAGTGCCTAACATATGCGTATTCCTCCCATATCAAGATCTCGCCATCGACGATGGGAATGTACTTGGCACGCGAGTAGTCGGTGACATGTGCCGAAGCCACTGATAAGAAAAGGAGTAATATGGATCCAAACCTGTGTAATGAAGTTGTTTTCTTTCTTTTTAGCAACTTTTTTGTTTTCCTTTTTAAGGAGGTCTGTCCACCACCAAAAATGTTTTATAAAAACTATGCCAACTTATACGAGTATGCCTAGTGGCTTAAAAAGAGGTGTAAAAAAATAAGGGAGTCACTTTAGGTTGTCCTTGTGGTCCACCCTTCCTCGAATGAGGACCTCGGTCCCCAGGTCTGCTTCAACGGCCTTCTCATCACATACAGGTGTGAGTTTGTCTAGCTCTAATAGAGTGCTGTGAAAGCGCTCAACCTGTCCATTCGAGATGCTATGCAATAGTGGTGCATTTGAAATGCTGACCCCATATTTGTTTGTTAACATAGTCACGGTGGTCTCTGAATTCAATGACGGTTCATTGTCACAGTAAATGGATTTGGTTTTTGGGAAAAAATTTATTACTTGCATTAAGGCTGGCTTCAGATCCACAATGGTTCTTGAAGGGACCGGTTGGACAATAGCAAACTTAGAGAACTTGTCGATGCAAGTGAGAAAGTATTTCATGTCAGTGGAGAAAATTTCTATGTGTAACATCTCTCCTAAATGTGAAGGGATCGGCGTCTCCCCAAGCTCTTGTTTTTTGGAGTGTCTATCGTATTTACCTCTAGCACATGTTTTGCAATTTTGTACTATTTCATTGGCTATTTTTGTCATCTTTGGAAAGTAGTACTCCGAGAGTACCTGCTTAACATTTTCCTGTGCAGACCTATGGGCCCTATTATGCTCTTTTGTGAGGATTTCCCTTCTTTCTCCAACAGCAAATATGTCCACTACGCGATTTTTGCAGTGCCAGAACTTTGTGGCCGGGTATCTTCGAAGCAATGTATCTTGTATCATTGCAAGCGTGTGTAAATTACAGTTTAGGACATTTACGCATTTGGGTGAGACTACATCTTCAAGCTCGACTAGCAGCGATTCGATGCAAGTATAGCTGATCAAGTAGCGTTTCTTATTCCCAAAAGGAATAAAACTTCGTTTAAAGGGGAAACGCGCCTCTTCTAGCATTATTTGGTTTTGAAAACAGTTCAAGGGTTTGTCTGTTGTCTCAATGGTGTTGGTGAGAGATACCTCACTGTGGATCGTTGCTGCGCATGACTCAATTTCTTGTTCATGTACAGCGTTGAGCTGCTGTCTTGACAAGGCATCCGCAACCAGATTGTCCTTGCCAGTTTTATAGAAGATACGCGTATTAGACTCGTCAATGCGCGCTTTCCACCTTTTAATCTTCGCATTTAGATTAGATTCCGAAACTGCAAAGGTTGATGGTCAGTGAAGATATTAATGTCTTTCACCCCATACAAGTAGTGCCTTAATTTGGCAAGTGATGGCCAATAACTCTCTCTCATTTGTTGCATAGTTAACCTCGCTGTCCTTCAATGTTCTTGAAATCATTGTTAAAGGACGACCCTATTGAGACAAAACTGTACCTATGCCGTGAGTCGAAGCATCGGTCGTTAGATCGAATGGCTTCTTAAAATCGGGGTACCTGAGCATTACATTCTCGGATGACAAAATATCGCGCAACTTCTGAAACGCCCTTTGCTGCACTTCAGAGAATTGAACCTTTATATTTCTGGACCTATGCTTACTGACTGTTCCATTTTCACCCTTCAATATGTTCGAGATGGGTCTTGCTATTGCGGCGAAGTCCCTAATGAAACATCTGTAATAGCTTGCGAGGCCTAGAAATTATCTGACCTCGAACAGTGTTTTAGGTTCTGGATACTCCTGTATTGCCCTAACCTTTCCAGGATCCGTCGTGGTGCCAGTGCTGGTGACTATGAAACCCAGAAAGTTCAGGCTTTTCTTAAAAAAACGTGACTTTTCGACGGAGGCCCTCATGTTTGCTTCGTGTAAGCTTTTTAGGACACAATCCACGTGTTTTACGTGTGATTCCTCATCTTCTGAAAAGATGATTACGTCATCGATATAAACATAGCAAAATTTGCCAATTTGCTCTCGCAGTATGTCGTCGATGGTTTTTTTGGAAGATGCTTGCTGCATTCTTTAATCTAAAGGTGAGTCTTTTGAACTCGTATTTCCCGTATTTCTCCATATTGGGTTATTGTAGGGAGAGACGGACTTTTGAATTATATCATTCTTTAGCAGATCTTGCATTTCTTTATTAACGAAATCTGCTGGTTCTATTGGATATGGGTAAAGCTTGGCATAGATCGGTTGCTCATCTGTGGTCCTAATGGTAGCCACGACTGATGTGTTATACGCAACGCCTCATCTGGTTCTGCAAAGGCATTTTGTCTGGTCTTTAGCATTTTCAAAAAATAACTTCTAGCTAATGGGGATTCCTCTGCACAGTATACATTTGTGAAATTTACATTTTCACACGTGTGGAAGGTGATTTGTTCGACCTCCGTGCCCCACTTAAGTTGTCCAGAAGCTAGACAAAGCGAAGCAGCTGCCTGCTTTAACAGGTCAAGGCCTACAATCCCATCAAAAGTTGACAAGTCCGGCTGAATAAAAAAAGTTGCCTTTAATCCAAACATTGAAACAAAGCATTTGTGTGTAATATGTGTCTCGCCATGAATGGAGTGAATTTTGAAGGGCGACTCTACCGAGCGGACGCCCTTCAACCCTTCATGTGGCCGAATGAAATTCTTGGCCGCGCCCGTGTCTATGAGGAATCGCATGTGAGTCCCTGCTACTCATCGTCTGATGACGGGTAGCCGGGATTTGCTCCTAAAAAATTGAGGGCATCAGAGTCATAACTAGCATCGTCATTAATTTGTGCCACTGCGCTGGAGGCGGCACCAGCATACGTCTCTGCCCCCTGTCCAGCGTCTTGCGTGATGTGATTCAACCTCTGCTGATTTCTCTGACCGCCTGTGCGGTCAGATGCTGCGTGCTTACTATTCGCGTAAGCAGGAGCCTGAGTGGGCTGCAAAACTCTCGAGAAGGAAGGATCGACCTCCATGGGCACCGGTGCGCCATCATCTCTGGGCTTTGCTGCAAAGAGCACATTCTGTAAGACTGCGCTTGAGACCCGATATGAACACACGCAACGCATCGTTTGCTAAAGCCGGCTCATAGACATGTAAACTTTGTTAGTGAGAAGTGTGAGTTTCTTCTCTACCTCATCGTAATATTGAAGCAGGGACAGGCCACCTTGCCTCAAGGTACCTAATTCCTGTTCAATTATATGAATTGGTCTCTTGTCACTGTATGTGAAATCAAGACGATTTATTATCGCATCAAAATTCAATACAGTACCAAATGAGGCCAGCACCGCGTCTGCGGGGCCCCTAATTTTGCTTCTTATGATGATAACAGCCTGATAATGACGAGAACTGCCATTATGTGGTCTGAAAATCTCGTAAGCTGCTAATGCTGCCTGCTGAGTGCCACCGTTGATCTCAGCGAGTCGCTGTGTACAGGGTGAGAGAAAGTCTTGCGAGTCTCCGATCGTGGCTCGAGCGTACCAAGAGGCCACGGTGGTTCTTAGTGAAAGACGGCGTTGATTCGTGAGAACTGAGTGTAAGTCCAGGGGCACCGTAGAGTCACGACTATTCTCTAACGAAACGGATGTGGTGGGTGAAACCTAACCAGCACTAGGAATCAATTTATGAACAACGCGCTGTTCGTTTCGTTTCTTTTTATTCGTTTTATTTCTTTCGTCGTTCTTTTCTTTTTGCTGCGGCGCGCCTCGCCGTCGCACTGGCCCCAACTGTTCTTTTTCTACTTACAGTTAAATTTCTCTTTCTTTTTTGTTGCTCGCTGCGTACGGCCTCTACTGTCAGCTCTCGATCGCAAAGTGCTGGCAGCGTTCTCGATTGAGTAGCGCGGAAGCTGTCCTGATACAACTCCACCACGAAAGCTCTCTCTTCACCACAGAGCTTTCGTGCAGGGTTGCGCCCGACCGCTCTCCACGCTCCCGACAGAGGGCTCTGCCAGCATCCTAAACTCCTATCGCCTAACTATTCGATAACTTAACTAATAATTTCCTGGAATTAAATCTAATAATTCATTTGCTTACGTCTAAATAATTCATAACTACATAACTGTCATACTACACCCCCCCCCCTTTCCCACTAGAGTCAGAGTCACGGCTCCGCGGGCCGTAATTGTGACGGAGAAGGCTCGTGCTCCGCTGATTACTCGGAAACGGGTCCTCCGGTCACTGTCCACAGATATTTCTCCAGCATCCTCTTCGCTGCTTATCCATATGCAGCCGTCGTCCATCGTGAACTCAGTTATCGTTCTTGGTTGCGGAAAGGAGAAGTAAAATTTGTATTAATAGCACTACCCTATTTGCTACCTTCCTATCAGTGCGACTATCAGGCTGTTACAAATTTCTTATCTTAATCGTACAATTTCTGCTTATTCTTCTTATTATACTTATAGTGCCTACTAAGATTCCCCCCTTTGTCCTCCTGGGCCAGCGTCACTCGCCCTTCCCTCCGGCGAGCTCGCTGCCTGCAGGGGAATCTAAGGTTTCGTCATTGTCTTTAGGGTTCTAGAAATAAGGTTTGAGTGCGGTTAGGTTGGCCATCCGCTTCTTGCGTTCACCTTTGCGAGTGAGACGCACGATGCTGGGGGAGATGTAACTGGCTACTCGGTAGGGCCCATCGTATTTTGGGGCAAGTTTGGCCGCAAATCCTTCTGCTGCATTGGACAGCTGGTGCTGTCTTACCATGACCTCTGCTCCAACCGTTGGTCGCCATTCCCTTCTCCTGAGGTTGTAGTGTCTCCCTTGGTCCATCGATGCCGTCTGTAGGTTTTTCCGCACTATCTCGAACACTTCTTGCAGCTTCTTCTCCTTATCCTGTGGACTCACCGGATTCGTGGACGATCCTGTTGTTACCTCGTCGTATAGTGCCGCCGGAAGGCGAGTTTATCTACCCTGCACGAGGAACGATGGAATCCTGTCGAGTCCGCTACGGTAGAGTTGACCGCCAGGCTATTTCGTGTAGCAGTTCGTCCCACGACCTCTGGTGTCCCTCGATGAACTGCGCTATCATCGTCTTCACCGTTCTGTTGGTCCTTTCCGTGGGGTTTTCCTGAGGGCACTAGGGGGCCGTATATTGTAGAGTCACCCCGAGGGACTCCATGTACTTCCTGAATGCTGTGCTCCTAAACTGGACTCCATTGTCGCACACGAAAGTTTTTGTACGCCGAAATGGCCCAGTATCCTGTCGCGAAACGCTTGCTGCAATAATGCTGCGGTCGCCCTTTTGAGTGGGACCAATTCTACCCACTTAGAGAAGGCATCGTGGAAGACCAGCAGCATTGTATTGCCGCGTTTCGAGCGAGGGAGGGGTCCGACGAAATCCGCGCACATAATGGTCATCGTCTCTGCCACCTGACGCGTCAGCATCCGTCCCGCCGGCTTCCTCTGCTACGTCTTATACTTCTGACAACATTCGCAACATTTAACATACCTGGTCGCTTCTCGGAACATACCCGGCCAGTAGTACCGTTGTGCCAATCTCGACGCCCTCTTCCTCACCCCTTGGTGTCCTGCGGTCGGGGTGTAGTAGCATTCCCCTAGTACCCTTTTCCTTTGGTCCTTGGGAATGCATAATTTCCAGGGAATGTAATCTTCGTTGTCCGTTCTCTGTCCCAGGTTCCTGTACAACTGCCCCGTTCTTTTCGACGTAGTCCGGGAATTCTCTGGTTGGGCCCTTATCCTATCCCGCATCTTGGTTGTCCAACTGCACTTGGGTTCCTCGGCAGCCACTTGCTGGCACGAATCCAGGGGCTGTCGGGAAAGTGCGTCAGCCACCGCGTTCAACTTACCCTTACGGTACCTTATGTCGAACTGGAACTGTTGTAACTCCAGGGCCCATCTCGTTATCCTTCCGGATGGGCTTTCTATGGAGTTTAGCCATTTGAGTGCCAAGTGGTCCGTCACCACTTCGAAACGATAGCCCTCCAGATAGCACTGCATCTATCTGATGGCCCACATTATCGCCAGGCACTCCTTTTCTGTTGCTGAGTAATTCCTCTCCGCCGCCAGTAACTTCCGACTGGCGTATGCTACCACTCTATCGTCCTCGCCGAACGTTTGCGTCAGCACGGCTCCTATGCCGTAATCGCTCGCGTCGGTCTGCTGCGAAAACTTAGCTGAAAAGTCGGGACACGCCAACACCGGGGCTGTCGTCAACTTCTCCTTTAATTCCTGCAGCGCTTTCTCCTGTGCCTCTCCCCAGGCCCACTTCTGGCCTTTTCTGAGGAGGGATGTCATCGGTTCGACCAGTGTGGCGAAGTTCGGGACGAACCTCCTGTACCACGATGCCATTCCTAGGCATTGGCGTAGCGTCTTTAGGTTGTGGGGAGCTTGAAGGTTCCGGATAGCATTGACCTTGTCGGGATCTGTACAGATACCTTCACCGCTTACCACATGACCTAAATACGCCAGCTTCTTCTGGAAGAACCGACATTTCTTTCTGTTCAATCTCAGATTCGCCGCCCGCAGCCGCTGGAATATCTCCTTCAGATTTGCGACGTGCTGATCTTTCGTGGCCGCCGTAACCACGATGTCGTCCAGGTATGCGAAGGCGTGTGGCTCCATCTCCGGACCTATGACCGTGTCCAAGGCTCTCTGGAAGGTTGCTCCTGCCGAGTGAAGGCCGAATGGCATCACTCGCCATTGGAACAATTTTCCCCCCGGCACGGTCAAAGCTGTGCATTCACGGCTATCCGCAGCCATCGGGATCTGCCAGTATCCTTCTTTCAGGTCCAGCGTCGAGATGTATTTGGCGTGGCGCAACCTCTCCAGGATGTTATTTATCCGAGGGACTGGATAAGCATCCGGTATGGAGTGCGCATTGAGCTGTCGGTAGTCCACGCACATCCGCCACTCCCCAGTCTTTTTCCTTACCAAGACTATCGGAGCGCTGTGCGGACTGCGCGACTTCTCTATGGCACCTGCTCGAATGAGCTCGTCTACCTGCTCGTTAATCACTTTCTGCATCGCTGGGTTTTTCGGGAAGTAGCGCTGCTTCAAAGGCTTGTCGTCTCTCATCCGGATGCTTTGTTCCGCGATGTGAGACCCCCGACAACCCCTCGAACAACGCCAACTCCCTCTCCTTTCTCTTTTTCTTCCATTAATCGCGCCCCCGAGTTGGCCTCAACGCTGGCCCCTGGCGCGCTAATTGCTTTATTTTTTGTTTCGAGTATCGACTCACCCGTTGCTTTCTCGTCCGCTTCGCGTGGTGGGTCGCCTCGACCATCTCGGCTCCTCATTCCTTTCCGTCGTCGTTGCGGCCTAGCCGGTAGGCGGAGTTTTCACCATCGCGAGAGGTTTGCGCTCGTTGTTTGCGACCAATTCCATGGACAGCCGCGCGAACCCGACCCGGATCGTAGTGCCCATACCGCACAAAAAATCCATCCCCAGGATGACATTGTCGAGCATTGTGGGCATGCCCAGTACTACCGTCTTCACCGTTTTCCCTCCAAGGTTGATGTCTACCAGGAGTGCCCTCTTCAACACCACGGAAGACCCGTCCGCCAACCGTATCTTCGCCTCCACCGGGAGCCTCTCGCCTTTGACATCCTGCTTCTGTAGCCATTCCTCGCTTACGAAGCTGCGCGTTGCTCCGGTGTCTACTTTGGCCGTTGTCTCATGGCCGCCGATCGTCACTCGTGCCACGATCATCCCTCCTTTTAGGCCGCGCCGGCCTTCTCCTGGCTTGAGGGGCGCTTTAGGTCGTTTCCCGACGTCGGCCATTCGCAGCATTCTTTGCTATTTCGTCCTTGCTTCCCGCAAAGCCGACAAAACAGCACCTGCGCGTTGGGGCACTTTCGGGCGAAGTGACCGGGCTGCCCGCATCTGTGACATACCAGTCGTGGGTCGAAACCGCCGCTGCTTTGCGCTGTTCCCCCTTGTGGTGGCGGCCGCTGGGCTGCTGCTGCCGACTGACCTGCCGTTTGCGTTCCCCCCATCTCGGGCCGGAACGGGTTTGGTGGCTTTGAACTCGCCACTGCAAAAGCTGGCTCACCCTTACCTGTAGTCCGTGCGCGAGAATATTCCGCATCCTGCTCGCGGAGACTATCGTATTCGGTGGCCATCTGTGTCAGCTGCGCCAATGTTGCAAAGTCGTACCTGCGCACGTGCAACCGATAGTCCGGGGCTGCGTTCTCGTATACTCGACACAGTTTTTGCGCCGTGCTGTACCCCGCGCATCATTAGCACTCGTAAGGGTGCCACCCAGCAGGTATTTTTTGAACTTTTCATTGGCTCGCTGTCAGCCACTCCTCTTTGTGTCTGTGCCTCTTCGGCGTGTGTGAATGCCATCATCGGCGCTTCTTCCACCCGTATCTCGGGTGGGCACTTTCGGACCGGCGGTGGTGGCTTCCACGACGCTGGCGGGGGCTGTTCGAACAAGTGGGGCCTTCGCAAGTCCGGTTCTGACTTTTGAAACGGCCGTCCGCCGAATTCGCCCGTGGGGGGTTCGACGAGCTTCCCATACTGGGCCTCTAGCTCGGCGAGTCTTTTCCGGGCTTTCATACTGTGGCCCCCGCCTTGTATGAATGACGCACAGTGGGGCAGCGGGCGGAAAAATTTTGCCAAAATCATATCTTTTGAACCAGGGGAGGTATTTGAAAAAATTAAAAAGCATTTAAAAGATAACTTATTAAGCTTTAAAAGGAATGTCTGAACAGGATGATCCGTCAATAGAGTGCTTCAAAATTCTCAAAGTTCTTTAATGTTTCTGCCCGTATTAAACGTATAAAATGAAAATTAAAAATACTTTTTTTTATCACAAAGTAATATTTTTAATATTGTGTTAACTTTAACCAAACATGTTTTAATTATATGTTTTAATTAGTTTTCTTTACTAATTTACTTAATTTTGTTACCAACATTTTTGGTTGAATTATTTTGAGGTTATATTTCAAATTTTTTTTTGTGGCCAATTTTCATTAAAATGAGTTCAAACGTTTGTTGTAATATATAATAAACTTAGTATTTTGGAAATGTAACTATTATGTTTAAAATTATTCGGAAATACGAGCATCTGAAGATGCTGCTTAAATGCTAACGAAGTATACATTCTTTCTAAAACTAATCTTATTAAATTAAGTCAAAATTAATCGAATAAGCTCGCTTCAACAAAAAAACTCAGTGTACTTATATTTACAATGCAGTTAAGAAATCTTATTGAAGTGTTTCTTCCTCATGGAATCATCCAAACTCGAAAATCTTTTTTTGTACCTTAAAAGAACAATTTATTAAGTTACCTGTACCCAAAATGTCTTAAGACTGGAAAAACACATACAAAATAATATTTGTTAAATTTAACTAACTCAGGTATTATTTACAAAATGATTTTACACAAGTTTTTTATTAAATTCCCACTCAGGAAATACCCATATTAGCATGGGCTCTTCTTCTTCCATACATAAAACGCGCATTTTTAGCACGAGGTTGCGCTCGTTTTATGACTTTAAATTCTAAACGGGCAAACTAGGGCAAAGGAAATTACATACGCATATTAGAAGAAGGGTCATTCTATCATATGTATATAGTTTCCTCGTGAACATCGGTGAACATTAGAAGTTATGTCCATGTTAAATTAAAAAAACTGCCCAAAAATAGTATATTTTTTCAACTTTTTTAGAATATTCAGTTATAAAACGAAAAATAAATTAAATTAAATACTGAATTTAAAAAAGAAATAAATATATTTGAATAAAAAAATAACATCTTTAAGATTGATCGATTATTTCTCCCAAAATTCAATTTCAAAGTTGATACTTTGCCCGGAAAATTTATGCATTTTGGCACATTTCAGGAAATAGGTCAACAATTTTCAACCGATTTGAAAAAAAATTTCGGATTTATCACCCGTGATCATTTTTTAACCAAACGCAATTTTTCTCTTTGGCGTACGCTACCATCACAAAAATGATTTTTGACACGTTTTTCGGCCGGCTGCCCCATTGTGCGACACCACTCGCTTCCTTAATTCTTCTACGCGGCCTTCCCTATCGAGGTTGAATTCTTGGGCTATCGCCATTAATTCTTCCTTACGACGGTAATATATCCATTGTACTCCCAACGCTGTCTCGAGAGACTCACCTGGTTCCATTTCGGATGGGCTGTCTGGCGTCGCTCGAAAATAACGTCAAAGAAGAAACTCCGGTTTCTTTTCCCTTCTCGACTTCTGAATTCGTCGACGAATTCCTTGAGGAAACCAGTCGAAAATTCCTCGGTGAGTTCATTAAGGAACGCCCGGCGAAAATTCCCCGATGAATTTTCCAACCCTCTTTATGAGTTATATGCTCCGGGGAAAACAAAAATGTTCTTTGTCGCACCGAAACCAAGTTTTATTAAAAAACAAAATTCCAAGAACAAAAAAAAAGTTACTTTGACCGTTTCTATCTGGCCTCCGGCAAACTGTAATTTCTGTCCGACTTTACGTGGCCTTCGGCCCACTGTAGTTTTTGTTCACTCTTACACGGCCTAAGGCCCACTGTAGTTTTGTCCACTTTTATGCGGCCTACGGCCCACTGTAGTTTTGTCCACTTTTATACGGCCTACGGCCCACTGTAGTTTTGTCCACTTTTATGCGGCTTACGGCCGACTGTAGTTTTTGCACGCGGTGACGTCACGCACTTGTTACCGTTTTCGAACTCGCGCACTTGAAAACCCACCACCAAAACGTATGTATGTGTGTGTTAGCGGGCACGCGTCTGTGACGTCACACGCATGCCCTTGTTTTCCCGATTCTCGCTGTTCCGTTTTTCGCGGGGACGGGTCGCCGCGCTCGCCACCGAACCGTTGGCTTCACGTCGCGCGCGCTCTGCCTAATCGGCATCTGTCGCTGTGCCAAATTCCGCCAATGCTTGGCGCTTCTGTACTTGCAGATACCGGCGCGCGTCGAAAGTGCGACAAATGATTGAGTGTGACTCCAGGGGCACCGTAGAGTCACGACTATTCTCTAACGAAACGGAAGCAACGGGAGTAGGGATGTGGTGGGTGAAACCTAACCAGCACTAGGCATCAATTTATGAACAACGCGCTGTTCGTTTCGTTTCTTTTTATTCGTTTTATTTCTTTCGTCGTTCTTTTCTTTTGGCTGCCGCGCCTCGCCGTCGCACTGGCCCTAACGGTTCTTTTTCTACTTACAGTTAAGTTTCTCTTTCCCTTTTGTTGCTCGCTGCGTACGTCCTCTCCTATCAGCTCTCGATCGCAAAGTGCGGGCAGCGTTCGAGTAGCGCGGAAGCTGTCCTGATACAACTCCACCACGAAAGCTCTCTCTTCACCACAAAGCTTTTGTGCAGGGTTGCGCCCGACCGCTCTCCGCGCTCCCGACAGAGGGCGCTGCCAGCGTCCTAAACTCCTATCGCCTAACTATTCGATAACTTAACTAATAATTTCTTGGAATTAAATCTAGTAATTCATTTGCTTACGTCTAAATAATTCATAACTATGGATAATAATTCATTTGCTTACATCAAATAATTCAAACATTAATCCTATTTATACTTATCAACTATGTAAGACGGGGAAAGAAACCCCGCCTTACACGCTACTACTTGTCGGGCGGCAACGCTTGCTGCTGCTATTTGTTCAGCTAACTCAATAATTCTTTGAGTCAATGCTTGCTCCCTCTGCTGATTTGCAGCGGCCTGTTCGGCTAAAGCACTGCTTATAGCCGACCTTATCACTTCCCTAAGCTGATCTGGATCCATTTTACCTGATGGTGGGGAACTGCAGGGAGAAGTCTTGTAGCCGGGACTCTGATGCGAGTGTCACAGTCGGAATCTGAGTCACTAGACTGCTTGCGAGGGTTTATATATGGGTTGAAGCGTGACATGCGCAGGCCAGTGGCCGCGAAAAATAAAACGGGCCGTCAAAAGATGGGTCGAATTACGTCGCATCTTTGAGCCACGAGAACTGTATGCACAATTTTAGACACACAGAAAGCAACACAAAGTAAACTAAAATTCTCAACGCAGTCACTCTCACTTGGTTCTGATTATTATTATTATTAAACAAAAAATTTTTTACATTATCTCTGTTGCAATATAAAATACTCACTAGTACTAATTAATTTATTACAAAATAAACTTAACACTTTTTGTATTTGATGAAAAAAAATTTTGGCTAGAGTATCCACTTACATGATTCAACTAACATAAAAAAATTCTCTTAATAAACTCTGTCACTTGAAGCTCCCGCGCTGCTGTCTTAATTGTTGTTGGTTGTTGCAGCTCCTGTGCTGCTGTTTTACTTGTTGTTGGTTGTTGCAGCTCCTGTGCTGCTGTTTTAATTGTTGGTAGTGGAGTTCGACCACTAGTTGGGTGCCAATTAATTGTTTTCCTTTCTCTAAGGATTGATGATTAGGTTGAGAGGCGACTGAGCCTCCAATTGCTGGCCTCGGGCTCAGACAATGAAACAAATTATTTAACGGCTAAGTGCCGGAGTGAATATTTATTTAAGCGACTTACTGGATGAGCGCTGTATTCAAAACTGATTTCTTAATACAAATTATGTTTAATTTAACATAAGCCAAAACTCGCATCACGCCACAATGTCATGGTCGGCAAGCCGACTCAGCAATCTTAGGCAATAACGGAAACTCTTACAGCAAAACAAAAGTGTCCGGTTACAGCTGCTGACCATTACATCTATAGCGCGCTGATACAAAGTATGCAGTGTCGCTATTGCGAGGGCTGTTCCTTAACATACAAAGCCCTCTATAGCGAGGGTTGCTTAATATTCTATATTAAGTGCTATGTGTTAACTTGTACATTCAGAATTGAAATTTAAAAAAAAATATATATATATATATAACTTTGAACATTTTAAAATACAGCGATTTAATCTTTTAGTTAATGGAGTAAAAGTACCGTCTCAAGCGCTAGAGTTTGATTTTACAATCCCCGAAAATATTCAGAGCTCTTGTGGATATAATATGCTATTTAGAGCTAATGGTATAGAGCATTTTGATAGGGGGTTGCAAATCACTAAGGAAATGTTTGATAAGAACTGTTTTATATTAGCGTTTGACTTAACTGCAGACCATTCGAATTCTTCCGTATGTTCAAATTTAATTAATCAAGGAACAATTCGTATTGAGGGTCGATTTGCTGAATCTCTTACCGAAGCTGTCACATGTTTTGTATATTGTGAATATGATTCCATGATTGATATTGTCAAACATAGAAATATTAAAGTTATACTTTAAAAATGAATGCATTACAAATTGAAAAACTTATGCTTAGTAAGCGCAGCACCAATCATATATTTAAAGTTGTGTTCCCATCCGATAAATTACCTATTAAAATACGTACATATTCTACAATAATAATTGCGAATACAGACTCATCTGACAAACCTGGTTTACACTGGGTAGCACTTTATTTTAAAAATGCTTCAAATGCAGAGTTTTTTAATTCATACGGACAATATCCTCAAAACAAATATTTATTAAGTCTATTAAAAAATAATTCCAAAAGGTTTACGTATAATAAACATCAAGTCCAGGGTTACTTTTCAAAAACCTGTAGACATTATTGCACTTTATTTACTATTTATATGAGTAAACAAGTAAGAAAGGCTACAGTCGACGTGCCGACTGTGTAAGATCCCGTACTCCTTGTAGTGCGCATATAAAAATACTTACAAACTTAAAGGAGAAGCAGTAGACTGATTCATATTTTAAAATACAAATTTAAATAAAGATAATAGTTTAAATTAAAATTTAAAAAAGTAAAAAAAGTTACGCGCTTGCTGCAATCGAACCCGCGGTATCGGACACAGGATTCTCACATGTCGCCACTCTATCATATGCACCACACCTCAATTTGCAGGTACTGCTGATTATCTGCATTTACATATAATAATGTTTTGTTATAGAAAAAGAAAACAAATGCCTGTCTGTGCTGGGGTTCGAACCGCAGACCTCATGTTTCTCTAATGCATGTCACATCACTTGGACCACAGCACTGTTGACTATCAGGACGGCTAAAGTAGATAAACATTGATTTACCACTTTTCTTCAAACACGTACATAAATTACAATTTTTAACATTTTTGACCAATTTGTTTCACATGTTGTAGTTGTCCGATTTGGACCAAATTTGGTGAAGTTACTTTTAATAATTATGTACACATTCTGTGTGAGTTTGGTTGCGATTAGTTAGCAAATACTACATGTCTTCATACAAATTTTTTGTTTTTGACCGATTTGTTCTATGGGAGGTATAAGCAATAGTTGTCCGATCTTGATGGTGAGGGTGAGGATAGTTATAGTTGTACCATACACCTACTGTGTAAATTTGGTTACGATAGCTTTCATAGTTTCAAAGTTGTAGTGAAATGAAAACGGTTTTTTACAATTTGCGGGAGCGGTAGGGGGCGTGGCAAAAATTTGAAATAAACTTAACCTGCCTGACATATAGACGGACTTTCATTCCAAATTTGGTGGCTCTACCTCTTGTAGTTTAAAAGATCCAGGTGTTCACACGGACGGACGGACGGACAGACAGACGGACATTGCTATATCGACTCGGCTGTTGATGCTAATCTAGAATATATATACTTTATGGGGTCGGCCACGCCTCCTTCTGCCTGTTACGAACATTTCGCTTCTGACAAACCTAATAGACCCCTATACTCTTTTTTAGAGTACGCGGTCTAAAAAGGAAACTTTGAGAAAATATTCGGAGAAATTAAATCACCGACAAGGGGTATCTGTTGAGCCTATCGATTTTTGGGGGATGGGGGCTAAAAGGATGCTAGACACAAATCATACTAAACTAATTCTTTCTTCAACATGTTCAGACGTGTCCATCAGCAGGGGGATGGGGGTGAGGGGATCTTTACAAAATCAATTTGATTAGTATTCTCTGTAGATTATAGAAAACACATTTAAAGTGACAGTAGTAATAAAATCAATGACATGGGACATACTCAGCATGTGGATCGAGAACTAAATTTGGGGTTGAATCGAGAACACCTGCAAGACATTCAACATGTTCAAACATATTAAGACCCGATTTATAAAAGAAACTGATTTGAGCAAAAGAAAGGTAATTAGTATTCAGTGTTAAAAAAGGAAAATTAGTCAAAAGTGACATAGTCATAAAATCAATGACATGGATATAGAATTAATTTTGGGGTTGAACAGAAGACACCTGTAACACATTCAACATGTTCAGACATGTTTAGACTCCGTTTTTAAGAGAAAGAGATTTAAGCAAACGAAAATTAATTGCCTTAGCTTCAGCTTATGCCTTAAAGTAGTTAGAATATAGGCAACCAGGAATTCTTGTTTGTATGCGCCGGCTTTGGTGTAACCGGCAATAAACTCATTGATGAGAAACAAGAAAGAAAAGTACAGTCGAGCGCGCCCGACTGTATAATACTCTCTGCATTTGTCCCGATTAAATTATTAAAATCGGTATCGAGATATTACAATGTGAATTACTTGCATTAAAACACGTTGAAACAAAAACAATCTAAGCATAATCAAACACACATCTGTTTGTTTGTATTCGAATACACATACGTTTGGCAATATGTATATGATGCAAATATGTATGCATGTATGTGTGTATTCGGAGAAAGCCAACGACCGCGGGCAGCGCTGCCGACACACAGGCAGCGAAAACGTTCGAACATGTGCTCGTGTGTTTCTATCTCGCTTGCACCTATGGGTTGATATTGCGTTCAATTATCAATATTGTAACGCTTCTAGTTTTCTTGTTTATAGTCCGATTTTAATGCGCCTTTCAGTATAGTTTAATATAGTTAGTCTCCACACGAATTATATAATTACAATACTGTACGATACGAACAAGTTCGCCAAAAACGGCATTAAAGGTTCCAGACTTTTTTATCAAATGTGGGAAAAGTGGGAGTGGCAGTCCAAAATTTTAAATGGCAATGCAACTATTCCAGAATGGGTGATCCTAGCTGCCATAGTTACTGAGATATTTGCCGAAAACACACCAATTTTTCCGAGGTGTGTCCAGTTTTTTACTTATTGTGGGCGAATGGGGCGTGGCATCGAAAAAAAAAAGATTCTTGTATTGACTGACTAAATATGTGATCGTTTGACACTAAGCTCGAACTTGTAGCTCTTACCATCTCTGAAATCTGTTTATTCATACGGACAGACGGACAGACGGTCAGATGGACAGACAGACGGACATGGCTATATAGACTCGGCTTGTGATGCTGATCAAGAATATATATACTTTATGGGGTCTGCCACGCCTCCTTCTGCCTGTTTCATACTTTTGCACAAACCCAATATACTCTTGCAGAGAGTATAAAAATCCAAAGACCACCAGACTTCACGACGTGATACTTGGAAATGCTCATTAACCTTAGAACACTTGTTTACAACGATTGACAGCGGACTCAATTGAAAATTTTCAGTACTGGCACACTTGTTTTGTCCTCAGATATTCGAGCTGTATGGCTGCTTGTAAAACTCACCCCTAATACAGGTGGGCTGCACGTATACAGTACCTGTATACAGTAACTGGTTTACCCACCCTCCCGGTGTGCGCAACCGGATTACATTTATATTTATCAATAGAAAATAAAAAGCAGAGTGAAATTAGATTCATTGTCGTAGAGTTAATTCTGTTCGCTTGTTAAAAAATTTTCGCGCGGAGCGCAATAAGGAGAGAGAAAAAATGGAAAAAGAGAAAGGGAGGGAGAACAAGTAGTTAGAATATAGGCAACCGGGGTGAGACTCTGATATTAAATCGGCCAATCTGAATCACAGAATAGTTGTTACGCCTGATGTTCCCCGGTTAAAACAACTGGATCCTCAGTATTTATGTAGGACACAAACCATATTTCAGTTTTTCTACTCTCCGCTAGATGACGCTAACAAGAACATCAATGAATCCTCAAAATTTAGTTATGAAACCAGGAAAGCAAACCAATTTTATTTTTGATTCCCAATGGATCCTCAAAATGTAGTTATGAAACCAGGAAACCAAACCAATTTTAATTTAGGACACAAACCATGGCGCTAATAAATTCCCTAATTTCCCTAAATTTTCTACTCACCGCTAGAGTGCGCTAACCATTTTCCCTAAATTTCTACTCATCGCTAGATGGCGCTTTACCACCGGAGGGGGAGGGAAATTCCCGGTTGCCTATATTCTAACTACTTGTTCTCCCTATCTTTTTTTCTTTTTTTCCTTCTTAGACCGCGTACTCTAAAAAAGAGTAGAGGAGTCTATTAAGTTTGTCAGAAGCGAAATGTGCGTAACAGGCAGAAGGAGGCGTGGCCGACCCCATAAATTATATATATTCTTGATCAGCATCAACAGCCGAGTCGATATAGCAATGTCCGTCTGTCCATCTGTCTGTCTGTCCGTATGAACACCTGGATCTTTTAAGCTACAAAAGCTAGAGACACCAAATTTGGAATGAATGTCCGTTATCTTTGCTAGCAGATCAAGTTTATTTCAAATTGTTGCCACGCCCCTTACCCCCCTGCAATGAACAAAAAACCAGACACCTCGAAAAAAAATATACTTTTAGGCCAATAACTCAGTAACTATGGCACTTAGGAACACCATTTCTGGTAAGCTGGTTGCTACAGACAGCCTTAATGGAATGCCATTAAAAATTTTGAGCTGCCACGCCCCCTTTTCTCATTAGAGTTAACCAAACGTTTACGCTTTAATGCCATGTTTAAGGCATTTATTCATATAGTAGGGTGTTGTAATTCAACATATGTATAGAGGCATATCAAATCAAACTATTCTGAAAGCGGCATCAAAATACTAACTTTAACAAAAGAGCTACTGTGTTAGAAAGTTTGTTATTTAACTGCAATATCACTTACGCGCGAGAGCGAGACAGGAACAAACATGAATAATATGTAAATGCTGATTATCGGAGAATTCTTGAAAGTGGCGCGTGGTGCAACTGATAGAGTTGCGGCAATGCGAATTGTTAATTTAATTTTTTTATACTCTCTGCAAGAGTATATTGGGTTTGTGCAAAAGTATGTAACAGGCAGAAGGAGGCGTGGCAGACCCCATAAAGTATATATATTCTTGATCAGCATCACATGCCGAGTCGATATAGCCATGTCCGTCTTTCCGTCTGTCTGTCTGTCCGTATGAACAAACAGATTTCAGAGATGGTAAGAGCCACAAGTTCGAGCTTGGTGTCAAACGATCACACATTTAGTCAGTCAATACAAGAATCTTTTTTTTTCGATGCCACGCCCACAATAAGCCAAAAACTGGACACACCTCGGAAAAAATTGGTGTTTTCGGCAAATACCTCAGTAACTATGGCACCTAGGATCACCAATTCTGGAACGGGAGGTTCGTAGCGACGGCATAGTTGCATTGCCATTTAAAATTTTGGACTGCCACACCCACTTTTCCCACATTTGATAAAAAAGTCTGGAACCTTCAATGCCGGGTTTGGCGAACTTGTTCGTATCGTACAGTATTGTAATTATATAATTCGTGTGGAGACTAACTATATTAAACTATACTGAAAGGCGCATTAAAATCGGACTATAAACAAGAAAACTAGAAGCGTTACAATATTGATAATTGAACGCAATATCAACCCATAGGTGCAAGCGAGATAGAAACACACAAGCACATGTTCGAACGTTTTCGCTGCCTGTGTGTCGGCAGCGCTGCCCGCGGTCGCTGGCTGTGCCGAATACACACATGCATACATACATATTTGCATCATATACATATTGCCAAACGTATGTGTATTCGAATACAAACAAACAGATGTATGTTTGATTATGCTTAGATTGTTTTTGTTTCAACGTGTTTTAATGCAAGTAGTTCACATTGTAATATCTCGATACCGATTTTAATAATTTAATCGGGACAAATACAGAGAGTATTATACGGTCGGGCGCGCTCGACTGTACTTTTCTTTCTTGTTTTTTCAATGCCACGCCCCATTCGCCCAAAAAAAGCAAGCAACTGGACACAATTGGTGTTTTCGGCAAATATCTCAGTAACTATGGCACCTAGGATCACCAATTCTGGGACGGAAGTTCCTAGCGACAGCATAGTTGCATTGCCATTTATAAATTTGGACTGCCACGCCCCCTTTTCCCACATTTGATAAAATATTTTTCAAACTTCAATGCCGTTTTTAGCGATTTTGTTCGTATTGTTATTTATAATTCGTGTGGAGACTAACTATATTAAACTATCCTGAAAGGCGCATTAATCGGGTTATAAACAAGAAAACTAGAAGCGTTACAATATTGTTAATTGAACGCAATTTCAACCCATTGGTGCAAGCGAGACAGAAACACACAAGCGCATGTTCGAACGTTTTCGTGCCTGTGTGGCGGCAGCGCTGCCTTCGGATGCTGGCCGCGCCGAATGCACACATAAATACATGCATGCATCATATATTGTCAAACATTTGTGTATTCGCATACAAAGAAACAGATGTACGTTTAATTATGCTTAGACGGTTTTTGTTTCAACGTGTTTTAATGCAAGTACTATTCATTGTAATATCTGTATACCGGGGATTTTTTTTGACCGTCCAGCGCTTACTTTGCCATTGTTACCCTTTAGTATGTCTGTTAATGGTTTGGCTATAGATGCAAAGTCTTTTATAAAGCATCTGTAATAGCTTGCTAAACCAAGGAATGATCTGAGATGGAACAAGGTAGTTGGTTGTTCCAATTTGCCAATTGCTTCTACCATGCTGGGATTTGTTGTAATGCCTCCACGAGATACTACGAATCCAATATATTCAACTTTTTCCTTGAAAAAATGAGACTTTTCTCGCGATACTCTCATATTAGCATTATACAATTTTTCTAATACCCAGGCAATGTGATAAACGTGGTTTTCCATATCCTCTGAGAATATGATCACATCATTTACACGGACGTAGCATGACTTGCCAATCTGTTCCCTAAGTACGTCATCAATTGCTCGCTGGAATATTCCAGGGGCATTTTTTAAACCAAAGTGAAGTCTGCAAAATTTATACTTCCCGTTTCCTATTGAAAATGCGGTTTTTTATCTATCTGTTTCCGCAAGAAGGTTTTGCTGAAATCCCGATTTGAAGTCAAGGGTCGTGAAGTACTTTGCCTTTCCTAAGTTCGAGAGAATAGTTACTATGTTTGGTATGGGGTATTTGTCATCAATCGTTTTCGAATTTAATTTTCTAAAATCGATGACAAGACGTTTTTTTTGTCTCCCTGTTCGTCTACTCCCTTTTTATCGACTACCCACACCGGATTGTTATACGGTGAATTGGATGGTCTGATAATATTATTCCTCACAATATCACTTGTTTCGTTATTGACGAACTCAGTTACTCCTAGTGGGTATGGGTAAAGTTTTGAGTAAATTGGGTCCTCGTCTTCCATTCAAATTGTGGCAATGATGTTAGTATTATACGGAAGATTTTCATTAGGGTCAGCAAAAACTCCTTTTCTTTCTATCATCATTTTTTTGAATTTTTTCTCAATTTCTTGAAGAACTACTATGTTTTCGATTTCTGTGAAGTTAACATTTGGACACTTTATAAATTGAATTAACTCAGAGCCGGATTCAGTATTTAGACTTTTATTTTTGAAGTCCAAAGTGGCATTTACTTTATTAAGAAGATCAAGGCCTATTATACCATCGAAGCTGGTTAGGTTTGGAAGTAGGAAAAATGTGGTTCTAGTATTGAAAAGATACATACGGCATTTATCTTTAACCGGGGTAAAGTCATGAAGTGACTTAACCTGAAATGTGTTTTTAACTTTTATTACGCCTTTCAATTCTCGCATAGGTTTAAAGTAATTTTTTGAGACGCCTGTATCGATAAGAAGCTTTATTGTTCTTCCTGCTATCGTTCGCTCTACTAACGTTAAAAGGGAGCTATGTCTAAATAAAAAAAATTTAGCTCTTGGAGTTCATTCTCATCGTCAATACTTCGGCTTCTGCATTTTCCTGATATTCTTCTTCTGCGTTTCCAGGATTTTCCTCTTGTAAGATGTGATTTACTCTATGCTGCTTTGGGCCTGAGTACCTAGCTGTTCCACTATGTGTTCTTTTCGGAACCTGATATATTAGAAGCATGGTTTGATTGTGTCGGTTGTCTGAATCGCGAGGAAGTATCGACTTCCATTGGTGGGGGCGGTTCTTGTTTTAGGCCTTGGTTACTGAATTGTGGTTTCTGTTTATAAAAAGGAGTTTTTCCTTGTTGTGAGGTATTGTTTTCTGGAGTGACATTCTTCTGGTGCCTTTGTTCTTGGCGTTCAACTTTTTCTTCACTGTTCCTTGCAAAACTATTTGCAAATTGAAAACGTTCGTGATTTGATTCAACTTCTTGGGCCAAGGCCAAAGATGATGGTAAGTCCTTTGGTCTTGCCGAAAAAAGAACATCGCTCATGGATTTTTTTGCTCCTGAAACAAATACTCTCAGTGCATCCGATCTGTACTTTTCGTTCATTGAGTTTGCTAGAGTTGGGTCATATGTCAAAATCGTTTTGTTAGTTAGGAGTGTCAGTTTCTTCTCTATCTCCTCATAATATTCAATTATAGAAAGATTTCCCGGACGTAGGACAGACATTTATCAAGCTGTTTATCAGCATACTTAAAGTCAAGTCCGTTTATGATTGCTTTGAAATTTAGTGGTGTGCCATACGAAGCTAACACCATTTTTGCTGGACCTCTTATTTTATTCCTGATTATACCCAATGCTTGGTAATGTTTTGAACTTCCTGCAAAATCTTCAAACGTTTTATATGCTCAGTGCTCGGCTGCGCGCCATGAAAAATACATTTCGATTTTTCCTTCACGGCTACGGGCACTGATGTTTTCTTGAACTCATTCTTTAAATCTTCCATCTCCTTCTTGAACATTGTTGCTTGATTTTTAAGTGCAGAGTTAACTGCATACTCGAGTAGAGTTTTAATTCTTGCTTCGTTTAATGACATTTTGTTTTGTATTTGGTTTGGTATCAACTTATTTTTATGTCTCCTAATAGTTCTTCTAAATCGCTGTCAAATTCCACGATGTAACATTTACTCATAAGGTTTCAAATGTTTATATTTAAAAAAAAAAAAAAAAAATTATTTTTGCAAAAGATTCAAATTCTAAACACATGCAATGGTTTTAATTTTAAGCACTCCACTTACATAATTTTCCCTTTGTTCTGGTTCAGTTCGTTTTTATACTCTCTGCAGGAGTATATTGGGTTTGTGCAAAAGTATGTAACAGGCAGAAGGAGGCGTGGCCGACCCCATAAAGTATATATATTCTTGATCGGCGTCACAAGCCGAGTCGATATAGCCATGTCCGGCTGTCCGTATGAATGGTAAGAGCTACAAGTTCGAGCTTGGTGTCAAACGATCACATATTTAGTCAGTCAATACAAGAATCTTTTTTTTTTTGTTTCGATGCCACGCCCCATTCGCCCACAATAAGCAAAAAACTGGACACACCTCGGGAAAAATTGGTGTTTTCGGCAAATATTTCAGTAAGTATGGCACCTAGGATCATCAAGTACGGGTGTTCCTAGCGACAGCATAGTTGCGTTGCCGTTTAAAATTTTGGACTGCCACGCCCACTTTTTCCACATTTGATAAAATAGTCTTCAAACTTCAATGCCGTTTTTAGCGAACTTGTTCTTATCGTACAGTATTGTAGTTTATAATTCGTGTGGAGACTAACTATATTAAACTATCCTGAAAGGCGCATTAAAATCGGATAATTGAACGCAATATCAACACGCAAGCACATTTTCGAACGTTTTCGCTGCCTGTGAGTCGGCAGCGCTGCCCGCGATTGCTGGCTGCGCCGAATACACACATACATACATATTTGCATCATATACATACTGTCAAACGTATGTGTATTCGCATTCAAACAAACAGATGTATGTTTGATGCAAGTACTACACATTTTAATATTTGAATACCGATTTTAATCATTTAATCGGGAAAAAATACAGAGAGTGTTGTTCAGCTATGCTATCTGAACCAAATTTACACGGATAGTACATGTCTAGGAAGTACATGTACTGGCCAAGTTTGATTACAATGGACATCTATATCGTATAGCTCCCATAGGGCCAATCGGTCAAAAATGCGCTCCACATATGAATTAGTATGAAAAACTTTTGAGTTGAACAAGCTATGTGAATCAAACTAACACAGAATACATTCTCTCATAATATAAACAGACTGACCAAGTTCTATCTAAATCGGGCTACTATATCGATTCGCTTCTATAGGGACGATCGCACAGTTGGCGATTTTATTAATGTGGCACACAATAATTAATATTTTTAAGTGCTGTAGGAAAAGAATTATTGTTTTATTTTTAAAATAGTGAATAAGTGTCTATTTATTTTTTTACTGATGATTTCTTTAATTTTCTGTTTTAATAGTTTTTAAGTTAATAATAAAAAAATAATTTTTTTTTTTAATTCATTTTCAATACTTACATAATATTTATCTTATATTTTGATATATTTCATAATATTTGAATTATATATTAATTAAATTAAAATTTATAAAATAATAGTGTAATCGTAAATCATTCCTCTGGATAATTTTTTATTTATTTATTTGGACCGTTGATGTACTAACGGGACAGTACAATCAAGTGACCCAGCAACACCAAGCAACGTGCTTGTTAGCGCGCGGAACCCTGCAAATAATGCAGCCACCTCCCGCCCAACCGACCGAGGGACACACCGCATAACGTACGGCTAACGATTAACGCGAAACGAATTTATTTATAATAACATAAAATAACTAAAAACGAAATACAATTATTATTAAATTATTAGACTAAGTTAATTAAGATCTAGACAGGTGACAGAGGAGAGAAGTTCTAATTAAGGCGGTCGAAATAGAACTACCTACAACTCGACAAAGTTTGTTGCAGTTTCTACATAGAACTCGGAAAGGATTATAAATGGCAAAGTTGGTAGAACAAGGTTGAAGAGAGAGTGGAAGAAAATTTCTAGTTGGTCTAATCGGAACAGCAAAACTAATCTGGCTGAGTAATTCGGATGAATCAATTTCACCATTGATTAGTTTGTGTAAGAAAATTACACCGAGCACTGTTCTTCGATTAGACAAAGAAGGAAAATTAATTAAGAGAAGTCTACTACGATAGGATGATAAGCGTATGTTAGTATTCCAGTTAAGAGCCCTTAGTGCAGTGCAAAAAGAAGAAATTGTTTTTGTACAGATTCTATTCTATCCTGATGAATCCTATATTGGGGTGACCAATTACAAGATCCATATTCAAGAATAGGTCGTACCAAGACAGTAAAAAGTGGTTTTGTTAAATAGGGATCGTTAAATTCTTTCGATCAGCACTTTATGAAGCCCAGGACTCTAAAAGCACGATTAGTAATTGACAATACATGCTTATCGAACTTGAGCTTAGGATCTATAAGGATGCCCAAATCAGTGACCGACTCAATTCTTTTAAGAGAGTTGCCATTCGGAATGTAATTGTTTAGAAAGGGGAGGCGCCTACTGAAGGACATTACGTTGCACCTACTAAAGTTAAGATTTAATAAATTAACACCAGGTTTGAAAACTACACAGATCGGATTGTAACCTGGTCCCAAGAAGGGACTAAGCAGCCGAAACACAGAGTTTAACGTCGTCGGCATACATGAGCAGGGTGAAATCATGGATCTACAGCAGTGTTGCAATTGCGAAGTTATTAATTTCTCAAAAGCCTGGGAATAGCAGACAACTTGGAAATACCCCTATAGTTGCAAACATCGGATTTGTTTCCTTTTTTGTGAAGAGGAATAATGTAAGATTATTTCCAAACATCAGGGAAAGAGCAAGATTCAACGGACAATGTAAATAGTTTATACAGGGGATTTAAAAGGCCGTCAGCACAGTTTTTAAGTACACAGCCAGGGACTCCAACTGGACCAGGTGAAAAAACAGATTTAGTAGCCTTTAAATTACATAAAAGCGAATTTTCGGTGATGACTGGTGTAAAATTACAATTGAAGAAATTTAAATGATAATGGTAGGCTGAGTCACATTTATACTCGTGCATACTATAAGTCGTTTGGAAAAAATCGGCAAATAAGTCGCCGATAGCCTTATCCGAATTAGCAGATTCTCTTTCAAAGACCACAATGGATGGAAGCGTTGATGATTTACGCTTCGAATTAACGAAGTTATTAAACCGTCTCGAATTACTTAAAAAACTGTTGCCTACAGTTAGTAAGGTATTCCTTATAACAACGGTCATTTAAAACATAGAAATCAGATTGAGCAATCAGATATCGCGAGAGATACAAGGAAGAGCCAGTTTCACTGAATCTCTTATATAATTTCGAATTTCTATTTTAAAGCAATGTTAACTCAAGGGTAAACCAAACAGGCTTGTTAGACCTGGTTTGAACACAAAGCGAAACACAGACATCAAGTAAAGAATTCAAGGTATAATAAATAGTTGTGATTGCACTATCCATATCGCTACACATGAACAGCCGGGACCAGTCAGTCTGCGATAACAGTACATTTAACTTGTTAAGGTCGGCTTTCCGAAACTGGCGAGATCGCCTATCAGATTTACTACTAGTACGGGTCACCCGTGTAGGTAAATCAATCAACCCTTCCAAAGTCGGGTGATAAGGATCTTCAGGATTCGATAAGGGTTTGGTGCGAGAAATAGAGAAACGGAATGGATCCAAAACAAAAATCAAATCAAGCATTCTATTTAAAGAGTTTGGAATAGGGTTGATCTGAAGCAATGAAATTCCAAAAAGATCGTCAAGAAAATCGTTCTGAGTTATGGGGTCAACACGGCAGAGTCGGGACATGAAATCCATGTAGTACCTGCAATATTAAAATTGCCAAGAACTACAAGAAAGTCACGATCGGATAACATAAAGAAAACTGATTTAACAGCAGAAAAGTGTAACGAATAAGGAGAAGAGTCAGAAGAAGGAGGAATATAGGAGCAAGTAATGAAAACTCTAATGTTATTTGGGCATAACTTAATAGCAACAAATTCAATATCCAATGAGTCATCGATTGTTACTTCTTCCGAGGATAAGTTAAAATCGACGGCAATAAGCACACCACCGCCTCGGCGAGATGTACGATCTTTTCTGTAGATAGCGAATTTATTGGAAAAGATGTCAGAGTCAAGAATATCGGGCCCTAACCATGTTTCAGTAAAGGCCACAACATGAAATGGAAAAGAAAGATTATTTAAATATATATTGCATTTTGATAGGCAAACGAGAGGGAGGAAGTTAGTTTTTTCGGGAATCAGAGGCCGGGACAGTGTTAGAAAGCTATGCAAACGGAGTCAGATTTCTTTTCTTCGCTGTATACTCCTTTATTATTAAATGGTCCGGCCAAAATTCTATACAGCATATTATACTAAAATATTTGGCAGGAACACTTACTTTAAACGAGGAAATTTTCCCATGATAGGAGAACTTAAATTTTTCCACCGTAATGTTGGCTTCTGATTTAGCCTGAATAAAGGCCTTTACATCATTCGATGTGGTATCAGGGGCAAGCCAGGAAACAAATAATTGTTTCTTTGGTGGAAAACCTACAAGAGTCTTTTTATCAGGCACTGTAATTACTTCCGTAGAAGCAACAACTCTGGTAGACTTATTGCTAGATTCGTCAACTGCAACAGTATTGACACTTAGCGAATCAGGAACTATTACTTCGGGAAACGTGGGGACAGCTTCTGTGGGTAAAATAAAATTAATATAATAAATTATATTTGGTGATGGGGATGAAAAATTTATTAGGGAAGGTGCGGAGGTTGTGGGTATGTGATGAGGGACTGAAAGTTCGTTCCACAATCTAAAATTGGCCTTTTTACGCTTTGGAGAATCATTTAAGACATTTAGGCCTTTAAACTCCTTATCCAAAGCTGCGAAACTATCAGACAGACTTTTAAATCTGCCAAATAGATCCCTAAAGCCTCTTTTAGTGTGTCGCATGAAGCTCATAATGTCTCTTTCGACATCCCTACAAGCTTCACAAGTCCACTTTAAACCTGATTTAGACTCAATCAGGTCAATAATCCGGCCATTGAGGCCTGCACATTTTTCTTGTGATACATTTTCACATAGCCAGCAGCAAACAAAACTCATCTAAACATTTGTTCGCACCTGGCAATTTGAACTAACAGACGTACATAATAGAGGTAATTAGTATAAGCAATGAATGTAATAAAATGGAATATATAGAAGCTAATAAGCACTGTTGAAATAAAATGTTAGTTGAAAAAAAAGGAAAGCTAGGGTTCATGTGCAAGCTACTGATGTTTACTTACGACAATAACAAATGTAATGCACAAAAACAAATTATTCGCGGGCGCGGCGACCGAAAACAAGAAAAACGGAATTACCGGCCAACACCAAAAATAAGATAAGCGCGGTAAAACAGATGAGAGCGCGACGGGAGCGTAAATATAGAAGAGAGCACGAAGATAGCGCCGAGAGAATGTTTACACAAACAAAGTGTTAGCACAATCAACGGCGTAAAATTACAAGAACAAATTACACAGCGACAAACAAACGCAGAAATAAGTAAACAGAAATATTTAGCTGTGGAATTGTTGTTGCTTAGAAAACAAACTTATTAAAAATTGGCTTAGAAGTTTATTAGAACAATGTGTATCAACACAACCGATGTAGTACCCAATGTTACAAAGGAATTAAGCCAGAAATATGATACAAATTAGAGCGTTTAAACGATTAAAACTTGGAAACGAGATAGAAGCGATGTAAAACACGTCCGCAGCGAAAGCGAATCGAAACGAATTTTGAAAGATTAATAACTTCTTGATCTAACTTAATTTAAAATAACGCTTAGTCGGTTTATTAATTCGGCATTTACACCAGTAATTTTAGAAGCTAAGATTGGTTGCTGGAAAAATCTTCTAGCTGTATTGCCATTATTGGTATTTCCTGATGTTGCCGTAGGTATATCCACTAAAATACCCATTTCAGTTCGTAGAGTATTTTGAATTGTTTTTTTTTAAAATTTTCTTGTTTGATTTGGAACGACCTTTCAGCAACAATTTCTTTATTGGCTTCGCGGATTCTGTTTGTTTGTATCTTCGCTCGAACCTGTAGCTCTTACCATCACTGAAATCTATTTGTTCATACGGACAGACAGACAGACGGGCAGACGGACATGGCTATATCGACTCGGCTTGTGATGCTGATCAAGAATATATATACTTTATGGAGTCTGCCACGCCTCCTTCTGCCTGTTACATACTTTTGCACAAACCCAATATACTCCTGCAGAGAGTATAACAAGAAAGAAAAGTACAGCCGAGCACGCCCGACCGTATAATACTCTCTGCATTTGTTCCCGATTAAATTATTAAAATCGGTATCCAGATATTACAATGCATAGTACTTGCATTAAAATATGTTGAAACAAAGACAATCTAAGCATAATCAAACACACATCTGTTTGTTTGCATGCGAATACACATACATATGTACGTTTGACAATATACGCTGCATATATGTATGTATGTGTGTATTCGGCGCAGCCAGCTTCCGCGGGCAGCGCTGCCGACTCACAGGCAGCGAAAACGTTCGAACATGTGCTTGTGTGTTTCTGTCTCGCTTGCACCAATGGGTTGATATTGCGTTCAATTATCAATATTGTAATGCTTCTAGTTTTCTTGTTTATAGTCCGATTTTAATGCGCCTTTTTTTAGGATAGTTTAATATAGTTAATCTCCACACGAATTATAATTAAACAATACTGTATGATACGAACAAGTTCGCAAAAAACGGCATTTGAAGTTTTTTCAAATGTGGGAAAAGTGGGTGTGGCAGTCCAAAATTTTAAATGGCAACGCAACTATGCTGTCGCTAGGAACCTCCGTACCCAAATTGGTGATCCTAGGTGCCATAGTTACTGAGGTATTTGCCGAAAACACCAATTTTTCCGAGGTGTGTCCAGTTTTTGGCTTATTGTGGGCGAATGGGGCGTGGCATCGAAAAAAAAAGATTCTTGTATTGACTGACTAAATATCTGATCGTTTGACACTAAGCTCGAACTTGTAGCTCTTA
Source organism: Drosophila nigrodunni (assembly GCA_020829145.1). Taxonomy (NCBI): domain Eukaryota; kingdom Metazoa; phylum Arthropoda; class Insecta; order Diptera; family Drosophilidae; genus Drosophila; species Drosophila nigrodunni. Next base: position 547,304 of record JACVCZ010000015.1, on the reverse strand, counting down.
CCATCTCTGAAATCTGTTTGTTCATACGGACAGACGGACAGACAGACAGACAGACGGACAGACGGACATGGCTATATCGACTCGGCTTGTGATGCTGATCAATAATATATATACTTTATGGGGTCTGCCACGCCTCCTTCTGCCTGTTACATACTTTTGCACAAACCCAATATACTCTTGCAGAGAGTATAAAAACAAGAAAGAATGCTATAGTCACCTCGCGACTTTAGGATACCCGTTACTCAGTTTCAATTTGTTATTAACAATGTTGATGAATATAATAGCTTGGAAAACAGAACATTTTCATACAAATTCATATTTTCGACCGATCGTTCCTATGGAAGGAAGCTATACGATATAGTTTTCCGATTTGTATCAAACTTGGTCAGTATATATATATATATATATATTATTGGCAGATGTATTCTGTGTGAGTTTGATTAATATAGTATAGTTAACCCAAAAGTTTTCCATACTAACTCATATTTAGAGCATATTTTCGACCGATCGGTCCTATGGGAGCTATACGATATAGTTGTCCGATTTGGATCAAACTTGGTCAGTATATATATATTATTGGCAGATGTATTCTGTGTGAGTTTGATTAATATAGCTTAGTTAACGCAAAAGTTTTTTCATACTATTTCATATTTGGAGCGTATTTTTGACCGATCGGCCCTATGGGAGCTATACGATATAGTTGTCCGATGGATCAAACTTGGACTTGGATCAAGCATGGACTTCATAGACATGTTCTTTCCGTGTAAATTTGGTTCAGATAGCATACCTAACAAACAAGTTTTCTATTTTAAAACATTCTAGTTTTACCTATACATTTACCTTTATATGAAGATAAACGCCCTAAAGTGGGCGTGTCAAAAAAACAAAAACAAACTTGTATTGCTTGGGTAGTGTACCTTCCATTTGCGACCACCATTATCTTTCTAGCTCTTATAGCCTCTGAGATCCTTTTGTTCATACAGACGGACATACGGACGGACGGACAAGGCCATACCGATCAAGAATATACACACTTTATAGGGGCTGATACGGCTGATACGATTACAATATACCCTTTTACTCTACGAGTAACGGGTATTAAAAGTGTTGGGCCAATACTCGCGAATAGTAAAAGTTATGTAGTAAGAAAGTTAAAGTTTGAGAAACAAGATAGTTTGACTAGAAATGTTAAGCTTAAGCACACTTTTAAGCTAATACACATAAACACTGAACACACATTTATTTATCTCATCAAATTCATACCGACTAGGTGGGGTTTCAACACTTTTTTAATAAATATTATCAAAACTGAGCTTTTTGCAGATCCAATCAGTTAATGCAAAAAAGGTGCGAAGAGTAGTGTTAGAGATGTGCACAAAAATATATCAACTTTGTGTTCTCATAACTTCGAGAATATCGATAGGAAAAATATATAAAAATTGAGATGTTTTTTATCAATTAATACTTTATGAATTAATACTTTGGTGGTATTTTTGATGTGCCCGGTGAATGGCGATGCACTGCATCTCGAGGGCATATCGCAAGTACCCCTCACTAGGCTGCCGACATCTATCACGTAAAGCCGCGTACACCTCCTCGGTACCGTACCGGTGTACGGTGACGGTCCTTGAGAAGACCGCCGCCGTTCCTTCCAGCATGCTTCTGCATGCTATCAACCGCATCCTCTCGTCTAAGTGGAGGATGGCGCAGGCATTCTCCAAGTCGCTGATCCATTCGTGCATATCATAGGCGTTGTCGCCTGAAAATCGGGAAACCATGGTTTTAATCAGACTCACATCAGTTGTCCGGAGGCGGGATTTGTATTGCCCCCGAGCTGTCGCTGGAGCTCCACAATTTGACATTGGAGTTTCAGTAGCTCCTTTTGCTTCCGAAATTCTGACGGTCGTTAATCCTGCGCCTCCTGCTCCGACTGTCGACGAAAGTGTGCCACCGACGGTGGTATGCCACCGGCCGTGGTGATGCCCGTGAACGTAACCATATCGGCGCTCGGCACGGCAGCAGGTTCCAGTAGCATGGTAATCCGCGACAGCAGCAGGCACATTCGTGCTTCGGCGAGCAGCAACAGCGCGGGGCACAGCGGTCGTGTCGGCCATAAACGCACCAACAGCTTTGATGTCTGCAGCGGAAACGGCTACGGGGGTAGCAGTAGCAGTGGCCTCATAAGGCCCAGCAGCAACAGCGGCAGCAGCAGCAGTATGAACAAGAGCAGCCATAGGGGCAGTAGCAGCAGCAGCAGCAGTGGTGGTAGCAGCAGCAGTAGTGATAACAGCGTATAACAGGAGCGGCATCGGTAGCAGTAGCAGCCGCAGCGACGCTAGTAGCAGCAGCAGCAACGGTAGCGGCAAAAACCGACCGGGGTACAAGCGACGGCATGCCTTAATTGGCCACAGACTCTTTCCATGACATTGGCTTTTCGGTCAGGGCCATGATGGTGGCCACGGGCGTTCCTATTGATGGCAGCTTCGCGCCTTTTTCCCCAAGTGTCTGCCATGACGCGGGCGGCAGCGGCAGACTGTTTTGGCTTTTCATGGTCCGCAGTCTGCATGGTCGCCTCCAGATGGTCCACTGTGGCCAACTGCTGGGCACTCGACGGCTGTTCTAAAGCCTCATTATAGAGACGCCGCAGTTGGACCAAAGTAGCCAAGTAGCTGGCACTTCTATGCTGCGTGTCCGCAGAATTTTAATCAGCTCCTCCTTAGTCACCATCGTTGTGTTTCCTCAGCAGATTGATGTTGGCTTGTGGATATCCCACTTCATCGCTTAACACAAATCTATACGTCTGGTAATCTCGGCGTCGGTGAAAAATGAGATCGACAACCGGCAAAAGTGTGCCCAGCTTCCATTTTTCCTTGGGATGCCATAACACGTCTGGCTGGTCTTAAAATACTAACATTAGGGCGCTTAACAATACTTAATTCTAATCGATAATTACAAAGTTACTCTAAACATCGATTGCAATTACAAACTTCTTACATCGTTTAGCAATTTTTCTGCCAATTTTAAGAAACCTTTTAGCCATTTTTATTGCCAAATCTAGCAATTTTAACTTGAGCAGCACTGCTCCCAACTGAAATGGTCATTCAATTCAGTTGTTCATGAACGAAACCCGGTGAACGATATACATAAGATGCATTGTATGATTTGCATACATTACATTCTATAATAGTTCGAAAAAAAAAGAATTTCATAAAGCGCCAAATTCGTTAAAAAATTCGTTTAAAGTTCAAAAAATTTAACATTAACACGGTTCTATTAGGATTTCTTTGGTTTGGTTTGAATGTAACTAATTTTAAAAAAGTCTTGGTTTATATTAATTTTATTTTATTAAAAAGCTTTGAAGCTAAATGAGAAAAAAAATTCACCATCTCAAAATCGATAAGTGTGTAGTGTAGAGTTGTTCATTGTAGGTTAATTGAAGTTACTTAAGTACATAAATTTTCAAAGAACGAACTAATCTCTTTATTTATTCCTATGAAATTCTGGCAATAAACCGAGTTTTGCATGTTTTCCTATATTGTTAACTTTAATATATCAAGTTTTAAATGAAATAGATCGAGATGAGTTTCAACCTCAAAAAACGTGTGAAGTCTAAACAATAACGTACGACTATTCGAATAAAACAGCCAACAGACAATATGGGACATACTGAACTAGAATGGACTAAGACGAACGATCTAGAATGAGACCAAGAGAAACGAACTAGTCGACTGAATTGCAATCTGGTAACTAGTTGGTCAGTTCACGTATGTGAATAGCTCCAACGAACTTATTTTGAACAATTCTATTCAAATCTAGCATACATACGTCATGCTATTCTCTGATCATTAACGAAATAGCTGACTAAGTTCACGGACAAAATTTGAACGATTGGACTTACTCACAAAATTGAACTATTAATCTCAAAATAGCAGATAAGACTGAACAACTTCTAATTGGCAATAGTTTAATTGAACATTGTTTGCAAACTTTAATACAACTCTACATATTTGTTTTTTGTTATTTTTAACTGTTAAATCAATTACTCTTCAAGTATATGAAATCGTGAAGTTCGAGCGTGGATGTAGGATCCGCGCGAAAGTTAATTGTACCCAAGAGATTAATAGACATAATGGTATTTATTTCATTGAGTTATGTTTTACGTACCTTATGCTTTTATTTTTATCTCATAATGGACATATACATATCACTGTTTTTTATAATCCTATTTGAATTAATATTATATTCAGCTGCAAAATATATATACATGTGCTATGTAGAATTTGAGAAAAAAAAATGTAATACGAATGAGCCGTTCTTTAATATGTGTTTACAGTGTTTTTGGTAGGTCGCTTCATGAATTAATTTTAACTGATCGAACTGTGTTATTTCTGCACTCGCACGTTGTGTGCGACGCGACTTATATTGTGTTCACGCATTATGCTGTGGAAAAATCGAAAAACAAAACTCTAAAAGATATTTGATATCGACCACACCGACCCAATATGTATGTATACAAAGGCGGTCTAATAAATACTCAGCCGAGGAAAATCGAAAACATTGCATAAATATAAATTTACATATGTAGTTTTACCATTATCTTATTATATCCGTTACTTGTAGAGTGAAAGGGTACACTACACTAATCATTGGAATGTGTGTAACAAGGGCAAGGAGGCGTGCTTGTGACCCCATACAGCATGTGTTCTAGATATAGCCAAGTTTCTTCTGTCCATGTTTGTTTCAAATCGGACAACTATATCTGTATGATTTCTCTTTAGAATCTGTCAAAAATTTAAGAATTTTTATTAATCAATCTAAAAATTTATTTTCTAAGCGTGCAAGATAATCCTTAACACGCATCCGTCCCTTGTGTCAACTTGAAAAAAATTTAGATTTTTAAATCTCTGTCGCGCTTATGCTTTTCAATGAATTTCCATAGAATTTTGGTTCTGTGACTAATTTTTGCCAAACTTTTAGAAAATTTCACACCTGCTTGACAAAAGAGTCCCTCGAGTGTTAATTTGACACCTAACAAAATGTACATAAATATTAGAAGCAGCTTTTAAAATGGTCAGCTTTCTTAACTCTGTCGCGTAATAAATAACCGATATTTGTAGCAAGTAGCCGTTCTTTAAATTCGGGCATTCTCTGGTCATTTTTCTCCGCTGCAAAATCTAATTATTCACGAAATAAGCGAAGAATGCTAATCTCCAATTGTTTCTAAGGCACGTAGGAAATGGTACAACATAATTCGGCTGAATTTTGTCTAAATGGACAAATACAATTTTTTTTTATCCAATAATGGTCACGGAAGATATTCATACTTCGCATTTTTAACTAAATGTTCTTATGTATATGAGCAAGATAATATAGCCACCCGATTTAAAAAGAAATAAACCGCGTGGAGGTTGTCAAGGTTTTTTATAACTGAAAGACTATTTTCCATTGCTGGTAATGCTGATAATTAATACATATACAGTGTCTCGCAGCCTATTTCAACCAGCACGTAAAAAAAATGTAAACAGCTTTAAATACTAAAGTAAAGATAATCAAAATAAATAAACGTATATTTTGAGACATATGTTTCAACTTATAAAATTGTTCATTAATTTTTTATTATAGAGTATATTGTAATCGTTGGAACGTATGTAACAGGGTGATAGAGGCTTGGCAGACCCCATAAAGTATATATATTCTTGATCAGCATCAATAGCCGAGGTGATATAGCTATGTCCGTCTGTCCGTCTTTATGAACAGAATGATCTTAGAGACTATAAGATCTAGAAAGAATGAAAAGTACAATACCCAAGCAGTACAAGTTTATTTTTGTTTTGTGACACGCCCCCTTTAGGGCGTTTTATTTTCATATAAAAGCAAAGGTATAAGGTTTTAGTATAGAAAACTTTTGGTTCGATATGCTATCTGACCCATATTTACACGGATAGTACACGTCTAGGAAGTACATGTACTGACCAAATCGGATAACTATATAGTATAGCTCACATGGGGCCGATTGATCAAAAATACGCTCCAAATATTAATTAGTATGAACAACTTTTGCGTTAACTAAGCTAAATTGATCAAACTCACACAGAATACATATGCCAATAATATATATACAGCTGTGTTTAAAATAATAGCAGCGCACTTTTAGCTGACAAATATGACTAAATTTTAAGCATGTTCATGCTTAATGATCGAACACTGGTGCATATCTTTTTTAGAATATAGGGTGTGGAAGAGAAAAACGTAAAAATCCCGTTGGAATTGCTTTCATTTATCGTTTTATTCAGATAAGGAAAGGTAAGGATACAGAAATTTTGTTGTTCAAATTAATAGCAGCGCTTCATTTCAATATTCAAAATATTTAAGTTAATGTTGTTAATTTGTTGAAAATAAGTTTAATTTATGAGTTAACTATTATTTAGATGCGAATACATAAAAATAATGGAAAAATTTTTACTATTGTGGGTGGAGGCAGTCAATCCTGAAAGGAAAATCGCTATTCGATATAAAGCCTTGGAAAACAAGGAAAACATACAGGGAAATCGAAAGATTGGTTGAATGTTGTGCTAAAATGGTCTCTTATGCCATTAACTATCGCCACAAACGCGAAGCCCGAGGCAGGAAAAAAACTAGCACTGAAATTGTTGACCGACGCATTGAGCGCTCCAGCAAGGATAATGTATTCGCGTCTGCAGAATCAATAAAAGTAGACCACAGCTTGTCAGTGAGTTGTGTAAATACTCGGTGAAGACTACTGGAGCACAAACGCGTTGTCCCACGTTGCAGTCCAGAGCTGCAGCTGCTGATGTGGGAGTAAGGTTTCCGTAAGGTTCCGTTCTTTAGGATGATTATAGTAGAGAGATTACTTGTCTCTCGTATCACTGGGCTTGTGCCACAGCAATGCAGAAATAACACGAGGGAAGTACCGTTGACTGATACTTTTGCGCCGTCATCGGTGCTGATACTGGCAGGACTCTCGTTTAAGACCATGATGCCGTCATCTAACATTGTAATACGCTCCAGGTTACTAGGTTGCGTGTTACAATGTGCTGTGCTTCCAGCATGCAATTCGCGTGCGCAGATGTCATGCGTTGCCAACTTGCAGATCAAGGCATAAGTTGTTGTGGTGCAGCTTGTTACCGCTAAAACGTCGTTGTCGCATTCAGCTACGGTGTCATCTTGAAGCTGAAGTACAGTGTGCTCTTGGGATAATTCTGGGATATTCGATTAAAATGTGGACAATATTTTCGGACTGGAAAATCCTAATATTAGATGCCTCCATCAGGCTAACTATAGGAACTTCTGCGAGATGTTTGATAAGCACCGATTTTAAATCATCGTGATCAAAGATTGTTGAGTTTATTATGTTGGCTTTTGCAAGAGTGATCGTGAGCATTAAATTTTGGATTTCAATTATTAGCATTCTATTTCTGGCCAATAATGCCTCGTACAAATGTGGCGTGTCTATTAGATCATTCTTCTTTGCTTTAATTATCTTATTTAATGTATCGGTTTATTGATTTATCTGCTTCTGGGTTTCTGTGTTTACTACTACCTGTTTGTTTTTTGATTCAATTAATCTAAATTCGGTCATTCTGATCTTTTCTAAATCTTTAGCGTCCGGTGTGCCGGCCACTACCTTAAGAGCTGTCCCAAGAAAATCCGAGCTTCTGTATGGTTAACATCTACCTCCAATAGTTTTCTCATATGAGACTGGGGAAAGTACTCGGACAATTTTTCTGTTTCATCTATCATATTTAAAAATTCGGTCAAATTACTTGAGTGTCCTGCATAGTCATGTTGTTCCCAAATCATTACATTTCCATCTACTATAGGTATGTAATTGAATGAGAATAGTCGGGATTATTTTATTTTATTAGGGATAAAATCGACCAAATAAGCCTGCAAGAAAAAAAATAAAATTGGATTAACCCTCCTGTGTTTCTTAGTTCTGGTACTAATTTATAATCGCTAATCTAATTCCTATTTTATGTTGTCCTTGTGGACCACCCTCCCCTTAATGAGTACATACGTTCCTAGGTCTGCTTGTATTACCGCTTCTGAGCACAAGGGGGTAAGCTTGTTTCCGAGTCTCTTTTTGGATTTGATGAAGACTTTTTCTCCTACCTCAAATATCCTGTTTTGCCTGTGTGGATTGTTTCTGTCCAGTTGAATCTGTTGAGTTTTCTCAATGAATGCATTGAACGGTTGTACTCTAGATTTGCAAGCAGGATAACTTCGATCGTATCGTCGATCTTTCTTTCCAGCTTAATGCATCTAGCTATTTCCGACAACGTGCTGTGGAATCGTTCCACATGACCATTAGAAGTACTATGTAATGGTGGTGCATTAACCACATCATTTCCAAAGTTGTTATTTAAAAGTGACGTAATGGTTTCTGAATTAAATGCTGCCTCATTATCGCAATACATAACCTTTGTTTTGGGAAACATTTTTATAATTTGGATTATAGGGACTTTCACGTCTGCTATGGTACGTGATATTATTGGTTGGACTACTGCGAATTTAGAAAATTTATCGACACATGTCAGAAATTGTTTCTTATCGGTCGAGAAAATGTCACTGTGGAAACGTTCGCCGGGAAATGATGGCGTTGGTATTTCTCCGAGAATCTGTTTTTTCGGGTGTCTGTCGTATTTAGCCTTAGTGCACGTTCTGCAGTTGGCCACAACTTCCTTAATCAGCCTGGTCATTTTGCTAACTGTTTTCCTGTGTGGCTCTGTGCGCCCGATTGTGCTCTGCCATGACAATTTTCCTTTGTTCGTTTTTGTCAACTATATCGGTTACCATATTTTTGGAGTACCAAAACTTTGTTGACGGGAATGTTCTCACTAAATCGTGCGGGATGTATGCCAGCGTCGGTAGATCACAATGTATAGCCTTGACCACACAAGGATTAACTACTTTAGGATCTCGTTTCTATCAGTGAAGTGAATTTTGTGTCGTTTTTTTTTCGCCAAAGAATATGAAGTTTCATTTTAGAGAAAACCTTGATTCCTCTAAAACTATCTGGTTTCTGAAACAATTCAAAGGTTTCTCAGTAGCTTTTATTGTATAAGTTACAGATAATTCACTATGAATTGTTGCTGCGTCGGATATTACTTCACTTTGCAGAGCATTCACGTTCTGTCGCGAGAGTGCGTCTGCTACGTGGTTTTCTTTACCCGGTTTGTAATGGATCTTTGCGTGATGCTCGTCGATATACGCTTTCGCAACACGTCTATCGCTCTTTGGAAGATGCTTCCAGCATTCTTCAATCCGAACGGTAGTCTGCAGAATTCATACTTTCCGCCATTTACGGAGAAAGCTGTTTTCTCGCGATCTTGCTCTGCCAAGTAAATTTGGTGATAGCCGGACTTTAGATCTAATGCCGTAAAGTATTTGGCTTTACCCAAGTTCGACAATATCATGGATATGTTGGTCTTTTCATATAGTTTCCTAAAGTCAATTACCAGTCGCTTATTCTTGCTCCCACTTTCGTCGAAACCCTTTTTGTCAACGACCCATTTTGGGTTATTGTAGGGTGACCTTGAAGGCCTAATGATGCCATTCTGCAGCAAATCTTTAATTTCTTTTTTTACAAAGTCATTGACCCCCATGGGATGCGGATATAGTTTCGAATATACTGGCTTATCGTCCTCTGTACGGATCGTAGCCACAATAGATGTATTGAACGGCAACGCCTCGTTAGAGGTCGTGAATGCTCTAGCTCTGTTCAAAATCATACCCCTAAACTCAGCTTTTATGACTTCCGGTACGACAATATCATTCACGTTGGTGAAATTGACGTTGTCACAATAATGATGCTGTAGCTTTTCAGATGCAGATCCATGATTGATTGTACCATTCTCGGTATCTAGGGTTGCTCCTACTTGCGTTAGCAAGTCGAAACCTGTAATACCATCAAATGGTGTTGAGGACTTTAAAAAAAAATATTAGCTGATTTCCCGAAAATGTTCATTGAACACTTATGGGTTACTTTGTTAGAACCGTGGATGGAACTAACCGTGAAAGGGGAGTTGACCGGGACTACATTTTTTAGCCCTTTACGGGCTTGATGTAGTTTTTGGCCGCTCCTGTGTCAATCAATATTTTTAGTTTTCTCCCAGCCAGCTGTCGTTCGACGAACGGCAACCGGGAGCGCTCACTAAAAAATTTACCAAGTCATTGTCACTTGCTGTTTCAGCTTCATCATGGGCTTCTGCGACCGCGGCTTCGGCTGCCCTATAATAATCCTAATCTTGGTCATTGTTCGCTTGCTGAATGGTGTTCTGCACACGCTGACGTCTCTGGCCCGTCATCCGTTCAGAACCCTGCCTCTTTTGAGCCTGCGAGTTTTCAATCTGGGTGTTAGACCCTTGATTCTGTCCAAATGCTGTAGGTTGTCTAAACTTAGTCATGGCGGATCCCTTATCCATTGGTTCTGGTGCTGACCTTTTATCCTCTTTAGGATTCTGATTACTGTTGCTTTGCTGTTGCCTATTTGGGTTTTTAAAAAAATGGGGGTTTCTATCTTGGTCATATTCGGCTCCATTGTTTTTCCCCTGTTTATGAGCGCTCCTGGTATTTGCTATTTTCACCTGACTGAGCTCTGTCCTCCATAGCTTTTGCATACGTGCCTGAAAAAATGCTACGCTCTATACTCGCTTCTGCCTCTCTGGCAAATCTCTGGGTTAGGCCGGGAATACCACTGCTTTCAGTGATTTCTTAAGGCCTGAAACAAAGGCATGCAAAGCATCAGCTCTGACTTCTTCGTTGAGGAGTTTGGCTCTATCCGCTTGATGCGTCATCACGATCTTATTCGCAACCGACGTCAATCTGCGTTCAACCTCATCGTAGTATTCCATGAGGCTCGAATTACCCTGCCTGACCAAATCAAGGTTCTGGCGCAAGAGCCTAAGTGACGTCTTGTCTGCGTATGTGCAGTCCAACCTTGCTATTATGGCGTCAAAATTTAATACAGTGTTATGTGACACCAATAGCGCTCTTGCTTTTGTTCCGAATAATAGTTACCGCTTGGTAATGCGCGCTACTACCCACGAATGGCTGTAAAAGTTCATAGGCATCTGTGGCGGATTGTCTCCATGCCACATAATCATCCTGAGTTCCATTGAACTCGGGTACTGATTTTATAATGTCTAATTTTATATCGCACTGGATGTCTGGATTTACGCTAATCCTCTGATATGCTTCGACCTGAGGTACATCTATGTTTAATTTTTGAATATCTTGTTTTAGTAAATTAAACTGACAGCATTCGCTACTAACGCTTGCACTTGGTTCATGTCCATGTTAACTGTCGGTTGAAAGCCTACCTGATCGTATTCCCACTCGTTTTCACCTTCACTATCACTTATTATTTCTCTCTTTACTTCCCTATACGGGCCAAAACTAGTCATTAGCTTTTTCGTAACCGATCTATTTAGGGACACTTCACATTAAATCACGGTCGAGTAAGTATATTCGGCAATGGCATTACTTGAACAGAAATTTAATATAATTTAAATTATAGAAAACTAATATTATATTCGGCTTGATTCACGATCACTTATTTGTTTTTATTTCATTTAATTTATTTAATTCAATTTTTAAATCTGTATTGATTAAACATTCCACTTACATGTTTTCTGAATTTATTTCTTATCTTCTACCCTGGGTGTTGGGTTCTTAAAAGTTGGGCACCAATTAAATAGTTGCGTTGTCCCACGTTGCTGTCCAGAGCTGCAGCTACTGATGTTGGAGTAAGGGTTCCGTAAGGTTCCGTTCTTTAGGATGATTATGGTGGAGAGATTACTTGTCTCTCGTATCACTGGGCTTGTGCCACGGCAATGCAGAAATAATTATTTCAAAGTGTTTTACGGCTAGTTGCCGAAGCAGAGTTTATTAAACAAGCTTTTCGCTTTCGTTGTAAGAACAAAACTGAATTAGGAACCACCAGCAATCTGGGGCGTAAGCTAAACCAAAAGTACTTAGTTGCTAAGGAATACAAAGATACAAAATATACGACTGGGCTGATCTTGCAGCATGTGCAAGATATCAGGTTACCGTCGGTTGACCGTCGCATCTAGGGCGCTGAACTGAACTTTCGCTGAGACGGCAACTTCAGCGTAACTGCTGGCTAACATCTTTGCATTTATTTATGTTACACAACAATGTGCGAGGGGCACTCGTTAACTTCTACATACTTCTAAACACATGTAAGGTCGAATACAGTCCGCTGAAGTGCACCTGAAATGGCCTTTAACAACGCGGAGCAACATTCTCTGGACTGACTGGACTAAAGTTGTGTTATTTGGTGGAACTGGATCCAGACAATATGTCCGTCGTCTGCCAAACACTGAAAAGCAGCCTAACCATACGACAGTTAAACATGGTGCATTAAAAATCTTAATATGGGCCTGCTTTTCATATAGCGACGTAGGACTTTTCCATATGTTTAACTCGGATCATTGATTAAAATGTATACGTGGATATACCAAAAAATATGACGGTATCATATTTCTCTTGGGAAATGCCAATAAAACGGACTTTTCAACCGGACAATGATCATTAGCATACCAGTAAACTTGCCAAACAGTGGTTTGCAAAGGAAAATAATGACGTAATGCCATGACCAGCTTAGTCCACAGATCTGAACCCAATTGAAAAGTTATGGGGGACGTCAAACGAAGTGTGGCCAAGGTGAAACCGTCGACTAAAGCACATCTATGGCCAGTTATTCGGGATGCATGAGCTCAGATTCCTCTGAAGCGTTGCCAGGACCTAATTGTCTCCATGCCGCGGAGATGTGAAGCTGTTCCAGATAATAAGGGGTTAACAACAATATATTAGTGCATAAGTAACATAGTTAATTCAGTATATGAAGTTATGAACTAAATTTTGTAAACATATTTAAGATTTTTGATATTTGCTGCTATTATTTTGAACAGGACAATTTCCCTATCATTATAATTTCTTAAAAAAATTAAAAAAATGAGAGAAGTCGAAAGCAAGTGTTTTTTAATATGGGACCAAGAACAACAATTGACCAACGGGAACTTGTCCTTAAACATTTTTAAAATGGTAATTCTCGGCGAAAAATTGCCGATATTGTTGGACTGAGCGATTCAACTGTCCAGAGTATAATATATAGATTTGATCGCGAAAATAGGACACACGATAAGGGGAGAAATGCTCCCAACAAAATTTTTAATGATACGGATGAGCGGTTCATTGTCCGTAAAAGTAAAGTGGCCAGCGAAGTAGCCGAAATGTTGTGCAAGCCATGCCACCCCGAAACCATTCTTCGGAACAATGATTTTAATAGCAGAATCGCTCGCAAAAATACCTTTATCAGCTCAAAGAATCAGAAATGCCGCCTTAAATTAGCAAGGAGCATCTAAACAAGGAGTACTTTAATTCGGTCATATTCGCTGATGCCGACCGACAGTAAAACATGGTGGTGGCAGCGTCATGGTTTGGGCCTGTATGTCGGCAACCGGTGTGGGAAAGTTGGAAACAACGATGGGCAAAAATAAGTACCTAGAGATCATGAAAGAATATTTCTTGCAAAGTGCAGAGCAAATAGGTTTACGGGACACTTAGATTTTACCAAGATATTGATCCTAAGCATTAGTCAGGGATTGTTCAAACCTGGCTTATTTGGAATGCAGCCACCGGCAGAGTCACCTGACATGAATGTTCTTAAGAACTTGTTGGCTATTTTGGACACAAACGGAATATTCGTTGAGGAGTTGGCCAAAATTACACCAGATGTGACCCAAAAATTGGTGGAGTCCATGCCTAAAAATGGTTGTTGACAATATGGGTGGGCACATCAATTATTAAAAAAAAAATGTTTGTTATTTCATAAGTTAGTTTAGATTTCACTTAGGCCAATTGGTTGAAATAAGATGTGGCTATATTTTTGGTTGTCTCTTTAGTTTTAATTTGTTAAAAAGTTGAAGCATATATCTAAAAATATACGTTTAGTTCGTTTGATTATCTTCTTTACTTTAGTATTTATAGCTGTTTAAAGTTTTTTTTACGTGCTGGTTGAAATACGAGCCCCAACCACTAATAATGCGAACAGGATTTTTTTTTAGTGCGCAATGTTTATTATCATTAGTACTAAAGATAACACATACCATTGTATTTAGTCTGAAAGAGAATTTTATTTTCTTAACGATGAAAAAATGTATTGTTTTCCAACGGTAAACTTAAGAGATAAAAAATTACCACTATTTATTCGAACGCTGCGTAATATGATTTACTATCATACTTAAAGCAATAATTTAATTAACGTTAGAATTGTGTAACGTCGCCTTTGGCCTGTATTACGCATTTAAGACGTTTGGACATTGATTTTAATAAAATTTTGCAATGGTCTTGAGAAAATGAGTCCCACATCTCTTGCAACTTAATTTTTAAGTTAGAAATGTTGATTAAACTAGGCCAACTTATCGATCCTGCCGTGACTTCCGTGTCTACCGTGCCAACCGTGCCTATAGACTTTGGCACCGTAAAAATGCCAATTTTTTGTAAGGGCCCAACACGGTTTTTTTTTTTAAAGGCACGGCACGGACACGCCCATCTCTAATTCGGTTAAACATCAACTCCGAAGTAGCTGCTCCTTTGATTCCATTTTGTGTTACATTGTACATCATGACGAAGTTCTGGATCTCTTGTTTATAATCTTTCCTTTTTCGCAATTTTAAGATGTTTTGTCAGTGATATGTTCATATTTTCAATTTCTTCATTCGCCTGTCACAATACGATGGTGTCGTTATTTGTGTAATACAGTTGGTCCAACTAAAATTTTGGAGTTCGAGACTTAAGAATTGCCGACCGTTATCGGTTCTCAGCGTCATGGTATTCCCAAACGAGAAAATATCTTCTCCATTAGTTCGATCAGCATCTACGACGAGATTATTTTTTTTAAATTTGAATCCCATATATCTGGAAAAATAGTCGATTAACACCAGTACGTAGTCGTTGCTTGGCAAAGGTCGGATGCGACACATTGCCAAGGGCCTGCTGGGAACGCATGCCGATCTATTAGCTCTGGTATATTTGCCAACGATATGGAGATACAGTCTACAGGCCTTGACACAACTTTCCGCTTCTCGGTCGATCCTTGGCCACCACACTTTTGAGCGTAATCTTCGTTTCATAGTTCGGATGGCTCTCTTGAGCTAGTTCGAGCAGTAGGGATCGTAGTATTGTTGGTATGACTATTTTGGTTCCGCGTAAAAGTACATTGCCCACTGACGATGACTCCCATCGAAATGGATGAGTTCGCCTCCCATGAGTTGGTGCTCAGGTTGGTCATTGCATCAATTATTTCGTCGTCCTGCATACTTTTTTTTCCATGATTTCCGATATAGTTAGCGACTTTGGTAATCCTATGGCTACAATTTAAAAAATATTCTGCTCGTCCTGCCAATTGAAAGCTTCCGCTTTTGTTATTTGACACAAACGCGACAAATAATCTGCGATGTTTTCCTTCACCGCTTTATATATAACTCGGAATCGGAAGGACTGTAGACGTGCCAACCAACTTTCGATACGTGACGGCAGTATCGAATTTGTTTTGAAGATGAATTTTAAACGCTTATTGTCCGTTATTAAATCAAATTCCTATCCTGCTAGATAGTAGTAGGTATTCTCCACCGCCCACACCAGCGCCAGGCTTTCATTCTCCGTTTGCGAATATCTTTAATTAACATCGGTTAAGCTTTTACTGGCAAACGAAACGATGCTTATTAATCTGTACAAGAACAGCCCCCAATGCCACTGGCCTTGCATCGGCTATGAGACACCTACGAACATTTTTATTTAATATGACACAATTGGGATCTTGACCACTTGCTTCTTAAAGGTATCGAAAGCTTGCTGTTCGTTATCGCTCCATTCGAATTTTGTGTTTGCGTTAATCAGTTTTCTCAGTGGTTCAGCCATGTTGGCGAGATCCGGTATAAATTCCTCCTTAGTTTTCGGAGCGCGGAATTCTGTGATCACCTTGAACTTCTCTCAATCCACTTCAATGACAGAATGTGGTAATGAAATTTGAGTCTAGTTCTTTTATACACACATTTCTGCTTATTCAACACTACGTTGTGGGCATCAAAGATTTTCAGAACTGCTGTTAGCGCCTTCTCGTGCTCCTCTTCGTTTTTGCCAAACACAATGACATCGTCAATATAGTTTAGTTTGAACAGCCAGCAAACAATTCCTCTAGTCGCCTCTGGAATATTTCTGTGGCCGAGTTAACTTCGAAAAACAGTCTTTTATAACGGAATATCTCGATCCACTTCAATGACAGAATGTGGTAATGAAATTTGAGTCTAGTTCTTTTATACACACATTTCTGCTTATTCAACACTACGTTGTGGCCATCAAAGATTTTCAAAATGCTGTTAGCGCCTTCTCGTGCTCCTCTTAATTTTTGCCAAACACAATGACATCGTCAATATAGTTTAGTTTGAACAGCCAGCCAACAATTCCTCTAGTCGCCTCTGGAATATTTCTGTGGCCGAGTTAATTTCGAAAAACAGTCTTTTATAACGGAATAGACCCTTGTGTGTAATAAATGTAGTAATATGACGTCTTGACTCCTCTAGCTTCTATAAATTCAATTACAACCGCTGAAATCCATGAGTTCGGTTCTCGAACTGGCTCTTTAATGTCTTGCTGCACAGTTTGGTTTATCCTTTTGCGATTTGGTCTTCTAAGCCGTTAGAAATCTCCGCATTGGCTGCTGCACTGGTCTCACATTGTAGTCTATGGTCAATCTCACAGGCGCAGTTTTCCTTTTCGAAAAATTTGTATGAGAATCCACTTTATTTACGCCTAAACCAAGTTTTAGGACATTAGGTTGTACGGCCGTGTTTCCCCAGTAACGATTGTCTCCCATTTTCGTTTACATAAAATGTAGCAATCATCTCTGGTAGTTTTTGAATTCTAATCGGAGCTTAAAAAATGTTAACCACACTCAGCTGGATAGACGAGTTGGCACGAACATTGTCGCATGTTCACTATCCAATTGCAGCCAATCGCCATGGCTTATCAAGTTGTACCTCGACCCGGAGTTAATTATATGATGTGACAAAACGTACGAGCATAATGTCCGAACCGGGAACACTTATTACATTTCTAGTTCCTTGCCGGGCTTGTCACATTACTTTCATCATGGTCTTCTGCTCCACACCGGTTTGTGGAAAAAATATTCAGCCATATATGGCTTTTTATGCTTTTAGCGCTTTTTAGAGCTTGCCATATATGGCTTTCTATGCAATTTCTTTTGTCATTATAGCATAGAAATATATAGCATTTCTCACAAAAAGTGTATGAGCGGAAAGAACAGTAGAGCAAATTAAATTTTAGATTCCGCAAAATTCATTTTCTTTCATCTGCTTCAGACGCTTGAACAAAACTGATTGAAATTTGCGCTAAGGCAACACAAACAAGAAAGAAAAGTACAGTCGAGCACGCCCGACCGTATAATACTCTCTGCATTTGTTCCCGATTAAATTATTAAAATCGGTATTCAGATATTGCAATGTGAATTACTTGCATTAAAGCACGTTGAAACAAAAACAATCTAAGCATAATCAAACACACATCTGTTTGTTTGCATGCGAATACACATACATATGTACGTTTGACAATATGTATATGATGCAAATATGTATGTATGTGTGTATTCGGCGCAGCCAGATTCATCGGGCAGCGCTGCCGCCACACAAGCAGCGAACACGTTGGAACATGTGCTTGTGTGTTTCTATCTCGCTTGCACCTATGGGTTGATATTGCGTTCAATTATCAATATTGTAACGCTTCTAGTTTTCTTGTTTATAGTCCGATTTTAATGCGCCTTTCAGGATAGTTTAATATAGTTAATCTCCACACGAATTATAATTAAACAATACTGTATGATACGAACAAGTTCGCAAAAAACGGCATTTTATGTTGTTTCAAGTGTGGGAAAAGGGGGCGTGGCAGTCCAAACTTTTAAATGGCAATGCAACTATGCTGAAGCTAGGAACCTCCGTACCCAAATTGGTGATCGTAGGTGCCATAGTTACTGAGATATTTGCCGAAAACACCAATTTTTCACGAGGTGTGTCCAGTTTTTTGCTTATTGTGGGCGAATGGGGCGTGGCATCGAAAAAAAAAAGATTCTTGTATTGACTGACTAAATATCTGATCGTTTGACACCAAGCTCGAACTTGTAGCTCTTACCATGTTTGAAATCTGTTTGTTCATACGGACAGACAGACAGACAGACAGACAGACAGACGGACAGACGGACATGGCTATATCGACTCGGCTTGTGATGCTGATCAATAATATATATACTTTATGGGGTCTGCCACGCCTCCTTCTGCCTGTTACATACTTTGCACAAACTCAATATACTCTTGCAGAGAGTATAACAAGAAAGAATGCTATAGTCACCTCGCGACTTTGGGATACCCGTTACTCAGTTTCAATTTGTTATTAACAATGGTGATGGATATAATAGCTTGGCAAACACAGAGCATTTTCATACAAATTCATGTTTAGAGCATATTTTCGACCGATCATTCCTATTGGAGCTATAGTAGTCCAATTGGATCAAATTTGGTCAGTATATATGTATATATTATTGGCAGATGTATTCTGTGTGAGTTTGATTAATATAGTAGTTGACCCAAAAGTTTTTCATACTAATTCATATATGGAGCATATTTTTGACCGATCGGCACTATGGGAGCTATACGATATAGTAGTCCGATTTGGATCAAACTTGGTCAGTATATATATATTATTGGCAGATGTATTCTGTGTGAGTTTGAATTATTTAGCTTAGTAAACCCAAAAGTTCTTCATACTAATTGATATTTGGAGCGTATTTTTGACCGATCGGACCTATGGGAGCTATACGATATAGTTGCCAGATCTGGATCAGACTTGGTCAGTACATATACTTCCTAGACATGTACTATCCGTCTGTATGAACAAAGGGATCTCAGAGACAATAAGAGCTAGAAAGATGATAGGGGTACAAGTTTGTTTTTTTTTTACACGCCCACTTTAGGGCGTTCTTTCTTCATATAAAGGTAAATGTACAGGTAAAACTAGAATGTTTTAGTATAGAAAACTTTTTTGTTAGCTATGCTAATTTATACGGATAGTACATGTCTATGAATACATGTACTGACCAATTTTAATCCAATCGGACAACTATGAAAAACTTTTGGGATTACTAAGCTAAATTAATCAAACTCACACAGCATACAAAAGTCAATAATATATATATATACTGACCAAGTTTGATCCAAATCGAACAACTATATCGTATAGCCCCCATAGGAACGATCGGTCGAAAATATGCTCTAAACATGAGTTTGTATGAAAATGTTCTGTTTGACAAGCTATCTTATCAATAACCATTGCTAATAACATATTCAAACTGAGTAACGGGTATCCTAAAGTCGCGAGGCGGCTATAGCATATTTTCTTGTTTTTAAATTTATTATAGACGGATGGACATATCGAGCACTACCTATTAAGTTTGGTTGAAAACAGCGTTTCGAGAAGAACGCGCTTCAAGTTTTTGTACCGCCTTCAAGCGGGTTCGAGTCGCTGTAACTTCGGAAATAAATATCTGATCGCATAACCCTTTTGCACGCATATTCTATACATATCTATATACCATTTTATGCAAAAAGTTAAAAAATTTCTTTGGCCTACCCAATCCATGAAATATCAGTCGTCTGACAACTTTTTATAAATGACATATGGACTGCGGTATCGCTTAATGAGTTTCTTGTTCGTGCCTGCAGACGTATCAACATTCTTAATGACAACAAAGTCGCCCTCTTCGCAACTAATGATGACTTCTATTAAAATATTCCGAGTTATATTCCTGGGACTTGACAATGTTTTGCATTCACGGATTTCCTCCTAAGGAAGGCCATAATTTGAAAACTTGTTACTCAAAAATTCAGATAATTTGTAGATAAAAACACATCGCTGTTCGAGGGAGGAAGCGAATATAGTTGTGGAATGGATGAAGTTATGCAAGGCAAACTCGATCTTCAGGAAATGCTTTAAAGGCTCAGTCAGTTTACTCAATAAAGAGCTTAAGACATGATTGACACGATCAAACTGGCTATGAGCACTCGTGGAGGCGGTAGCATTCAGTACTTGAATTATTTAATGAGACTAAAAAGAGGATGTAGTTTTTAATGTAATTGTTCACATAAGATTTCATATACGGAAACCATAATGTCTTTTTAGACCCCGTACTCTAAAAAAGAGTAGAGGGGTCTATTAGGTTTGTCAGAAGCGAAATGTGCGTAACAGGCAGAAGGAGGCGTGGCCGACCCCATAAAGAATATATATTCTTGATCAGCATCAACAGCCGAGTCGATATAGCAATGTCCGTCTGTCCGTCCGTCCGTATGAACACCTGGATCTTTTAAACTACAAAAGCTAGAACCACCAAATTTATAATGAAAGTCCGTTATTAAGTCAGGCAGGTTAAGTTTATTTCAAATTTTTGGCACGCCCCTTACCGCCCCCGCAATGAGCAAAAAACCAGACACACTTCGAAAAAAAATGTAGTTTTAGGCCAATATCTCAGTAACTATGGCACTTAGGAATACCATTTCTGGTAAGCAGGTTGCTAGAGACAGCTTTAATGCAATGCCATTTTGAGCTGCCACGCCCCCTTTTCTCATGAGAGCTTACCAAACTTTTAAACTTCAATGCCGTTTTTAAGGCATTTATTCATATAGTAGAGTGTTGTAATTCAACATTCGTTTAGAGACATATGAAATCAAACTATTCTGAAAGTGGCATCCACGTTACAAAGTGTGTTTTTTAACTGCAATATCACTTACGCGCGAGAGCGAGACAGAAACATACAAACACATGTTCGAACGTTCTCGATGCTTGTGTGGCGACAGCGCTGCCGTCAGACGCTGGCCGCGCCGAATACACACATAAATACATATGTACATGCATACATCCGTATGTAAATGAATGTGTGTTTGTATGAACAATATGTAAATGCTGATAATCGGAGAATTTTTGAAAGTGGCGCGTGGTGCAACTGATAGGGTTGCGGCGCGTTGGTCTGAGGTTGTAGGTTCGAATGCTGGCAATGAGAACTGTTAATTTAATTTTTTTTTAATTCATTTGAAAATTTGAATTGAAATTGAATACAAATGTGCACTACTATGGGAGTACGGGGACTTTTACAGTCGGCTCGATCGACTGTAGGCTTTCTTACTTGTTTATACTGGTTGTTGAATGGGTTGCTACCGCTGGGGACGCCTTTGAACACCGCTCCTGTCCCAGGCATGGTAGCCGAAGTAGTGCTCTGCGTGCCGATGCCCTTTGCAGGAGAGGTGGACTCCGGCGTTGTCAACACCAGTTTGGTAGCCGGTTGGCTTGCCGGTACCTTATTAGCATAGGAGCTGGGGACTTGTCCTTGGCTGGCTTGAAAGCAGGATTGGCTTGTCCCAAGAAAACTTTCTTTCCTTTTAGGCATTTTTATTCATATATTGATATTTTTTAAGAGTATTTGTAAATCTCTATTGTGAACAAGAAAAAATGCTATAGTCGTCTCCCGACTTTAGGATACCCGTTACTCAGTTTCAATATGTTATTAACAATGGTGATAGATAAGATATCTTGGCAAACACAGAAAATATTCATACAAATTCATGTTTAGAGCATATTTTCGACCGATCATTCTTATGGGAGCTATAGGATATAGTTGTCCGATTTGTATCAAACGTGGTCAGTACATCTACTTTCTAGACATGTACTATTCGTGTAAATTTGGTTCTGGTAGCATAGCTATACTAAAACATTCAAATTTTACCTGTACATTTACCTTTATATGAAGATAAAACGCCCTTAAGTGGGCGTCTCAAAAAACAAAAATAAACTTGTAGTGCTTGGGTATTGTTCCTTTAATTTGCGACCCCCCTCACCTTTTTAGCTCTTGTAGTCTCTGAGATCCTTTTGTTCATACAGACGGACGGACGGAAGAACGGACATGGCTATATCGACTCGGCTATTGATTCTGATCAAGAATACCCTTTTACTCTACGAGTAACGGGTATAAAAATAACAAAACCTTAAGCTGCAGAACCAGACCTTCGGGAGCACAATCCAAAAAAGGCGTTTTAAAGTGACCACTCCACCTCTCAAGTGGACCATGCGAAATGAAAATAACAAACAGGTTACGTATAAGAAATCTGTGATCTACAGATTAATCGAAGAAATAAGCTAAACAAAATTTTGGCAATCGTGGTGACAATTTATTTGTTAGACAGGCAATCGCGTAAAGGCCTGGCAGCGTGTGTGTTTATAGCCAAACGAAAATACGAACTAAAATGCTCACGACAGCTGCAGTGCCGAATGCAAATTCGATTTACAAACAAGCTTATGTAAAAGAGTTCATTACACCACTGGACATTTCAATAATTTCGTTAATTTAAGCTAAGATTCAATTATCATTATTTTCCTTATTCTAACTACGTATATTTATGATTCAACAGATACATTAGTGATTAATTTACATACTTATATGGTGTAAATATATTTTCGAAAATAATTATAACAAATTTAAAATTTTTAATAATCATATAGGATATTCGACAGTTAGAAGTACTGTGCAAGCAACTTTATGAGGCCACAGATGCTGGCTTACGTGCTGATGCTGAGAAGAGTCTTGTTCTTTTCGTAAATAGCGAGGATGCTTTACCAAAATGTCAGCTGCTATTAGACCGAGCCAATTCCAGTTACGCGCAGCTACTAGCCACGTCTACACTAACAAAACTGATACAGGGAATAACCTTGGGACAGCGTATCGATATACGCAGCTATGCTCTTAACTATTTGGCAACCCGGCCCAACTTGCAGAACTTTGTAATTCAAGCTCTGGTTGTACTTCTCGCAAAAATCACAAAGTATGGTTGGTTTGATTTATACAAAGGTGAACTTGTATTCCAAAACTTGCTGGAGGACGTAAAAAAATTTTTGCAGGTATGAATATTGTTTTCTTTTAAGCTTAACATTTTCTGACTCACTTTATTAATTTATATCTGTATAGGGTTCTGTTGAGCATTGTACAATAGGTGTGCAAATACTCTCACAGCTAGTATGCGAAATGAACTCAATTGTAGAAATAGATGCACAGTTATCTTTTTCAAAAAACAGAAAGATCGCCACTTCGTACAGGGACCACCAACTGTTTGACACGTTTTTGCTCTCTTGCTCACTTCTGAATACAGCACGGGATAATAGTAAGAACCTAAACTTTCTGGATGATTCGCAACAGGCGTAAGTTAAATTTTACTCGGCAGGCTCGAGCTTTATAAAAAAACCAAATAGTTTTCAGTAAATCTAAATTTTAAGTATAATGCCAAATTAGAGTATTGTTTGTTTTTATACTTGTTACACATGGAGTACGAGGGTATTCTGTAATCGCTGGAATGTATGTAATAGGGAGAAGGAGGCGTCCCAGACTCCGCAAAGTTCTTCTTCTTGATCAGCATCAATAGCCGAGTCGATATTGCCATGTCCGTCTGTGTGAACAAAAGGATCTTAGAGACTAGAAAAGTGAAAAGGGTTGCAAATGAAATAGAAAATAAGCAAGAAGTACAAGTTTGCTTTTGTTTTTTACTACGCCCACTTTAGGGCGGTCTATATTTAAGAAAAGTTAAATGTACAGGGTTAAATAGCATATTTTAGAATAAACAAATTTTTTGTTATCAATTCTATATAAACCAAATTTAGACGGCCAAGTAGTACACGTCCAAGAGTTTAATGTTCTGACCAAGTTTAATTGAAATTGGATAACTACATCGTATAGCTTCCATAGGGACGATCGGTCAAAAATTAGCTTCAAATGAATGTATGAAAAACTTTTGAGTTGTAAAAGCTATGCTAATCAATCTTACATAAAATACAATCGCCAATAATATAAACATACTGACTAATTTTCATCCAAATCCGACCATATAGATTCAATAGGGACGATCTGTCAAAATTATGGTCTAAACATGAAGTTGTATGAAAATGAAATGAAATTATAAAATGATTATGCGTTTCTAGAATCCCTGAATGCATACTTTCTTTTACATGATAAATTGATTTTTGCTTGCTTGCTTCCGTTTTATATTTTATATCTTGTTAGGTTAGGTTAAGCCGGACGTCCTCGCGGGCCGTATACGGCCCTTAGTAGTCCGGGCGCATAGGTTATTCAGGCGTTTCGCGAACATCAGTAAGTCTCTTGGTGAGCGCTCTGATGCCTCTTTAATAGAGCGAATTTGTGGTGCACCCAGTGGCAGAGTAGATGTTCTAGTGTTTTGGAGGTGTTAGGGTATTTGCATTTTCTGCAGTCAGTGTCTGTTGTAATACCAAGCTGCTAGGCAGTGACCAGTGAGCACTCCAATTAGCATCCTAAAGTTTTTCTGAGAGAGATGCAGTAGGAATCGGGTAAGATGTGCATCGAAATCGTTGCACATTATTTTGGCTGTTCTACAAGAGGTGGTGTTCGGCACCTTAGGTTTATTAGTTTGGCGGTGTGCCTTTTCCATTAAGGCAAGGTAGGTTTTCTTTTCGGTAGCTTGTCACTACACGAGAACTCCGTAGAGCAGTGTCGGACGAACGACTGAGATGTAGATGCAATGCATAAGTCCAGCGCGGTACCTTGTACCTCTTGGTAACGAGGATGAGGTCCGTCTTTTCTGTGTTTATGTGTAGCCCGGCTTCTTCAACCCACTTACATAATTTCCGTAGGGTCCGTTCCATAATGGAGCTGAGAGTCGATGGGCAGACACCTGTTATTTGCATATGTCATCCGCATATGCAGTTATTTTTAGGGCTCCTCTATCAAATCTCTTTAAGAGGTCATCCACAACCAAGTTCCACAGAAGCGGATTCAGGACTCCTCCCTGGGGAGTGCCTCTGTTTGCGCTCTTTATAGACGTAGCTACACCCCATTTATATCTTGTGCTCTGAGTAAAAATTTGATAAATTCTGTCGTTATGCTCTATTTTATACTTGTGATAAGATTATTCTAAATAAATTCTTTTTTCCTTTGCTTTATTTTTTTTATTAAAATATTGTCCATTGTTGGAATATCATACTCGAGTACTAAAATTATTATTTTTTCGTGGATCATTTTAAATTCCTGTATTTTGGGGATTTGGTTTTACTATTTGACTATTTCTATGTTTGTGGAAAATTATCGAAAAAATTTTCTTCCGCTGAGTAAACTGTCGCTATTCATCCACTATAATTTTTATCTTCTATATTTGATATTATATTTATATCGGATAGTGTGTATACCATATACACATTAATACAGACATGAACAACATAAATAAAATAGTTAAATGAATCATTAGATAAAAACATCAATATAGAATTCCCCACATAATTTCCAATTATTTCGATTAACATAAAGTTACGGCTTAGATCTTGAGCCACCCTACTTCCGACTCTTGTGCGTTATCGCATTTCTTTTGTTCTACTATCTGCAATCAT
This sequence comes from Drosophila nigrodunni, assembly GCA_020829145.1. Classification (NCBI taxonomy): domain Eukaryota; kingdom Metazoa; phylum Arthropoda; class Insecta; order Diptera; family Drosophilidae; genus Drosophila; species Drosophila nigrodunni. Next base: position 521,741 of record JACVCZ010000015.1, on the reverse strand, counting down.
ACGACTGTAAAGCTAATATCAGATCATACGATTGTACCGCAAGCGGTTAAGCTGAAGCAGATAACGATTGTACAGTCCCGCTTAGCGCAGCTTGAGCTTGATGCCGTCGTTAGCTTATCTGCAGCAATCAATTGAAAAGATAAAAAGATAAAAATTGAAACGTGGTGTGGAAAAAAAAACCAAAATAAAAGTATATACTCCACTTAAACAATATGTTCAAAGTTAATAATCAAATCAACAACAGTGTCACATATTGGAATGGATTAAATTAATAAGTGCATAGATCTTGATGTATGTAACAGTTTGAGTGAAAGATATCTCACTAATGTAAATTTCATGCTGGCCGCCAGTTAGATATCAACCTATACGATTGCTCCCATTCCGTGCCTTCACTAAGGCGTAGAGTTTGAGGGGGAGCAAGCCACTCTAATAAGTGGGTTTGGCCAATGCGCCAGTCAAGGTCACTATAGTTTATACAGACATGGCGTAGACGACGCACATATCTCAACTATTTGTATCTCCCATATTAAGTCAGAACGCGCACTTAAATAAGATGTGTAAGGGTGCACCGAATAGGTCAGGCAGAGAAGGACCCCGACAATCGGACGAGCTATTGACGAGAATAGTGAGAGTGCGCATCTCTTAGCCTCCTATGTAAAATATACGCTCCAGATAGCATTGTCCAACAAGTCCATCGGTTGGTAAGGATGCGTTAACAACTACAATTGTTAAAAAGCCCGTTCCTTTATTTTCTTTTCATTATCGATAATCTAATGATCATGATCGATAATATAATAATCATCCAATGGTGGCTAATAATTCTTTGATGTCTAGGTCAAATATCTTTTGTATTTAGAAGAAAACTTGTCGGTTGATGATCCGTTAGTATCTGAAATTTTCTTTTGTCGACGTTGCACATGTCGACCTCATGGCGTTCCAGTCTTCTGGCGTCTTGCTTAGGAAGTCGTTCATAATCCGTTTATAAGCTTGTGCGAATTGTACATCAAGCTTCATCCTATTCTCAATATTGAGAAGCCTTTTGTGCGCCATATCATAGTTAGGCGGTAGGACTATATTATCATATCTCCAGAGCGGCCCAGTATGATAGCGTTGCCCCACTCTGACTGTGGTGTCTTCGAACATCTTCTGGCTTCTATCGTCGGCTGCGGCCGGCGGCGAAAGCTTCACTACAAAGCCCTCAAGCTCTTAGTAGTTGCTTATCATTTTCTGTACAGCATCCTCGTGTGACACTGCCAAGTGGCAGAACATCGGCGTTGCTATCTGCAAACATGAGCTGGAGGGTCCAAATTCAACCCATCCAATTTTGGTTTGTGCTGCGTATGGTCTCCGTTTTGCGACCTGTCTGGTCTTCATTGGTATTTCACTAGTGAGCATGATTCAATCTAAAAAGAAGCTTTGAACTTGCAGGGCAGATTTGCCACTAAACCAATTGAAGTCGTCCATCATGGACATGTGCATGTGACTGCCACGCAAAAACGAGAAACATAACCGATGCATACTATTGTTATTGCTTGCTCCATATAGTTTGGCCTTAAGTTGCTCCTAGTTACATAACAGTTCGATGATTTTCAGTATTGTCCTTCTTCTTCTCAGGGTTATCTCATCTCTTTTCTCATACGTGTGATGGTAGTCTCAGCGGCAACCTGCATACTGAAACATCCAGCTGCTGCACTGGGTGTAGGGTGTGCTTGCGGCTCATTTGATACAATCCTTACTCTCTAGCTGGGTGGGTTCCTTAACATGCGTTGTGTAGTAGTCGCTAGTATCAACTGCCTGCAGTTTCAACAGCGCAAATTGTCCTTGCAGACTTAAAGTTCACAAAAACGGCGAATAAGCGAAATGCGGCCTTGTGGTCTGCGAATACAATAAAGTGACCAATAAAGTGACTAATTGTAATACAAAAATTTGAAATCGAAACTGTCACTATCTACAATTATTCTATTGGGTCGTTCACTATGTTATTTCGTTTTATGATGACATCAGCTAATTTTTTATAATTTTTTCGGCAACTTTGCGCTTAACCTCTTTACCGTTATAATTTTTTAAAAGCTGAAATAGTAAAGCTAATTCGTCAAACATGTTTTTGGGTTTTTTTTTAAATAGTTCTCGTTTTCGTCATATTTTACTGTTTTACTATCGAAAGGGCAAAAATTCAGTTAAGCCAAGGCAAAAATTATGCGATGTGTACGGAGAAGATGTATTGACAGAACTCCAATGCCAAAACTTCTTTACAAAATTTCGTTCCGGCAGTTTCAATCTTAATGATGCACTACGTCTTGGAAGGCCTTTTAAAGCCGATGTGGACAAAATAAAGTCGTTAGACGATGCAAATCATCGAATAACAACTCGAGAGAATGCAGAAAGATTAAATCTGTCAAACGCGACCGTTCACAAGAACATGAAACATCTAGGATTGATTTCCAAGCTTGACATATGGTTTATTTTAACTGGAAAGATTTTAAAAAAATTAGGTAATTAAATTGATAAATTAATCAATAGTTAATAGATAATCCGGAGATAAAAAAGTAAAGAAAGGAAAAATCCCAAAAACCAAACCAGATCAATAAAAATAAATATATGCCAAAACTACCATGAAAGATCTTGGATTTAAAAGGACGCGTGAATGGCAGAGATGCCAAACATACTGCCCATGGAAAACATAGATTTAACGGAGTTGGCTGTAAAGTAAAGCTTTAAAATGGGAAAGAGAGAGAGAGATGTATTAATTATTCTATAGTATTCATTATAATGAGCCCCTAATATCCGAAAACGATTGTGCAAAGCTTAGTTAGCAGTGCATGTAGGAAGAAATACCTGATTACCCTGGTTGGAATATTAAAATTAAGGCGTTCTAAAAGGGATGCGCAGCAGATAACACCAACTATAAGTTTATGAAGAAAAATAACTCCAATAACTCTCCTACGATTTATAAAGGACGAAAGATCGAGAAGTAAAAGCCTGTTGGTGTACGATGGAAGGCAAAAATTAGGGTTCCAATTTAATCTTCGAAGTACGAAGAATAAGTACTACTTCTGCACCGACTCATTAAATTCCATAGATCAGCGTGTAATAAATCCAAGAGTGCCCTTGTCATTATAAATAATTCTGGAGATATGATGAGTCTAGATGACTACAGGTGTAAGTAGAATGAAAAAAGTTAGAGAAGAGATCGGAGTCGCGAGTCGAGCACGCCCGACTGTATAATACTCTCTGCACTTTTCCCGATTAAATTATTAAAATCGGTATCCATATATTACGATGTGAATTACTTGCATTAAAACACGTTAAAACAAAAACAATGTAAGCATAATCGCATACATCTGTTTGTTTGCATGCGAATACACATACATATGTACGTTTGACTATATATGCTGCATATATGTATGTATGTGTGTATTCGGCGCAGCCTGCTTCCGCGGGCAGCGCTGCCGACACACAGGCATCGAAAACTTCGAACATGTGCTTGTGTGTTTCTATCTCGCTTGCACCAATGGGTTGATATTGCGTTCAATTATCAATATTGTAACACTTCTAGTTTTCTTGTTTATAGTCCGATTTTAATGCGCCTTTCAGGATAGTTTAATATAGTTAATCTCCACATGAATTATAAATAACACTACTGTACGATACGAACAAGTTCGCAAAAAAAGGCATTGAAGTTTGAAAACTATTTTATCAATTGTTGGAAAAGGGGGCGTGGCAGTCCAAAATTTTAAATGCCAATGCAACTATGCATCGAAAAAAAAAAGATTCTTGTATTGACTGACTAAATATGTGATCGTTTAACACCAAGCTCGATCTTGTAGCTCTTACCATCTCTGAAATCTGTTTGTTCATACGGACAGACAGACAGACGGTCAGACGGACATGGCTATATCGACTCGACTTGTGATGCTGATCAAGAATATATATACTTTATGGGGTCTGCCACGCCTCCTTCTGCCTGTTACATACTTTGCACAAGCCCAATATACTCTTGCAGAGAGTATAAAAATAAAGAATAGGCTAAAGTACTAGATTAACGTTTACAATTAGCAAAGTTATAGAATTGTTTAGGATCACGCACAAATTGATTCTTGCAGCGAACAAGATAACTTTCATAGCATTGAGAATTAACAAGGGTAAAGGCTGCCTTTACTTTAGAAAAATTTAAAAAGTCTAAGTTAGAACATTTCTGCTTAAACTTTTTAAATTATTTAGATTTTTCATTTTTTAAGTTGGATAGTCTTTACAACACAAAATGGAATGCATGCATCTAAGATTGATATTAATATTAAGATTAATATCATTCGTGCGCAATAGTACAAACCAGCAAGAATCAGTTGATTTAGCAAAGAAAAATTTCTTTTGCGAGAAAGAAGGAGTTGAATGGGTTATGTTAGGGATAGACAAGGATGAATTATTTACGAAGATGAGATCCAGCATTCTGATTAAACGTTTATATACATGATTGACTTGAAAAAAGGAAGATCAATCAAACTATCTAAAAAGTCATTATTAGGTGTGGGTATGTAATTAAACTTGTTGAAAAAAGTCATCACAAAAATTCATAAGGAAATCACAATCACGAATGTGACTAAATATTTCATTGATGAAATTGAAATGCTGCAATTAAATCGACATTTCAGAGGATAGAGGAATATAGGAACAAGATACATAAAGAGCAAATGATGAAGAAGTAACCTTAACGGCAACAATTTCAATTTCGTCCAGTGGTGAAACATCTATTATTTCAGCATGAAGGCAGGATTTTACTGAAATAATGCGAGACCCCATTTTTGGAGCAACCGTTGGGAAGTATAGCCTGCATGAGTCTACCTCGGCCAACGGGCTTAGGCTGATAGGATTTGCTGCTGCGCACAACATGACAGTTCGTAGTACTGGATTTCGTCATCTCGACATCCATAAGGCATCCTGGCTCTCCCCTGATCGTCTGACTAGCAATCAGATTGATCATGTTGTGATCGATGCAAGGCACGCGTCTAGCATCCTAAATGTGAGATCCTGTCGGGGTCCCAACATCGACTCCGACCACAACCTAGTTGTGGCTAAGGTTCGCGCACGGCTATGTGTTGCGAAAGTCCCACATCGATGTATGACAAGGAAGCTTGACATAGGAAAGTTGCAGTCACAAAAGCATAAGGATGCCTTCTCCACTCGACTCTCATGCCGACTGGCAGAACTCTCTCCAACGCCTATAAATACCACTGATATGTGGTCGCACATATCGAACGCCATAACCACTTCTGCTGTGGAAACTCTGGGATTCCAGTGACCTCCGAAAAAGAATCCTTGGTATGTCCAGGAGTGTCGAGAAGCGATTGCTGCAAAGGACGCCGCCTACAGAAGAACGCTTCAAGCAGGAGCCACCCGAGCGGTAGTAGATATTTATAGGTCGCGGAGACGAGATGAGAAGAGCCTTTTCAGGAGGAAGAAGCGGGAGATAGAAAGGCTTGAGTGTGAGAAGATGAAGAGTAGCAGATGCAGGAATGATGCCCGTGACTTTTACCGGAGAGTCAAACGTATGACTCATGGGTATAAGCCTGGATCGCTTGCCTGCAGGAGTGATGACGGAAACCTTGTCACAAATGCGGAGATGGTGATGAGGTTATGGCGGGATCACTTTGAAAGTCTTTTGGCTGGAAACAGTGAAGACGAACCTGACGAAGTTAATCCACTAACCCCAATCAGAGATGATGGTGTTAATGTTCCCATCCCTAACCATACGGAGGTCAAAGTCGCAATGCGCCGACTTAAAAACAATAAAGCCGCTGGAGCTGATGGGCTACCGGCTGGATTGGTTAAGGCCGGAGGCGATGAGTTGGTAGGGTGCATGCACCAGCTAATCAGCAGCGTATGGCTATCGGAAAGCATGCCCGTTGATTGGAACCTCAGTATAATCTGTCCCATCCTGAAAAAGGGTGATGCTACACAGCGCACCAATAACCGTGGCATTAGCCTTCTTTCCGTCGCATACAAGGTTCTCACGAGCGTGATGTGTGAGAGACTTAAGCCATGTGCTGAAGCATTGATCGGACCGTAGCAATGCGGCTTTCGTCCTGGGAGGTCCACAGTCGACCAGATTTTCACACTACGCCAGATCTTGGAGAAAGCGCGCGAGAACCAATTCGACACCTACCACCTGTTTGTCGATTTTAAAGCTGCCTTCGATAGCCCACAGCGAGATCGCCTGTACGCTACCATGTCTGAGCTTGGTATACCTGCAAAGCTAATACGGCTTTGCATATTGACATTGAGCAACACCATCAGCTCTGTCAAGGTAGGAAATGACCATTCCGAAACCTTCGTTACCAAGCGGGGTCTTAGACAGGGCGACTCGCTGTCATGTTTGCTCTTCAATCTACTGATGGAGAGTATAATAAGGAAAGGTGGAGTGCATCGGACGGGCACAATACTGGGAAACAAATGTGTCCAGCTCCTTGGTTACGCCGATGATATTGATATTATTGGTCGTACCAAGCGTGATGTTACTGCGACTTTTGGAGCTATCGGAAATGACTCAGCGAGAGTTGGACTTGCAGTGAACATGGGCAAAACGAAGTTTATGGTGTGCAGTAGCAGAGAGCCGCGGCGTCTTGACTCTCACCTTACTGCTGGCGACTATAACTTCGAGTCTGTCAAGGAATTTGTCTACTTGGAAACTGCAGTGACCAATAACAATTATGTCAGCCTGGAGATCATGCGGAGGATCACACTTGCCAACAGGTGCTACTTTGGGCTCAGTAGGCATTTTAATAATAGAGCCCACTCTCGGAAGACAAAGGTTGCACTATACAAAACGCTCACCACTCCAGTGTTGCTGTATGGTGCGGATGCCTGGACAATGACGCAGTCAGATGCAGCTGCTCTTGGTGTCTTCGAGAGAAAGATTCTGCGCAAGATCTTTGGACCAATTTGCGTTGGCGGTATCTATCTCATCAGGTGAAACGATGAGCTGTACGAGTTATACGGGGATGTGGACATGGTCAAGCGAGTTAACATTCAGCGCCTTCGCTGGCTAGGCCACATGGCCCGTATGGAGGAAACAACTCCAGCTCGCTCTGTTTTTGATGTGGTAGTTCGCGGACAACGGAGGAGAGGAAGGCCACGCACACGTTGGAAGGACCAGATGGATGCCCTCCTAGCAGCACTTGGTGTTACCAACTGGCGAAGTCGCGCACAGGACAGAGACGCGTGGAGGCAAATCGTGCATCAGGCTGAGCCCCATTAGGCGTGTTATGGTCAATCACAACTTTGATAATTCGTCAAAAGCTATTGCAGCTTTAATGGGATGTGCTACCACACTTTCCATATTCTCCACACTTGGCACCTTACTTGTTCCGGTCTCTGGAGAATTTTTTGAATGGTACTACCTTCATCTCAAATCAGGACGTCGTCAACCACTTGAACTAGTTTTTTGTCAGAAAGGATAAAAAAAATGTATGAGAGTGGAATCAATCCCTGGCCCGAAATCGAGAATACATAATTTCATAAAATGTTTTATAAAATAAAAAAGTTGGGTTTGAATTGCAATAAAAAAACGAAATTGCTTAGTGAACAACCTAATAACTAAATTACTAATCGCTATCGGTCCGTCTCGCCACAACGTGATAACTTAAAAACTGTCGAGACCAAATTCATACTATGTGTAATAAAATATATGAGCGATATTTTTACATTTATAATTCATTTAAATTAATTGAATTCATTTCAGTGAAAATAATTCTAAAAAATTTGATCTTCTGTCGTTTTAATTTACATTTCCCATATCATTTAAAAACGATCTCATCGGACCGTACTTCTCATATATTGACTTATGCTCGGGATAGACCGAGTGCACATTGCTTATTGTCATAAAGTTACCTCAGTCGATTTTCATCCTTTCTTTTTTTCAAGAATTTGAAATATCTCACTGACAGCTTGGATATGTTCTTGTAACGATGTACTGAAAATGAGGATACTATTTAAGTATATTACGCATGTTTTGTTAATGTCGGCCAAATTGCAATGTTTGATCATTTTTTGTGGGACCGTGGAAAGACATATGAATTCTAAATAACAAGAGTGGTCCCTTTCTTTTAATTTTTGAACACACTTCGCCTGAAGTAGAACAGGTTGCCCTAAAATCTCAGTAAAATCTGAAAGCTGCGATTTGTGGTTCTTCAACCCCAGCTGATCCTTTTTCCAAGATGAGTGGATTTTAGCATTTTCGAAAATTTGTATCAAATTAAGCGATATTTTTCATTACCATCTAACGAGATAAATATCATAGCAAGTTTTTTTTTGTGGCCCTATAGGCCTAATCCACTTCAAAAGTTCTTACTTCTCACTATATTGGAATGAAATGAATAATAACTTGGGCATGTTTCTATAAATGCTGTGAAGAAAATCGCTTTTTATGAACGGCTGGAATATGAAGAATCATTTATTAAATTTATTTTTAATCTTTCGCAAAATTTTAAAGTGGGCAAATATAATATGAAGTTTTAGTGTCTTATATGCTCCTGTTATTTTTATATATTTGCGAAGTTGTTTTAAGTTCTCATCTAAATCGCTAATATCTGCACGTTGCGTGGAGAAAAAGTCATGTTAAGTTTTAAGCAGCGACGTATGGCTGTCACTTCAAAAGAACAACATGATCGCAAGTTTCAGAATCAAGTAATTTATCCGATTCTTGCAGAAGTTTTCGGTAGGCATTACCCTCTACTAACTTAAATTTTGATGGCCCCAACAGAACCTTTTCACGTCCCACAGCAGGGACAATGCCATTCCAACGTCAACGTCAACTTCCACCAATTCTTCTGTATCGGCATCGCCAGGAAATTTTCCTAAACTTTGCAATTCACTCGAAGTGATGAAATAGTAAGCGGAAGAATATTTTGCTGGTGCAGTTTGCTGTCCATTCATAATAAGTATAAGTATATGTAAGTGCTGAGTTTGAAGGCTATGTATCAGAGAACAGCAGCGATACACCGCATGTAAAAATGCGAATCATTACTGTATACGAGCAGTATCGGATATATTATACTATCTGCAAGAGTATATTCGGTTTGTGCAAAAGTATGTAACAGGCAGAAGGAGGCGTGGCAGACCCCATAAAGTATATATATTCTTGATCAGAATCACAAGACGAGTCGATATAGCCATGTCCGTCTGTCCGTCTGTCTGTCTGTCCGTATGAACAAACAGATTTCAGAGATGGTAAGAGCTACAAGTTCGAGCTTGGTGTCAAACGATCACATATTTAGTCAGTCAATACAAGAATTTTTTTTTTCGATGCCACGCCCCATTCGCCCACAATAAGCAAAAAACTAGACACACCTCGGAAAAAATTGGTGTTTTCGGCAAATATCTCAGTAACTATGGCACCTAGAATCACCAATTCTGGTACGGGAGGTTCCTAGCGACAGCATAGTTGCATTGCCATTTAAAAGTTTGGACTGCCACGCCCCTTTCCCCACACTTGAAAAAACTTCAAATGCCGTTTTTTGCGAACTTGTTCGTATCATACAGTATTGTTTAATTATAATTATAATAAGTGTGGAGATTAACTATATTAAACTATCCTGAAAGGCGCATTAAAATCGGACTATAAACAAGAAAACTAGAAGCGTTACAATATTGATAATTGAACGCAATATCAACCCATAGGTGCAAGCGAGATAGAAACACACAAGCACATGTTCGAACGTTTTCGCTGCCTGTGTGTCGGCAGCGCTGCCCGCGGTCGCTGGCTGTGCCGAATACACACATACATACATACATATTTGCATCATATACATATTGCCAAACGTATGTGTATTCGAATGCAAACAAACAGATGTGTGTTTGATTATGTTTGGATTGTTTTTGTTTCAACGTGTTTTAATGCAAGTAATTCACATTGTAATATCTCTATACCGATTTTAATAATTTAATCGGGACAAATGCAGAGAGTATTATACGGTCGGGCGCGCTCGACTGTACTTTCCTTTCTTCTTTTTACTTCTTTTTGTTTGAGTATTTTATGAAAAGATATTTTTTTACCCGCTCATATTTTTACCTACTCATGTTTTTACTTACTAGCGTAAACACCGCATCACATTTTTACTCAAAAAAAAAAAAAACACCCTTGTGAATTTCAAGTAAATTTTTACGTGACCGTTTTGTGCGTATGTGGTCAAGCGCCGATCTTTGGTTTTGGACTTGATAAATGTAATGGAATTAATAAATAATAGTTTAAGCAAGAGTCAAGCAAATTGCTTTTGTAAATTGTTTACGTCAACATTTTACATAAATTTGTAGATTTAAATATTCAACTTATTAAGAATTGAGGTGAGCAATAGATTAGAGGTTGATTATGGTACACCTGATTCATTATTTGTTGCTTGAATATTCTGTGTCACTATTTGTCATGAAGTAACCTTTTATCTAAAAAATTTAACGTTCAAAATGCATATTGTAAAAATGTTGGCTATTTGATTTTCGAAACTGTTATTTGCTACCTATTGTTACATGCATTCTCCCTAATGCAAAACACTTTTATTATCTAACGCGCGCTGTTCAATTTCTCAACGGCAAACCGTCGCTCAAGTACACACATATTATGTGTAAGTATTTTTAATACTCTGTATTTGCCTGCATATTCATTTTTTGATGCTTCAAAAAATGAAGCGCACAAGCGATACTCAGTTCAAAAAGAGTATTGACGATACTCGTAATTTCGAGTACGAGTAAAAAAAATACTCAAGTAATTTCACTTCAAGTAAAAAAATATTCAAGTAAAGAAATACCCGATCACATTTTTACTTTAAATTTTTGTGTTACTCAGTTTCAATTTGTTATTAACAATGGTGATGGATATAATAGCTTGGCAAACACAGAACATTTTCATAGTTCGACCGATCGTTCCTATGGAAGCTATACGATATAGTTGTCCGATTTGTATCAAACTTGGTCAGTATATATATATTATTGGCAGATGTATTCTGTGTGAGTTTGATTAATATAGCTTAGTTAATGCAAAAGTTTTCCATACTAACTCATATTTAGAGCGTATTTTCGACCGATCGGCCCTATGGGAGCTATACGATATACTTGTCCGATTTGGGTCAAACTTGGTCAGTACATGTACCTAAATATGTACTTTCCGTGTAAATTTGGTTCAGATAGCATAGCTAACAAAAAAGTTTTCTATACTAAAACATTCTACGTTTACCTGTACATTTACCTTTATATGCAAATAAAACGCCCTAAAGTGGGCGTGTTTAAAAACAAAAACAAACTTGTACTGCTTGGGTATTGTACCTTTCATTTGCGACCACTATCATTTTTCTAGCTTTTATAGTCTCTGAGATCCTTTTGTTCATACAGACGGACGGACGGACGGACAGACGGACATGGCTATATCGACTCGGCTATTGATGCTGATCAAGAATATATATACTTTATGAGGTCTTCCACGCCTCCTTCTGCCTGTTACATACATTCCAACGATTACAATATACCCTTTTACTCTACGAGTAAATTAGTCATTGTTGGATGTGGTCTCTTTGCATTACCCTTCACTCTTTCCTTTATAGTTTTTGGGCATGTACTACAAATGCTAATGACAAATTAAGAATAAGACTATCAAAATTATCGTTAACAAGATTACTTGTTACTGATGAACAATGTAGCGGATGTGAAACGAATAGGCTTATATTTATTGTTACCGGAGTGCCAGGAATACAATGCGCTGCCGAGCCTTGATTTTTATTATACCCGTTACTCGTAGAGTAAAAGGGTATATTGTAATCGTTGGAATGTATGTAACAGGCAGAAGGAGGCGTGGAAGACCTCATAAAGTATATATATTCTTGATCAGCATCAATAGCCGAGTCGATATAGCCATGTCCGTCTGTCCGTCCGTCCGTCCGTCTGTATGAACAAAAGGATCTCAGAGACTATAAGAGCTGGAAAAATGCTAGTGGTCGCAAATGAAAGGTACAATACCCAAGCAGTACAAGTTTGTTTTTGTTTTTAAACACGCCCACTTTAGGGCGTTTTATTTGCATATATAGGTAAATGTACAGGTAAACGTAGAATGTTTTAGTATAGAAAACTTTTTTGTTAGCTATGCTATCTGAACCAAATTTACACGGAAAGTACATATCTAGGAAGTACATGTACTGACCAAGTTTGATCCAAATCGGACAGCTATATCGTATAGCTCCCATAGGGCCGATCGGTCAAAAATACGCTCCAAATATGAATAAGTATGAAAAACTTTTGCGTATACTAAGCTAGATTAACCAAACTCACACAGAATACATCTGCCAATAATATATATATACTGACCAAGTTTGATCCAAATCGGACAACTATATCGTATAGCTCCCATAGTGCCGATCGGTCGAAAATATGCTCTAAACATGAATTTGTATGAAAATGTTCTGTGTTTGCCAAGCTATTTTATCCATCACCATTGTTAATAACAAATTGAAACTGAGTAACGGGTATCCTAAAGTCGCGAGGCGACTATAGCATTCTTTCTTGTTTTTATACTCTCTGCAAGAGTATATTGGGTTTGTGCAAAAGTATGTAACAGGCAGAAGGAGGCGTGGCAGACCCCATAAAGTATATATATTCTTGATCAGCATCACAAGCCGAGTCGATATAGCCATGTCCGTCTGTCTGTCTGTCCGTATGAACAAACAGATTTCAGAGATGGTAAGAGCTACAAGTTGGAGCTTGGTGTCAAACGATCACATATTTAGTCAGTCAATACAAGAATCTTTTATTTTTTCGATGCCACGCCCCATTCGCCCACAATGAGCAAAAAACTACCAACACCTCGGAAAAAATCTGTGTTTTCGGCAAATATCTCAGTAACTATGGCACCTAGGATCACAAATTTTAGTACGGAGGTTCCTAGCGACAGCATAGTTGCATTGCCATTTAAAATTTTGGACTGCCACGCTCCCTTTTTCACTATTAATGAAGTAATTTTCAAACTGCAATTCCGTTTTGAAGGGGGACGTTGCCAGCGCCGGCCATTGGAATACATACATGCATACATATAATGTGAAACGTATGTTTATTCGCATACAAACAAACGTATGTTAGTTTGATTATACTTGTTTTTTTTTTCAACCTTTTCTAATACAAGTACTGTCCATTGTAATACCTAGATACAGATTTTAATAATTTAATCGAGAAAAAATGCAGAGGGTATTATACGATCGAGCGTGCTCGACTGTGCTTTTCTTTCTTGGATTTTAAATAGTATTTCTTGTTGTCCCAACCTATGTTGAGTCCCCTGTTGTTATAGAATTGTTTCCAACTGTCTCTCTCGAAGGGCGAATTGTTCCAACAATTCTACCTGTGACATATATGCATTTCCTTGTGCCATCCTGTTTTCCTCCTATTTATCCTGCTTTTTTTCTCGTCTTTAAATTGATTTTCGTTTAATTTAAAGTCAGTCGTCAAACACTAGATTAACTAATATTAAGTAACACTCTTGTATATGTCCCAGAGCTAATCCACTTTTGTATTTTCATACAAATTCATGTTTAGAGAATGTTTTCGACCGATTGTTCCTATGTTAACCGGGTTTTCTTATTCATAACCTAAACGATTGCACTAATAGCAAACCCCATTATTAATAACAAACTAAAACTGAGTAACGGGTATCCTAAATTCGCGAGGTGACTGCAGCATTATTTCTTGTTTTTTTTATCAACGTGTTCTAATACAAGTAATATCCATTGTAATACCTAGCTACCGATTTAATTAATTTTATTGAGAATAAAAGCAGAGAGTATAATACGGTCACGCGTGCTCGACTGTACTTTTATTTCTGGCAATTTTGGACTTGGCAGGTCAAGTTTATTTCAAATTGTTGCCAGGCCACTTACAATCCCCCAAATGATAAAAACTGCGATTATTTTGTTTTTAGACCCCGTACTCTAAAAAAGAGTATTGGGGTCTATTAGGTTTGTCAGAAGCGAAATGTGCGTAACAGGCAGAAGGAGGCGTGGCCGACCCCATAAAGTATATATATTCTAGATTAGCATCAACAGCCGAGTCGATATAGCAATGTCCGTCTGTCTGTCCGTCCGTCCGTCCGTGTGAACACCTGGATCTTTTAAACTACAAGAGGTAGAGCCACCAAATTTGGAATGAAAGTCCGTCTATATGTCAGGCAGGTTAAGTTTATTTCAAATTTTTGCCACGCCCCCTACCGCTCCCGCAAATTGTAAAAAACCGTTTTCATTTCACTACAACTTTGAAACTATGAAAGCTATCGTAACCAAATTTACACAGTAGGTGTATGGTACAACTATAACTATCCTCACCAAGTTTCATCAAGATCGGACAACTATAGCTTATAGCTCCCATAGGACAAATCGGTCAACAACAAAAAATTTGTATGAAGACATGTAGTATTTGCTAAGTGATCGCAACCAAACTCACACAGAATGTGTACATAATTATTAAAAGTAACTTCACAGTAATTTGGTCCAAATCGGACAACTACAACATGTGAAACAAATTGGTCAAAAATGTTAAAAATTGTAATTTATGTGCGTGTTTGAAGAAAAGTGGTAAATAATTGTTTATCTACTTTAGCCGTCCTGATTGTAAACAGTGCTGTGGTCCAAGTGATGTGACATGCATTAGAGAAACATGAGGTCTGCGGTTCGATCCCCAGCGCAGACAGGCATTTGTTTTCTTTTCCTATAACAAAACATTATTATATGTAAATGCAGATAATCAGCAGTACATACAAATTGAGGTGTGGTGCATATGGTAGAGTGGCGACATGTGAGAATCCTGTGTCTGATACCGCGGGTTCGATGCAGCTAGCGCATAACTTTTTTTTTACTTTTTTAAATTTTAATTTAAGCTATTATCTTTTTTAAATTTGTATTTTAAAATATGAATCAGTCTACTGCTTCTTCTTTTAAGTTTGTAAGTATTTTTGTATGCGCACTACAAGGAGTACGGGGTCTTATACAGTCGGCACGTCGACTGTAGCCTTTCTTACTTGTTCTTTTAGTCTTTAAACATAAATGAAGATTATTAAAGCTAGTTTCATTGCATAACTTATATCTTTAAGAACATAAATAAAATAAAAAAAATCTGCAATAATAATACTCAAAACTGAACTTTTGCTCTTGTTCCGCTTTGAGTGTCAATATTTGAAGATGACTGTTGAATAAATGTAAAATGGGCTTACATTAGATAAATTGAATACATTCGTTATTGTACAATGTAAGAATAACATGTTTCCAATGAGTTTGAATTTTTTGGCTGTGGTTGACCTTTCTGGAGAAATTTTTAAAATCGGTATCCAGATATGACGCCTCCATCTACCTGTTACATACTTTGCATAAAACCCAATATACTCTTGCAGAGAGTATAAAAAAACGATTAAAAATAAAAATTTATTAAACGATAAATATAAATTAACAAGCATTAAATATAAATTTAACAAAAATCAAAATACAGTCGGGCTCACCCGACCGTATGATTTCCTGTGAGATGTCTGGTCCTGCCTTAGGATTATAGAAATCTTTTCTTTGCGTGCTAAATCAATCAGAAATCCAACTGATTCTAGTAAACGCAACTCGAACGACACAGCTGAACAGCTAATCAAAGTTAGCCATGGATTATTTAGTATCGTAACTTAAGCTCATTCTAAATATATCGATAATGAATCTCTCAAATTAACTAAAGAACTGGTATCGATAGATGAATCAATACAAAATGCGACAAAGCAAGAAGAAGAAACAATCTGTCTAGCTGCACATGCTCACACATTTTTTTCATACAAATGACCCATTTTCGGTCGATTTAGCCTATGGGAGCTACAGAATACAGTTGTCCGATTCGGACCAAACTTGGTATGGATAATTATAGTAGTACTTTACTATTTGCTCTCGATAGCTCAATTAGTTTTCAATTTAACGCGTTTTCAATATGTTTTTTACAATTTTCGGGGAAGGTTGCTGGCTTTTATCATCTCCGATATCTCGTCGTTAATACGGGCGGGCAGACGGACAGATGGTCAAAACTTGTTCGTATAAACCCAATATACACTCACAGGATATAACAAGAAAGAAAAGTACAGTCGAGCAGAGAATATAAAAATTTTAAGCTTTAAATATAAATAAATATATATTGAATAACCCATATAAATAATAAATTGTTAAATTGGTAATATAAATTAACAAATATTAAATAATATCGGTAGGCACACATTTATAAAATAATGAAAATAAATTAACAAATACTAACTTTACCACACCAAGTTCACATTATTGAGCTGTCATTCCTATAACAGGTGTATAATAAAGTAGTCTGACCCTAACGATAACGGTTTAGATAGCTCCAAAAACAACGAACTTTCTTATACTAATTAAATATTGACCTTTGACATGGAAACTACCGCTATTAATGAGAGATGTTTTTCCAAATAAATAATATTCTACATTTCTTTAAAGGTTAATATCTCAAGTGTTACGTCTCACACGAAATTGTCTAAGTTTCGATTTTATTGGCAGTTCTACAGACGAGTCAGCAGATGATATGAACAACGTGCAGGTTTGTACAAAAGTATTATGTACTTGTGTTACCAAAAATTTTAAATACCTCATATTCTCAGATTCCAACGGCATGGCGGCCTGCCTTTCTTGATTCAAACACATTAAGATTGTTCTTTGATTTATATCAGGTATTACCGAGCAGCTTAGCGAGTTACTCACTATCTTGTCTAGTTCAAATGACATCTGTACGTAGATCACTGTTTAGTAACTCAGAACGAACCAAATTTTTAACCCACTTAGTTGAAGGTGTAAAAAATATTCTTACCAATTTGCATGTAAGTGTAAAAGCCCTTCGCTTTACACACAACCAGTATAACTTACATTTTATTTACTTTAAGGGTCTTAGCGATCCTGAAAATTATCACGAATTTTGTCGTTTGCTGGCACGCTTGAAGTCTAACTATCAACTGGGTGAACTAATTGCCGTTCATTGTTATCCAGACACCATTGAACTAATTGCAAAATTTACAGTTCAATCCTTACATGTGAGTATTCATATTAATTCATGTAACATCATAATAATTGTGATACTTTGACATTAGATGTGGCTTTTTGCTCCAAACAGTGTACACTATTTACTAACACTTTGGCAGCGTATGGTTGCTTCAGTACCTTACGTCAAATCGCCGGATCCGCACTTGCTTGGCACCTACACACCCGAAGTAGTGAAGGCGTACATTGAGTCGCGCCTGGATGCTGTACCTATGATTGTTCGTGATAATATGGAAGATCCTTTGGACGATTTTTGCATGGTGCAGCAACAACTAGAGCAGTTATCAGTTATCGAACGTTGTGAATACAATAAGACTTGTAATTTTCTGGTGCAGCATTTTGATCAAAAAGCTCGGGAATACGAAAATCTTGTACAGACACCAAATGCTAATCCTACAGATATTACTGTTCACGAGTTGCAGTTAACTTGGTTGGTGTATATAATTGGCTCTGCCATTGTTGGAAGACTTTCTGTTACGACCAATGACGAGCATGACAATATGGATGCAGAACTTGTGATAAGAGTACTGCAACTTATGACTTTAACTGATTCACGTCTTCCATTAACTGGCTGTGAAAAGTTAGAGTTGGCAATTCTTAGCTTTTTAGACCAGGTCCGTAAGATGCACAGCAGTGACCAAGCACAAAAAGCTACTGTCTATAAACGACTTAGTGAAGTATTTGGATTAAACGATGAACAAATGCTACTGAGCTTCATAAATCGTAAAATGTATGTCATATTATATACATATAGATTTTTTTCAGATAACCAATTGATGTTTTTTTAGCATAACTAACTTAAAGTTTTGGGGACGTTCGGAACCAATAATAAACAAAACTTTAATGCTATTATCCGATCTCTCAGTGCATTTTAATTCGGTGCGGAAGTTAGCCCGGTTAGAGGAAGTACAATTTATGTTGACTCATCACACAAGCGATCACTTCCCCTTTCTTGGGACAAGCTCATCACTGAATGAAATGCGTTGTCGAACTATGTTTTACACTGCTCTTAGTCGTTTATTGATGTTTGACCTGGGTGAGGACGAAGAACGTTTCTATAATTTTTTAACACCTCTAACAAGTGAGTTTATTTCAAATGGAAATATGTAAAATATGTTTTTTACCTTATTTCTCTTAGATCAGTTTGAATCCTTGGGAAATTCATTAATGAACACAAAATGTTTTCCTAATGAAGACGTTAAGAAGGCAATTATTGGTCTAGCTCGGGACCTGCGGGGTCTGGCATTGCCTCTTAATGCTAGAGTTCAATATACCATGCTCTTTGAGTGGCTGTACGTATAAATGGAAAAAAAATTGAATATAAATAGTAAAATTTTTTAATAAAAATTGCAGTTACTACACTGATTATTTACCAATACTTCTTCGCGCTGTGGAACTTTGGGCCCATGAGCCTGCCATCACCACACCTGTTTTAAAGCTCTTTGCTGAATTAGTGCATTGTCGAACACAACGTTTAGCTGGCAATGTTTCTAGTCCCATGGGAATATTATTATTTCGCGAAGCATCCAAACTGATATGCATTTATGGCAACCGCATTTTGCAGCTTGAAGTGTCAAATGACCAACTTTACCCGATGAAACTAAAGGGCATATCAATTTGTTTTTTAATTTTAAAAAATGCTCTTGGAGGGAATTATGTTAATTGTGGTGTTTTTAAACTATACGGTGATGACACATTACACAATGTGCTTGATATCATCGCCCAGCTTATTCTCTCCATAAGACAAAGTGATCTATTGGTAAATAACCAACATATTTATGAAACAAACATTAAGTAAAAAAAATCAATTACAGGAATATCCAAAACTGTCTTCGTCGTATTATAATTTATTAAACTGTCTTTGTCAAGATCATGTTACATACCTTGCTGCTTTAGAACCTCATGCGTTTGTCTACATTTTGGAAAGTTTGACAAAAGGACTCGCCGCATTAGGTATTAATACAACGCTCGACGTTAATCAAATTAAATTAAATTTTTGTTTGATTCCAGATTCCGCAATTTATATTAGCTGTTGCACTATATTGGATAGCATCGTGTCATATATTTTCAAACAGCTGCAACTAAAAAGTATACTTAATATGTTCAATTTAAAAATACAGCAGATATAAACTAAGTTTTTTACAGTCTCATCATTCCCTAACAAGAAGTTACTCCAATTAACACGTGAAAATTCACAATTTCTTAAGGTGGGTGCTATTTTCAAAATAAAATCAATATCAATCGCTTTCCTTCCCACGAAACAAAAAAAGTCTCGACATAAAGGCGAACGGTTATATTCAGCAATAAGAGAGCCGGCCTATTCTCTGCAAGCTGAACGAAGAGATATCACACGTAGGTTATACGAAAACAATTTAGTTTGAGAAGACAACGAAGTTTACTCTTCGAGTAACAGGTATAATAAGTTATTTATGAAAATCGATTGTTTTTGTTTACTTACTCAAAGTTAACATAGCGACACAAGTTGGTAGTATTTTATCCATGCAGTATAAGTGAAAAAATGTTTCAATAGTGACCAAATTAATTGAAAACAAATAAATTAAAAACATCAGTAAAATAATTTCGGATTTTGCTTAAGATGAGTGTGTAAAACTTCCCATTGAATTAACAATTCAAAACATAAAACAAGTAAGAAAGGCTACATTCGAGCGAGCCGACTTTAAAAGACCCCGTATTCACAGTAGTGTGCATTTGTATGTAATTTAAATTGAAATGTTAAAATTAAATTTTTAGACCCCGTACTCTAAAAAAGAGTATAGGGGTCTATTAGGTTTGTCAGAAGCGAAATGTGCGTAGAAGGAGGCGTGGTCGACCACATAAAGTATATATATTCTAGATCAGCATCAACAGTCGAGTCGATATAGCAATGTCCGTCTGTCTGTCTGTCCGTCCGCCCGTCTGTCTGTCCGTCCGTCCGTCCGTATGAACACCTGGATCTTTTAAACTACAAGAGCTAGAGCCAGCAAATTTGGAATGAAAGTCCGTCTATATTGCAGGCAGGTTAAGTTTATTTAAAATTTTTGCCACGACCCCTACCGCCCCCGCAAATTGTAAAAAACAGTTTTCATTGCACTACAACTTTGAAACTATGAAAGCTATCGTAACCGTAATTTACACAGTAGGTGTATGGTACAACTATAACTATCCTCACCAAGTTTTATCAAGATCGGACAACTATAGCTTATAGCTCCCATAGGACAAATCGGTCAAAAACAAAAAATTTGTATGAAGACATGTAGTATTTGCTAAGTGATCGCAACCAAACTCACACAGAATGTGTACATAATTATTAAAAGTAACTTCACCAATTTTGGTCCAAATCGGACAACTACAACATGTGAAACAAATTGGTCAAAAATGTTAAAAATTGTAATTTATGTACGTAATTGAAGAAAAGTGGTAAATAATTGTTTATCTACTTTAGCCGTCCTGATTGTCAACAGTGCTGTGGTCCAAGTGATGTGACATGCATTAGAGAAACATGAGGTCTGCGGTTCGAACCCCAGCGCAGACAGGCATTTGTTTTCTTTTCCTATAACAAAACATTGTTATATGTAAATGCAGATAATCAGCAGTACATAAAAATTGAGGTGTGGTGCATATGGTAGAGTGGCGACATGTGAGAATCCTGTGTCTGATACCGCGGGTTCGATTGCAGCTAGCGCATAACTTTTTTTTACTTTTTAAATTTTAATTTAAGCTATTATCTTTTTTAATTTGTATTTTAAAATATGAATCAGTCTACTGCTTCTTCTTTTAAGTTTGTAAATATTTTTGTATGCGCACTACAAGGAGTACGGGGTCTTACACAGTCGGCACGTCGACTGTAGCCTTTCTTACTTGTCAATATTTATAAAAAAAATTTCTGTATGAAAATTCTATATTTAGATTTTTAATTGAAATTTAAAAAAAATAAATTAACCATTCACACTGTCAGCATTCGAACCCTAGACTTCAGACGAAGATTTCAGAATGCGCCGCAACCCTACCAGTTGTACCAACCCCGACTATATTAGAGATTGCGATTATCTGCAAGGTAATGAAATGCCTATGTCAATGCCGGGATTCAAACCGCAGATCTTAGGTTTAAGTTTAAGTTTGAAAAATAATACAGGTAAACATTGACTTATCTCTTTCTATCTATCACAATTTGCGGGTCGCTAAGGGGCATGACTCCAATTTGAAATAAACTTGACCTGGGTGACATAATTTCGCCATTGTCAGAAAGAAAAGAACAGTCGAGCACGTCTGACCGTATTATACACTCTGCTGTTATTCTCGATTAAATTAATTAAATCGGTATATAGGTATTACAATGGATAGTACTTGTATTAGAACACGTTGAAACAAAAAAAAAACAAGAAATAATGCTTTAGTCACCTCGCGAATTAAACCCTTGAATTTTCCCCTTGAGTGAGATTAGTCTAGTGTTTCGTAACCTTCGCGTAATCTTGAATAAACTTCCTATAGTATGAAGTCATACCTAAGAAACTTTTAAGTTCCTTCACATTAGTGAGGGGTTTCATCGCCTTAATGGATTTCACCTTTTATCGGCCGGATTCCGTCTGATGTAACTACGTAACCTAGAAATTCAACTTGTGAATGTTCGAAGTGTGATTTTTCTAGTTTCACCTGTAACCTTGCATTTCTGAATTTGTTGAATATCGCTCGAAGATTTTTCCAGTGATGTTCGTAATTTCATAACAACTCTTGGCGATGTGTTCTTTTAACACATCATCAATCATACTCTGGAAAACTAATTTAAAATTTTTTTAGACCCCGTACTCTAAACAAGAAAGAAAAGTACAGTCGAGCGCGCCCGACCGTATAATACTCTCTGCATTTGTCCCGATTAAATTATTAAAATCGGTATCGAGATATTACAATGTGAATTACTTGCATTAAAACACGTTGAAACAAAAACAATCTAAGCATAATCAAACATCTGTTTGTTTGTATTCGAATACACATACGTTTTGCAATATGTATATGATGCAAATATGTATGTATGTATGTGAGTATTCGGCGCAGCCAGCGACCGCGGGCAGCGCTGCCGACACACAGGCAGCGAAAACGTTCGAACATGTGCTTGTATGTTTCAATCTCGCTTGCACCTATGGGTTGATATTGCGTTCAATTATCAATATTGTAACGCTTCTAGTTTTCTTGTTTATAGCCTTTCAGTATAGTTTAATATAGTTAGTCTCCACACGAATTATATAATTACAATACTGTACGATACGAACAAGTTCGCCAAAAACGGCATTGAAGGTTCCAGACTTTTTTATCAAATGTGGGAAAAGTGGGCGTGGCAGTCCAAAATTTTAGATGGCAATGCAACTATGCTGTCGCTAGGAACCTCCCGTACCAGAATTGGTGATTCTAGGTGCCATAGTTACTGAGATATTTGCCGAAAACACCAATTTTTCCGAGGTGTGTCTAGTTTTTTGCTTATTGTGGGCGAATGGGGCGTGGCATCGAAAAAAAAAAAATTCTTGTATTGACTGACTAAATATGTGATCGTTTGACACCAAGCTCGAACTTGTAGCTCTTACCATCTCTGAAATCTGTTTGTTCAAATTATGTCTATCCGGTCCAGTAGTACCCGTGAGGGGATGCCGTCGGGTAGATCCAAGTTGTTAGTTAATAAAGTAGATTAGGTTGAGATACGGTTAAGTATCGGATCACTGGCCTTGTGGCTCAGCGATATATTAATTAATAAATCAAAATTATATGGCCAGTTGCCAGAGCAATGTTTATTTAAACGTGCGTTAGCTTACGTTATTAGAACAGAACTGAATTTTGAACCACCAGCAAGCTGGGGCGTAAGCTAAACCAAAAGTACTTAGTTGCTAAAGAATACAAAGATACGAACTTAAAGCTACAAAACTACAGCCGGCGAGCCGACTGGGCATAAGCGATAACGCTGATCTTGCAGCATGTGCAAGATATCAGGTTACCGTCGGTTGACCGTCGCATCTAGGGCGCTGAACTGCACTTTCGCTGCGACGGCAATTTCAGCGTAACTGCTGGCTAACATATTTGCGTTTATTTATCTTACACAACTATGTGCGAGGGGCACTCGTTAACTACTCCCCCCTCAGAAGGATGACCGTCCCCGTTCATCTTATAGCTGTCCACGAGCGCCTGTATCTTCTGTGAGGCTCGTCTTCTTCTCAAACTCTGGTAGAGGAGAATGGAACCGCTGAGACTCAGGCTGAATCCAACTGCGGCAGCAAACCATGCCTTAGGCGACCCGGCCGATGCTACCTCTCCCTGAAGTTCTTGGATGATATGTAGGTTGTGGTTGTTCATCCTTTGTACTAAAGGCATGCTCAGGACTGGGTCGTGGCCAATGATCTTCAATACCGGCGAAGCTGCTATGCCCGGCGCCTTGTTTATGATTTCGCGCCGGTTCACATACTTTGTTCCATTTATGACAGCTACGCGCTCGAATACGATGAGGAAAGTACCGTTGACTGATACTGTTGCGCCGTCATCGGTGCTGATACTGGCCGGACTCTCGTTTAAGACCATGATGCCGTCATCTACCATTGTAATACGCTCCAGGTTACTAGGTTGCGTGTTACAATGTGCTGTGCTTCCAGCATGCAATTCGCGTGCGCAGGTGTCATGTGTTGCCAACTTGCAGATCGAGGCGTATGTTGTTGTGGTGCAACTTGTTACCGCTAAAACGTCGTTGTCGTATTCAGCTACGGTGTCATCTTGAAGCTGAAGTACAGTGTGTTCTTGGGACACCGGGAGAATGTTGACCTTTCTACATATAAACTTAATTCTGGGATACTCGATTAAAATGTGGACAATATTTTCGGACTGGAAAATCTTAATATTGGATGCCTCCATCAGGCTAACTATAGGAACTTCTGCGGGATGTTTGATAAGCACAGATTTTAAATCATCGTGATCAAAGATTGTTGGGTTTATTATGTTGGCTTTTGCAAGAGTGATCGTGAGCATTAAATTTTGGATTTCATTTATTAACATTCTATTTCTGGCCAATAATGCCTCGTACAAATGTGGCGTGTCTATTAGATCATTCTTCTTTGCTTTAATTATCTTATTTAATGTATCGGTTAACTGATTTATCTGCTTCTGAGTTTCTGTGTTTATTACTACCTGTTTGTTGTTTGATTCGATTAATCTTCATTCAGTCATTCTGATCCTTTCTAAATCTTTAGCGTCCGGTGTGCCGGCCACTACCTTAAGTGCTGTCCCAAGAAAATCCAAGCTTCTGGCAATTCGGTAGCGCACCTCTAAAACGGACAAAAAGACTTCTAGTATGGTTAACATCTACCTCCAATAGTTTTCTCATATGAGACTGGGGAAAGTACTCGGACAATTTTTCTGTTTCATCTATCATATTTAAAAATTCGGTCAAATTACTTGAGTGTCGTGCATAGTCATATTGGGCCTTTCACGTCTGTTATGGTACGTGATATTATTGGTTCTGCTATTGCGAAATTAGAAAACTTATCGACACATGTCAGAAATTGTATCTTATCGGTCGAGAAAATGTCAATGTGCAACCGCTCGCCGGGAAATGATGGTGTTGGTGTTTCTCCGAGAATTTGTTTTTTCGGGTGCCTGTCGTATTTGGATTTAGTGCAAGTTCTGCAGTTGGCCACAACTTCCTTTGCCAGCCTGGCCATTTTCGGAAAGTAATACTCTTCTAAAATTTGCTTGATTGACCACACTAGGATTAACTACCGCGTTAACTTCCTTTAGGATTTCTTTTCTATCGGTAAAGTGAATTTTGTGGCGTTTCTTTTCGCCAAAGAATATGAAGTTTCATTTTAGAGAAAACCTTGATTCCTCTAAAACTATCTGGTTTCTGAAACAATTCAAAGGTTTCTCAGTAGCTTCTATTGTATAAGTTACAGATAGTTCACTTTGCAGAGCATTCACGTTCTGTCGTGAGAGTGCGTCCGCTACGTGGTTTTCTTTACCCGGTTTGTAGTGGATCTTTGCGTTATGCTCGTCGATATACGCTTTCCATCTTTTTATCTTTGCATTGGGGTTTCTATCAGACACCGCAAATGTTAATGGCTGGTGGTCTGTGTATATGTTGATGTCCCTTGTACCATATAGGTATTGCTGTAATTTTCCTAAGCCCCAAACTATAGCTAATAGTTCCCTCTCGTTGGTGGCATAATGTGACTCACTGTCTTTTAATGATCTCGAAATCATTGTTATGGGTCTGTTGTCCTGCGACAGTACTGCGCCAATACCATGGGCAGAGGCATCCGTCGTCAAATCGAATGGTTTCCTGAAATCTGGGTATCTGAGAGTAACGTCCTCTGAGGCTATAACATTCCTTAATTTTTCGAACGCATCTCGCTCTGGAGTGCCAAAATCTATGGTTGTTTTCTTTGACATGTGTTTACTGACGGACCCATTCTCTCCTTTTAACAAATTTGTCAATGGCCTTGCAATTGCTGCAAAGTCTTTAACAAAACATCTGTAGTAGCTGGCCAATCCTAGGAATGATCTAAGCTCATACAGGGATTTCGGTTCCGGATATTCTTGTATAGCCCATACCTTCTCCGGGTCTGTTTTAGCGCCACCCAGAGTCACGATAAACCCTAAGTATTCTACGCTTGTTTTGAACAAATGGGTTTTTTCTTTTGAAACTTTCATGTTGGCATCGCATAGGCGCTTTGGAACCCAATCTATGTGCTTTACATGATCCTATTCATTTTCAGAAAAAATTATCACGTCGTCTTGCTCTGCCAAGTAAATTTGGTGATAGCTGGACTTTAGATCTAATGTCGTAAAGTTTTTTGGCATTACCCAATATCATGGATATGTTGGGCATGGGATACTTATCAGCGATGGTCTTTTCATTTAGTTTCCTAAAGTCAATTACCAGTCGCTTATTCCTGCTTCCACTTTCGTCGAAACCCTTTTTTGTCAACGACCCATGTTGGGTTATTGTACGGTGACCTTGAAGGCCTAATGATGCCATTCTGCAGCAAATCTTTAATTTCTTTTTTACAAAGTCATTGATCCCCATGGGATGCGGATATAGTTTCGAATATACTGGCTTATCGTCCTCTGTACGGATCGTAGCCACAACAGATGTATTGAACGGCAACGCCTCGTTAGAGGTCGTAAATGCTCTAGATCTATTCAAAATCATACTCCTAAATTCAGCTTTTATGACTTCCGGTACGACAATATCATTCACGTTGGTGAAATTCACGTTGTCACAATAATGATGCTGCAGCTTTTCAGATACAGATCCATGATTGATTGTACCATTCTCGGTATCTAGGGTTGCTCCTACCTGCGTTAGCA
The DNA here is from genome assembly GCA_020829145.1 of Drosophila nigrodunni. Taxonomy (NCBI): domain Eukaryota; kingdom Metazoa; phylum Arthropoda; class Insecta; order Diptera; family Drosophilidae; genus Drosophila; species Drosophila nigrodunni. Next base: position 495,321 of record JACVCZ010000015.1, on the reverse strand, counting down.
AGTCGAAACCTACAATACCATCAAATGGTGTTAAGGAGTCTAATAAAAAAAAATTAGCTGATTTCCCGAAAATGTTCATTGAACACTTATGGGTTACTTTGTTAGAACCGTGGATGGAACTAACTGTGAAAGGGGAGTTGACCGGGACTACTTGATGTAGTTTTTGGCCGCCCCTGTGTCAATCAATATTTTTAGTTTTCTCCCAGCCACTGTCGTTCGACGAACGGCAACCGGGAGCGCTCACTAAAAAATTCACCAAGTCATTGTCACTTGCTGCTTCAGCCTCAACATGGGCTTCTGCGACCGCGGCTTCGGCCGTCCTATAATAATCCTGGTCTTGGTCATTGTTCGCTTGCTGAATGGTGTTCTGCACACGCTGACGTCTCTGACCCGTCATCCGTTCAGAACCCTGCCTCTTTTGAGCCTGCGAGTTTACAATCTGGGTGTTAGACCCTTGATTCTGCCCAAATGATGTAGGTTGTCTAAACTTAGTCATGCCCGATCCCGTATCCATTGGTTCTGGTGCTGACCTTTTATCCTCTTTATGATTCTGATTACTGTTGCTTTGCTGTTGCCTATTTGGTTTCTTAAAAAAATGTGGTTTCCTATCTTGGCCATATTCGGCTCCATTGTTTTTCCCCTGTTTATCGTATGAGCGCGCCTGGTGCTTGTTATTTTCACCTGACTGAGCTCTGTCCTCCATAGCTTTTGCATACGTGGCTGACAAAATGCTACGCTCTATACTCGCTTCTGTTTCTCTGGCGAAAGCTAATGCAGATGGCAAATCTCTGGGCTGGGCCGGGAATACCACTGCTTTCAGTGATTTCTTAAGGCCTGAAACAAAGGCATGCAAAGCATCAGCTCTGACTTCTTCATTGAGGAGTTTGGCTCTATCCGCTTGATGCGTCATCACGATCTTATTCGCAACCGACGTCAATCTGCGTTCAACCTCATCGTAGTATTCTATGAGGCTCGAATTACCCTGTCTGACCAAATCAAGGTTCTGGCGCAAGAGCCTAAGTGACGTCTTGTCTGCGTATGTGCAGTCCAACCTTGCTATTATGGCGTCAAAATTTAATACGGTGTTATGTGACACCAATAGCGCTCATGCTGTACCTCTGATTTTGTTCCGAATAATAGTTACCGCTTGGTAATGCGCGCTACTACCCACGAATGGCTGTAAAAGTTCATAGGCATCTGTGGCGGATTGTCTCCATGCCACATAATCATCCTGAGTTCCATTGAACTCGGGTACTGATTTTATAATGTCTAATTTTATATCGCACTGGATGTCTGGATTTACGCTAATCCTCTGATATGCTTCGACCTGAGGTACATCTATGTTTAATTTTTGAATATCTTGTTTTAGTAAATTAAACTGACAGCATTCGCTACTAACGCTTGCACTTGGTTCATGTCCATGTTAACTGTCGGTTGAAAGCCTACCTGATCGTATTCCCACTCGTTTTTCACCTTCACTATCACTTATTATTTCTCTCTTTACTTCCCTATACGGGCCAAAACTAGTCATTAGCTTTTTCGTAACCGATCTCTTTAGGGACACTTCACATTAAATCACGGCCGAGTAAGTATATTCGGCAATGGCATTACTTGAACAAAAATTTAATATATTTAAATTACAGAAAACGAATATTATATTCGACTTGATTCACGATCACTTATTTGTTTTTATTTCATTCAATTTATTTAATTCAATTTTAAAATCTGTACTGATTAAACATTCCACTTACATGTTTTCTGAATTTATTTCTTATCTTCTACCCTGGGTGTTGGGTTCTTATAAGTTGGGCGCCAATTATGTCTATCCGGTCCAGTAGTACCCGTTAGGGGATGCCGTCGGGTAGATCCAAGTTGTTAGTTAATAAAGTAGATTAGGTTGAGATACGGTTAAGTATCGGATCACTGGCCTTGTGGCTCAGCGATATATTAATTAATAAATCAAAATTATGGCCAGTTGCCAGAGCAATGTTTATTTAAACGTGCGTTAGCTTACGTTATTAGAACAGAACTGAATTTTGAACCACCAGCAAGCTGGGGCGTAAGCTAAACCAAAAGTACTTAGTTGCTAAAGAATACAAAGATACAAACTTAAAGCTACAAAACTACAGCCGGCGAGCCGACTGGGCATAAGCGATAACACTGATCTTGCAGCATGTGCAAGATATCAGGTTACCGTCGGTTGACCGTCGCATCTAGGGCGCTGAACTGCACTTTCGCTGCGACGGCAATTTCAGCGTAACTGCTGGCTAACATATTTGCGTTTATTTATCTTACACAACTATGTGCGAGGGGCACTCGTTAACTTTCATACGAACAGACAGACAGACGGACAGACGGTCAGACGGACATGGCTATATCGACTCGGCTTGTGACGCTGATCAAGAATATATATACTTTATGGGGTCTGCCACGCCTCCTTCTGTCTGTTGCGGACTTTTGCACAAACCCAATATACTCTTGCAGAGAGTATAATAAGAGTAAAGGTGTCTATTAGGTTTGTCAGAAGCGAAATGTGCGTAACAGTCAGAAGGAGGCGTGGCCGACCCTATAAAGTATATATATTCTAGATCAGCATCAACAGCCGAGTCGATATAGCAATGTCCGTCTGACTGTCTGTCCGTCTGCCCGTCTGTCTGTCCGACCGTCCGTCCGTATGAACACCTGGATCTTTTAAACTACAAGAGCTAGAGCCACCAAATTTGGAATGAAAGTCCGTCTATATTTCAGGCAGTTTAAGTTTATTTAAAATTTTTGCCACGCCCCCTACCGCCCCCGCAAATTGTAAAAAACAGTTTTCATTGCACTACAACTTTGAAAATAATTTACACAGTAGGTGTATGGTACAACTATAACTGTCCTCACCAAGTTTCATCAAGATCGGACAACTATAGCTTATAGCTCCCATAGGACAAATCGGTAAAAAAACAAAAAATTTGTATGAAGGCATGTAGTATTTGCTAAGTGATCGCAACCAAACTCACACAGAATGTGTACATCACTATTAAAAGTAACTTCACCAATTTTGGTGCAAATCGGACAACTACAACATGTGAAACAAATTGGTCAAAAATGTTAAAAATTGTAATTTATGTATGTGTTTGAAGAAAGGTGGTAAATAATTGTTTATCTACTTTAGCCGTCCTGATTGTCAACAGTGCTGTGGTCCAAGTGATGTGACATGCATTAGAGAAAAATGAGGTCTGCGGTTCGAACCCCAGCGCAGACAGGCATTTGTTTTCTTTTCCTATAACAAAACATTATTATATGTAAATGCAGATAATCAGCAGTACATACAAATTGAGGTGTGGTGCATATGGTAGAGTGGCGACATGTGAGAATCCTGTGTCTGATACCGCGGGTTCGATGCAGCTAGCGCATAACATTTTTTACTTTTTTAAATTTTAATTTAAGCTATTATCTTTTTTTAAATTTGTATTTTAAAATATGAATCAGTCTACTGCTTCTTCTTTTAAGTTTGTAAGTATTTTTGTATGCGCACTACAAGGAGTACGGGGTCTTACACAGTCGGCACGTCGACTGTAGCCTTTCTTACTTGTCAATATTTATAAAAAAATTTCTGTATGAAAATTCTATATTTAGATTTTTAATTGAAATTTAAAAAAGTAAATTAACCATTCACACTGTCAGCATTCGAACCCTAGACCTCAGACGAAGATTTCAGAATGCGCCGCAACCCTACCAGTTGTACCAACCCCGACTATATTAGAGATTGCGATTATCTGCAAGGTAATGAAATGCCTATGTCAGTGCCGGGATTCAAACCGCAGATCTTAGGTTTAAGTTTAAGTTTGAAAAATAATACAGGTAAACATTGACTTATCTCTTTCTATCTATCACAATTTGCGGGTCGGTAAGGGGCATGACTCAATTTGAAATAAACTTGACCTGGGTGACATAAGTCCGCCATTGCCAGAAAGAAAAGTACAGTCGAGCACGTCTGACCGTATTATACTCTCTGCTTTTATTCTCGATTAAATTAATTAAATCGGTATATAGGTATTACAATGGATAATACTTGTATTAGAGCACGTTGAAACAAAAAAAAACAAGAAAGAAAAGTACAGTCGAGCACGCCCGACCGTATAATACTCTCTGCATTTGTTCCCGATTAAATTATTAAAATCGGTATAGAGATATTACAATGTGAATTACTTGCATTAAAACACGTTGAAACAAAAACAATCTAAGCATAATCAAACACACATCTGTTTGTTTGTATTCGAACACACATACGTTTATGTATATGATGTAAATATGTATGTATGTATGTGTGTATTCGGCGCAGCCAGCGACCACGGGCAGCGCTGCTGAAACACAGGCAGCGAAAACGTTCGAACATGTGCTTGTGTGTTTCTATCTCTATCTTGCACCTATGGGTTGATAATGCGTTCAATTATCAATATTGTAACGCTTCTAGTTTTCTTGTTTATAGTCCGATTTTAATGCGCCTTTCAGGATAGTTTAATATAGTTAATCTCCACACTTATTATAATTATAATTAAACAATACTGTATGATACGAACAAGTTCGCAAAAAACGGCATTTGAAGTTTTTTCAAGTGTGGGGAAAAGGGCGTGGCAGTCCAAACTTTTAAATGGCAATGCAACTATGCTGTCGCTAGGAACCTCCGTACCCAAATTGGTGATCGTAGGTGCCATAGTTACTGAGATATTTGCCGAAAACACCAATTTTTCACGAGGTGTGTCCAGTTTTTTGCTTATTGTGGGCGAATGGGGCGTGGCATCGAAAAAAAAAAGATTCTTGTATTGACTGACTAAATATCTGATCGTTTGACACCAAGCTCGAACTTGTAGCTCTTACCATCTCTGAAGGAGGCGTGGCCGACCCTATAAAGTATATATATTCTAGATCAGCATCAACAGCCGAGTCGATATAGCAATGTCCGTCTGTCTGTCCGTCTGCCCGTCTGTCTGTCCGTCCGTCCGTCCGTATGAACACCTGGATCTTTTAAACTACAAGAGCTAGAGCCACCAAATTTGGAATGAAAGTCCGTCTATATTTCAGGCAGGTTAAGTTTATTTCAAATTTTTGCCACGCACCCTACCGCCCCTGCAAATTGTAAAAAACAGTTTTCATTGCACTACAACTTTGAAACTATGAAAGCTATCGTAACCGTAATTTACACAGTATGTGTATGGTACAACTATAACTATCCTCACCAAGTTTCATCAAGATCGGACAACTATAGCTTATAGCTCCCATAGGACAAATCGGTCAACAACAAAAAATTTGTATGAAGACATGTAGTATTTGCTAAGTGATCGCAACCAAACTCACACAGAATGTGTACATAATTATTAAAAGTAACTTCACAGTAATTTGGTCCAAATCGGACAACTACAACATGTGAAACAAATTGGTCAAAAATGTTAAAAATTGTAATTTATGTGCGTGTTTGAAGAAAAGTGGTAAATAATTGTTTATCTACTTTAGCCGTCCTGATTGTCAACAGTGCTGTGGTCCAAGTGATGTGACATGCATTAGAGAAACATGAGGTCTGCGGTTCGATCCCCAGCGCAGACAGGCATTTGTTTTCTTTTCCTATAACAAAACATTATTATATGTAAATGCAGATAATCAGCAGTACATACAAATTGAGGTGTGGTGCATATGGTAGAGTGGCGACATGTGAGAATCCTATGTCTGATACCGCGGGTTCGATTGCAGCTAGCGCGCAATTTTTTTTTACTTTTTTAAATTTTAATTTAAACTATTATCTTTTTTTAAATTTGTATTTTAAAATATGAATCAGTCTACTGCTTCTTCTTTTAAGTTTGTAAGTATTTTTGTATGCAAGGAGTACGGGGTCTTATACAGTCGGCACGTCGACTGTAGTTTTTCTTACTTGTTATACCCTTGCAGAGGGTATATTGTTTTTGTCACGAAGTTTGTAACGCATTAAAGGAAGCGTTTCCGACCACATAAAGTATATATATTCTTGATCAGCATCAACAGCCGAGTCGATATAGCCATGTCCGTCTGTCCGTCTGTCTGTCCGTCTGTTTCTATGCGAACTAGTCTCTCAGTTTTAAAGCTATCTTAATGAAATTTGGTACAGGCCTGTATTCTCTCTGCACGCAGTTCACATGTCAAAATCGGCCAAATCGGACCACTATATCATATAGCTCCCATAGGAACAATCGGTTGAAAATGCTTAGTATGAACATTTTCGGTGTCTTTTGACCGATTTCAACGAAATTCACACAGAATGTATTTCTCATTGTCCCCTATCTGTTGACCAAATTTCAAATCGGACTACTATATCATATAACTACCATAGAAATAATTGGTTAAAATAACTAAGCTGCAAGGGTATTTAATCTTCGGCGAGCCGAAGATAACCGTTTTTTCTTGTTTTTTATTCTTTTTATACTCTCTGCAAGAGTATATTGGGCTTGTGCAAAATTATGTAACAGGCAGAAGGAGGCGTGGCAGACCCCATAAAGTATATATATTCTTGATCAGCATCACAAGCCGAGTCGATATAGCCATGTCCGTCTGTCCGTCTGTCTGTCTGTCCGTATGAACAAACAGATTTCAGAGATGGTAAGAGCTACAAGTTCGAGCTTGGTGTCAAACGATCAGATATTTTGTCAGTCAATACAAGAATCTTTTTTTTTCGATGCCACGCCCCATTCGCCCACAATAAGCAAAAAACTGGACACACCTCGTGAAAAATTGGTGTTTTCGGCAAATATCTCAGTAACTATGGTACCTAGGATCACCAATTCTGGTACGGATGTTCCTAGCGAGAGTATAGTTACATTGCCTTTTAAAATTTTTGACTGCCACGCCCACTTTTCCCACAATTTATAAAATAGTTTTCTAGCTTCAATGACGTTTTTTCCGTATCGTACAGTATTGTAGTTTATAACTGGTGTGGAGACTAACTATATTAAACTATCCTGAAAGGCGAATTAAAATCGGACTATAAACATGAAAACTAGAAGCATTACAATATTGATAATTGAACGCAATATCAACCCATTGGTGCAAGCGAGATAGAAACACACAAGCACATGTTCGAACGTTTTCGCTGCCTGTGTGTCGGCAGCGCTGCCCGCGGTAGCTGGCTGCGCCGAATACACACATACATACATACATATTTGCATCATATACATATTGCCAAACGTATGTGTATTCGAATACAAACAAACAGATGTGTGTTTGATTATGCTTAGATTGTTTTTGTTTCAACGTGTTTTAATGCAAGTAATTCACATTGTAATATCTCTATACCGATTTTAATAATTTAATCGGGACAAATGCAGAGAGTATTATACGGTCGGGCGCGCTCGACTGTACTTTTCTTTCTTGTTTTTAATTTCAATTGAAAATGTACATATAAAATTAAAATTTATAAATTTCATTTGAAAATTTTAATTCAAATTGAATACAAATGTGCACTACTATGGGAGTACTGTAGCCTTTCTTACTTGTTTTTTTTTTCTTTTCTCTATTTTGCGTCTTCGAAACTATTGATTTGGCTTCCGCCTACTAATGGTACGGACATGCACGGATCCTTCAATGCGGTTAGCATTTCAGCGTATCTAGTAAACTATCTCCCAGTATTAAGTATTGCCGCTTGCAAACAAGTTGCTGCCGCGGTTTTCGTTTTGTAGATTCTATATAATAACATTTTATACGACCGTAAATTCAGAGCTGTTCCGTTAAGAACATGTAAATCTCCGCAGAGGGTATGTTAATTCACTTGTTAATTCCAGAATTTTAGAATCGTGAATGCTCGACCAAAACCTTGACGAGATGATCACCTCAGTTTATTGCTACTCTTTTTATACCCTTGCAGAGGGTATATTGTTTTTGTCACGAAGTTTGTAACGCATTGAAGGAAGCGTTTCCGACCACATAAAGTATATATATTCTTTATGTCCGTCTGTCCGTCCGTCCGTCCGTCTGTATAAACAAAGGGATCTCAGAGACTATAAGAGCTAGAAAGATGATAGTACAATACCCAAGCAGTACAAGTTTGTTTTTGTTTTTGACACGCCCTTTTTAGGGCGTTCTATCTTCATATAAAGGTAAATGTACAGGTAAAACTAGAATGTTTTAGTATAGAAAACTTTTTTATTAGCTATGCTATCTGAACCAAATTTATACGGAATATGTATATGAAGTACATGCACTGACCAAGTTTGATCCAAATCGGACAACTATATCGTATAGGTCCCATAGGGCCGATCGGTCAAAAATACGCTCAAAATATGAATTAGTATGAAAACTTTTGCATTAACTAAGCTATATTAATCAAACTCACACAGAATACATCTGCCAATAATATATACATACTGACCAAGTTTGGTCCAAATCGGACTATTATATCGTATAGCTCCCATACGAACGATCGGTCGAAAATATGCTCTAAACATGAATTTGTATGAAACTGTTCTGTGTTTGCCTAGCTATAATATCCATCACCATTGTTAATAACAAATTGAAACTGAGTAACGGGTATCCTAAACTCGCGAAGCGACAAGCATATTTTTTGTTTTTGAGCTGTATTTATATCTTGCTAATGTCATAAAGATTCTATCTGGCAATTTTCTCTGGATAGTATTCGTTATTGTATTATTCATTGCTTGTGTAACAGTACTGTACGGTGTGTGTGTGTGTTGTATTCGCTAATTTTGAGCAACACGTTCGGCTTCTCCTAAGATTTGTAATTCGATCGCTTCGAAAATAACAGCAGTTTGCAGGATGTTAGGTTCTCCAAAAAAACCTGGTATTTTCCGTATGTGGCGGAGTAATTGTGTCAAATCTTCACTATCTAATGCCATTCTGGTTTTTTAATTAGACCCCGTACTTTGTTTTATATTTGATTTTTATACTCTCTGCAAGAGTATATTGGGTTTGTGCAAAGTATGTAACAGGCAGAAGGAGGCTTGGCACACCCCATATATATTCTTGATCAGCATCACAAGCCGAGTCGATATAGCCATGTCCGTCTAACCGTCTGTCTGTCTGTCCGTATGAACAAACAGATTTCAGAGATGGTAAGAGCTACAAGAACGAGCTTGGTGTCAAATGATCACATATTTAGTCAGTATACTCTTGCAGAGAGTATAATAGCAGAAGTGGTCGTGGGCGGGACATTCCACAGGTTTCTATATTGATCTGAAAATACCTGCTTAATCTGATTACCATCCATCGCGCTTTCACTCATAAATACGTTCGATATCAAAATATCCTTTTGACCACATATTCCATCACCATAATGATGAAGCAAAAAAAAATATTTTTCATCGTTGAGAAGGAGACCTTGGCATTAACGCTCAAAGTGTATAACAAAACAACCAAGAACATACAATTAATGTTAAATTTTTAATTTAAAATTTTCAGGTTGTGGAATTAAATTCAGATTTGCTACAAAGTATGATGTCATCTCTATTAAACAACGTGTTAGCGGAGGATTGTAGAAACCAATGGTCAATGTCTCGCCCGCTCTTGGTTCTTATTCTTCTTTATGAGGACTATTATTGGTAATGTAATATTTATAAGATATAAAATAAATATTAATCGACATTCAAGTATATTTGGGTTCCATCAACTATAGTTACCGCCGATATCATTTTGCTATAACTATATACCGAACTGCCTGTTTTGCTTCTGACAAACTTAATAGACCCCTCTACTCTTTTTTAGAGTACGGGGTCTAAATATTAAATGAAATTAAAAAATGAAATAAAAAAACAATTCCCTGACAGGATTTGAACTGTACATCTGCATGAATGCATCCAAATGGGAAAATGATCCATTTATTAATAAAACGTGTGCGCCTTTTTTGTGATTGAATGTTGTATAAATTGTTTGTATCGACAGCTGGTCGTCTGACTTACACCCATGCTGTACAGCAGTTAATGAGTACACTAAAACTAAAACAGTTTTTTTTACTGCACACTTATTTGGTGTGCAGTAAACTCACTGTAAAGTATGTTGTTATTGATGATGCTTTATACAAAATTTCTATGTTCGAGAGCAAAACAATTATTTTGTTGTTATTTTACACCATTAATGATAGTAAAAAATCAGGATGGCTTATCCAAGAAAAGTATAGTCACTATAGTTTTGATATTTATAAGTTTATTTTTAAAATGACTCATAATATAAAACGTTAATACTTGAGTGCAACAAATTATATTTTTCACTAGATCATCTGTGTTGGAATTTTACAAAGTTTATAATTAATAAGGTTTTTTGGCAACCGATAAGGCTCTTCCGGATGCTGACTACTCGCTAGAATGGCTATCATTTTACTGTCAAACTTAAAAAGTAGAGCAAATTTGGATATGTTCGAATTTAATTGTTTATAATAGATTGGGTGTTGTTGTTCTGTGTAGGCTGTGCATAGTCATCGAAAATATCAATTGGGCAAATATCAATTGGCTTAGTGATGTATTTTAAGTGATAATTTATCATAATTTCTACAAGGCCTTTTACAGTTTCTGCCTTTTCTAATTCAGAAATTTGCGATAGTTTATGTTTTGAAAAATTTCCAGATAACCTTGAATTATATTAATTATACTGCTCTCAAGAGCAAGCTTTAATTTTTTTAGCATTTCCATTTCTTTGTCATTAGGCGCTGATATTTTTATACCCGTTACTCGTTGAGTAAAAGGGTATATTGTAATCGTTGCAATGTATGTATGTAACAGGGAGAAGGAGGCGTGGCAGACCCCATAAAGTATACACATTCTTGATCAGCATCAATAGCCGAGTCGATATAGCCATGTCCGTCTGTCCGTCCGTCCTTCTGTATGGACCAGAGACCTGCAACGAGTATACTCGAGTACGTTCGAACTTTTCATCAAACGATCGGGTAACGAGTAATTCAACGGGCTGTCCGAAAATGGTTCGAATCACAACGATCAGTTGTCCGTTTTCAAACCTTCGAACGATCAGCCCCATAGATCGTCTGCTGATCGTTGGCTGATCGTTGGCTGATCGTTCGATTGGCAAACGAGTATTCCAACGAGTATACGAACGCAACCTGTCCTGATCGTTTTTTCAGTACAAACGTTCGAGTAACAAACAAGTTCGTTGGTTCGCTTGCGTTGCGTGACGTTCGCAGTGTTGTCATTTATTAAAATGAAAATATGCTAGTTCTAGCGGAAAAAAAAAGCGAAATGGCTAAATTTCAATAAAAAATAATAAGAAAAATGTTTAAACATATATTTTTCTTCTTCTTTTATTATTAATAAAATGAAAACCCACAGTGCATAATATAAAAAAATTAAATAATAGAAAAATATATGCATTGATTTTCCTATGAGCACGTAAGTTAAAGCTAGATCTGGCGGAAAGCAATCTAGAGAGCAACACTGATGGCACTCGCAACAATCTCGAGACTTGTCTTTGTTTGTGTGTATTAGTGCGAGCAAGGATTGATATGTTTGGCATACCACGCATTTCGCTTATATTTTCTTTAAGACAGAAAAACACAAAAGAAAGAGTTTCTACCTGCTGCAAATATTGCGCTAAATGCAAAACAACCCCTTTTACAAAACTCAGAGAGTCATACTCTGGCCAAACAAGGGAATTTCCAAAAGGTCAGCCCATGTACGTTTATCTGTCGAGCGTTACAAAGGGTTTACAAATTACAATTGTAATGCAGATTTCTACAAATTGCCACATTTTAATTCTCTAAAAAACCTATGATCAAAATATTAAAAACCGAATTTCATTTATTATTAAATGTCAATGTCTTTAAATTACATTCTTTAAAGCCGTCAAATCATTTAGTCTAGTACCACCGCTGAGAATATTTCATGCAAAATATTATAAGTTTCTGTTTGGCCTGCTTAAAACATGTTGTATAACGGCAAAATACTCGAGTATATACTCGAGTAAAACGAGTATAAGCAACGCCGCGGTACGCACACCAAACGATCGGGTATAAAATTTGTTCGAACAAAACGATCACGAGTAAGCGTTCGAGTATACTCGAAATTTTTATACTCGTTGCAGGTCTCTGGTATGGACAAAAGGATCTCAGAGACTATAAGAACTAGAAAGATGAAAGGGGTCGCAAATGAAAGGTACAATACCCAAGCAGTACAAGTTTGTTTTTGTTTTTTGACACGCCCACTTTAGGGCGTTCTATTTTCATATAAAGGTAAATGTACAGGTAAAACTAGAAAGTTTTAGTAGTAACAGGCAGAAGGAGGCGTGACCCCATAAAGTGTATATGTATATTCTTGATCAGAGTCACAAGCCGAATCAATTTAGCCATGTCCGTCTGTCAGTCTGTCTGTCCGTATGAACATACAGATTTCAGAGATGGTAAGAGCTAAAAGGTTGAAAGGTCAGTCAATACAAGAATCTTTTTTTTATTCGATGCCACGCCCCGTTCGCCCACAATGAGCAAAAAACTAGACACACCTCGGAAAACCTCCTAGGATCACCAATTTTAGTACGGAAGTTCCTAGCGACAGCATAAATGCATTGCCATTTAAAAATTTGGTCTGCCACGCCCTTTTTTCTCATAAGAGCTAAAAAACTTTTAAACTTCAATGCCGTTTTTAAGGCATTTATTCATATAGTACAGTGTTGTAATTCAACATTCGTTTAGAGACATATGAAATCAAACTATTCTGAAAGTGGCATCAAAATACTACCTTTAACAAAATAGCTACTACGTTAGAAAGTTTGTTATTTAACTGCAATGTCACTTACGCGCGACAGCGAGACAGAAACATACAAACACATGTTCTAACGTTCTCGATGCTTGTGTGGCGATAGCGCTGTCGGCAGACGCTGGCCGCGCCGAATACACACATACATACATATGTGCATGCATACATATAATTTGAAACGAATGTGTGTTTGTATGAATAATATGTAAATGCTGATATTCGGAGAATTCTTAAAAGTGGCGCGTGGTGCAACTGATAGAGTTTGACTGAGGTTGTAGGTTCGAAAGCTGGCAATGCGAATTGTTAAATTATTTTTTTATAAATTTCAATTCAAATTGAATACAAATGTGCACTACTATGAGAGTACGGGGTCTTTTATAGTCGGCTCGGTCGACTGTAGCCTTTCATACTTGTTTAATTTGTTATACAATTTTTTTTTATTAAGTTCTTCGTTTTAAAATATATTCAAATTTTTTAACAAGAAAGAAAAGTACAGTCGAGCACGCCCGACCGTATAACACTCTCTGCATTTTTTCCTGATTAAATGATTAAAATCGGTATTCAAATATTACAATGTGTAGTACGTGCATCAAACGTGCACAGGCAGCGAAAACGTTCGAACATGTGCTTGTGTGTTTTTATTTCGCTTGCACCAATGGGTTGATATTGCGTTCAATTATCAATATTGCAACGCTTCTAGTTTTCTTGTTTATAGTCCGATTTTAATGCACCTTTCAGGATAATTTAATATAGTTAGTCTCCACTCAAATTATAAACTACAATACTGTACGATAAGAACAAGTTCGCTAAAAACGGCATTGAAGTTTGAAGACTATTTTATCAAATGTGGGAAAAGTGGGCGTGGCAGTCCAAAATTTTAAATGGCAATGCAACTATGCTTTCGGTAGGAACCTCACTACCCAAATTGGTGATCCTAGGTGCCATAGTTACTGAGATATTTGGCGAAAACACATATTATTCCTAAGGTGTGTCCAGTTTTTTGCTTATTGTGGGCGAATGGGGCGTGTCATCTTGTATTGACTGACTAAATATGTGATCGTTTAACACCAAGCTCGAACTTGTAGCTCTTAACATCTCTGAAATCTGTTTGTTCATACGGACAGACAGACAGACGGACATGGCTATATCGACTCGGCTTGTGATGCTGATCAAGAATATATATACTTTATGGGGTCTGCCACGCCTCCTTCTGCCTGTTACATACTTTCGCACAAACCCAATATACTCTTGCAGAGAGTATAACAAGAAAGAATGCTATAGTCACCTCGCGACTTTAGGATACCCGCTACTCAGTTTCAATTTGTTATTAACAATGGTGATGGATATTATAGCTTGGCAAACACAGAGCATTTTCATACAAATTCATGTTTAGAGCATATTTTCGACCGATTGTTCCTATTGGAGCTATAGTAGTCCGATTGGATCAAATTTGGTCAGTATATATGTATATATTATTGGCAGATGTATTCCGTGTGAGTTTGATTAATATAGTATAGTTAACCCAAAAGTTTTTCATACTAATTCATATTTGGAGCATAGTTTTGACCGATCGGCCCTATGGGAGCTATACGATATAGTAGTCCGATTTGGATCAAACTTGGTCAGTATATATATATTATTGGCAGATGTATTCTGTGTGAGTTTGAATTATTTAGCTTAGTAAACTCAAAAGTTCTTCATACTAATTGATATTTGGAGCGTATTTTTGACCGATCGGACCTATGGGAGCTATACGATATAGTTGCCAGATCTGGATCAGTACATATACTTCCTAGACATGTACTATCCGTCTGTATGAACAAAGGGATCTCAGATACAATAAGAGCTAGAAAGATAATAGGGGTACAAGTTTGTTTTTTTTTTACACGCCCACATTAGGGCGTTCTTTCTTCATATAAAGGTAAATGTACAGGTAAAACTAGAATGTTTTAGTATAGAAAACTTTTTTGTTAGCTATGATAATTTATACGGATAGTACATGTCTATGAATACATGTACATGTAATCCAATCGGACAACTATGAAAAACTTTTGGGATTACAAAGCTAAATTAATCAAACTCACACAGCATACAAATGTCAATAATATAATAAGATGTTTCGACACTTGGTTTATCAAAAAAAATACAATACTTTATTCAATAAACACGAAGCTATGGAGTACAAATCTAGACTACTTATCCTATGTTCTGATGACGTTAAGCAAACCTCGGTTTTGAGCTTTCATTAATTGGACTTTGGACTCATTGAGCTTTTGGCTCTTATGTAAATAGAGAAAGATCTCGATCTTGAAGAGATTGAGAGAGTTCGGCTAGGATTTGTTTAACGTCAGCAGTTTTAACCCCAATGATGGGAATAACGATTCTGGCGAATTGTTTATGATATTTAATGCATTCGTGGGAAGCCAGAATTGTTATTGTCACCATTTGATTTTTTGATAGTGTTTACATTAGTTTTTTGTGGGAAAGAAATCTTTAACATAAATAATAAGTGTGGTGTATGGTGTATGTGGTGTATGTGGTGTATGGGTTTAGGTACGTATGTATCTACATATGTCACTTCCCCATCCTTAAGAAATGAGCCTGTCCTCAGGCGGTTAATTTTGGATATAGTGTTGGATCTATTACAATTTCTTCGATATCGTTTTCAGTTACATTTGGATATAATTCTGTATTATTTTGAATATTTGATTGTATGTAAGGGGTTGATTCTTTTTTGTTCTTATAATTAACAATAATTTTTTGTGGAATATTTTTATATTTAAAGATAATGTATAATATAAGTATGATTAAAATAATTGTTAAAGTTGTTATAGTTATAATTTGGAATGTGTTGTATAATTTAGTTTGTTGTTGGATAATTTCTTTAGTTTGGACATATGACAATGGTTCTAGTTTGGTTATATTATTATTTATGTAGACTGTTTGTGTGTAATCTAGCATAGTATTAGTTATTTGAATTTCATCTAATTGGATTGAACAATTTATAGCTTTTATCATATTGTTTCCTTCGATAATAATTTCTCGGTTGATACAATTTTGGTTTAGTACAGTTTTCGGTAAGTTCCATGTTAACATAATGTTTGGTTCTACATACTTGATTTCATAATTTTTATGGGATTTTGAATATCAACATTCTGTTTTATCTTGCTTTAATATTCCAGTAATACATTTGTTCATAACTAGATTTTTATTGGTTGCTGTGAATGCTTTGTTGTTCTGTAAGTAGTAAGTGTCATGTATAGTTTCGGTCAAAATGTTTTTGTTTTCGTCAGGGTATGGAATAATGTCGTATAGTGCAGTATTTATAATTTCGCGTGGAATATGGGAAATAATTAAAATTTCGTTAGTAGTTGTTTTTAGCCAAGTTGATGTTTTTAATATTTATTATTTTTTCAACGTTTAAATGTTTTAGTGAGTCATATTTTAGTAATTTAGGGTTGAATATACCAAGCCTGGTTAATTGCATACCTAACTCAATGTCTTCGACATATTCTGTGAATTCTTGTAGGTTAAAAATTAGTAATTCGAGTCGTTGCTCTGCCTCATGTGTCATACTTAGTTTGTTCATTACTTCTATTCCTTTGTTGACAGCTTTTATTACTTCATTTAGTTCATTGGCTTGAACACTATTTTCTGAAAGGTTATCTATTTTTTAATTGTAGTTCTTCTTTGTCTTCTTGATCTAAAGTTCCGAAAAGGTATTTATAAAATGTGCCCATGAAATTTACAAGTCCTCTTTTATTTCGTTTTACTAGTCTTAAGCCGTTCATTTCTCTGTCCAGTTTTTCTGTTAAGTACTGTATTTTTTTATTAATGGTTCAAATTCTTTTGTTTGTTTCATTAAATTATTATAAGTTTCTTCAGTTTTTGTTATATTAATAGTTAAATAGTGGTATTCGTATTTTATAGGTAAATTGATTGTTCCTGTTTGAAATATAAGATATCCGTTTTTGGAGTTAATTGGGTTGATTTCCAAATTTTTACATTTTATTGGCCATACAAAGTTGAGTAGCATGAGTGTTATAATTATAGTTGTTAAATTATGATGGGTTATCATCTTGATTCGGGTTATTAGTTGAACTGGAATTATCATATTTACTTTCATTAGTTACTTTCTTTCTTTTATATTTTGATTTATAGTGTGTTATTTTTCTACCTCTGTTTACTTCTTCATAATGTTTTTCATCTATTTGTGTTGTTTCCTGTTTGTTTAAATGGGTTTGTGGATTTAGATCTTACTAAAGGTGATTCCCTATATCTAGTATCTATTTCAAATTCGGTTCTTTTTTTCATTAAGTCTTTCTATTTGCCTTTTCTTATTTAGCTGTGTATCATACTCAGGTGTTCCTGCGTAAATGAAAATGTCTGCTGGTGTTCTACCAGTTGAATTATGTTTGGTTTTATGGTTATAAGTGTAAAGTATTACTTCGAATTTGGTTAATTTGTTTTCCTGGTTAGTGTCAGAATTAACAATTCTTAATTTTTCATTTATTGTTTTATGGAATCTTTCTATGTCGGAAATGCCGTTTTTGCTAGTTGTGATGGATATATTTACGTCTTCTGACTTTAACCACATTTGTAGTGCAGAGCACAAGAAAGCTGAATCTTTATCTGCTTTTATTTCTATTGGTTTACCCATGTCATTAGATACTTTTAAAAGAGCTCTTTTGGCTTCTAACCAATCTCGACCATTTACTTCTATTAAAGTTGCGTATTTGGAATATAAGTCTATACAAGATAGAAATTGTTTATTGTCTACCATATAAAAATCAATGACATATTTTTCTCTTGGATTATGGATTTCTGGAGTTAATTCGAAAGCTAACTTAGTGTTTCTGTGTTCTGTTTTTGCTATATTGCAAACTTTGCATTCGTTAATTATGTTTTGTATTAAGTTTTGATAATCTGGGTAATAATATTCTTCTTTAAATAATAGTGTCATTTTCTCTATTCCTGGATGTAGTAACTTTTCGTGTGTATTAATGATAAATTCTTTGAATTCGGCATATGTCTGAGGTCTATTAGTTTTTTAGTTGATCTCATTACTTTTGTAATGTTATTGGGACTAATTATTTCAACGAAAGCATTCTGAAATGTAAGAAAATCGGCTTCGTTGCTGAAGTATATAACGCTATTCTTTGAACATAAGTATTCTTTAATTAATTCTTTTGCATGGTTGTGTGTCATTTCGACATAATTTATTAAGATTTTAGTTTTATGAAAATAATTAATAACGTTTGCGTTATTTGAGTTACTTTTTACAAATTCTATTTGTCTTTTAAAATAATTGATTGGTCTTTCTGTGATTGAAATGTAATATTGGTTATCTTCTTGAGCGCTGTGGATTGTTGCTACTGTTACATCGGGAGTTTCTCCTAACAAGTTTTCTTCAATTTTAATTCTAGACAAAGCATCTGCAACATAGTTTTCTTTTTACCTGGTACATATTTAATGTGATAATCAAATTCGTTTAATTTTATTTTCCAGCGTTGTAATTTCATATTTGGTTCTTTAATATTATTAAGCCAAACAAGTGGTTTGTGGTCACTGAGAATCTCGAATTTTCTACCGTAGAGATAGGATCGGAAATATTTGGTTGCCCAAACGATGGCTAAAAGTTCCTTTTCAATTGCTGCATAATTAATTTCATGTTCGTTTAGGGTTCTACTTGCGAAACAAATTGGTTTTTGATTTTGAGACAGAACAGCTCCAATAGCTATGTTACTGGCATCAGTTGTAAGACAAAATGGTTTTTCGAAATTCGGATAAACTAATATTGGAACGGATGTTATAAGTACTTTTAATTTTTCAAAAGCAGAAATGTAATTTGGTTCTTTTAGATTTATAGTTGCACCTTTCTTTAATTTTAAAGTCATTGGCTTTACAACGTGTGCAAAATTAGGAATGAATTTTCTGTAATAACCACAAAGACCTAAAAACGATTTTATTCTTTGGGTGTTTTTGGTATTGGAAAATGTTGTATAGCAGAGATTTTAGTTGGGTTTGGTTTTATTCCTTCTGTTGTTATTATGTGTCCTAGGAATTCAGTTTCCCTTTTCATGAATTCGCATTTATCTAATTGCAATTTTAGATTGGCTTCGCGCAGTTTTGTAAATACCCTTTTTAATGATAATAAATGTTCTTCCAATGAAGTGGAATACACTATTATATCATCCATGTATACTAAACAATCTTTGTAAATTAGATCTTCTAATAGATTGTTCATACAACGTTGAAATGTTGCTGGGGCGTTTTTCAATCCAAAAGGCATTCGAGTGTATTCGTAATGTCCATTTTTAGTTGAAAAAGCTGTTTTTGGTATACTTTGTGGGTCCATTTGTATCTGATGAAATCCTTTCGCTAAGTCAATTGTAGTGAAATACTGACATTTTCCAAGTTTGTCTAGTATATCATCCATGACTGGGATAGGATATTTATCATCGATTGTTATTTCATTTAAGTTTCGATAGTCAATAACTATACGGAACTTTTCTTTACCTGATGCGTCACGTTTCTTTGGCACAATCCAAATTGGTGAGCAATAAGGTGATTTTGATTTACGTATTATACCTTGTTCAATCATTTCTTTGATTTGTTTTTCGACTTCTTCGTCGAATGTTTGCGCATACTTGTATGGACGCTTTTGGATTGGGTCTTCGTGTTTAGTTTGGATGACATGCTTAATTGTACTGGTGAAAGTCAAATTTTCACTTTCTTTGTACTGAATGAATGTCACTAAACTCGAAAAGAATTTTGGTTAGTTTGCATTTTTCTTCATCGTTTAGATGTTCTAATCGGAATTGATTTGTTTCATTTAATTTATTATTGATAGCGTAATTTACTGCTATGTCGTTTGTTTGGGGCGGATCAAGGCATTGAAATGCGGTCTTGTCCTTGATAGATATTCTCTACCTAGTAAGATATCGTATTTGTCAGAAAAGTTGTGTAAGTAAAATATTTGATGGGTAGGGCATAGTTTACTAGGGGCAAAAGATACACAATTCTTTAATTGAACAATACCATTTATTGTTTGTACGTTCAATTGGCAAGGTTTTATAGGGAATTTTAAAAAGTTTTCTTTCATTAGATTTATGGATGTGTCAATTACACAGTTAAAATTTTGTTCATTCATAACTAATCTGATGAAGGGATTGGTTCTTCGTTGTCCGAGGCTCCTTGATGAAAATTTTCTGATGTTTCCATCTTAGAGTGGCCACTAGTTTCTCTCTGTCTTTTATGAGAGGGGTTGGGAGGTCTTTGACTCTGAGTTTGGTAATTCATTGGGTTTTGTGATCTAGCTTGATCAAGGTTTTGTTTGAATTCCTTTTGTAATGCTTCAGCATTTTCTTTTGGTTTATGATTTGGGTTAGCGTTATTTGAGTAATTTGGAGTAGGGTAATAATTCTGGTTATTTCCCTTTCCACGGTTTTCAGTGCTTGAATTGCTTTGTGTTTTGTTCAGTTTGGAATTGTCATTGTTTTGGTTATTACGTTCGTTATAACCATTTTCGTACAATCCTTCGCGTTGAGCTACTTGTTTTAATTTTGAAACTGTTGTAATGTCATATCGTGCTAATGTCATAAAAATTCTATCTGGTAATTTTTTTGTAATAACGTCTTTAATAGTATTATTCATTGCATTAGTATACAATATAGTGTTCTGGACCTGATTTTCTAACATTAACTTATTTGATATTACAAAAGATTTATACTATAGATCTTCAACAAACTTACGGATACTATTATTAAAGTTGGTATTATAGAGACGTCGTAATACGGAGTTTGTGTTTTAAATTCGTCGATGAGGGCGCTCCTTAACTCTCCACAGGTTGTGGCTGCTGTCAGCTGCGACACTCGTTGTGCGGATCCGGTGGTCTGCATCTCGATTGCTCCAAATAGGACACTATGTTGTCTCACATCCTGTGTTGGATATAACTGCATAATAAATCGATCCTCCTTATGAATGCAGTTAGTTCCACGGTTTTTCCGTCGAATACTGGCACTTGTCGAATTTGTCCAAGCGCTTGCTTTAAATGCATTTCCGATAGTTCCATTGGTGAGTTGGTTGCCATGGTGTTGTTGTAGATTTTATTTTTATTTTGTTGGCAATTGTCACTTCAGGTTTTTGTTTTAATTGTCACTTTTTGTTTTAATTGTAACTTTTGTTGAATTATAAGAGACTTACGTTTACAGGGATTAATTAATTGATATGTAAAGCCCAGAAATAAGCTCTTTATTTACAGGTGTTCAAATAGTCCAGAGGATCTATTTTTTTTGGTTGAACACTGTTTGGTGTTTTGCGCGGTTTTTCTTTGTAATAGCAATTATCTTTGGTGGCGGTCGCACATTTAAATATGGGCCACGACTGATAATTGGGTTTTGAGTCACACACGCTTAGGTTCTTTGGCGGATATCAAGATAATATTTTTTCCAAAATTGTAATGTTTTAACCGTTTCCTTGCCGCGGCAAATTCGCGTGCTCGAATCCTAGAAATTCCTTGGTCGTACAAGGATTTCTTTTCAATGGATTGAAAAAAGGACGATTACTTATTACGAGGATATTTATTAACGATATCCTACCGGCTGCGCCAATAAGATGTTTCGACACTTGGTTTATCAAAAAAAATACAATACTTTATTCAATAAACACGAAGCTATGGAGTACAAATCTAGACTACTTATCCTATGTTCTGATGACGTTAAGCAAACCTCGGTTTTGAGCTTTCATTAATTGGACTTTGGACTCATTGAGCTTTTGGCTCTTATGTAAATAGAGAAAGATCTCGATCTTGAAGAGATTGAGAGAGTTCGGCTAGGATTTGTTTAACGTCAGCAGTTTTAACCCCAATGATGGGAATAACGATTCTGGCGAATTGTTTATGATATTTAATGCATTCGTGGGAAGCCAGAATTGTTATTGTCACCATTTGATTTTTTGATAGTGTTTACATTAGTTTTTTGTGGTGTTATTGTCACCATTTGATTTTTTGATAGTGTTTACATTAGTTTTTTGTGGGAAAGAAATCTTTAACATAAATAATAAGTGTGGTGTATGGTGTATGTGGTGTATAAGTTTAGGTACGTATGTATCTACATATGTCACTATATATATATACTGACCAAGTTTGTTCCAAATCGAACAACTATATCGTATAGCCCTGCTAATAACATATTCAAACTGAGTAACGGGTATCCTAAAGTCGCGAGGCGGCTATAGCATATTTTCTTGTTTTTAAATGTATTATAGACGGATGGACATATCGAGCACTACCCATTAAGTTTGGTTGAAAACAGCGTTTCGAGAAGAACGCGCTTCAAGTTTTTGTACCGCCTTCAAGCGGGTTCGAGTCGCTGTAACTTCGGAAATAATTATCTGATCGCATAACCCTTTTGCACGCATATTCTATACATATCTATATACCATTTTATGCAAAAAAGTTAAAAAATTTCTTTGGCCTACCCAATCCATGAAATATCAGTCGTCTGACAACTTTTTATAAATGATATATGGACTGCGGTATCGCTTAATGAGTTTCTTGTTCGTGCCTGCAGACGTATCAACATTCTTAATGACAACAAAGTCGCCCTCTTCGCAACTAATGATGACTTCTATTAAAATATTCCGGGTTATATTCCTGGGACTTGACAATGTTTCGAATTTACGGATTTCCTCCTAAGGAAGGCCATAATTTGAAAAATTGTTACTAAAAAATTCAGATAATTTGTAGATAAAAACACATCGCTGTTCGAGGGAGGAAGCGAATATAGTTGTGGAATGGATGGAGTTTCTTGTTCGTGCCTGCAGACGTATCAACATTCTTAATGACAACAAAGTCGCCCTCT
Organism: Drosophila nigrodunni; assembly: GCA_020829145.1. Lineage (NCBI taxonomy): Eukaryota > Metazoa > Arthropoda > Insecta > Diptera > Drosophilidae > Drosophila > Drosophila nigrodunni. The sequence continues at coordinate 472,745 of JACVCZ010000015.1, read as the reverse complement.
TCGCAACTAATGATGACTTCTATTAAAATATTCCGGGTTATATTCCTGGGACTTGACAATGTTTCGAATTTACGGATTTCCTCCTAAGGAAGGCCATAATTTGAAAAATTGTTACTAAAAAATTCAGATAATTTGTAGATAAAAACACATCGCTGTTCGAGGGAGGAAGCGAATATAGTTGTGGAATGGATGGAGTTATGCAAGGCAAACTCGATCTTCAGGAAATGCTTTAAAGGCTCAGTCAGTTTACTCAATAAAGAGCTTAAGACATGATTGACACGATCAAACTGGCTATGAGCACTCGTGGAGGCGGTAGCATTCAGTACTTGAATTATTTAATGAGACTAAAAAGAGGAGGTAGTTTTTAATGTAATTGTTCACATAAGATTTCATATACGGAAACCATAATGTCTTTTTAGACCCCGTACTCTAAAAAAGAGTAGAGGGGTCTATTAGGTTTGTCAGAAGCGAAATGTGCGTAACAGGCAGAAGGAGGCGTGGCCGACCCCATAAAGAATATATATTCTTGATCAGCATCAACAGAGTCGATATAGCAATGTCCGTCTGTCCGTCCGTCCGTATGAACACCTGGATCTTTTAAACTACAAAATCTAGAACCACCAAATTTATAATGAAAGTCCATTATTAAGTCAGGCAGGTTAAGTTTATTTCAAATTTTTGGCACGCCCCTTACCGCCCCTGCAATGAGCAAATAACCAGACACACTTCGAAAAAAATGTAGTTTTAGGCCAATAACTCAGTAACTATGGCACTTAGGAACACCATTTCTGTTAAGCAGGTTTGCTAGAGACAGTCTTAATGCAATGCCATTAAAAATTTTGAGCTGCCACGCCCCTTATCTCATGAGAGTTAACCAAACTATTGCGTTTTAAAGCCGTTTTTAAGGCATTTATTCATATAGTAGAGTGTTGTAATTCAACATTCTTATAGAGACATAAAATCAAACTATTTTGAAAGTGACATCAAAATACTACCTTTAACAAAAGAGCTACTGCCTTAGAAAGTTTGTTATTTAACTGCAATATCACTTACTCGCGAGAGCGAGACAGAAACTTACAAACACATGTTCGAACGTTCTCGATGCTTGTGTGGCGACAGCGCTGCCGTCAGACGCTGGCCGCGCCGAATACACACATAAATACATATGTACATGCATACATCCGTATGTAAATGAATGTGTGTTTGTATGAATAATATGTAAATGCTGATTATCGGAGAATTCTTGAAAGTGGCGCGTGGTGCAACTGATAGAAATGAGGCAATGCGAATTGTTAATTTAATTTTTTATTAAATTTCAATTCTAAATGTACATATAAAATTAAAAATTTTAAATTTCATTCGAAAATTTGAATTCAAATTGAATACTGAAGTATGTTGAAATAAGTAAATTCCAATTACTTTGGTTTTCGGGTTCAGAGCGACTGTTGTTGTCGCTCTGAAGTATGTTGAAATAAGTAAATTCCAATTGATTTGGTTTTCTGATTTAGAGCGACTGTTGTTGTCGCTCCGAATGCTTTATTCGATCTTGTCTTTACAAATTAAGACTAATATAATTAAACCTAAAGCGGCGCGGTTCTTAGTGGCAGCGCTTCCTTTTGTACATAATAATGTTTGGAGTTCTGTCGCTCAAAGCAGCGGCAGAACGGGAGTATATAGCATGCCATATGTACATATTTGCATATATGCATATATATGTACAGACGGTACATACTCAAGCAGTGCTCACGGTAGCGTTCTCACGCTGCGGCCAGTCCGCATAAGCGGCGGATCCTATTACTGCACTTATATATTTGTTATTGTATAAACATAGCAAGAAAGTGTCGTATGTTTTAAGTTATTACTCTTACTTTAAAGTTGGGCATATGACCACTTGTTATATTGTATACTCTACAATACAGGGGCATATGCTCATTTGGCATATAACATACTACACCTCCCTTTTTTAAAAGAATAACGTAATAAATTGAAGTTATTCAATATAAAAATTATTAGTATTATTTTTATATATTTTATATATATATTATGTTGTATAAGCAAAAAAATATTTTTCAATTTTTTTTTTTTTTTTTAGATGCATAAAAAAAATTATTTTTTCTTAAAAATTTTATTTTATTTTTTTTTTTTTATATATAAAAAAAAAATTATTTTTTTTGTATTTTTTGTATTTATTTTTTTTTTTTAAAAGATATTTAACAAAATTTTTTTTTTTTTTTTTTTTTTTTTAAAAGATCTCTATATATATATATATATATATATATATATATATATATATATATATAGATTCTTATATTTTATTTATAAATCCATTTTAGTCTATCCTTATGAACTTTTTGTTCCCTATTTTTTATTATTTTTTATAATTACATTATTATTTTTTCCTATACTGATGACCTCAAATGGTCCTATATAAGAAGATTCTAATTTATGACCTGGTTCATTCTTTAAATAAACTTGGTCTCCTATTTCTATTTTAAAATCTAATACTTTCTTATCATTTATTTCGTTTTTTGCTTAATTTTATTTTTTCTAAAAAGTATTCGAGCTCTCTTATACGCGTTTTCTAATCTAAACTTAACTTATTTTGAATAATCTTCTATATTATAGATAGGATCTATAGTATTTACGCCATTAAATTGTATTGGTAAGTTATTTTGCCTACCAAATACTAGTTCATATGGACAAAAATTATGAGTTACTGATGGTGTTGTGTTAAAACAATACACGAAATACTGTAACCATATGTCCCAATCAGTTTTATCTACTGAAATGTATGAACGAATGTACTCATTGAACGTCCTATGGCTTCTTTCAATGGTACCTAATGTCTGGTGGTGGTGTGCTGTAGACCTCATGTTGTCTATTTTTAAATATTTGCACAAGTCATTTATAATGGAATTTTGATATTCTGTTCCCATGTCCGTAATGAACGTCTTCATTGGACCGTACTTCAAAATAAAAGATTCGAATATGGCTTTTGCGACAGTTGTTGCACTCTTATTTGCAACGGGAATTGCTACTAAATACTTTGTCAAATCACATATTAAGGTGATTGCATATTCATTCCCATTTTCCGAACGTGGTAGTGGACCAATAGTGTCTACTATCACTCTGTCAAAAGCATATTGTGGAGTTTCGGTTATTGTCATAGGTGATCTTGTGTGTTTTGTCGTTTTTGACGTCAGGCATTTTGGAAATTTATTAACATACTATTTTACATGGTTAGTCATGTTTTTCCAATAATATTGTCTCTTTATTTTTGCAATTGTTTTATTTATACCTGTATGACCACCTTGAATTGGATCGTCAAGGAATGTAAACAGTATCACTTCTCGATCTTTATCATTATTTATTAGGGTCACCGGCTTGAGTAGCGCAACTCTTAATATTTTAAATATTTTATTGCCCAATATTTTGAAAGATTCTATTGAAATTGATTCAAAGATCTTTTTGCACGGTCCCACTTTGAGTTGGTTGATTCCAAGTATACCGGCTTGCTTTTCAAGCCTTTGAAAGAATTGACCTAGGTCAAGGGTTCCATTGGTGTAAAAATCATCAACATCAATTCTAGCAATAATTTTCTTTCCATGTTTCAGAAAACATGTATGGTTTGTTATATGCAAGGCCACTAGTTTTCGTATTTCGTCATTACAAATGACTTCATATACGTTGGGCTTAGAAGCGTTGTCAAGTGTTTGAAGAGGAAAATCATCTTAAGCGTTTCCAGCGCAGGAGTTTTTCTGTTTACTTTGGTTTCTAGTAGTGACTTTTAAAATTGTTATGCTTGTTTGGTTATGGTTATGGTTTGGTTATGTTTTTAAGATCATTAATAGTGATGCGGGAAAGTGCATTACCTACAAAATTATTTTTTCCTTTCAGATACTCAACAGTAAAATCGTATTCTTCTAGTTCTAATCTCATTCTTGTAAGTTTTGAGCTTGGGTTTGTCATTGAGAACAAGTACGTTAATGGCCTATGGTCTGTTTTCACAGTGAAATGTTTGCTATAAATATATGGTCGAAAATATGTAATTGCCCAGTGGATTGCTGCCAATTCTTGTTCTGTTGTTGATTTGTTGCTTTCAGCTTTGGTGAATGAGCGTGAAGCATATGCAACTGGGAGCTGTTTATCTCCATAGTTTTGTGTTAGAACGGCTCCACAGGAGTGTTTACTTGCATCTGTAATAATGCAAAATTATTTATCGAAATCAGTGTATTTCAATAAAGCGGGCTTAATTAAAGCCTTTTTTAAATAATCAAATGCATTTTGGCATTCATCAGACCATTGAAAATTGACATTTCTTTTGCATAATCTAGTTATGTGCCTTGAATAGTCGGCGAAATTTTTAATAAAACGTCTATAGTAGTTGCAGAATGCTACAAATCTTCTAGCGCTATCAGCGTCCGTTGGGACTGGGTAATTTTTAATTACATCGTACTTTTTGTCATCTGGAAGAATTTCATTATCAGTGCACTTATGACCTAGGAATCTTTCTTCGTGCATGAAGAAAGAGCATTTTTCTGGGTGTAGTTTAAGGTTGTGTTTTCTGCACAAGTCAAAAACATTTGATAAGTTTTTGATCATGTGTTTTTCCGAACAACCGATGACGATTAAGTCATCCATGTACAAGAAAGCTTGTGAAGGGTCTAATCCAGAAAAAGCTATTGTCATTATTCTTTGAAAGGAATTTGGCGCTATTTTTTAATCCGTAAGGTAATCGTGTGAAACGATATGAACCATTGCTGGTTGAAAATGACGTTAAATTTCTAGAGTGTTCTTTCAACTCTATTTGATGAAATCCAGACATTAAGTCTAGACACGAAAAATACTTAGCTCTGCCCAATTGGTCAAGAATATCATCAATTCTTGGAAGTGGAAATTTATCTGATAATAGTTTTTTATTAATTTGACGATAGTCTATTACTAATCGCCATCGTTTTTCATTTGAACCTGGTAAACCTTTCTTTGGCACCAGTAGTATTGGACTGTTATATTCTGATACTGAGGGCTCAACTATTTGATCAAGAATAAGTTTATTGACTTGTCTGTTTATTTCGTCTTCATGAGCATGCGGTTTTCTATAATTTTTTATGTACACTGATTCTGTGTCTTTTAATCTCAGCTCTTGTTTATAAAAATTATTTATGGTTATAGATTTTTTAATACGGGCTTAAATAATGGTGGAAAGTTCTGAATTAGTTTTTTCATGACAGTATTTTGTCTTTCTTTGTTAGTTTCTTGGACTATATCATAGTCACTTAGAGTGTCAATTTTTATTTTGTTATGGTTTAATATTTTTATTGAATCAGTTGTGTTTAATATTCGGACAAATGTATTCTGTTGGTTGGAAATTGTATTTCCAATGAAAATTCCATTATAATCACATGTGTGAATAATTGGTATGTGTATTGTATAGTTTAGATTATTTAGCCGTAGTATTAGAGAATCACTTAATTGTAATTAAATTCTAATTGGCAATTGTATTTTTTTATGAAGTCTATTCCAATAATGCCATTGCTTGGTATTGGGAAGTCTTGATCGACTATATGGAAATCATGTGGTATTACATGTTTTTCTGTAGATAATTCTACGAATGCTAAACCTTTTGAAAAAACTGAACCCTTACCAATGCCTGTTATTTGTGTTGAAATGTGTGTATTTACATTATGAAATATGTCTATATTTTCTTTTAATATCGAAATATCTGGACCAGTGTTTTACCTGTACTCTCATTCTTAATTTTTATAAAAATGCTGAAACTGAGATTGAGTGTATATATATTATTTTCTATTTGCTTCCAGTCATTTCTGTGCTATAATGGATATATTTTCCCATTACATCATTGAAAGTAACAAAGTTACCTGGTTTTAGTATAATTTTCAGTTTTTCATGCTCACAGTTCTTAACCATGGCAGGTATGAACAATTTTGTTGAAAACTTTTTAGCATTATCAGGGTCTAATCCATCGTCAATATAAGCAGCTTCTAGTTGCTTTCGCAAATTGTCAATATCTGCTGTATATTGCAATGCGGTTTTGCCTTTTTGTTTAATGTTTAACAATTTGGCTTTTAGTACGTCGGTGGATTCATCTTTGACGTTTCTTTTGAGTTTATTTATTATGCCTGATATAGTAATTTCATCTTGTACCTTGTACAAGATTGTGCCGGTTATTTTTGACTTAATTACCTCAACCGCTATATCTTCTTGGTCACCCTTGGTTCTTTCTACAATTCTTAATTCTGTTAAGAACCGTTTCAATGATAGCTTTTTACCATCGAATTCAGGAATGGAAGAGGACATATTCCCTGTCTAAAGAGACCTGGTTTGCCATGTCTATTTCAATGTTTTCCATGTTTTCATCTAGTATTTCTGATTCAATGTTTGGATCAATCATAGGCTTTAATTCATCTAAATCTAAATCTAAGCTTCTGTTGAACTCAGCAAGTAAGTTTAGTTCATCTGGAACATATATTTCAATGTTTCGCCTAATGCCAATGTTTTTCAATCTTACGTTTACGGGTTGTATTAATGTAGAGTGGCACTGTGGCATGCACCAAACAGTGTGGCATCCCTAAAGAAATAAGCGGGCGGTGTGGCTACACCAGAGAGAGTAAAAGGGCAGTTGAATATAATAAGCGATGAAGCAAGACGTACGCAGCAGGGCTAAAAGTTGAAAAGTAGCCAACGCGTTTTAGAGTTGTGAGAGTCAATCCTTAATTTCAATCAACATTATTATTATTACTCTGTTCAACACATTATCTTTATATACACTAAATAAACATTCATTGTTACATTAATTTGTGGAATTTTTGATCCCATTTATTAACTGTGTTCACAATATTATTATATTGCTCAGTTAGTATGGTGATGTGGTGTATTAGCGTGTCTACTTTTAGGACTGCACTTTTGTTGACACATTTGTAATATTTTTCAAATTTGTCTTTGTATGTATTAAGCAGTTTTGCTATTACACTCCATCCCATAATTTGTATTATGATCAAATGACATTTATCGATGTAATCGCACCAATGTTGTTGTTTGTTGATTCCAATATGGAGTTTGCTTTTGTTAGGGTTTTTATCGAGACATAAGGTAATGCACTTAAGACTATTCCTTTCTCAAATTTTGTACAATTTATCAATGGACCGGCCGTTTTATTAAATATTTGAATATATTCGTTTTTAAATTCATTGATTGATATATATTCTCTGTGTTTTTGCAAAATTGTCATTGAATTTATTATAAAGTCTGGGTCATTAATGAAAGTTTGGCTGATTTGTTAGGAATACATGTTGTTTACTATTTTTTTTTTAGACTGAGTGAATGTTGTTAGCTCTAGCTGCGTATCTTTTCTTAATTATTTTGTTATATTTTACGTATAGTGTCAATAGGAATTGTAATAGTGAAGCTATTGTCAAAATAAGGAGTAAGATCCACAGTGCTTGGATATCATCTGTGTGATCCATTATTTTGACATTATTGACCACGTTAGCCGTATTGTCTTTAGACTGTGTGTAGTCGCTTCCGAACAAACCCATTGTGTAGATAATTCGGGCAAAAGTATGTACTAAAATTTTTTTTTTAGAATATGAGTTTGTTCATGAAATTTATCGAACGAAACGTAAAAAAAAAAATGTACTCTATTATTTCTTGAAAAAATAAATCAATATTTTTTATTATTATCTATTTTCATATACAAGTTAATAATTAATATACTCAGACTGTTTACTTGTGATCTCTGCACGAAGTTAAATCAGCGAAATAGAATTATTACTTGTTCGTTTATTGGTCAAATCCGTACTGAAATATAAATGACAAAATATTCTTAACATAAGCTAGCCCTGACCTATAATCGCTGTGTCAGCGATTATGCTGAATGGATTATGTTTCAACGTCGCGACGGCGCATGGAATGTTGACGGCAACGTATTGTGGAGTTTGGCATAATTGGCATTAGGCATTATTGCAGCTTTGCTGATCGTGCAGAACTGCAGTCGTTGACTTTGTCTGACCGGATGTGTTAACTTACATACTAATTGCGACTGGTTAATAACCAGTGTCAGATACGTGGAAATATTAGTGGTTTTATTAAACGATGAATAGTTTACATTAGATTTTACAATTTATTTCTTTTTTATGTACTACTCATTGTTGGTTAGTGAAAGCCTAACAGAATTAGTATTTTCCGGACAGCGGTTTCTCTCATCGATCAGGATGAGTAGAGCTTATTATCTAAGGCAAATTGGGGCATTGGCAATTATGCCGCCCCTTTGCGTTGCTTCGCCCAATTGCGAAGTTTGTCTTCAATTTCATGTATACGCTCTATGTAGCGTTGTCGGCTTTGCTCATCTTTTGTTGCCTTGATCAGGTCCTTGATCAAGTGTCGCTGCTGCAGGAGCTTGGATCTCTTTCCATTTCGTTTGTGTTTAGGCAATTCTCGTCTTTGCTGCCCGGTACTCAACTATTGTGAGTGGGCGTTGTCCATCGGTTGGACAAGGCCTCTTGCAGCGTCGGCAAATCCCTTTTCTCAGTAGGAGAAGCTGTCTCAAAATAAGGTTCGTCCGTTGACATTGGTTGTACCAACGTAATATTAGTTAGCTTATGCAACACATTTGGAGCATAAATATCGTTTTTATTTGTTTATTGTTGCTTCTTTTGTCTTTGCATGCTGTTTCGTTGACAGCAGATGGACACTCTTGGTTAGGAATAATTAAAATCAGTGTTTAAATTGTTTCAGTCATAGCGGCAAAATCTTAAACATTTTTTTTTTGTAATGGAGCTGAATAAATGGACATCAAGACTTGGTTGGTTGAGCACAAAAATTGAACTAACTTTATTTCTTAAATCCTAGGCCTTATATAGCTACAAATTACAGCGGAGTACAGCTCTCCTCTAAGAATTTGGTGTTGTACCCCACGCACAGGACAGAGCGTGGTTTTATATTTAGAAGTATTTTTATCTTAGGCTTCGTTGCCAAGCATGGAAACGGGTCGCAAGCATAGATAGACAAGTATATTCATAGATTAGAAATTTAGGGTTTACATCGTTTCATAAAATAATCGCTGCGTTGTTAATTTCTGTTAATATAATATGTTCGTGCTTGAACATTCTGCCAAGGGCCACAGAAACGGCGGTTACTCAATTAAAATTAAATTACATTTAAACCATGTTTACCACATTTTTTTTGTTGTCGCTGTTAATGCTGCTGACGCTTCTGTAGTCGCTGTTGCTGTTGACGCTGCTTCTGTCCTGATGCTGACTTTGCTGCTGATGCTGCTGCTGATGACTCTGCTCACGCTGCTGTTGATGCCTCTGCTCACGCTGCTGCTGATGCCTCTGCTCACGCTGCTGCTGATGCCTCTGCTCACGCTGCTGCTGATGCCGCTGACGATGCTGACGCTGACGCTTATGTCGCTGACGCTTAGTCGCTGCTGTCTTTGCGGACGTTGTTTCTGGCTCTTGGGGTTATAAGTCCTCTAGCCACTCCGATTTCCGATTCTATTGCTTTAGAATCGTTTTTAGACCTCGTACTTTTCTTTTTCACTTTCCGATGTAAGCCTCGGAAACACTCAATTTTTTACCGTCGAGTTAGATTCTCGATCGCACACAATTCCGACGTAAAGCCTCAGAAACGCTAAATTTTTTTTATTTTTATTCCCTGCCTCTTTTCTTTTAGAGCGCTAGAGTTTTTGATAATCCTCTTCGGATATTTATTATCTCTGTCTCACAAGGAGAACTAGAGCAATCAGTTCTGCGTTTCGATCACAGACTCGAAAACGCTCACTCTGTCTCCTCAAAGGGAGAACAAGAGCCATCAGTACTGCGCTTCTTATGATAGCAACAGACCAATATTTAGCAACCTTAAGTACATCACTATAAGGTGCTGGTTTAAAATTCTGTGTCTCTTACCACTGGTGGGGGAAAACAACAGAATGCTCGAAGGACCAATGAATAAATGGACTTCGAGACTTTATTATATTTTTCTCGACTTCAGCCTCGAAATTTCTCACTCTGCCTCCTCAAAGGAAGAACAAGAGCCATCAGTTCTGCGTTTCGATCACAGACTCGAAAACGCTCACTCTGTCTCCTCAAAGGGAGAACAAGAGCCATCAGTACTGCGCTTCTTATGATAGCAACAGACCAATATTTAGTAACCTTAAGTACATCACTATAAGGTGCTGGTTTAAAATTCTGTGTTTCTTACCACTGGTGGGGGAAAACAACAGAATGCTCGAAGGACCAATGAATAAATGGACATCAAGACTTGGTTGGTTGAGCACAAAAATTGAACTAACTTTATTTCTTAAATCCTAGGCCTTATATAGCTACAAATTACAGCGGAGTACAGCTCTCCTCTAAGAATTTGGTGTTGTACCCCACGCACAGGACAGAGCGTGGTTTTATATTTAGAAGTATTTTTATCTTAGGCTTCGTTGCCAAGCATGGAAACGGGTCGCAAGCATAAATAGACAAGTATATTCATAGATTAGAAATTTAGGGTTTACATCGTTTCATAAAATAATCGCTGCGTTGTTAATTTCTGTTAATATAATATGTTCGTGCTTGAACAGGAGCAAATGTTTTTCCTGATGCTTCTTGCACATCGCACTTTATTCCACTTTTGTTTTTATTTCATTTTCATTTTGTCTCTTATTTTTTTTGTTGTCGTACTTGGATGCGATTGATGTTATATCATATTTTCGTTGCGTTTCACATGCACAGTGGTTCGATCTATTTCACGGTCGCCATGTAAAGACCCGATAATTGAATTCAAAAATGTTTCTACACAAACGTTGCGTTTTGATGTTTGTCAGATTTTGAACTCATTCTTTATTAAAAGTATAAATGTATCTTAACCTAAGTACATAAGGAGTTCTGCCATCGAGAACGTCGGCAGAACGGGAGCATGTATTACATAGTAGGTTAGGTTAGGTTAGGTTAGGTGTAGTGGCTGCCGGTGACTAAAGGCACCGGCACACATGAGCCAGGTTTGGCTCGTTGTGATACCATGTGGGAGGCAGGGAATTATGTGGCTATTAGGAAAGATTTTTGGAGAACCATTTAGTGGCTCGGATAAATTTGGCTAGTTGTAGAGGTTGTTTGTCGGCTATGTCGGGCAACCCATCAAGGAAAGGAAAGGAAAGGTACCAAGGTGTCGCTGTCTGTGCTGGCCTAGAGCAGGACAGTGGCAGAGGAAATGTATGGCCGTCTCCTCTTCCTCTTCATTGCCACAGCTTCTGCAGAAGTCGTGGAAAGCATCTGATAGCCTTTTGGCGTGTGTACCAGTGCCCAGTGAAGGCCCGGAAGACGTCGGAACAGTCCTTACCCTCTCTCTAAGACGAGAGTGGAGAACGTGCTAAGCCTAGCTAGCTCGTCTGCGGTTGAATTGCCCTCAATGTTGTTGTGTCCTGGAACCCATATGAGGTGAATGTCGAATTGAGCTGCCATCTCCATGAGAGATCTGCGACATTCGTATGTAGCGTGTGAATTTTTTGAGACAGACCCTAGGGATTTGAGGGCTGGCTGACTATCTGACAAGATGCTGATTCTGCATCGGTATGGGATCTCGCGCCATAAGGTTACAAGCGCTTGTTTTTTGGCGTATATCTCCGCTGGGTATACGCTACAGTGATCCGGGAGTCTAAAGGATTTTGTAATCCCTAGCTCCCTAGCAGTAAAACCCTCCGCCCGTACGACCGTCTGCTCCAGAGCCGTCAGTGTAAAGGTGAAGAGAAGAGTTTTGGTAGGGAGGACCGTGTATCCACGTTTCTCTTGAGGGAAAAACCACCTTAAAAGGTGTTGAAGTAAACTCTTTCGGAGTGCAGTAATCTGTTTTATCGATGGAGAAGGGAAGCATTGATAGAATGTTGGAATGGCCTATCGCGTTCGATCTCCATAAGCCAGCCTCTCTCATTCTGATGGCGGTGAGAGAGGCTATTTTCTTGCTCATAATTTCGAGTGGGGGAAAGTGAAGGATGGCGTCGAGGGCCTCCTCAGGGGTGGTGTTTAGGACACCTAGGGTAAACAGCCCCGCAAGCCGTTGAGGTTTGGTGAGCTTCTTTAGGTTTTGTCTGCTTCTTGAGGGCCGGCCACCATACTACAACTCCATAGAGAAGTATGGGAGGTACAATAGCTGTATAGAGCCATCTCGAAATGAGGGGATTAAGCCCCCATTCTAGGCTTATGGATTTCTTGCATGTGAAGAGAGCGATTGAGGCTTTCTTCGCTCTGCCTTCGATGCATGCTTTCCAGTTTAGCTTTCTATCGAGAAAGACATCTAAGTACTTAGCCTTTTCGCAAAAGTTCAGTATCTCGCCGTGCAGAGAAGGGGGTCTAATACGCGGGATTTTGTGCTTGTTTGTGAAAAGGGCTAGTTTAGTTTTGCTGGGGTTAACCCCTAGCCCATTATCTGTTGCCCATTTCGATAGTATCAACAGAGATTCGCCCATCCTATCGCAGAGAGTTTGGGGGAATTTTTAAGAGAAGGCAATGGCCACATAATCTGCGTAAGCCACTTTCTTACACTTTCCCATGTTCAGGGTATTTAGCATACCGTTAATAGCCACGTTCCATAGAACTGGAGATAGAAGGCCCCTTGTGGGGTGCCTCTAGAGACAAATTTAGCTGTGTTGCCGTTGAAGGTCAGTTTCAGTGGATCTACCTTTGCGGTATGCGTGCTGAGCATCCGAAAAGCTAGAGCTAGGGATTTTCTCTAGGAGGTGCCAGCTTATAAGCCCTTCAAACACCTAAAGAAGGAAAGAGGATAAACTTATTGGCCTAAAGTCTTTCGGGCTGCAGTGAGAAGGCTTTCCTGCTTTGGGTATGAAAATTGCCCTGGAGTGTAGCCAAGGCTTAGGAATTAGCCCTGATATGAGTATACCCTTGAAAATCATATGAAGCCAAGAAGTTGCTATGTCTCCGTTATGTCTGAGATGGGCAGGAATGATGCCATCCAGGCCTTGGGATTTAAAAGGCTTCTAGCTTTTTAATGCCCATAGGATGTTGGTCTTGCTTATGAGGGTGAGAGGCAGGTCTACTTCGTCTTGTAGTGCCACGTGATTAGAGATGGACTGGCTGGTGGAACACCCAGCGAAATGGGTCTCCAACAGTAGTTCCAATGACTCGAGCCCAGACGTAGTCCAGGAGTTGTCACTTCTATTGAGAAAGCCCATAGAGGGTTCGCTTTGCGAACCTTACGTAATCTAGCAGCCTAAGAGGTGCTTTCGATGTCGGAGAAGAAATTCCGCCATGAGTCTCTTTTGGCTCTACGGTTTTCTTTATTGTATGACGAGAGGGATCGCTTGTAGCTTTCCCAGGACGCTTCTGAGTTCAAGGTATTCGCCTGGTTAAAGAGTCTTCTCGAAGTCTTACGGAGTTCTGAGATTGTGGAGGGCAGCGTTCTCGTAGATTCTATACAGTTCCTGCGCCGTACTGTATCCTGCGCATCTCATAAGCACCCGTAAGTTCAGTAGGTAGTCTTTGAACTTCATATTTGTGCGCTGCCGGTGCAAGAGTGTCTGATCCTCCAGGTGCTCTAAGTAACGTGGAGGTACGAAAAAATCCAGAAAGTCTGTACGGAACGCCGCCCAAGACGCGTTCCACAGCCCGCTTGTTAGTAACCAGCTTGCTGCCTGGTCGACCATTACTTCGCTCATGGCAGCTGGCATGTGGTCCATGTCGATCCTATACGTCGCGGACCGCTGTTCGAGGATTTCTAAAAATTTCAGCGGATCCTCTTAGTCGCCCCAATTGCGCACCTGGTCAGCCACTCCTTTTTGTGCGTGCGCCTCCTCGGTTGGGTTGTCTGGCTTTCTCAAAAGCGACCCAAGAGAATGAATTCTAGCTCTCTTTCTCTTTTAATTCCTCGTTTGGATTGTACTTTTCCGCGATGAATACCTTGACGAAACCTAAGAAGATTCCTCAAAGAATCCCATGGGAAAGAACAGGAGAGAGTTCCTCGATGAATTCCTTGAGGAAGAGCGGGAGAAAGTTCCTTGATGAATTCCTTGATGAGTTCCTTGAGAAACGCAGAAGAAAATTCTTCGATGAATTTTCCCTTTCATTCGATGTCACAATAAAAAAAATGTTCTTATATATTTTTTTATATAAATTAATTTCTTACTTACTTACTTACTGGAAGAGCGCTGAATTCAAAAAATAATTTCGTAATACACGGAATATTTCACTTAAGCTAAGCCAAAACTCGCATCACGCCACAATGTCATGGTCGGCAAGCCGACTCAGCAAAAATCTTAGGCAATAACGGAAATCTTGCTGCAAACCAAGTGTCCGGTTACCGCCGCTGACCATTGCAGCTATAGCGCGCTGATACAAAGTATGTAATGTAGCAATTGTGAGGGCTATTCCTTAACTTATGAAGCACGCTATAGCGAGCGTTGATTAATATCCTATATTAAGTGCTATGTGTTAACTACTCCCCCCTCAAGTATAAGACCGTCCTCGGCCAACCCAATCCCGGCGACGACTTCTCATAACTGATTCGCAGACTTCTTTGCGTCGATGATCCGCCAAAAAGTGAGGCCAATGCAGATTAAAGCACAGCTTGTGGCTGCGATGATGAATGCCACACGATAGGCTTTATCAGTTCCGGCGTCCTTCTTGAATTGCTGTATTACCTCCAAATTACGTTCATTCAAACGATGAAGGTAAGGGAGACTGAGGACATCTTGGCTGGGACTCTATTGCGTACGTTATTGTGGTATTTGTAAAACAGAGTACTGTTAATTGCGACTCGGTCTCCGAAGGTGATGAGATGCGTGCCTTGTAACTGGATCTCAGTGCCGTTGTCCATCTGAAACCTTGCGGACGCGTCGTGGAGGATGATGATTCCGTCATCTACATGGGTGATTATTTCCAGGTTGCTCGGCTGGATCTCGCAGTGTGCCGTGCCACCTTCATTGAGTTCTTTGGCACATGAACTCTCTAATAGAGTTGTATCGTATCGTTCAGAATAAGTTCGATTGAACTATTCACTTAAGTGAACGAACGAACTATATCCGAGATTGTAGTTCAGTAGTTCAGTTCGTTTTTCTTGGTCTTGGTCCCATTCTAGTTCGTTCGTTCGTTCGTTGATCTTGGTCTTGGTCCCATTCCAGTTCGTTCGTTCGTTGGTTAAGGTCTTGGTCCCATTCTAGTTCGTTCGTTTAGCTCGTTCGATTATCGAAGACAGAAAACATGGCAAATGCGTTTATTGCAAATCGTCGATAAGCATTTCAGGTGGATCGTAAGGAAACTTAATGAGACATATTAAGGCAAAGCACCCGACTGTGTCAATAGAACGCCAAAGCACAACATTTTGCTTACTTTAAAATATTAAGCATTAAAAAAATAGATTAAAATGAGTTTAATTTTTCCAAAAATCTTTTAGTTTTTTGTATCATTCAGTTGTGTTATTAAAAGTATGCGAACGTTACATTTAAAAAAATGCAAATAGAATGCGACCAAATCGAACTAGAATGAGACCAAGACCGAACGAACGAACGAACTAGAATGGGACCAAGACCAAGACCTACACCAACGAACGAACGAACTAGAATGCGACCAAGACCTAAACCAACGAACGAACGAACGAACGAACTAGAATGGGACCAAGACCTTCGAACGAACTAAACGAACGAACTAAGTGACCGATATAGTTCGTTCGTTGGAAATTGAACTACTGTACTACTTCCTTCAATTGAACTACGATGTACAACTCTACTCTCTAATGCCAGTCGAAAAAATGTGAAACAGCGCAACTCTGCAGTGTGCGGGTTTCTCCATCGCATTCGGCTATGACGTTGTCAAACAATTGCAATATGAAGTTCTTGTGGACGACAGGATAAATCATGAATTTTCTTCAAGCTTTTTTATTCTTTGGGATTTTGATTATAAAATTTATACTGTTAATGGATTGTAGAAGTTTTACGGACGCAACGGACATAAGATCTCCTATGGGAGTGTTGGTGGGTTCCTCTAGCCAAATTGATTTCAAATCTAGCCTTCGCGAGAGTAATAGCAAGCATTAAATTTTGCAACTCCCTCGTCAGCATTCTGTTTCTAGACAGTAGTGTCTCAAATAAATAAATGGCTAGTGTCAACTTGTGAATTTTTGGCTATCTTGAGAATTTTATTGACAGGATTGCTAACTGGTTAAGCTGGTCTTGAACTCTAGTGTTTATTTCTCTTTGTCTATTGTTGGCATTTATTAGTTGCATTTCACTGAACTTAGTCTGCTCTAAATCATCAAAAATGTTTTATAAGAACTATGCCAAGTGGCTAAAGGTAAATTGAAAAACTATATCTAACTTATATGAGTTGGCTTAAAAAAAAGTGTAAAAAAACAAGGGAGTCACCTTAGGTTGTCCTTGTGGACCACCCTTCCCTCGATGAGGACCTCGGTCCCCAGGTCTGCTTCCACGGCCTTCTCATCACATAAACGTGTGAGTTTGTTTCTGAGCGTCGTCTGAGCGTTTTTGATCTTTTCTTGTGACTCGTCTGGGTGCGCCTGAACCACATCAACTGGTCTCTGGTCGATGACCGAATAGATCGACTATTTGTACTCAGTTGTAGCCAATAAAATGACTTCTACGGTGTCACTTATGCCTTTATCGATATTTAGGCATCTGGCTAGCTCTAACAGAGTGCTGTGAAAGCGCTCAACCTGTCCATTTGAGATGCTATGCAATGGTGGTGCATTTGAAATGCTGACCCCATAGTTGTTTGTGAGCATAGTCACGATGGTCTCTGAATTCAATGACGGTTCATTGTCACAGTAAATGGATCTGGCTTTTGGAAAAAAATTCATTAGTTGCATTAAGGCTGGCTTCAGATCCACAATGGTTCTTGAAGGGACCGGTTGGACAATAGCAAACTTAGAGAACTTGTCGTTTTTTGTCGTTTTATTATGCTCGTTTGTGAGGATTTCTCTTCTTTCTCCAACCGCAAATATGTCCACTACGCGACATTAGCAGTGCCAGAACTTTGTGGCCGGGTATCTTCGAAGCAATGCATCTTGTATCATTGCAAGCGTGTGTAAATTACAGTGGAGGGCATTTACGCATTTGGGTGAGACTACATCTTCGAGCTCGTCTAGCAGCGATTCGATGCAAGTATAGCTGATCAAGTAGCGTTTCTTATTTCCAAAAAGAATAAAACTTCGTTTTAAGGGGAAACGCGCCTCTTCTAGCACTATTTGGTTTTGAAAACAGTTCAAGGGTTTGTCTGTTGTCTCAATGGTTTTGGTGAGAGATACCTCACTGTGGATCGTTGCTGCGCAGAACTCAATTTCTTGTTCATGTACAGCGTTGAGTTGCTGTCTTGACAAGGCATCCAAGATACGCGCATTAGACTCGTAATGTCTTTCACCCCATACAAGTAGTGCCTTAATTTGGCAAGTGACCATGCGATGGCCAATAACTCTCTGTCATTTGTTGCATAGTTAACCTCGCTGTCCTTCAATGTTCTTGAAATCATTGTTATAGGACGACCCTCTTGAGACAAAACTGCACCTATGCCGTGAGCTGAAGCATCGGTCGTTAGATCGAATGGCTTCTTAAAATCGGGGTACCTGAGCATTACATTCTCGGATGACAAAATATCGCACAACTTCTGAAACGCCCTTTGCTACACTTCAGAGAATTGAACCTTTATATTTCTGGACCTATGCTTACTGATTGTTCCATTTTCACCCTTCAATATGTTCGAGATGGGTCTTGCTATTGCGGCGAAGTCCCTAATGAAACATCTCTAATAGCTTGCGAGGCCTAGAAATGATCTGACCTCGAACAGTGTTTTAGGTTCTGGATACTCCTGTATTGCCCTAACCTTTTCAGGATCCGTCGTGGCGCTAGTGCTGGTGACTAAGAAACCAAGAAAGTTCACGCTTTTCTTAAAAAAACGTGACTTTTCGACGGAGACCCTCATGTTTACTTAGTGTAAGCGTTTTAGGACCCAATCCACGTGTTTATTGTGGGATTCCTCATCTTCTGAATAGATGATTACGTTGTAAAGAAGCGTTCTAGCCGGGGTACAGATCTCAGTCTGTCCAGAACTCGAATCTTACAAGAAATTTGTAATATTCGCGGAGACGCTGCAGACGGGGAAAAATGACCGATCTGATGGTGGATGCTGGCGTGGGAAAGGGGAAACGGGACGCGAGATCGAGGCAGGGACACTGCCGTCGTTCTCCGCGAGATCGAAGCGGGACGCTGAGGTACTCTGGCGGCTGCCGCCGTTCCCGTGCGGGAGAGCACTGCGTGGGGAGGGGGGGAAGCGAGACGCGAGATCTGAACGGGGGGCGCCACCGTTGTTCTCGGCAATGTCACGCGCTGCTCTGCGAGATCGAAACGGACCGCCGAGGTACTCTGCGCGGCTGCCGCCGTTCTCAGGCGAGGAGTGCAGGAAGGAGTAGGACGATGCGAACGCGAGATCTAAACTGGGAGCGTCACCGTTGATCTCAGTGAGTCGCTGCGTACAGGGTGAGAGAACGTCTTGCGAGTTTCCGATCGTGGGTACCAAAAGGCCACGATGGTTCTCAGCACAAAGACGGCGTTGGTTCGTGAGAATAGGGCGTGACTCCAGGGGCACCGTATTTATTTTTCTCTTTATTCTTTCTTCACTGTCGCGCCTTACTGTCGCACTGGTCCTAACGGTTTCTATCTACTTACAGTTGTACGCTTCCTTTTGTCGCTCGCTGCTCATGTCTGTTTGTTTCAGCTCTCGATCGCAAAGTGCCGGAAGCGCTCTCGATCGAGCAGCGCGGAAGCTGTCCTGATACAACTCCACCACGAAAGCTCTCTCTTCACCACAGAGCTTTCGTGCAGAGTTGCACCCGACCGCTCTCCGCGCTCCCGACAGAGGGTGCTGCCAGCATCCCTAAACTCTTATCGACAAATTATTCGATAACTTGAACAATATGAAATTCTCTTAATACTAAATTAACCAAATATAATATTCATTTTCATAAATCTTTTTTGTCAAATATTAATCCTACTTATATAATTAGATAATTGATGTGTAGATAAATCCAATAAATACCGGTAACGTTGATACAAAAGACGAAGCGAGATTTTTAAGTTCACGACAACTTGCTTTATTGATGATCAACTTACGACTAAGGGATATCTGCTTAATAAATAATAATGAAAGTTCTGTCGACTGAGGATTTAATGTTTACAATATTGAGGGTGACCGCTGGTAGCTGAGAACCAAGCGTTGCACATTATCTCAGCTCAAAACTGGGAACCAAAATATGCTGATTATGCGATTTGCAATCGCTGCTGATCGATTACGGAGATGCGCCGGCTAGACGGCTCTTTGTTTACAATTGCTGAATTTGTTTACAAGTGAAGCTTGGAAATGTTTATAATTGGGGGATTTGGAATTCGGTATTTATATTAACCTATGTATTATTGTTATGTATAATAGTTCGGTGTTTAGATTATTGTTATGTATAATGTAGACATAATCAGAACGAATATGCCACTATATATATAATTAAATATTTAATGTGTTAATCGAATCGTATAAATGTCGCGACACACTCTAACGACAACGTTGATGTAAAAAAAAGACGAACCGAGATATTAGGTTCACGACTTGTTTTATTCATCATCAACTTAAGACTAACAGATATTGGTTTAATAAATGATAAAGAAAGCTCTGCTGAATTTTTACATTATGGAGGGCACCGCTGGTTGCTGGGAACCAAGCGTTGCTCGTTATCTCGGCTTAAGCTGGGAACAAAAAATATGCTGACTATGTGATTTGCAATCGATGCTGATCGATTGGGGGAGATGCGCCGGCTAGATGGCTCCTTGTTTACAATTGTTGAATTTATTCTCAAGTGAAGCTTGGGAATGTTTATAATTGGGGGTTGGATTCATTCTCAAGTGAAGCTTGGGAATGTTTATAATTGGGGATATGGAACTCTGTAGACATAATCGGAATGAATATGTCACTTCCCTCTCCTTAATAGGCGAGCCTGTGAATCAAGGCGAGGCTGACTGGTAAAGTTTTGGTAAATTTGATTGTGTCACCTCAATAACTGTTTCATCTTGTTGTTGTTCTTTTGGTTGAACTGATTGCGGTGTATCTTTTTTGTGTTCGTGAATTTGTTTCTTACATTTTTTATGGATTAATATTATGGGATTAAATGATACATATTTATATATATTATTGTTATTATTATATTTAATAACAATATGATTATGAATAAGATAATAATGGTTATAATTATTGTATATGAAAAGACATTATTTTGGGATACAAGTTGTACAATGTTATCATGTTTGATAGGCTTAATTTTGATAATTTCTATTGGTGGATACAAAGGTGTTAGATCTATTTCGGGTTGTAAGTAATTGTCGCTTAAAATGATGTCATTTATTTGTAGTTTACATTGATTGACATTAATAATTTTATTACCATGAATATTAAGATCTGTATTACTTTTTTTGACAGTTTTGTTTTACATTTATGTTGGATATGTTCCATGTTACAATTGTATTTGGCTCTATGTACTTAATGATTTCTTTTTCGTTTATCTGCTTAAAGTTACAAATTGGTTTTGTATGAAGTAAAATTTTTTTATACATTCATCAAATATTGGTTCATGTTTTCTATTAAAAATTTTATTATCTTTTTCGAAATAAGAGGTGGTACTGGTGTAATCGAGTTGATAGCCATCATTGTCAGGATAGGGAATGATTTTAATGGTTTTAATAGTTTGAAAGTTGATTGGGATGTGGGATACAATTAGTATGATATTATCTTGGTGATTAATCCAAGTGGAGGTTTTAATTAGTAGAATGTTTCGGTTGTCAACACCGTCAAGTCGGTCATAGGTAAGTAACTTTGGGTTGAAGAGTCCCAATCAATGTCTTCTACATATTCTATAAATTGTAATAATTGGTAAGTAAATGTGTCTTGCAGTGTTTGTTTGTTTTGGTGATCTTTAAATTGTTGCATTTCGGTATTAATTATGTTTATTATACCATTAATGTCTTGAGCTTGCACAGTATTTAAAGATAGATTTTCAATATTTTTTCAAATTCTCGTCTGTCATTATCGTCAAGTGTGCCAAAAAGGAATTTAAATAGTGAGCCTCCAATGTTGAACAGTCCTCGTTTATTTCGATTCTCATGGTGAAAGATTATACCATTTAATTCTTGTTGTAATTTTGAATACAAATAATTGATTTGTAATGAATTTTTAAAGCTTGGAATAGTTCTACGAAAATATTCATTTGTTATTATTATTTCAGAAACATTAATTCGTAAAGAGTGGTGTTCAAATCTAGTTGGTAATTCTATTGGTTTGTCTGAAAACAGTAAGTATTCGTGGTCTGTATCCAAGTTATTTATTTGAATTTGTTGAGCATGGCATATGGTAGAGAGTATGGACGACAATATGATCATGAAGAAGGGACCTGTGGAGTTTGAATTTGGTTAATTTTTTTTTTCTTTTTAAATTGTGTTTTGTAATAATGTGTGGTTCTATTTTTGTTAGTAATTTGGTAATGATCGGGGTCTGTTTGAGTAACATTTTGATTGGCTTTAAATGGATTTTCTAATTTTCCTTTTTGTAACGGTCATTTTCTGTATCTAGTAGCTATTTCAAATTCTTGTCGGTCACTGTTAATTTTGTTTATAATTTTTTAGACCCCGTACTCTAAAAAAGAGTATAGGGGTCTATTATGTTTGTCAGAAGCGAAATGTGCGTAACAGGCAGAAGGAGGCGTGGCCGACCCCATAAAGTATATATATTCTAGATCAGCATCAACAGCCGAGTCGATATAGCAATGTCCGTCTGTCTGTCTGTCCGTCTGTCTGTCCGTCTGTCTGTCCGTCCGTCCGTATGAACACCTAGCTCTACAAGAGCTAGAGCCACCAAATTTGGAATGAAAGTCCGTCTATATTGCAGGCAGGTTAAGTTTATTTCAAATTTTTGCCACGCCCCTTACCGCCCCCGCAAATTGTAAAAAACAGTTTTCATTGCACTACAACTTTGAAACGATGAAAGCTATCGTAACCAAATGGTGTATGGTACAACTTTAACTATCCTCACCAAGTTTCATCAAGATCGGACAACTATAGCTTATAGCTCCCATAGGACAAATCGGTCAAAAACACACAGAATGTGTACATAATTATAAAAAGTAACTTCACCAAATTTGGTCCAAATCGGACAGCTACAACATGTGAAACAAATTGGTCAAAAATGTTAAAAATTGTAATTTATGTACGTGTTTGAAGAAAAGTGGTAAATCTGAGAATCCTGTGTCTGATACATGGGTCTGCGGTTCGAACGGGGTCTTATACAGTCGGCACGTCGACTGTAGCCTTTCTTACTTGTTTGTCTTTTAAATGTGTTAATTGGTTTTCGGTAATAAAAATTAAGTTACTATTGTCTTCATCTGAACTATGTTGTGTTTCTTCTCCAAAATAAGCTTGTTCTATTTTTACTCGAGATAAAGCGTCAGCTATGTGATTTTCCTTTCCTTTTATTTATTTAATGTCAAAGTCATATTTAACTCTCCATCGAGTTAATTTTGAATGTGGTTCTTTCATTTTGTATAACCAACATAACGGTTGATGGTCACTATTAATTTCAAAGTGTCGTCCTTGAAGATAATGTCGAAAGGTTTTTGTTGTCCATACAATAGCTAAAAGTTCTTTTTCTATGGCACTGTAATTGGTTTCGTGATCATTTAGGGTTCTACTAATGTAACTAAGTGGGTGTCCGTTTTGAGAAAGTACAGCTCCAAGTGCTATGTTACTTGCGTCTGTAGTTAAAACGAATTTACTGTTAAAATCTGGTATTTTTAAAATGGGATCATTGGAAATAAGTTGTTTAAATTTTTCAAAGGCTTCTACGTATTCTGGATTTTGTATATCGATTTTTGAATCTTTTTTATACTCTCTGCAAGAGTATATTGGGTTTGTGCAAAAAACAGGCAGAAGGAGGCGTGGCAGACCCCATAAAGTATATATGTATATTCTTGATCAGCATCACAAGCCGAGTCGATATAGCCATGTCCGTCTGTCCGTCTGTCTGTCTGTCCGTATGAACAAACAGATTTCAGAGATGGCCATGCCCCATTCGCCCACAATAAGCAAAAAACTGGACACACCTCGGAAAAAATTGGTGTTTTCGGCAAATATCTCAGTAACTATGGCACCTAGGTTCACCAATTCTGGTACGGGAGGTTCCTGGCGACAGCATAGTTGCATTGCCATTTACAATTTTGGACTGCCACGCCCACTTTTCCCACATTTGATAAAAAAGCCTGGAACCTACAATGCCGTTTTTGGCAAACTTGTTCGTATCGTACAGTATTGTAATTATATAATTCGTGTGGAGACTAACTATATTAAACTATACTGAAAGGCGCATTAAAATCGGACTATAAACAAGAAAACTAGAAGCGTTACAATATTGATAATTGAACGCAATACACAATTCTATCTCGCTTGCACTTATAGAAATATTGCGTTCAATTATCAATATTGTAACGCTTCTAGTTTTCTTGTTTATAGTCCGATTTTAATGCAGATGTTCGAACGTTTTCGCTGCCTGTGTGTGGGCAGCGCTGCCCGCCGTCTCTGGCTGCGCCGAATACACACATATATACATACATATTTGCATCATATACATATTGCCAAACGTATGTGTATTCGAATACAAACAAACAGATGTGTGTTTGATTATGCTTATATTGTTTTTGTTTCAACGTGTTTTAATGCAAGTAATTCACATTGTAATATCTCGATACCGATTTTAATAATTTAATCGGGACAAATGCAGAGAGTATTATACGGTCGGGCTCGCTCGACTGTACTTTTCTTTCTTGTTTAGAACTGTTGTCATTGGTTTGGTTATGTCTGCAAAATTGGGAATGAATTTTCTGTAATATCCGGTTAACCCAAGAAAACCTTTAATTTCTTTGGTCTTTTTTGGAATTGGGTATTTTTGAATAGCCTTGATTTTTTCAGGATTGGGTTTTATTCCGTCCTTAGTTATGATATGTCCAAGAAAAGTAGTTTCTTGTTTAAGAAACTCGCATTTGTCAAGTTGAAGTTTAAGATTAGCTTCAGAAAGCTTTTCGAAAACTAGTTGTAGTGAATGTAGGTGTTCTTCTAGGGATGTGGAAAAAACGATAATATCGTCTAAATACACCAAACAATGCTTGTTTAATAATGACCGCAACACATTATTCATGCAACGTTGAAAAGTTGCAGGAGCATTTTTTAAACCAAATGGCATACGAAGATATTCATAATGACCATTTTTGGTTGAAAAAGCTGTTTTATGTATTGCATCTAAATGCATTTCCAGCTGATGGAAACCTTTTGCAAGGTCAATTGTGGTAAAATAATTGCATCTACCTAGTTTTCCTAGATTTTCGTCCATGTTTGGTATTGGGTATCTGTCATTAATAGTTACCTCGTTTAATTTTCTATAGTCGATTACTATTCTAAACTTTTGTTTACCCGATGCGTCTTGTTTTTTTGGAATAATTTATATTGGACTGCAGTAGGGGGAATTACTGGGTTTTATGATACCTTGTTCTAACATTTCTTGGATTTGGTTTTCAACTTCTTGTTCATAGGCCTGAGGATAACTGTACGGTTTAGAGTAAATGGGGAGTTATGAGTAGTGTTAATATTATGTTTTTCTTGGTTACTGAAACTGAGTTGATCTCCTTCTTGAAATTGAATATGTTGATGAGTTTTTAATAAATGTTTTAATTTTGATTTTTCTTCATTATTTAAATGATCTAATCGATTAAGATTTGAATTCTCAAATAATTCTGTTTTTACATTGTCTGAAGACTGTGGGCTATTATTATATTTTTTAGCTTCAAAAGTTGGATTAGCTAAAAAATGAGTTTGATTTTTAATTGGAGAATCATTAATTAGTTTATATTTTTTGTTGAATAAAGTTACTGTTTGAAATTTGTAGTCTATTATTGCTTGGGCTTGTGAAAGCAAATTTCTGCTAATTAATAAATCATAATCTGAAGAAAATTTGTGTAAAAGGAATTCACTACTACTCATGAATATGTTGTTGGAGGGAACAATAATCTTTTTTGTGATTGTTAATGGCCCGTTGCTTGTGTGAATGAGACATTCAGTATCATAAACATTTAGATTGAAAACATTGGATGTCATCATATTTACTGTTGAACCGGTATCTATAAGGCATTTTAAAACTTTTCCTTTATGGGTAAGTTTTATAAATTGTTGGTTTCCGAAGCTGGTAACGGAAAATTTTCGGCTTGATCGAGCTCTATCTCGTTACATTGTTCAGTTTCTTTTTCGGCTACTGGTGTCGAAGTTTCGGCATAATCAAAGCTTTGAGGATATCCGTAATCTTGATAGGATTGTGGATTTGAAGCTAATTGATTGTAATATTCTTGCTGTAAATATTCTTGATAAATCAATTCTTCTTGATACCTAGCTTCTAGATCTATGCTCATTTTACTCTGTCCACTTTCTGCTGGTCTAGAGCGTTTCATTGGTGGATGTGGAACACCAGGTGTATTATTAACTGGAGACTTTTGTAAAGTGGCACTCTGAATTTGTCCAAAACGGTTTTGGTCAAATAAATTTTGACGAAAATTTTGTCGAGGTGGAAATTGTACTGGTCTTGTCGGATTTGGTACGGGTGGTAATGGTCGAGGTAAGTAGTTGTTAGTATGAGGCATATTGTAATGTTGTTGTAATGGATGAAATGGTTGTTGATAATATGGTGGATGATTTGGATATGAAACATATGGTGTATTGTTTGGTTGAAGAAATGTTGGAAATTTATAAAAATTGGAATTGGTTGGGAGTGGCTTTAATTCTTTTTTTGTTGTTTTGTTTTAGTGGAATTAAAATTTTGTCAAGGGTGATCATAAAGATTTTTTTTCTTGCAATAAATTTATAAGCGATCTTAAATCGGGAATTTCGCAATTTATAATTCTAATGCAGATGTTAGTAGGTAACTTTTGGATCAAATCGTCAATACTAGTTTTAATTAACCGCGAGTACAGTGTTTTTTCATCGATATTATTCTCTAGTTCTAGCTTACACATTAAAGTACGCCTGCGTTGTTCAGCTTCCTCCAGAAATTCGCGAACGTTCCCCTTAAAAGGTGTGTTCCTGAAGTCATCCAGAAGGATGTGATTGTTCGTCTGGGTTTTATAGTTGAGTACCAATTGCTTCCGAAGATCTGTCCAGGATTTGAGATTATTTATGGCAAGGGATAGCATAACATCAGCACTGATGCAACGTTCTACGAGGCCAAATATTATCGATTGTTGACGTATATCGTTGGTGGTGTATAATGCCAGGATGTAATCATTTCGGTTGACAAACGTGTAGAGAGTGTTTTTGTCTCCCTTGAAATTTTCAACATCTTTTAGTTGATTTATAACTTGTGCCATGCTGGCGTCGGAAAGGGTTGATACGGCTGCTGCTGCTCCTTCCATTTTGATTTTATTGTTGAAATTTGTTTAATTTTATATTTTTTCACTTTGTTTTATTTAAGTTTTAATTTTCTTAATTGTTAAATTATTTTCCTTAATTGTTTAATTAGACCCCGTATTCTAAAAAAAGAGTAGTCTATTAGGTTTGTTTTCTTAATAATTTTCACTTTTAGTATCACTAATGTTATTTTATGCTCACTTAGTTTATAACTTAGCTATCTAGTTTGTTTAATTTGTTTGCACACTTTCGAATTTTATTGAGATAACCAGGTAAACTTGGATTTATTTTCTCTCCAAATTCTATTGCGTCTTCTTGAATTATTTTCAAGTTTGTTGTTTAACTACCGTGGCTTTGGCAATACGCGAATTTTTGGTGTACACGTCACTGTCGAGGTTTTATTGGGTTGCCTTCGCGTTAGTCCTTTTTATCGGATAACAAGAAAAGGGATAAGAATTAATAACTTAGTTATTGCATCAGAATCCACAATTAAGTGTTATCCTATCGGCTGCGCCAATTAAATATTTAATGTGTTAATCGAATCGAATAAATGTCGCGACACACTCTAACGACAACGTTGATGTAAAAAAAAAGACGAAGCGAGATTTTAGATTCACGACTTGTTTTATTCATCATCAACTTAAGACTAACAGATATTGGTTTAATAAATGATAAAGAAAGCTCTGCTAAATGTTTACATTATGGAGGGCACCGCTGGTTGCTGGGAACCAAGCGTTGCTCGTTATCTCGGCTTAAGCTGGGAACAAAAAATATGCTGACTATGTGATTTGCAGTCGATGCTGATCAATTGGGGGAGATGCGCCGGCTAGATGGCTCTTTGTTTACAATTGTTGAATTTATTCTCAAGTGAAGCTTGGGAATGTTTATAATTGGGGGTTGGATTCATTCTCAAGTGAAGCTTGGGAATGTTTATAATTGGGGATATGGAACTCTGTAGACATAATCGGAATGAATATTTCACTATATAAGCTACGTAAGACTGGGGAAGAACCCCGTCATCTTCCTCCTCGTCGCCAAATCCATATTGCCCTTCTCCCTCTGCGCTTTCATGCCCCTCGACCTCTGGGTCTTCGGCCTCCGACACCTCCACCTCGGACCAGTGATCCTCTCGCCTGCGGGCATAAAACGTCCGCCCGATCCGCGGATCCCTTTTTGGCTGGCCACCGTCTTCCGGCCTCCGCTCTCCACTTAAGCGTACCTCCGTGGCGCCGCTGTTCACCGACACCTCTCCTGCATCATCTTCGCTGATTATCCAGATGCAGTCGTCGTCCATCGTAAGTTCTCTGTTACTATTGTTATTTGCGGAATAGAGAAGTAAAGTAAGTATTATTACCACTACCCTATCTGCTACCTTCCTACCAGTGCGACTATCAGGCCGACTTATGCCATACTTTACAAATTTCTTATTTTAATCGTACAATTGTTTCTTATTCTACTTATTATGCTTCCAGTGCCTACTAAGGTCCCCCCTCTTTGTCCTCCTGGGCCAGCGTCACTCACCCTTCCCCACGGCGAGTTCGCGGCCTGCAGGGGAATCCAAGGTTTCGTCATCGTCTTCGGGGTTCTGGAAATAAGGTTTAAGTGCGATTAAGTTGGCCACCCGCTTCCTGCGTTCACCTTTCCGAGTGAGACGCACGATGCTGGGGGAGATGAAACTAGCTACCCTGTAGGGCCCATCGTATCTTGGGGCCAGTTTGGCTGCGAACCCTTCTGCTGCGTTGGAGAGCTGGTGCTGTCTTACCGTGACCTCCGCTCCTTTCTTCTGAGGTTGTAGTGCCCCCCTTGGGCCATCGATGCCTTCTGTAGGTTGTTCCGCACTATCTCGAACACTTCTTGTAGCTTCTTCTCCTTATCCTGGGGATTCACCGGGTTCGTGGCCGATCCGGGTGTTACCTCGTCGTAGAGTGCCACCGGAAGGCGAGGAAGGATGGGCTGAATCCTGTCGAGTCCCACGAACTTTGGTGTCCCTGGATGAACTGCGCTATCATGGTCTTCACCGTTCTGGTGGTCCTTTCCGTGGGGCTTCTTGAGGACAGTAGGGGGCCGTATATTGTAGAGTCACCCCAAGGGACTCCATGTACTTCCTGAATGCTGTGCTCGTAAACTGGACTCCATTGGCGCAAACGAAGGTTTTTGGTACACCGAAATGGCTCAGTATCCTCTCGCGAAACGCGTCCTGCAACAATGCTGCGGTCGCCATCTTGAGTGGGACTAATTCCACCCACTTAGAGAAAGCATCGTGGAAGACCAACAGCATTGTGTTGCCGCGTTTCGAGCGAGGGAGGGGCCCGACATTGACAATGTTTAACATATCTGGTCGCTTCTCGGAACATACCCGGCCAGAGTACCGTTGTGCCAATCTCGACGCCGTATTCCTCCTCACGTCCAGGGACTGTTGGGATTCCAGGGCCCATCTCGCTATCCTCCCGGATGGACTTTCTATGGAGTTTAGCCATTTGAGTGCCAAGTGGTCCGTCACCACTTCGAAGCGATAGCCCTCCAGATAGCACTGCATCTTTCTGATGGCCCACACTATCCTTTTCCGTTGCTGAGTAATTCCTCTCCGCCGCCAGTAACTTACGACTGGCGTACGCTACCACTCTTTCGTCCTCGTCGATCGTCTGCGTCAGTGAGGCTCATATGCCGTATTCGCTCGCGTCTATCTGCAGCGAAAATTTGACTGAAAAGTCGGGACACGCCAACACCGGGGCTGTCGTCAATTTCTCCTTTAATTCCTGCAGCACCTTCTCATGTGCCTCTCCCCAGGCCCACTTCTGGCCTTTTCTGAGGAGGGATGTCATCGGTTCGACCAGTGTGGCGAAGTTCGGGACGAACCTCCTGTACCACGATGCCATTCCTAGGCATTGGCGTAGCGTCTTT
Source organism: Drosophila nigrodunni (assembly GCA_020829145.1). Classification (NCBI taxonomy): domain Eukaryota; kingdom Metazoa; phylum Arthropoda; class Insecta; order Diptera; family Drosophilidae; genus Drosophila; species Drosophila nigrodunni. The sequence goes on along the minus strand of JACVCZ010000015.1, from coordinate 443,353 downwards.
AGGCTATGGGGAGCTTGAAGGTTCCGGATGGCATCAACCTTGTCGGGATCTGTACAGATACCTTCACCGCTTACCACATGACCTAAGTACGCCAGCCTCCTCAGGAAGAACCGACATTTCTTCCTGTTCAACCTTAGGGCTCGACGAGCTTCCCATATTGGGCCTCCAGCTCCGCGAGTCTGTTCCGTGCCTCCCTACTGTGGCTCCGCCTTGTATGAACGAGGCAACTCGCTTCCTTAATTTTTCTACGCGGCCTTCCCTATCGAGGCCGAATTCTTGGGATATCTCCATTAATTCCCCCTTACGACGGTAATACACCCATCGTATCCCCAAAGCTGTTTCAAGGGACTCACCTGGTTCCATTTCGGGCTTCCCTCGAAAATAAACCAAAAGAAGGAACTCCGGTTCTTTTCCTTTTCAACTTCCTTGTTCTTTGACGAATTCCTTACGGAAGCTAGGCAAAAATTCTTTGATGAATTCCTTGAGGAAATCAGCCGAATATTCCTCGATGAATTCCCGGAGGAAAGCAGGCGAAAATTCCTCGACCAATACCTTGAGGTAAGCAGGCGAAATTCCTCGGCGATTTCCCGGAGGAAAGCAGGCAAAATTCCTCGGAGAATTCCCTGAGGAAAGCAGGCGGAAATTCCTCGGCGAATTCCCTTCCTCATAGTGCCACTTTATGCTCAAAAAAAAACTCTTTGTCGCACAAAAACAAAAAACAAAAAAATCTTTTCCTGCTTCTTTTTTTTTTTTTCCAAAAAATCGTTTTGTCCGTTTCTGTCTGGCCTCAAGCCCACTGTAATTTTGTTCGATTTTATACGGCCTCCGGCCCACTATAATTTTGTTCGATTTTATACGGCCTCCGGCCCACTATAATTTCTGTTCACTTTAACATGGCCTCCAGCCCACTGTAATTTTTGTTCGATTTTTTTATGGCCTTCGGCCCCCTGTACTTTTTGTTCACTTTAACCTGGCCTCTGGGCCACTGTAATTTTAGTTCGATTTAATACGGGCTCCGGCCCACTGTAGTTTTTATTCTCGCTGACGTCAAGCACTTGTCGCCGTCTTCGAGCTCGCGCGCTGCCAAACCCACCACCAAAACGTATGTGTGTGTGAGTGGGCACGCGTCTGTGACGTCACACGTATGCACTTGGTTTTTCTCGATTCTCACTGTTCCGTTTTTTTTTTCCTTCGCGGGGACGGGTCGCCGCGCTCGCCACTGAAGCGTTTGCTCACCACAGAGCTTTCGTGCAGAGTTCCCCCCGCTTCCGGTAGAGGGCTCTGCCAGCCTCACTAAACTCTTATCGATCTGAAAATTATTGGATAAACTTAAATACATTGTTTCTAATTCAAAATATATTCTATGGAAAATCATGGTAAACTCTTATTACTATATTAACCTAAACTATGACAATTCATTTTCATAAACCTTAAAACTATACATATATTAAGCATGTAAGACTGGTCTAGGACCCCGCCTTACACTGTTAAGTCGATTTTGACTTTTCGTGACTGATTAGCGCATACCATACCGTTGTCTCGTTTCAAGAGGTTAACGGTTTTGCTATTGCTGCATAATTCTTTATGAAACACCGAATAACTGGATATTTCCAGGAAGAACCTAAGATTAAACAAGAAAGAATGCTATAGTCGCCTCGCGACCTTAGGATACCCGTTACTCAGTTTCAATTTGTTATTAACAATTGTGATGGATATAATAGCTTGGCAAACACAGAACATTTTCATAGAAATTCATGTATAGAGCATATTTTCGACCGATCGTTCCAATGGAAGCTATACGATATAGTTGTCCGATTTGTATCAAACTTGGTCAGTATATATATATTATTGGCAGATGTATTCTGTGTTAGTTTGATTAATATAGCTTAGTTAACGCAAAAGTTTTCCATACTAACTCATATTTAGAGCATATTTTCGACCGATCGGCCCTATGGGAGCTATACGATATAGTTGTCCGATTTGGATCAAACTTGGTCAGTATATATATATTATTGGCAGATGTATTCTGTGTGAGTTTGATTAATATAGCTTAGTTAACGCAAAAGTTTTTCATACGTATTTATATTTGGGGCGTATTTTTCACCGATCGGCCCTATGGGAGCTATACGATATAGTAGTCCGATTTGCATCAAACTTGGTCAGTACATGTCCTAGATATGTACTTTCCGTGTAAATTTGGTTCAGATTGCATAGCTAACAAAAAAGTTTTCTGTACTAAAACATTCTACGTTTACCTGTACATTTACCTTTATATGCAAATAAAACGCCCTAAAGTGGGCGTGTCAAAAAACAAAAACAAACTTGTACTGCTTGGGTATTGTACCTTTCATTTGCGACCCCTATCATCTTTCTAGCTCTAATAGTCTCTGAGATCCTTTTGTTCATACAGACGGACGGACGGACATGGCTATATCGACTCGGCTATTGATGCTGATCAAGAATATATATACTTTATGGGGTCTGCCACGCCTCCTTCTGCCTGTTACATACATTCCAACGATTACAATATACCCTTTTACTCTACGAATAACGGGTATAACCAGGGTGAAGGTGGTTTGAAGATTAAAATTGTCTGTACCTTTTCGGGAGATGTTTTAATACCACCTCTAGTTACGACAAATCCCAAATATTCTCATGCCAGCTTCGTAAAGACTTTATAAGACCCAGTCAATGTTCTTGACATGATCCTCTTTACTTTCGGAGAAAATTATTACGTCGTCAACGTAGACGCAACAAGTTTTCCCTATTTGCTCTCTGAAATGTGCTCGGAGCATTTTTTAGGCCAAATGGGGAGTCGGCAGAACTCATATTTGTCGTTATTTACGGAGAAAGCGTTTTTTTCCCTGTCCTTTTCCGCCAATTCGACTTGGTGTAATCCTGACTTTAAGTCTAGGTTACTTGTTCGTCAGTATTGTCGAGATTGCGGGTATAGGGTATTTGTCATTTACAGTTTTGTGATTAACTTTCCTGAAATCAATGACCATTATTTGTTTCTTATGGCCAAGCTCATCAACACCCTTTTTATCCACAAATAAAATAGGGTTGTTGTAAGGTGATCGTGATGGCTGAATTATGCCATTTCCGATAATATTTGCATCGACTTGCATAAGAAAATCTAATCCCACTACATCATCAAAATCACTTAGTGATGGAAGCAAGAAAAAGAAAGCTGTTTCGTTAAACAATTTAATCGGACGTTTTTGTAAAATTTGTGCGCCTCCGTGAATTTTACCTGAAAAGACTTTTCTACACGAGTCACGTTTCTTAATCGGGCAAGGTTTTTATGTAGTTTTTGGATGCTCCGGTATCAAGAAGTTTAGGAACTTGTCCGTTCCCTACATCCTCTTCGATGTATGGGAGCAAGGACCTATTCCTAAAAAATTAAACGAGTCGTCAGTTTCCTCATACCTTTAAGAGACTTTTTAAAACCAGCAACGTCGTAATATTCTGAAAGAGTAAGCTCACCTTGTCTGAACGTACCGAGCTTTTGTAGAATACCGGGTACCCGTGTCTTATCCGCGTACGTAAAATCGAGTCTAGCTATAATAGCTTTGAAATTCAAAACTGTATTAAAAAAAGACACTGTTGTGCAAGCCGCATCTCTGATCTAATTTCTCCGAAATTTCATAAGCAGTTTTGGCTGTTTCTCGCCAGGCAACGTATTCCAGGAGGCACTTAACCAAATCTAGAGACACTTCGCATTTAACTTCTGGATTAACTTTCACCCTTTGATATTCTATTATATCTTTTTTTAGACCTCGTACTCTAAAAAAGAGTGGTTAGGTTTGTCTGAAGCGAAATGTTCGTAACAGGCAGAAGGAGGCGTGGCCGACCCCATAAAGTATATATATTCTTGATCAGCATCAACAACCAAGTCGATATAGCAATGTCCGTCAGTCCGTATGAGCACCTGGTTCTTTTAAACTATAAAAGGTAGAGCCACCAAATTTAGTATGAAAGTCCGTTATTATGTCAGGCAGTTTAAGCTTATTTCAAATTTTTCACACGCCGCCTACCGCTCCCTTAATGAGCAAAAACCAGAAACACCTCTGAAAATATTATTTTTTTTAGGCGAATATCTCAGTAACTACTCAGTAACACAAAGGAGTACCAATTTTGGAATGCAGGTTCCTAGAGACAGCCTTAATGCAATGCCATTAATAATTTTGAGCTGCCACGCCCCCTTTACTCCTGAGAGTTAACCAAGCTATTACACTTTAATGCCGTTTTTAAGGCATTTATTCATATAGTAGAGTGTTGTAATTCAACATTCATATAGAGACATATCAAATCAAACTATTCTGAAAGTGGCATCAAAATACTACCTACCCGGTTTTATTTCCTCATTTGGAATTAAAATGTTTTCTTCTGCTGAAGACAATTCTATTATGCGTATCACTTGTAATCTTGCTGGTATAAGTGTGGAACTAGTACCAGAGCTAAATGTTATTGGAACATATGTAGATAGGATACGTTAAGTTTTGTGGTCTAATAATAAACCAATCCTTTGAACTATTGTAATCTAATTGGCCATTAAATTTTTTTATGAAATCTAATCCTATTATTCCATCTCATGGGAATGGAATAATGTATTTGTCTGTTTGTAGTTCAATTGAGACTAGTCCTTTGGAGTTTATTACTCCTTCTCCTATGCCTCGAATGTCTATAATTCTATTAATTTGGATGTCGTGAAAGACATCAGAATTTTTTCTTATAATTTAAATTTCTGCGCCTGTATCAACCAAAAATGTTATCTTTTTATTAGTTGCAACATTTTTTGAATGATACGAAATTGTTGAGACTTAAGTTGACAGTATATATTTTACTATTTAACCCTGTCTATCTGGAGGAGTATGGGAGTTTCCCGAAGTATCTTAGGCAACTTGGACATTATTGTTATTGTAATTATTATAATTATTTCTGTTTTGGTTATTGACTTGGTTGGAATTATTCCTACCTCGGTTATAACCTTTACCTCTATTGTTTATTCTGTTAATGTTATTATTATTATAGGAGCTGTAGATACCTAGGCCATTGCCTCTTACTCTTTGGGAATAGTAACTACCTCCTCTATTATTGCGACCTCGCTGAAATAATACTGTACTTGACCTTCCAGTCATTTCTGTGCTGCAATGGATATATTTACCCATTACATCATTGAAAGTAACGAAGTTACCAGCTTCCAGTATTATTTTGAGATTTTCATGCTCACAATTTATAATCTTTGCAGAAATAGACTCGTCTGTGGAGAATTTTTCTGCATTGAGTGGGTCTAGGCCATTATCAATAAAGGCTGCTTCCAATAGCTTCCGCAAATTATCTATTTCGGTTGCACACTGGGAAGCAGTTTTGCCTTTTTGTTTTATATATAGTGGTTTCGTCGTGTATCTTGTACAAGATTGTGCCGGTTATTTTCGATTTTATGACTTCAACCGCTATATCTTCCTGGTCGCCTTTGGTTCTTTCTATCGGTTATGAACCGATTTAATGTTCATTTTTTTCCATCGAATTCAGGGACTGAAGAGACCGCTTCACATATTCCCTGCCAAGGCTACATGGTTAGTCATTGTAACCTATGTATTTTCTTCGAGCGTTTCGATGTCACTATCAATATCAGTTTCCGTATTGATCATTGGCTTAGACTCATCTAAATCTTCTTCTCGTCGAATTCAGGTAGCAGATTTGGATCTTCTGGTATTGTCATTACAATATTTCGTCTAACACCAACATTATGTGAGTTTTTAAACTTTTTACAATTTTGTGACATATATTTTTATGCTCTTGAGTTAATTTATCATTTACTTTCTTTATTATAGTTGCAATGTTATTATATTAAGCTGTTAGTATTTGTGTATGATGTATGTAATTTTATTGTTTTATCAGAATTTATACATTTATACGAATTTTCATATTTGTCTTTGTAATCATTAATTTTTTTCGCTAATGTTTTCCATTCCATTGCTTAATGGAAAATATGGAGTTTTTAGCGGTTGTTGTCCCTAGTATTGCATGTGTTTCCTTGATACTTTTTATACTCTCTGCAAGAGTATATTGGGTTTGTGCAAAGTATGTAACAGGCAGAAGGAGTCGTGGCAGACCCCATAAAGTATATATATTCTTGATCAGCATCGCAAGCCGAGCCGATATAGCCATGTCCGTCTGTCAGTGCGTCTGTCTGTCTGTCTGTCCGTATGAACAAACAGATTTCAGAGATGGTAAGAGCTACAAGTTAGAGCTTGGTGTTAAACGATCAGATATTTAGTCAGTCAATCCAAGAATCTTTTTTTTTTCGATGACACGCCGCATTTGCCCACAATAAGCAAAAAACTGGACACATCTCGGGAAAAATTTGTGTTTTCGGCAAATATCACAGTAACTATGGCACTTCGAAACATCAATTTGGGTACTGAAGTTCCTAGCGACGGCATAGTTGCATTGCCATTTAAAAATTTGGACTGCCACGCCCCCTTTTCCCACAATTGATAAAATAGTTTTCAAACTTCAATGCCGTTTTTAGCGAACTTTTCAGTTTTTGAACAACCGATTAATGGGCTTGCAATACTATGGAAAGATTCTATGTATTCGTTTTCAGTTATTTTAATGAATTCTCCGTGTTTTTGCAATATTTGTAATGCATTGGTTCTAAAATTGGGTTTTTCATATAAATGTCATATACTATGCTCATCATATTAAATCATTTCTAAATTACCTGCTCTACTTGCGTTTTTTTTTATGCACTTATTGTGCAACTTATATAATTTGGTTAGCACATTCGCTAATAAAAGAATAACAATTACTATTAACATAGCAGTTATTACTTTTCAATCAACTGATACGGTTTCAACATTATTTATGACATTTGCGGTTGAGTCCGCTACTTTCGATTCATGATCTAACATGGTTTCTGTTTCTAATATATTACTGTCTTTAGAAATTGAATTCGAAGCATGAAATTTTAATTTCGGATTGTTTTTATTTTAATTTTTTTTAAGAATTTTTATATATATGATTTATTATTTTATTAAATTTTGGGTTTTTAAAAAAAAAAAAATTTTTTTTTTCCCTAATCGATTGATTTTTTCTGATCTCCTGGCTATTATTTCGCTTCACGGGCCATACTCTACTGCGAGCAACCCAATTGTCTCTCAGTATTACAAAATTTTCATGACATTTTATTTGTTTTTCAACTTAATATAACAATTTACTCTTATATTAACAAAAATTATTATATTTTTTTATATTTTAACAAAAATTAGAGTTACGTTGCGCGCTCAGTCCTGTAGACCTTGATAAATCTTGTTGGGGCGCCGGTGCTGGTCCTTGATTAGGATGTTGGGGCGCCGGTGCTGGTCCTCTTCGTACACGTATACCTGTATTGCGGCGACTCCAGTGGTTCGGCTTTTCTGTTTTTCAGCCTTTTAACAACTCCACTACGCCTCTTGGGCATTGCTCAATACCTCTACTCACTCAGTACATAAACGCATTTGTCCACTTTTGCTGATCTTTCGGAGTTGTGGTCACTGTTCTTGCTTTTTATTTTGATCTAGTCCAAGACAGGCTTTCCAGTTTCTTAGTGCTTCCTTTGTCTTCACATTCTGCTTCCCTGCCAGCTGGTGTACAGAGCCTTGTTTGGATTAGTTAATAGACACATAGGATGAGATATCTCAGTGGCATTTTATTCACTTTGCACCTCGCACTTTTTAGCAGTTTTATTTTTATTTGATTTTTTAGACCCCTTACTCTAAAAAAGAGTAGAGGCACTAACCATAATACACATAGATGCGTCAAACGCAAGATTTTTTGAAAGCAAACGCTAGCTTGCTAATGGACCCCCACAGAACTTCGGCAAAAAGCCGAACGCCTAGCGCCCCGGAGAGCCGATCGCCTCTCAGCAAATTCAAAGCAGACGAAAATAAATTTAGTCTGTTTCGTATTTATATGTTTGTCTCTTTCTGGCATGCCAGATACACACATTTTGCAACAGCTCTTTTCAGCAACTGGCTCGCTGCAAAAATCTGTGTTTTCGACAAAATAGCGATTGAGTATGACAGAGATCGCTCTTTTGTATCGGTCCCCGAGAGAGGCTGTGGCTGTGCTGATAGAGCGAAGATCAAGTGCTCAGCAATGCGCAGGTTCAGTGAGGGGACAAATTATTTATTTTAATTTTTTATTAAAGAATTCTTTTTTTAACAATTTTATATTAAAATAGTATGAAGAATTATAAATCTACATTTTTATTTTTAAAAAGCAACAACATTTATAATTGCATTTAAAAACTGTTCATACTATTTTAATACATGGTAAAAAAAAAATGTGTTTAATGAAAAAATTGATATAAATAATTCCTGCCAGTTTGTAAAACCTGTTTCGGCGCCTCGAAGCATTTTCTCCTAAGCATCCAACTGGAACTTCAGAAGCAGCCAAAATTTGGGATCCATGAACCAATATTTTGTGAACCGTCGGCGACATTGGAAACCAAGAATATTTTGCCATGTATAAATCTGAAGCTTTCGTACAGAAATTCTGGAACTTTTGTGGACATATTTCATATTCACAGGAGATTGTAATCAAAAGTGTCCTAAAACAATCAAGAACATCCCCGTCAAAGTTCAAAATAGATGAGAATAAGTGAAAATTTAAAAAAGCCCTAGCAGTATTCCCATCATTTGTATTGCTGCTTCCGATTTGTTTTGGTCGATCTACGTGTTGTCCCATTTTTTTCCATAGCTTTTCTTGAATAATTTTTTTTTCGAGATGCCATAAAAGCCATTTGGACCTCTGATTTGCCACTTATTTATTCCTATCCGATATGATATATGCAAAACAAATTCAAGAAACCTTATCCATGCGTGTAAAAGGCTTACACCATATTTCAGAGTAAAAGGCTTTGGATTAAATAATTCAGCATTTGTATCCGTGGTCATCAAAATGGTTTTTGGAGTAGCACCACATATTGGACATTATTGGGTGTAGTTCGATCCTGTTAAAGCATTTAAAACTTTTCCATCGATAAGTGTCATATTTAGATCAAACGAAACAGAGACAGTTATGCCAGAACAATTTATTGAATAAGTACGGAAATTCAATTTCGTCCTTCAATCTATTGTTTTCTGTTAAAATATGTTCTTTGCTCTCCTTAATGAAATCGATTTTCAGTGGTCTACAAAATCTCACTAATTGAGTTTTAGAATTCTTCCACAAAACTCTCCCCAAAGAATCTAATAACTTTATAGGAATTATTGATGTGACAAATATAGACTGGTCAAGCGTGTCCTGCACGTTTTCTTTAAATTGTTGCTAGTATAAACTGTGTCCAGTCGATCCATCAAAGCCATAGGAGACGATTAACTTCACATCGGTTACGCTCTGAAATTCAGCAAAAACTTCTTTTTGAAAAACAATTATTCTTTTTGCAGTATGATTCAGCATATTTTGTAACGAAACTTGTGCTGAAGTTTCTGTTACTTGTATTCCGACGAATCTACATTCACATTTAGCTTCTGCTTCTGGTTTATGGTTGGAATGGCGTTATACTGCTTTTTAGAAAAAGAATTTTCAATTAGAAATGCTAATGCTTCATCTGTAGTCATCTGAACTGGTTTTTGATTGCAATCGCGTTTTCTGTTGGCATTGATAACATTTTCTTTTAAAGAACAATCAATATAGTCAGTACATTCACTACATTTTGATTTTTTGGCGCATATGACAGTTGCATGAAAAAGCATTTCTGTATTGTGCTCTTGACTAGTCGCGAGATCTGAAGTTATCTTTCGTTTTAAACGACTACTGCCTTTTTCATAAGTCAGCCGTAGACGACCAACAGAACACTATTCCACAGCAGTTCTTTTAATATGTATTGTCATTTTTGACTCAAGGAACTGTTGGTGTTTTTCTTTGAATTTTTCGATTTTTCCTTGGATTTTGGCATCTACTTGCATATATAAGCGACAAAGTTCGAAATTTTATTCTTTATTTTAAGTTTATTAGCTGCCTTAGGATATTTATTAATCTATTCAAACACCCACGTAGAAAGCGCTACACCCATGCGCCCATTATCAATCCAAATTTGAAGCAACTCCGTGTGACTGAACTCTACCTTGTCTGCAATATCAGAAAATATTTTAAAAAGGGGCAGGCAAAATTATTGACGTCATGTTAAGAACATTTAAAAGAAAATAATTTCATTCTTACTTGCGAGTAGCATCGAGAAGCAGGTAACTTTTAGTCCACAAATCAAAGAACTTTGAGGTTAGGTTTCTTCTACAAACAATACCAACAATAACAAACGAAACGAAGGACTAAACACACAAGTACAAATTCTTTGACTTTAACCTAATGATCAACATACCTTGAACTATGTTTTCCATATTTAGCAATACCTCTAGCTATTTTATTAAAAGAATAATTATGGAACATTAAAAGTTAAACATGCTTTTGAGTAAAATTAACACAAAAGCCACGTGCCACAAACAGCTGATTTTGCAGAGTTGCCAGAAAGCCAGCGCTGCATGAACAATTGAAAATTTTTATTTTCAAAAAGACAAAACACTTACATGTACACTGTGAGTTTTGTTAAGATATCTTAAGAAACAAAAATTACTTTACACTAAGTTCATATTATTCACCTGTAATGACAGATGTATGATAAAGTAGTCGGATCCTAAAGAAAGTTGGTTAAATGGTGTAAAACAATAATTTACATGTTCACTGTGAATTTGGTTGAAACAGTTTCAAAGAAAACAAAATTTCTCATACTAATTAAAGTTTGACCTTTGGCATCGAACATAACCTGCCGTCTTATTGCACGATAAGCTTTATCGTAAAATATACCTTAAAAAAAAAATACCTTGTGTAAAATTTGCAATTTTTAGGACTGCAGAGCAGTCCTTCCCTGGCACCCTATATAGATTGGTCGATCGTTTCTCCGAACGAGCCGCTCAAGTGATTCGAGATAATCTACATGTATGTATGACTATTGTGCCACTTAAAGTTAGCTAACCTTTCAAAATGATTGATGATATTCAGACTGCAAGTCGTTAGCGGCATTGACCTCTCTCGGAGGGGGGACTGTACCCAGTCTTGCGAGCTCATGTGTAGTGTGTTTGCCCTCAATGTTGCTGTGATGATAGTGATTATCGTCTCTGAGAGGATGTTGTTCAAAGTTCCATCAATGTCTAGAAAAGCTATGAGCTATTCTTGTAGTGAGCGGGATTTCTCTACTATGGAGACTACCCTATGGAGGGCAGTTTCCGAAGATCTACCTTTTCGGCATGCATGCTGCGCATCCGAAAGTCTGGATCTTTGGGTTTGAGCAAAGTATGTAACAGGCAGAAGGAGGCGTGGCAGACCCCATAAAGTATACATATTCTTGATCAGCATCACAAGCCAAATCGATATAGCCATGTCCGTCTGTCCGTCTGTCTGTCTGTCCGTATGAACAAACAGATTTCAGAGATGGTAAGAGCTACAAGTTCGAGCTTGGTGTCAAACGATCAGATATTTATCAGTCAATACAAGAATCTTTTTTTTTTTCGATGCCACGCCTCATTCGCCCACAATAAGCAAAAAACAGGACACACCTCGGAAAAAATTTGTGTTTTCGGCAAATACCTCAGTAACTATGGCACCTAGGATCACCAATTTGGGTACGGAGGTTCCTAGCGACAGCATAGTTGCATTGCCATTTAAAATTTTGGACTGCCACGCCCGCTTTTCCCACATTTGATAAAAAAGTCTGGAACTTTCAATGCCGTTTTTGGCGAACTTGTTCGTATCGTACAGTATTGTAATTATATAATTCGTGTGGAGACTAACTATATTAAACTATACTGGAAGGCGCATTAAAATCGGACTATAAGCAAGAAAACTAGAAGCGTTACAATATTGATAATTGAACGCAATATCAACCCATAGGTGCAAGCGAGATAGAAACACACAAGCACATGTTCAAACGTTTAAGCTGCCTGTGTGTCGGCAGCGCTGCCCGCGGTCGCTGGCTGCGCCGAATACACACATACATATTTGCATCATATACATATTGCCAAAAGTATGTGTATTCGCATACAAATAAACAGATGTGTGTTTGATTATGCTTAGATTGTTTTTGTTTCAACGTGTTTTAAAGCAAGTAATTCACATTGTAATATCTCGATACCGATTTTAATAATTTAATCGGGACAAATGCAGAGAGTATTATACGGTCGGGCGCGCTCGACTGTACTTTTCTTTCTTGTTAAAATCTGAATAATGTGTTTTCACCAGAGTGACCAACGCAAATATATCTTAAAATATCGTAAAAATGTATCGGATATTCGATATTTGGGGAAAAAAATATCCCGATATAAATGTTTATTTTTATATAAAAATATCGATATATTGATATTTCGATATATTTTCAACAACCCTAACAAATATGCACTACTATGGGAGTACGGGGTCTTTACAGTCGGCTCGAACGACTGTAGCCTTTCTTACGTGTTTATGTTTGGATTGCCTTTAGAAAATATTATTTGCCTTTTAAATGTGTTTATGGGTTTCTCGGTTGTAAATATTAAGTTGCTATTGTCTTCATCAGTACTATGCTGTGTCTCTTCTCCAAAATAGGCTATGTGATTTTCCTTATATTTTATATATTTAATGTTAGAGTCATATTCTGATAATTTATCTCTCCATCTAGTTAGTTTTAAATTTGGCTCTTTCATTTTGTAGAGCCAACATAGTAGATAATGCCGAAAAGTTTTTGTTGCCCATACAATAGCTAACAGTTCTTTTTCTATGGCACTGTAATTAGTTTCGTGTTTATTTAAAGTTCTGCTAATGTAACTAAGTGGGTGTCCGTTTTGAGAAAGTACAGCTCCAAGAGCTACTTTACTTGCATCTGTAGTTAATACGAATTTAGTATTAAAATCTGGTATTTTTAAGATGGGATCATTGGAGATGAGTTGTTTTAATTTTTCGAAAGCTTCAACGTATTCCGGATTTTGTATATCAATTTTTTAATCTTTTTTTAGGGCTGTTGTCATGGGTTTGTCTATATCTGCTAAATTGGGTATAAATTTTCTATAATATCCAGTTAATCCAAGAAAACCATTAATTTCTTTGGACTTTTTAGGAATTGGCTTTTTTTGAATTGCCTTGATTTTTTCAGCATTTGGCTTTATTCCCTCCTTAGTTATGATATGTCCAAGGAAAGTAGTTTCTTGTTTAAGAAACTCGCATTTATCAAGTTGTAGTTTAAGATTAGCTTCAGAAAGCCTTCGAAAACTAGTTGAAATGAATGCAGATGCTCTTTGAGCGATGTGGAAAATACGTTAATATCGTCCAGATACACCAAACAATGCTTGTTTAATAATGGTCGTAAAATATTATTCATGCAATGTTGAAAAGTTGCAGGAGCATTTTTTAAACCGAATGGCATACGAAGGTATTCAAATTATCCTTTTAGTGTTGTTGCTGGGTATCTATAGATGTTGTCCAGCGCTGTTGGGATAGATGTAGGTGTTCCGTAGGGTTTTGATCCTTTAGGAAGATTATGGTGGAGAGATTACAGGTGTCTCTTATCACTGGCCTTGTGGTACAGTGATATAGAATCAATAATTCAAAGTCTATTACAGCTTGTTGCTGGAGCTACGTTTATTGAACGAGCTTTTCGCTTCGTTGTAAGAACAGAACTAACTCAAAGTAATTTGACAAACAGAATTAAAGGCTAAAAGAATCAAAAGCTACCAAGTATATTTATACAAGAATTCGGTCGGCTAGCTGACTCATCATAATTGATAACTATGCTCTTGCGACACATGCAAAGTATCAGGTTACCGCCGCTGACCGTTGCGATCCGAACGTTGAACCGAGCTTCTGCAAAGTCAGCACTTGCGCGTGCAGTTGTTTTGTCTAAACAACTGAATGCGTAGGGTACTCGTTAACTACTCCCCCCTCAGAACCGTCCTCGTTCATTTTATAGCTGTTGACGATCTCTTGTATCTTTTTTGAAGCTCGTTTTCTCCTCAGACTCTGGCAGAGGAGGATGAAACCGCTCAAGGCCGAGACCAGCTCCAGTGATGAACCAAGTTTTAAATGATCCGGCCAATGCTACTTCCCCTTGAAGTTTGTTGATGATATGAAGGTTGTGGTTGTTCATTCTCTGTAGAAGCGGCATGCTCAGAACTGGTTCATGGCTAATGATGTTGACCAATGGTTCTGATTAGAATCTCACGCCGATTTACCTACTTAGAACCATTTATGCGGGCTGCTCGTTCAAAGGTGACGAGGAAGGTGCGTTGGCTGTCATCGGTGCTGATTCGCGCTGGGCTTTTATTTACCACCACGTTGCCATCATCTATGACTGTGATAGGATTCAAGTGGCTAGGCTGAGTGTAGCAACGGGCCGTGCTTCCTGCGTGTAATCCACGAGCGCAGGTGTCATGGGAGGCGAATTTGCAGATCGATGCGTAGGCTATTATGGCACAGCTTGTTACTGCTATGACGTCATTGTCACATTCAGCTACGGTGTCATCTTGCAGTTGAAGCACAGTTTGTTCATGGGATACGGGGAGGATGCTGACCTTTCTGCGCATGAACTTAATTCTGGGAAACTCAATTAGAATATGGATAATATTTTCAGACTGGAGGACCTTAGATGCTTCTATTAAACTTACTATGGGGACTTCTGTGGGTTTTTAAATGAGCACAGACTTTAAATCGTCTTGGTCGAAAATTGTTGGATTTATGATGTTGGCTTTAGCAAACGTGATTGTGAGCATTAAGTTTTGAATTTCTGTTATTAACATTCTATTTCTAGTAATTTCTAGTAATGCCTCATATAAGTGTGGAGTGTCAACTAAGTCATTTTTTTTGGCTTTTATTATTTAATTAACAGTATCTGTAAGCTGGTTTATTTGCTTTTGAGTTTCAGAGTTTATTACTACTTGTCTATTGTTTGAGTCTATCAATTTTGACTCAGTAATTTAAATTTTTTCTAAATCTGTGGCATCAGGTGTACCAGCCACAACCTTAAGTACTGTGTCTAAAAAATGTAAACTTCTGGCAATTCTATGATAAATTTTTAAAACGGGCAAAAGACTTTTTAATGTGATTAGTGTCAACATCTAACAGTTTTCGCATGTGAGATTGAGGAAATAAATTGGACAATTTTTCTGTTTCTTCTACTATCTTTGTGAATTCGGATAAGTTGCTTGAGTGCCTGACATAGTCTCGTTGTTTCCATACCAGTACACTTCCATCTATTATGAGAATGTAATCGGAATGTGAATAGTCGGTGACCCGAGCGGTTACTAATGTCAGTAAGAATGGAAGTGAACAAATAAGCCTGCAAGGAAAAAAAATGAAATTAAATCTATTGTATTTCTTAACATATTATTTAACTTAAACTCGTATCATTTCAGGTTGTCCTTGTGGATCACCCTCCCTCTAATGAGCACAGACTTTCCTAGGTCTGCTTGGATCACTTCCTCCGTGCACAGGGGTGATAGCTTGTTTCCCAGTCTCTTGTTTGACTTCACAAAGGCTTTTTCCCCTACATCAAACACTCTATTTTGTCTTATTCTTTCTAACTGTACTTGTTTAACTTTTTCTATCTTGTTTGCGATGGCCTCCCTAAATTCATCAGTAGATGAGTGAATTATTTCAATTGGTTTCATGCCAGTTACTGAGTGCAGCGATCTATTGTATTCTTGTGTCGCTTGTAGAATTAGTTCGACTGTGTCGTCGACCTTTTTTCCCAATTTAAGACACCTGGCAATTTCTGCCAATGTACTATGAAGCCGTTCTACTTGACCGTTGGAGGTACTGTGTAATGGGGGTGCATTTACAACATCGATTCCATAGTTGTTCTTTAACAGTGAAGTAATGGTTTCTGAACTAAATGCCGCTTCATTGTCACAGTAAATGATCTTAGTTTTTGGAAAAAAAATCACGGCTTGTATGATTGGTCCTTTTACATCCGCTATAGTACGAGAAACTATTGGTTGCACGATTGCAAATTTCGAGAACTTATCAACACATGTCAAGAACTGCTTCTTGTCGGTTGAAAAAATATCGATGTGCAACCTTTCGCCAGAGTGTGGCGGAACTGGCGTCTCACCGAGGAAGTGTTTCT
Organism: Drosophila nigrodunni; assembly: GCA_020829145.1. NCBI lineage: Eukaryota > Metazoa > Arthropoda > Insecta > Diptera > Drosophilidae > Drosophila > Drosophila nigrodunni. The sequence goes on along the minus strand of JACVCZ010000015.1, from coordinate 427,218 downwards.
TAGGATGCCTGTCATATTTGGAGCGGGTACGGATTTTGCAATTTGCTACAATTTCTGTCAAAATTGTATTAATTTTTGGAAAATAATACTATTCCAAAATTTGCATGCAATTTTCTTGTGCTTCTGTATGCGCACGGTTATGTTCAGTTATTGCTATTTCCCTCTGTTCTGCTTTATCAGGAACGTCAACTACCATTTTCTTACAGTATCGAAACTTTGTCGATGGGAAATTTTGCACTAACTCGTGCTGGATACTAGCCAGTGTTGGGAGATCACATATAATGCATTCACTACATTGGGAATAACTACCGCCTTTACTTCGTTCAAGACATTGTTTTTTTCGTTAAAATGTATTATATGGCGTGTTTTTTCGCCAAACAGGATACAATTTCTTTTTAGAGCAAATTGGGCTTCTTCCAAAACTATTTGGTTTCTAAAAACGTTCACAGGGTTTTCCGTAGCTTCTATAGTGTAAGTTACCGATAACTCACTGTGGATTGTTGCCGCATCGGATACTACTTCACTTTGCAGCGCATTCACATTTTGGAGTGAAAGAGCGTCTGCTACGTGGTGATCGAATGGTTTCTTGAAATCTGGATACTTAACAATTACATCTTCAGAAGCCAAAACGTTTCTCAGCCTCTCGAATGCATCAATTTGTAAATCATCGAATTCAATGGGAGTCTTCTTTGACATATGTTTGCTTAGGACCCATTTTCTCATTTAAGCAAATTTGTCAAAGGTCTTGCAATTGCAGCAAAGTCTTTTATGAAGCAACGGTAGTAGCTGGCTAATCCCAGGAATGACCTCAGCTTGTATAAGCTTTTTGGTTCTGGATAAGCCTGTATGGCTTTTACCTTTTCTGGATCAGTTTTTGCGCCACCGATGGTTACTATAAACCCAAGGTATTCTACGATTTGCTTGAAAAATTGAGTTTTTTCCCTGGAAACTCTCATGTTTGCATCTAACAAGCTCTTTAGAACCCAGTCTATATGCTTAACATGATCATTTTCGTGTTCAGAAAAAATAATGACATCATCTACGTAAACATAGCAAGTCTTACCAATTTGTTCACGCAAGACATCTTCAATTGCTCTTTGAAATATGCTCCCCGCATTTTTCAAACTGAATGGGAGTCGACGGAACTCGTACTTCCCACCGTTTACAGAGAAAGATGTTCAGCCAAATATATTTGATGGTATCCGGATTTCAGATCCAATGTTGTAAAATATTTGGCTCTGCCCAAATTGCCAATATCATGGGGATGTTGGGCATTGCGTACTTTTCGGCAATGGTTTTCTCATTTAGTTTCCTAAAATCGATTACCATGCGCTTATTTTTATGACAATGCTCATCGAAACCTTTTTTTTTTATCAACAGTCCAAGTTGGGTTGTTGTAGCGCGACCTCGATGGCCTAATGATGTTCTTCTCTAGCAAGTTGTTGATTTCTTTTTTGACGAAATCAGCGACTCCCATTGGCTGTGGGTATAGCTTTGGGTATATCGGCTTGTCGTCTTCTGTGCGGATTGTAGCTACTACAGACGTATTGAATGGCAATGCCTCGTTTGAGGTCGAAAATGCCTTTGATCTATTCAAGATCATGCTTCTGAATTCTTTTTTCACTGCCTCCGGCACGATAATATCAGTAAAATTAACATTATCACAATAATGATGATGTAGTTTGTCGGACACAGAACGATAATTGATTGATTATCAGTATTCAAGGTCGCTCCCACCTGCGTTACCAATTATACCATCAAATGGATCTAGAGAATCCAATAAAAAGAATGAAGCTGTTTTACCAAAAATGTTTATTAAACACTTCTGGTGGATTTTGTTAGAACCGTGGATGGAACTAACTGTAAAAGGGGAGCTGACCGGACTTACATTTCTTAGCTCCTTTACGGGCTTAATGTAGTTTTTGGCAGCTCCTGTGTTGATCAGGATTTTTAGTTTTCTCGCAGCCAGCTCTGGTTCAATGAACGGTAGCCGGGAGCGTTCCCTAAAAAATTTACCAAATTGTTGCCACTTATGGAGTCATATTCTTCATCAACCTCAACAACTGCGGCTGTGGCACTGTTATTGTATTCTGTCTCTTGGCTAGCAGTGGCCTGTTGTATAGTATTTTGCACTCGCTGGCGCCTTTGGCCAGTCATGCGTTCGGAATCTTGCCTTTTTCGGCCCTGCCCTCCTTCATTTTGAACCTTGGCCATTTCCAAAGGAAGTGGTTTGTTTGAATTTTGACATAGTAGATCCTATGTCCATAGGCTCAGATGTTTGGCCTTGTTCCCCTTCAAAAGCCTGATTAACACTATTATGCTGCTTATTATGTTTTTTGAAAATGGAATTTTTGTCTTGGGGATTTTCGACCCCGGAATTCTTTCCCTGTTTTTCATGAGGTTTCATATGGTTCCTACTATATTCAATTGCCTGGGTTTTATCTTCCATAGATTTTGCGTATGTAGCTGCAAACATGCTACGCTCTATGCTGGCTTCTGCCTCCCTAGCTATAGCCAAGGCAGACGGTAAGTCTTTGGGTTGGGCCGGAAACACAACCGACTTCAACGACTTCTTAAGTCCTGAAATAAATGCGTGCAATGCATCGTCCCTGACCTCTTTGTTAAGCAATGTGGCTGTGTCAGGTTTATGAGTCATGATAATTTTGTTAATGAGTGTCAACTTTTACTCAACCTCATCATAATATTGCATGAGGCTGGAATTTCCTTGCCTTACCATCTCTAGCCCTTGACGTAGGAGCCGTAGCGATGTCTTATCGGCATATGTGCAATCTAACCTAGCAATTATGGCGTCAAAATTGAGTACCGTGTTATGCGATACCAACAATGCTCTCGCTGGACCTCTGATTTTGTTTCTAATAATTGTAACAGCTTGATAATGCGCGCTGCTACCTGCAAATGGCTTAAAAAGTTCGTACGCATCTGTGGCAGATTGCCTACAGGCCACGTAATCATCTTGTGAACCACTGAATTCGTTTACTGATTTTATAACGTTAAGCTTTATTTCACATGGGATATTTGGGTCTACGGATATTCTTGGTAAGCTTCGACCTGCGGCACTTCTATGCGCAAACTGTTCACTTATCCTCTCAACTGGTTAAGTTGACTATCAAATCGTTCCTGTAGCCTTGCTTCCTGTTAAGCCAGGGCTTGGCTAACAGCGCCCGCTACTAGAGCTTGCAACTGACTTACGTCCATGTCTGTCCCCTCGTCATCGTATCGTATTCTTCCTTAATTCCCCTGTATGAGTACAAGTTACTCATTAGCTTTTAAAACAAAATGTATACTTGATACTTCACATGAACGATTTGTATTCACGCCGATTATGAGCAATCGGCTAGAGGCGTTGCAGACAAAGTGAAAATTCGTTTGGCACTCGTTAACTTTCATAATGACAATTTTTGGTTGAGAAGGCTGTTTTATGTATTGCATCTGAATGCATTTCCAGTTGATGGAAACCTTTCGCAGGATCGATTGTGGTGAAATAGTTTCCTAGTATCTCGTCCATGTTTGGTATTGGTTGTCTGTCATTAATAGTTACTTCGTTAAGTTTTCTATAGTCGATTACTATTCTAAACTTTAGTTTACCCGATGCGTCTTGTTTTTTTCGGGACCATCCATATTGGACTGCAATAAGGAGAATTACTGGGCCTTATGATACCTTGGTCTAACATTTCCTCGATTTGGTTTTCAACCTTTTGCTCATAAGCTTGAGGATAACTGTATGATTTGGAGTAAATGGGGGAGTTATGAGTAACGTCGATATTATGTTTCTCTTGGTTGCTGAAGCTAAGTCGATCTCCGTCTTGGAATTGAATATGCTGATAGGACTTTAATAAATTTTTTAATTTTGATTTTCTTCTTGATTTAGAAGATCTAACCGATAAATATTTGTTTTTTTGCGTAATTGTTTATTCAAATTGTGTGGGGACTCAGGACTATTGCAATATTCTTTAGAAACAGAATTTTAATAAGTTTAAAAATGATTTTGATTAATTATTGGCGAATCATATATTAATTTGTATTTTTTATTAAATAGTGTTACTGACTGGGATTTGTAATCTATTAATGCTTGGGCTTGTGATAACAATTTTGTGCCAAGTAATGAGTCATAATCCGAAGAGAATTTATGTAAAAGGAATTCACTATTACTCATGAATATGTTATTAGAAGGAACATTGATCTTTTTTGTAATTGTTAATGGCCCGTTACTTGTTTGAATTAGACATTCAGTATCTACAACTTGTAAATTAAAAATATTGGATGTCATCATGTTAAGTGTAGAACCGGTATCTATTAGGCATTTTAAATTCTTTCCCTTATGGGTCGTTTATGAACTGTTGGTGTCCGAGGCTGGTTGCCGAAAATTTTCAGCATGTTCGAGTTCTATCTTGTTACACTGCTCAGATTCGGGTTCTGCTGCTGGTGTTTGTGAACCTGAATAATCTGAATTTTGTGCATATCCCTGCTCTTGGTAGTACTGAGGATAAGAAGCTAATTGATTGAAATATTCTTGTTGCAAATATTCCTGATAATTCAATTCTTCTTGGTTCCTAGCCTCGTGATCTATACTCATTATACCCGTTACTCGTAGAGTAAAAGGGTATATTGTAATCGTAGGAATGTATGTAATAGGCAGAAGGAGGCGTGGCAGACCCCATAAAGTATATATATTCTTGATCAGCATCAATAGCCGTGTCGATATAGCCATGTCCGTATGTCCGTCCGTCCGTCCGTCTGTATGAACAAAAGGATCTCAGAGACTATAAGAGCTAGAAAGATGATAGTGGTCGCAAATGAAAGGTACAATACCCAAGCAGTACAAGTTTGTTTTTGACACGCCCACTATAGAGCGTTTTATTTGCATATAAAGGTAAATGTACAGGTAAGTAGAATGCTTTAGTATAGAAAACTTTTTTGTTAGCCATGCTATCTGAACCAAATTTACACAGATAGTACATGTCTACATGTACCGACCAAGTTTGATGCAAATCGGACAACTATATCGTATAGCTCCCATAGGACCGATCGGTCAAAAATACGCTCCATAAATGAATTAGTATGAAAAACTTTTGGGTTTGCTATGCTAAATTAATCAAACTCACACAGAATACATATGCCACTAATATATATATAATGACCATGTTTCATCCAAATCTGACTACTATATCGTACAGCTCCCATTGCGCCGATCGGTCAACAATACGCTCCAAATATGAATTAGTATGAAAAACTTTTGGGTTTGCTAAGCTAAATTAATCAAACTCACACAGAATACATATGCCACTAATATATATATAATAACCAAGTTTCATCCAAATCTGACTACTATATCGTATAGCTCCTAAAGGAACGATCGGTTAAAAATATGCTCTAAACATGAATTTATATGAAAATGTTCTGTGTTTGCCATGCTATCTTATCCATCACCATTGTTAATAACAAATTGAAACTGAGTAACGGGTATCCTAAAGTCGCGAGGCGACTATAGCAGTGTTTATTGGTTTTTCATTTTAACTTACGGCGTTGCCTCGTTAAGTTTTTTTTGTCAAGAAAATAGAAAGATTTTGTCCTCAATATTTTGGCAGTGTGAATCTTTGCCATTGAGCGCCAATTAAACCAATGCGGTTTGTGGTAGATTATTTATTATTAGCAACTCGTTTGAGTTGATTAAGAACAATTCTTAAACTAAACTTTAAAGTAACTTAAGCGAATGTATAAAGCAGCTGCTGCCGGCAGACAGACCGGCAGACCGGCATAAATTGGGTTTGTGCAAAAGTATGTAATAGGCATATGCTGATTTTGCAAATCGTTGAGATGCAGACTGTTCATAAACAATATTCTGGCATGGAAATGTTAATCTTATAATGCACACGGTTTATAAGTACTTTCCGTTAGAATAATTATGTGTGTGTGAACGATATAGAATTTGTGATAATGGATATGCTACACCCCCACCATTTAGATATAGGCTTGTCTTCAAGCGTTCATGTTTGGATATAGCCGTGGTACTGGCCTTACAATTTCAATAGTTTGTTTAACTTGTATTGTGTTCGCTATTTCGATAGTTTCTTGAATTGATGTTGGATTTTCTATTATAACTGTTTCAGAAATATTGTTTTTTTTTAATATATTATTGTTTGTTTTGTAAATAGATAACAAACAATCATTTATTGGCCGGAAGGCAATTATATCGGTGGATTTCTCTTAACACATATCGATAGGTCTGCTAATCTCGGCGTCAGTGAAAAACGAGAGCGACAACCGGCAAAAGTTGTCAAAAGTTAATTAAAATACTAACATTAAGGAGCTTAACAATACTTAATTCTAATCGATAACTACAAAGTTACTCTAAACATCGATTGTACTTACAAACTTCTTACAACTCGGCCGTCCTGACAAGGAATCGCCCTCGATTCCAAGGCCTGAAACTTAAGATGCTACCCGGCCACCTATGTTGCCTTATTCCAGATACTCAGAAATATAGCGAAATACTCAGCGTTATATTCCTGAGATCTTAGGATGTTCTGCAGGGCAAGAAATTTGCTACTCAACGACTTAGATATGTCATCAATAACCACACCACGTTGCTCAACACCGAACAGAAGGATAGAGGGAGCAAAACTGGTGGTGGCATGAACAGTATTATTAAGGGCAAACTCAACTTTCGGCAGCTGCTGAACCCAGTCGGCATGGTCTAACGGCTCCGTCAACTTGCTTAGCATCGGACCCAAGACACGGTTGACGCGCTCTACCTGACCATTGGCTCTTGGACAGTACGTGGCATTCAGAACATGTACAATGTTGTGCGACAGCACGAACTCAGCAAACTCGGCAGAGGTGAAACATGTACCCCCATCGCTAATAATCTGTCTTGGTCGGCAATAATTCTCGAAATAGTGGGCCAGGCAATGACATGCTTCCCGGGAACTGGTGGTGGCCGAAGGGTATAGCTTGAAAAATTTCGTAAAAGCGTCTATTACCACCAGGAGGTACTTCTTTTTGGAGCGGATGCACGGAAGCGGGCCTAAATGTTCAATGTGTATGGTATCGAACGGCAAGGGGATCTTCGGAATAGTATGCAGGGTAGCGTTCTTACTTTGTGTAGAGGAGGAATAGTAGATGCACTTAATGCAATTATTGATAAAATCGTCTAATTGTGACTTCATATACGGTAACCAGTAATGATTCCAAATGTGCGTACAACACTTCTCGGCGGCCAAATGACTCAGTTTCTCATGCGCTGTCCTTATCACATTCTGTACGTCTAAATTTTAAGTAAGTCTCGAACCGTTTCAGGGCATAGATTATGGCTAACGTTTCTAACTCATAGCTATGTAATTTGGACTCAGGTGCGGAAGCGATTTTGGAAAAATTGAAAACCGGATGAAATTTACCATTTTCATGCCTCTGGAGGAGCATTGCTCCAAACCTTGAGGAGCTCGCATCGCAATGCAACTCGGTCACTAACTTCGGGTCATATATAGACAGCACTGGCGCTTTTACGAGCTTGGACTGCAACGTTCGGAGTGTGTTAAAGCATTCATCCGAGAAAAAAGATACTGAGCATCTTTTCTCAACAATCGGGACATCGGGAAAGCAATCTTAGCAAAATTAGGTACGAATCGGCGGAAGTATGAAAACTGGCCAGAACAACGCTCCAGCTCCTTGCGATCTTTCGGAACGGGGAAATCTCGGATCGCTTGGAGATGTGCCATCTTGGGCGTAATCCCAGCAGAATTGGCTAAATAACCTAGATACTCTAGTTCATGGTATGCGAAATGACATTTGATTAGCTTCAAACATAGGCCATTTACCCGTAACGTATGCAACGTCTCCTTCAGAACACTTATATGAGTCTCAAAATCGCTCGAAGCTATCAAAATATCATCCATATAAATGACTAGCTGATCCCCGTGAATCAGATCCTTCAGAGCAAAGTACACAAATCTGGCAAATACGGGAGGGCCATTACAGAGCCCAAACGCCATGCGCACATACTCAAACTGACCATCAGGTGTCACAAAGTATGTGTACTTAATTGAGCCTGCGTGCATCTTGACGTGGTGAAAACCACTTTCCAAATCAAGTACTAACAAGAAAGAAAAGTACAGTCGAGCGCGCCCGACCGTATAATACTCTCTGCATTTGTCCCGATTAAATTATTAAAATCGGTATCGAGATATTACAATGTGAATTACTTGCATTAAAACACGTTGAAACAAAAACAATCTAAGCATAATCAAACACACATCTGTTTATTTGTATGCGAATACACATACGTTTGGCAATATGTATATGATGCAAATATGTATGTGTGTATTCGGCGCAGCCAGCGAACGCGGGCAGCGCTGCCGACACACAGGCAGCGAAAACGTTCGAACATGTGCTTGTGTGTTTCTATCTCGCTTGCACCTATGGGTTGATATTGCGTTCAATTATCAATATTGTAACGCTTCTAGTTTTCTTGCTTATAGTCCGATTTTAATGCGCCTTTCAGTATAGTTTAATATAGTTAGTCTCCACACGAATTATATAATTACAATACTGTACGATACGAACAAGTTCGCCAAAAACGGTATTGAAAGTTCCAGACTTTTTTTATCAAATGTGGGAAAAGTGGGCGTGGCAGTCCAAAATTTTAAATGGCAATGCAACTATGCTGTCGCTAGGAACCTCCGTACCCAAATTGGTGATCCTAGGTGCCATAGTTACTGAGGTATTTGCCGAAAACACCAATTTTTTCCGAGGTGTGTCCAGTTTTTTGCTTATTGTGGGCGAATGGGGCGTGGCATCGAAAAAAAAAAAGATTCTTGTATTGACTGATAAATATCTGATCGTTTGACACCAAGCTCGAACTTGTAGCTCTTACCATCTCTGAAATCTGTTTGTTCATACGGACAGACAGACAGACGGACAGACGGACATGGCTATATCGACTCGGCTTGTGACGCTGATCACGAATATATATACTTTATGTGGTCTGCTACGCCTCCTTCTGCCTGTTACGCACATTTCGCTTCTGACAAACCTAATAGACCCTGGCAGCCTGGTTACTTGCCATTGCTCCTGTCCTCTCCGGGCACGTCTTGTACTGGTGTCCCATCTTGGCACACTTAAAGCACGATTCCGCGATGCGGTGTAGCTTTGGGCATTGGCTTCTATAATGTCAGAATCCCGAACAGTTATAGCAGGGGATCTCTGCCGTCGATGTGTCTCCCTGTCTGTCCGACGTCTTCAGTCCAACTGCAGTCCTTCGTACCAACCGGCTCACGCTCCCGGCCTGCTTTGACGACATCGTCTGGAGCCGCCGCCGGTCGTAACGCTCCAGCAGGTTCTTCAGCACAGGCAGCGTCTGAGCGGCGTACCATATCGGCGTTCGGCACGGCAGCAGGTCCAGTTGCATGGCTGCAGGGTAATCCGCGACATCAGTAGGCACATCCAGGCTTCCGCGAGCAGCAAAAGTGCGGGGCACAGCGGTCGTGTCGGCCATAAACGCACCAAAAGCATTGATGTCTGCAGCGGTAACGGCTACGGGGGTAGCAGTGGCATTGGCCTCACAAGCACCAGCAGCAACAGCGGCAGCAGCAGCAGTAGGAACAAGAGCAGCCATTGAGGCAGTAGCAGCAGTGGGTACAGTGGAGGCAGCACTAGGGACGATAGCAGCAGCAGTGGTGGTAGCAGCAGCAGTAGTGGTAGCAGCGGTAACAGTAGCAGCATCGGTATCAGTAGCAGCAACGGCAGCGGCAGTAGCCGACCTGGGCACCAGCGTCGCCATGTCTTCATTAGCCACAGAATCTTTCCATGACATTGCAATTACAAACATCTTACAGATTACAATTTTTTGTTTGAAATTTGCCATTGAATTTTTTTGTTGTACTGGTGTGCAATCTTTTATGACGGCATGTAAGCATCGAATAACTTCGACACTTCTCAGCTGATTAACTTGTATTTTGTATGCCTCTTTTAATCGTCTATCCCGTACATTTTTAAAAAAGATTTGGATTACACCTCAACAGCGTGCCGAAATATATAAGAAATAATCGTACTAAAAAAACAAGAACGAATGCTATAGTCGCCTCGCGACTTTAGGATACCCGTTACTCAGTTTCAATTTGTTATTAACAATGGTGATGGATATAATAGCTCGGCAAAAAAATTTTCATACAAATTCATGTTTAGAGCATATTTTCGACCGATCGTTCCTATGGAAGCTATACGATATAGGTGTCCGATTTGGATCAAACTTGGTCAGTATATATATATTATTGGCAGATGTATTCTGTGTGTTTGATTAATATAGCTTAGTTAACGCAAAAGTTTTTCATACTAATTCATATTTGGAGCGCATTTTTGACCGATCGGCCTTTCCGTATAAATTTGGTTCAGATAGCATAGCTAACAAAAAAGTTTTCTATACTAAAACATTCAACGTTTACCTGTACATTTACCTTTATATGCAAATAAATCGCCTTAAAGTGGGCGTGTCAAAAAACAAAAACAAACTTTTACTGCTTGGGTATTGTACCTTTCATTTGCGACCACTATCATTTTTCTAGCTCTTGTAGTCTCTGAGATCCTTTTGTTCATACAGACGGACGGACGGACGGACAGACGGACGGACATGGCTATATGCTGATCAAGAATATATATACTTTATGAGGTCTGCCACGCCTCCTTCTGCCTGTTACATACATTAAAACCATAGCTCGCAAATAACAATTGAGTGTTTTTTTCTTAACGCTCAATCTCTGAGCAGAACGGAAACAAATGAAAAAATTTGCTCCCACTCTGAGCAAGAGAGTTTTTTCTATTTTGCTTCGGTCTTCGCTTGAGCGTTGTTGTTGAGTTCTTCGTGTTGAACTCTTTTAACGATTCTCTTTTCGGGAGTAATATAATTGTCGCTCGCGTGTTGAGACTCAGTGAGTGAGTGAATGACTGAATAAGTCAATTCAAAAAGTCTTGCAAACACTCTTTAAGGATTTTTCTTAATAAATAATATTTACTTTATTTTTATTTTGGGATTTTTTTGTTTATTTTTTTCTTAATGTAAGTAATAAGTCAAAAATATTTAATTTTTCTCCGATTATTCTTTTTTTTTTTCTAGTTTCAATCGAATACTTGATTAACAATAGAAAAAAAAATAGTTTGTTTGTTTATTTAGTTTAGGATATAGTTGTAAACTATCAACCTAAAAATTTTTACATGCACATGTACATGCTTATACGATAACCACATCAATACACGAGCCTGGGATTCGAATCCGGATCCCCGTTGTTCAGTTGCCTTTATGACAGGGCCACTTGGACAAAATACAAAAAAAAAAAAATAAAAACAAAACAATATAAATTAATTCAATGAATATTTCTAATTAATTTGACTAATTGTTTAGCTTAATTAATAACAGAGAGTTTAAATTGTCTGCTCCTATTGAGCTCCGACGTTCACTCAGTATGAAAAGCAGGGCTGAAAATGCAACGAAATGTTATTGCGTCGCAATTTAATAAGCAAAACTCGCTTAAAGACGTTTTGCTTAATTTCACTCATGCAAATACTCGCGGTCTAAGTGAGACGAAAAAGAAACGAAAAAAAACGATTGTTGTCCGAGCGCGTGTGAGATAAACGAAGAGATTATCGATACTCTGCTCGCGAGTATTCTTTTCATATACTCAGTAAAGAGACTTATTTGAAGACGTCGCAAAACACTCAATTGTTATTTGCGAGCTATGATTAAAACTATTACAATATACCCTTTTACTCTACGAGTAACGGGTATAAAAAATAAAATGAAATAATGCGTGAAACAGATGTTCATAGTTATTATGCCACACTGCAAAGCAAACAATTCAGTTTCTGCAACGAAAAGTAACTGAACGTCTGATATCAATAAGAGGCGACATTGACTGGCCGCCCAGATTTCCAGACCTGCCCCCTCCGGACTTGGTTTGGTGGGGATATTTAAAGAGCAAAATTAACAAGGTAACATTCATGTCGAAATCGCCACTATACCGGCCGAGATGCTCGAAAAAAGTAATGTAAAATTCAGCAAAAAGGTCAAATTTTGTTTTGCCTAATAAAGGCGGTCATTTGATTGATGTTGTTTTCAAAAAACTAGTCTCTTCAAATTGTAAAGGTCGAAATTGAATAAAAGTGACGCATTTATGGAAATCGGTTGTTTTTTTTTCAAACTGACTTTGTTTTGGTTATTTATATACTTTAATAATTGTTTAAGTTCTTATTATAAAGCAAAATTATTCATTTAATTTATATTTGTGAAATTGGTTTAACTCTACTTACTTAGTCTGTAAACATTAAATTTGTGTATTGTTGAACATTGTTTGTTATTTATATATGATTTAGATTTGCGTACAATTAAATATTTTTTATGATTTTGTTCTTTTTTAATGTAAATATATTGGTGGTTACAATTTTGGTATAGTTTTTCTTTTCTTAAATTCCATGTAATTAATATATTTGGTTCGATATATTGAATATAATATTGTTTACGAAATTTATTAAATGTGCAAGTAGGAGATTTGTGTTTTATTATGTTAGTAATTGTGTTTACAACTTTATTATTATGTAAATAGTATTTTCCTAAAATATTTTCACTGATAATCTGGCCGTTTACGTCTGGATAGGGTAAAATTTTTAAAGTTGGTGTTTCAGTTGTGTTAATAGGAATATGGGACATTAGGAAAATTTCGTTAGTTATTGTGTTATACCAAGCAGATGTTTTTATGTCAGCTATGTTTAAAGAATTTGGGATTAAAGATTCTTAGCAGTGTGAGTTGAGAACGCATTTCAATATCTTCGATGTATTCCGTGAAGTGTTCAATGTTAAATATTAGAAGTTCCATTTTTTTATTGGTGTTTAATTTATTATTACGGTTATTTACTGAGTCAATACCTTCGTTAAATGTTTTAATTACTTTATTTAAATCGCTAATTTGAATAGTAGTTTGCGATAAAGTTTTAATCTGCTCTTCCATTTTTATTTTATCGTTTTCATATAATGTTCCAAAAAGATATTTAAAACTCGACACGACAAAGTTAATAAGACCTCTTTTGGAACGTTTTGTTAATTGTATTCCGTTCATTTCTCTCTTCAATTTGTCGATTAGAAAATTTACTTGTGGAATTTTTGCGAACGGTTTACTTTCGTCTAAAAGATTTTGAAATATCATATTTCGTCAACTTGATTTTCATAGTACTTGTATAAAACCTGATTCGAACAAAAGGAAACCTTGATTATTTTCTATTGGGTTAACTGCTATTAGACCATGTGGGTAATGACATCATTATTAAGATTGTGATTCCGATAATTGTGGTGAATCGGGTGGCTGTAAGTATGTACTATTATTTATTTTTTTTTTTTTTTTTAAATTTACTTTTGTAGTGTGTGGTTATCTGCCCTCTGTTATTTTCAGTGTAATGTTTGTTCTTTGATTTTGATCGAGTTAAAGGTGCTTGTCTGAATTTTGTGTCGAATTTGTAGTCTTGTCTTTTTTCATTTAACTTATTTTATTTATTTATTTATTGTCAGACTATTAGCAGTCGACACAAACATTTAATTCAAAAACAAATAGACATAATGATTTAAATTTAAGTTTAATTAATTGACTAACTGGGGAAGTATTAGAAAAATAAAAAAAACATTAAGAAACGTTGGTCGAACATTTTTTGCAAGGATTAGGAAAACCCCCAGAAAACACTAACCAGACCAACCAAAAAAATAAATAAAATTAATTCAAACTTTAGAAACGCGTTGATCAACGGTAAGGCACGCGATTAGATATGTAAGAGAGAAGTGACATTCTAACTGTTGATAAAGAAGTGGCTCCACACCCTACATGAGAAAGGCTGTTATAGTTAGTACATAGGATATGAAACAGAATATGTAAAGCATAATTCGTGGTACAGCGTTGAAGGGAAAAAGGAAGAAAGTTTCTAGTATTTCGGATTAGAACCTCAAAACTAATTTGGCTTATTAGATACGAGGAATCTATATGACCATTAATTAGTTTGTGTAAGAAAACTAAACCAAGCATGGTTCTGCGATCCGAAAGGGAAGGAAGGTTAATCAACAAAAGTTTACTATGATACGAAGGTAATCGAATATTAATACTCCAACTAAGGCCCCTAAGGGCAAACAGAAGAAATTTTTTTGTACAGATTCTAATCTGTCCTGATGAATCATGTATTGGGGAGACCATACACACGATCCATATTCAAGAATAGTGCGTACGAGTGAAGTATAAAGAGTTTTTGTTAGGTAGGGATCGTGAAATTCCTTAGACCACCGCTTTATGAAACCCAAGACACCAAAAGCTCGATTAGCAACACAAGAGATTTGCTTATCAAACATTAGTTTTGGATCGAAAAGGATACCCAAATCATTGACCGACACTATTCTCTGAAGAGGCTTGCCGTCGAAAAATTAGTTACTATTGGTAGGTATTCGCCTACTATTATAGGACATTACGTTACATTTACTAATATTGAGATGTAGTAAGTTAACTTTACACCAGGCTTGAAGTGTGTCGAGATTACTTTGTAGACCGTGACTCAGGCAAGAGTCAGTTCGTGACAAACAAAGTTGCACATCATCGGCATACATCAGAACCCAGGAACTAGAAATTGCTGTAGGCACAACATTAATGAATAGTGAAAAAAGTAAAAGCCCAAGATGGCTTCCTTGAGGAACCCCTGAGGTAACGCGCAATGGATAATGTGCTTTTATCAAAAGCCTTGCTAATATCAGTGAAATGAAATGACATCTGTTTGCAATTTATTTTGAAACCCCTTTATAACAATGGAAGTAAATTGTAATAAGTCAGTGGTAGTAGATCTATATTTCATAAAACCGTGCTGGCAAGGTGAAACAATAGATCTACAAAGATGTTGCAATTGAGAAGTTATTAATTTCTTTAAAGTTTTAGGAATTGCAGACAACTTTGAGATACCCCTATAGTTACAAAGGTTAGATTTAGTACCCTTTGTATGAAGGGGAATAATAAAAGATGCTTTCCAAATGTCAGGAAAGCAGCACGACTCAACAGACAATTGAAATAAGGTATACAAAGGTTACAAGAGTCCGTCGGCAAAGTTTCTGAGCACGCAACCAGGAACTCCATCCGGACCCGAGGAAATGACAGGTTTAACAGCCTTTAGATCACTCAAAAGCGATTCTTTAGTGATCAATGGCATAAAATTACAATTAGAAGCATTTACACGATAGGGATAAGGCAAGTTTAGATTATTTTAATGAATACAATAAGTTGAGTGGAAAAAATCAGCAAATAAATCGGCTATAGCCTGATCAGAGTAAGCTGTCTTATTTTCAAATCTTCAGGAATAGAAAGGGGAGCGATACGGGAAACAGATAGTAATGATGGATCTAAGACAAAAATAAGATCAAGCATCTTACTTAAAGAATTGGGAATGCCATTTATTTGAGATAGAGAAATCCCAAATAAATGAGTAACTTTATCTTTTTTGTCTGAGGAAGATTTGTGTGGGAACGATATTGAAATATGATTGTTAGAGAATTTGTGTAAACGGATATGTTACTATATGTATGTACATATGTATGCTGTTCAGGAATACCATATAAAACACCTGCACGCTGTTACATACAAGTTAAGGGGACCCGGTGGTCTAGCGGCCTAAAATTTACCCTTTTTAAACATTTTTTTGATATGACAGAAATGACTAAGGGCGTTAAATTTTTTTTGGCGTATTTTATTACTTATTAACAATACAAAAATAATGGTAAACAAAAAAAAATTTTTTTTAAATTCGAAAAGTGGCGCTGAAGTTCCCCTCTCAAAAAAAGCACCTGGCTGCTGAAGGAGGTTTTATCTGTCCCTTTGATCCGAAATTACAAAATAAGACAGATTTTTAATCAGTATAAGTATAGTTATGGCGGGGACTAGAATAAAAAATAAAAAAGAAATTGATAAAATAGCGCGTATTTCAAAGTACGAGTCTGAAAACGACTCTTTTTTGCAATGTTTTTTAATAAAAACAAGAAAAAACGGTTATCTTCGGCTCGCCGAAGATTAAATACCCTTGCAGTCATGAATATTGCATTAATTTGGTTTTAATCGGTCAATAGACAACGAAAATGTTCATACTAAGCATTTTCAACCGATTATTCCTATGGAAGCTATATGATATAGTAGTCCGATCTGGCCGATTTGAGCCGATTTGATCAACTGATGTGGTCGGAAACGTCTCCTTCAATGCGTTACAAACTTCGTGACAAAAACAATATACCCTCTGCAAGGGTATAAAAATAGAAATACTCAACAGAAAATATTTTTTCTAGTCCCGGCGAGAGCCAGTACTATTTAGAATGTACTGTTAAAAATTCATACGAATCGGTCCAACCGTTTTTTTATACTCTCTGCAAGAGTATATTGGGTTTGTGCAAAAGTATGTAACAGGCAGAAGGAGGCGGTGCAGACCCCATAAAGTATATATATTCTTGATTAGCATCACAAGCCGAGTCGATATAGCCATGTCCGTCTGTCTGTCTGTCTGTCTGTCTGTCCGTCTGTCCGTCTGTCCGTCTGTCTGTCTGTCTGTCCGTATGAACAAACAGATTTCAGAGATGGTAAGAGCTACAAGTTCGAGCTTGGTGTCAAACGATCAGATATTTAGTCAGTCAATACAAAAATCTTTTTTTTTTTTTTTGATGCCACGCCCCATTCGCCCGCAATAAGCAAAAAACTGGACACACCTCGGAAAAAATTGGTGTTTTCGGCAAATATCTCAGTAACTATGGCACCTAGAATCACCAATTCTGGTACGGGAGGTTCTAGCGACAGCATAGTTGCATTGCCATCTAAAATTTTTGGACTGCCACGCCCACTTTTCCCACATTTGATAAAAAGTCTGGAACCTTCAATGCCGGGTTTGGCGAACTTGTTCGTATCGTACAGTATTGTAATTATATAATTCGTGTGGAGACTAACTATATTAAACTATACTGAAAGGCGCATTAAAATCGGACTATAAACAAGAAAACTAGAAGCGTTACAATATTGATAATTGAACGCAATATCAACCCATAGGTGCAAGCGAAATAGAAACACACAAGCACATGTTCGAACGTTTTCGCTGCCTGTGTGTCGGCAGTGCTGCCCGCGGTCGCTGGCTGCGCCGAATACACACATACATACATACATATTTGCATCATATACATATTGCCAAACGTATGTGTATTCCAATACAAACAAACAGATGTGTGTTTGATTATGCTTAGATTGTTTTTGTTTCAACGTGTTTTAATGCAAGTAATTCACATTGTAATATCTCGATACCGATTTTAATAATTTAATCGGGACAAATGCAGAGAGTATTATACGGTCGGGCGCGCTCGACTGTACTTTTCTTTCTTGTGTTTTTTAGCTTCAGTAGACCAAAAAAGTAGTTTCGAGATAAACGCGTTTAAAGTTTTAAGTAACTATATTCGTCGATCGTTTACCTGACATTGTAATGGGTTTTACATATAGAAATACTCGGAATTTTGTCCCCAAATCTTAACAGTATATTTTTGAAGTACTATACTTTCAAAATATGTAAAAAAAAAAAACAAGAAAGAATGCTATAGTCGCCTCGCGACTTTAGGATACCCGTTACTCAGTTTCAATTTGTTATTAACAATGATGATGGATAAAATAGCTTGGCAAACACAGAACATTTTCATAGAAATTCATGTTTAGAGCATATTTTCGACCAATCGTTCCTACGGAAGCTATATGATATAGTAGTCCGATTTGTATCAAACTTGGTCAGTATATATATATGATTGGCAGATATATTCTGTGTGAGTTTGGTTAGTATAGCTTAGTTAACGCAAAAGTTTTTCATACTAATTCATATTTGGAGCGTATGTTTGACCGATCGCCCCTATGGGAGCTATACGATATAGTTTTCCGATTTGGATCAAACTTGGTCAGTACATGTACCTTCTAGATATGTACATTCCGTGTAAATAGCATAGCTAATATATACTAAAATATTCTACATTTACCTTTATATGCAAATAAAACGCTCTAAAGTGGGCGTGTCAAAAAACAAAAATAAACTTGTACTGCTTGGGTATTGTACCTTTCATTTGCGACCACTATCATTTTTCTAGCTCTTATAGTCTCTGAGATCCTTTTGTTCATACAGACGGACGGACGGACGGACAGACGGACGGACAGACAGACATGGCTATATGCTGATCAAGAATATATATACTTTATGGGGTCTGCCACGCCTCCTTCTGCCATACATTCCAACGATTACAATATACCCTTTTTACTCTACGAGTAACGGGTATAAAAATCGATTTTTCGAAAATTCTAGACCACCGGGTCCCCTTAAATAAAAAGATTATTTTAACATAGAATTAAGCTTTCGCTTTTTCAAGAATATTTTTAAGACTGATTTACAAATTTTAGTTTAGCCCTAAAGAAATTTCGTGGAGGTGACGACGGCGACAGCGACGTCGTTCGATGTGGGTGGCGGCAGAACAGCAGCTTGTGGCGTGATCGTTTCTTTTGTTTATTTCTTCAGAACCCGTTTTGGAAAAGGAAACCAACCAGACGATAAGTCAGCATAAATTTACTATGTTGCTGTGGATGACAGCTGTTGAACTTGGATTGACATATTTACGGGATATTGACTAATGCGTTATTAACTTATATTTCTACGATTACACTTTTAATTTGTGATTATACATATGTAATATAATGTGTTATTTTTAATTTCTATTTCAGCTCATTAAAAGACACAATCATACGGGCACAACCAATTGAAAAACAGCTGACAATGGTCCAATGGTTTGAGGATTTGATGCATGGTATAGAACGCAATGTGTCAAGCAAAAATAAAGAAAAGTAAGTAATAACTCCTTTTATTTTGTCATTTTAAAGCGATTGCATATTTTCTATAAAGTGTGATTAAAAACATCAGTGTATAAAATTACAATTTTTATACTCTCTGCAAGAGTATATTGGGTTTGTGCAAAAGTGTGTAACAGGCAGAAGGAGGCGTGACAGAACCCATAAAGTATATATATTATGAACAAACAGATTTCAGAGATGGTAAGAGCTACAAGTTCGAGCTTGGTGTCAAACGATCAGATATTTAGTCAGTCAATACAAGAATCTTTTTTTTTTCGATGCCACGCCCCATTCGCCCACAATAAGCAAAAAACTGGACACACCTCGTGAAAAATTGGTGTTTTCGGCAAATATCTCAGTAACTATGGCACCTACGATCACCAATTTGGGTACGGAGGTTCCTAGCGACAGCATAGTTGCATTGCCATTTAAAAGTTTGAACTGCCACGCCCACTTTTCCCACACTTGAAAAAACTTAAAATGCCGTTTTTTGCGAACTTGTTCGTATCATACAGTATTGTTTAATTATAATTCGTGTGGAGATTAACTATATTAAACTATCCTGAAAGGCGCATTTAAATCGGACTATAAACAAGAAAACTAGAAGCGTTACAATATTGATAATTGAACACATTATCAACCCATAGGTGCAAGCGAGATAGAAACACACCAGCACATGTTCGAACGTTTTCGCTGCCTGTGAGTCGGCAGCGCTGCCGGCGGAAGCTGGCTGCGCCGAATACACACATACATACATATATGCAGCATATATTGTCAAACGTACATATGTCTGTGTATTCACATGCAAACAAACAGATGTATGTTTGATTATGCTTAGATTATTTTTGTTTCAACGTGTTTTAATGCAAGTAATTCACATTGTAATATCTGAATACCGATTTTAATAATTTAATCGGGAACAAATGCAGAGAGTATTATACGGTCAGACGTGCTCGACTGTACTTTTCTTTCTGGCAATGGCGGACTTATGTCACCCAGGTCAAGTTTATTTCAAATTGGAGTCATGCCCCTTACCGACCCGCAAATTGTGATAGATAGAAAGAGATAAGTCAATGTTTACCTGTATTATTTTTCAAACTTAAACTTAAACCTAAGATCTGCGGTTTGAATCCCGGCACTGACATAGGCATTTCATTACCTTGCAGATAATCGCAATCTCTAATATAGTCGGGGTTGGTACAACTGGTAGGGTTGCGGCGCAATTAAAAATCTAAATATAGAATTTTCATACAGAAATTTTTTTATAAATATTGACAAGTAAGAAAGGCTACAGTCGACGTGCCGACTGTGTAAGACCCCGTACTCCTTGTAGTGCGCATACAAAAATACTTACAAACTTAAAAGAAGAAGCAGTAGACTGATTCATATTTTAAAATACAAATTTAAAAAAAGATAATAGCTTAAATTAAAATTTAAAAAAGTAAAAAAAAGTTATGCGCTAGCTGCATCGAACCCGCGGTATCAGACACAGGATTCTCACATGTCGCCACTCTACCATATGCACCACACCTCAATTTGTATGTACTGCTGATTATCTGCATTTACATATATGGCCGCCGTTGTACTGTCTTTTGCTGATCTATTAGTCTAATTTCCAAATGCCCTGTGGTGACCCTAGTCTTTGGTATTCCATCAATAAACCAATCTGAATAATATTTTAAAATATTTATCAAGGCTGCCTTATCAAGATCATCAAGTTCACTATTCGATTCTATGACATCTTCATAATTGGAAATTATTAACGCTTCTACTCTTTTCGTCTTGTAAAGTTGAAAATTGTCAGCGTCCATAGTTACGCCAAAGCCCTGACTAAAAATTTCACGACCAATTAGTACGTCATGTTTCAAATACTTGTCCATAATAACATGTAACAAAATCGCAAAATAAAATTGATCAATACTTATATTACATAATAGTTGTTGAGCGCTACATATTGAATCATTACTTATACCGTTCAACTTTACAATGTTATTAATTCTTTTAACACTAAACTTATCGGCGACGCTTTCCTTAACCAAGGAGCATTCAGCTCCAGAGTCGAAGCAAAATCGAACGGACTCACCGGTTGAACTGCTTATTGTTCCTGATGGCGGTGCTACAGTACAGATGTCTACACGTTTCTCAATTACTCGGTCGTTTCCTCGTGATCGTCCTTTTGGACAAGCGGATGCGAAGTGTCCAAGCTCGTCGCATTTGAAATATTTGACAGTTGACCGATCTTTTGATCCTTGCGTTGAACTTCCGTAGTGGCTTTTTCCTTGAATTGGTGTCCTTTGCCGAAGACGACATTCAGCATATTTATGCCCAGACTTTCCACAATAGTTGCATTTCACTTGAGAGAGATACTTAGACTTTTTACGCTCCGGGCCTGTTGTAGATGTGTCGTCATATAGGTTCCGCTTCTTAAAAGTGTGCGCTTGTAGTTGTTGTCGCATTTCATTTCGGGTTTTAATATTGTTTGTAAAAATCCAGCGCGACAATTTGTCATCAATTTGTGCCATGTGGGCCAGCGCTAGTGAAACTGCGATTTCCTCCAGATCATTAGATTTAAATTTTGACATTATTAAGGTGACAATTCGGCTGCCATATTCGGTGTAGCTTTCTCCAGACTTTGGTCGCCCGTTCAAAATATGTAACAGTATAGCCGCAGACGTTTCTATGCCAACAAAGCGTTGCACGAAGAGTTCTTTGAATTGTGGCCATGTAATGCCAGCAAAGCATATTTGGGACAGCCATTGTGATGCGCCTCCCTCTAGCGCCTTACTCAGAGTTATCATCAGGATGCTTCCTTCGGGCATTTTATCAGCAAATATGAGATCCACTGGATCCCTCAGGATTAAATTTTGGCAGAGTTACATGTTTTCCTTTTTCATCAGTTGCCGGAGCCCTTGGTGTCTGCATATTTTTAATGATCTCCAAAAGGTTGTTGTTTTTCACTTGTAAAGCTGCCAAGTATGCATCGGTGATATTTGTAGGCAAAGCAGATCCCACTTCTGATGTCGCAGATTCGTTTATTTCTGGTTGCTGGTCTGTCATATTGACTCACAAACTTTGAGAGTGAAGTGAATTCCAACCGGCGCATACAATTGTCTGAACGCAACTGCTCGCATTCTCCGATACCTAGGCGCCAGTCCTTTTCTACGTTGTAGTCAAATTCTAAGAATCATTTCACAATATCCCAAACTCATTGCACAGCTTCGTCTGGCAAGCACAGTGGTCAAACTATGTTCATAATGTAACAGACACGTACAGTGTCCAAAATACGTCCATTATGCGACATACACATAATAATGTTTACTTGAGCGACGATTTGCCGTTGGGAAATTGAACAGCGCCCGTTAGATAATAAACAGGGTTTTTGCATTAGGGAGAATGCATGCAGCAGGTAGCAAATTACAGTTTTTTGCGAACTTGTTCGTATCATACAGTATTGTTATTAATAATTAAACTATATTAAACTATCCTGAAAGGCGCATTAAAATCGGACTATAAACAAGAAAACTAGAAGCGTTACAATATTGATAATTAAACGCAATATCAACCCATTGGTGCAAGCGAGACAGAAACACACAAGCACATGTTCGAACGTTTTCGCTGCCTGCGTAGTGGCAGCGCTGCCCGCGGTCGCTGTCTGCGCCGAATACACACATACAAGTTAACGAGTGCCCCTCGCACATTGTTGTGTAATATATATAAACGCAAAAATGTTAGCCAGCAGTTACGCTGAAGTTGCCGTCTCAGCGAAAGTGCAGTTCAGCGCCCTAGATGCGACGGTCAACCGACGGTAACCTGATATCTTGCACATGCTGCAAGATCAGCGTTATCGCTTATGCCCAGTCGGCTCGCCGGCTGTAGTTTTGTAGCTTTAAGTACGTATATTTTGTATCTTTGTATTCCTTAGCAACTAAGTACTTTTGGTTTAGCTTACGCCCTAGCTTGCTGGTGGTTCCAAATTCAGTTCTGTTCCAATAACGTAAGCTAACGCACGTTGAAATAATCATTGCTCTGGCAACTGGCCATATAATCTTGATTTATTAATTAATATATCGCTGAGCCACAAGGCCAGTGATCTGATACTTAACTGTATCTCAACCTAATCTACCTTATTAACTAACAACTTGGATCTACCCGACGGCATCCCCTCACGAGTACTGCTGGACCGGATAGACTTAATTGGCGCCCAACTTTTAAGAACCCAACACTCAGGGTAGAAGATAAGAAATAAATTCAGAAAACATGTAAGTGGAGTGTTTAATCAGTACAGATTTAAAAATTGAATTAAATAAATTGAATGAAATAAAAACAAATAAGTGATAGTGAAGGTGAAAACGAGTGGGAATACGATCAGGTAGGCTTTCAACCGACAGTTAACATGGACATGAACCAAGTGCAAGCATTAGTAGCGAATGCTGTCAGTCAGGCATTAGCGGCGCAAGAAATCAGATTTAATGAGCAGTTTAATTTGCTAAAACAAGATATTCAAAGACTAAACATAAAAGCACCTCAGGTCGAAGCATATCAGAGGATTAGCGTAAATCCAGACATCCAGTGCGATATAAAATTAGACATTATAAAATCAGTACCCGAGTTCAATGGAACTCAGGATGATTATGTGGCATGGAGACAATCCGCCACAGATGCCTATGAACTTTTTCAGCCATTCGTGGGTAGTAGCGCGCATTACCAAGCGGTAACTATTATTCGAAACAAAATCAGAGGTACAGCAAGAACGCTATTGGTGTCACATAACACTGTATTAAATTTTGACGCCATAATAGCAAGGTTCTACTGCACATACGCTGACAAGACGTCACTTAGGCTCTTGCGCCAGAACCTTGAAATGGTCAGGCAGGGTAATTCCGGTCTGATGGAATACTACGATGAGGTTGAACGCAGATTGACATTGGTTGCGAATAAGATCCTGATGACTCATCAAGCGGATACAGCCAGACTCCTCAACGAAGAAGTCAGAGCTGATGCTTTGCATGCCTTTGTGTCAGGCCTTAAGAAATCACTGAAAGCAGTGGTATTCCCGGCCCAGCCCAGAGACTTGCCATCTGCATTAGCTTTCGCCAGAGAGGCAGAAGCGAGTATAGAGCGTAGCATTTTTTCGGCCACGTATGCAAAAGCTATGGAGGACAGAGCTCAGTCAGGTGAAAATAGCAAACACCAGGCGCGCTCATACGATAAACAAAAACAATGGAGCCGAATATGGCCAAGATAGGAGCCCACGTTTTTTTAAAAACCAAATAGGCAACAGCAAAGCAACAGTAATCAGAATCATAAAGAGGATAAAAGGTCAGCACCAGAACCAATGGATACGGGATCGGGCATGACTAAATTTAGACAACCTACATCATTTGGGCAGAATCAAGGGTCTAACACCCAGATTGTAAACTCGCAGGCTCAAAAGAGGCAGGGTTCTGAACGGATGACGGGTCAGAGACGTCAGCGTGTGCAGAACACCATTCAGCAAGCGAACAATGACCAAGACCAGGATTATTATAGGACGGCCGAAGCCGCGGTCGCAGAAGCCCATGATGAGGCTGAAGCAGCAAGTGACAATGACTTAGTGAATTTTTTAGTGAGCGCTCCCGGTTGCCGTTCGTCGAACGTATAGCTCGCAAATAACAATTGAGTGTTTTGCGACGTCTTCAAATAAGTCTCTTTACTGAGTATATGAAAAGAATACTCGCGAGCAGAGTATCGATAATCTCTTCGTTTATCTCACACGCGCTCGGACAACAATCGTTTTTTTTTCGTCTCACTTAGCCCGTGAGTATTTGCATGAGTGAAATGAAGCAAAACGTCTTTAAGCGAGTGATGCTTATTAAATTGCGACGCAATAACATTTCGTTGCATTTTCAGCCCTACTTTTCATACTGAGTGAACGTCGGAGCTCAATAGGAGCAGACAATTTAAACTCTCTGTTATTAATTAAGCTAAACAATTAGTCAAAATAAATTAGAAATATTCATTGAATTTATTTATATTGTTTTGTTTTTTTTTTTCTATTTTGTCCAAATGGCCCTGTCATAAAGGCAACTGAACAACGGGGATCCGGATTCGAATCCCAAGCTAGTGTATTGATGTGGTTATCGTATAAGCCGATGGCCGTAGTAGCTAATGCATGTCAAAATTTTTAGGTTGATAGTTTACAAGTATATCCTAAACTAAATAAACAAAAAAACAAATTTTTTTTCTATTGTTAATCAAGTATTAGATTGAAGCTAGAAAAAAAAAATAATCGGAGAAAAATTAAATATTTTTGACTTATTACTTACATTAAGAAAAATAAACAAAAAAAAAAAACCCAAAATAAAAATAAAGTAAATATTATTTATTAAGAAAAATCCATAGAGTGTTTGCAAGACTTTTTGAATTGACTTATTCAGTCATTCACTCACTCACTGAGTCTCAACACTCGAGCGACAATTATATTACTCCCGAAAAGAGAATCGTTAAATGAGTTCAACACGAAGAACTCAACAACAACGCTCAAGCGAAGACCGAAGCAAAATAGAAAAAACTCTCTTGCTCAGAGTGGGAGAAAATTTTTTTCATTTGTTTCGCTTCTGCTCAGAGATTGAGCGTTAAGAAAAAAATTGTTATTTGCGAGCTATGGTCGAACGACAGCTGGCTGGGAGAAACTAAAAATATTGATTGACACAGGAGCGGCCAAAAACTACATCAAGCCCGTAAAGGAGCTAAAAAATGTAGTCCCGGTCAACTCCCCTTTCACGGTTAGTTCCATCCACGGTTCTAACAAAGTAACCCATAAGTGTTCAATGAACATTTTCGGGAAATCAGCTAATTTTTTTTTATTAGACTCCTTAACACCATTTGATGGTATTGTAGGTTTCGACTTGCTAACGCAAGTAGGAGCAACCCTAGATACCGAGAATGGTACAATCAATCATGGATCTGTATCTGAAAAGCTGCAGCATCATTATTGTGACAACGTGAATTTCACCAACGTGAATGATATTGTCGTACCGGAAGTCATAAAAGCTGAATTTAGGGGTATGATTTTGAACAGATCTAGAGCATTCACGACCTCTAACGAGGCGTTGCCGTTCAATACATCTGTTGTGGCTACGATCCGTACAGAGGACGATAAGCCAGTATACTCGAAACTATATCCGCATCCCATGGGGATCAATGACTTTGTAAAGAAAGAAATTAAAGATTTGCTATCATTATTAGGCCTTCAAGGTCACCCTACAATAACCTAACATGGGTCGTTGACAAAAAGGGTATAGACGAAAGTGGGAGCAGGAATAAGCGACTGGTAATTGACTTTAGGAAACTAAATGAAAAGACCATCGCAGATAAGTACCCAATGCCCAACATATCCATGATATTGTCGAGCTTGGGCAAAGCCAAATACTTTACGAAATTAGATCTAAAGTCCGGCTATCATCAAATTTACTTGGCAGAACAAGATCGCGAGAAAACAGCTTTCTCCGTAAACAGTGGAAAGTATGAATTCTGCAGACTACCGTTCGGATTGAAGAATGCGGGAAGCATCTTCCAAAGAGCGATAGACGACGTGTTGCGTGAACAAATTGGAAAATCTTGTTATGTTACGTAGACGACGTAATAATTTTTTCTGAAAATGAAAAGGATCATGTAAAGCACATAGATTGGGTTCTAAAGAGCCTATGCGATGACAACATGAAAGTTTCTAAAGAAACAACCCATTTGTTCAAAACGAGCGTAGAATACTTAGGGTTTATCCTGACTCTGGGTGGCGCTAAAACAGACCCGGAGAAGGTAAGGGCTATACAAGAATATCCGGAACCGAAATCCCTGTATGAGCTTAGATCATTCCTAGGATTGGCCAGCTACTACAGATGTTTTGTTAAAGACTTTGCAGCAATTGCAAGGCCATTGACAAATTTGTTAAAAGGAGAGAATGGGTCCGTCATTAAACACATGTCAAAGAAAACAACCATAGATTTTGGTACTCTAGAGAGAGATGCGTTCGAAAAATTAAGGAATGTTCTAGCTTTAGAGGACGTTACTCTCAGATACCCAGATTTCAGGAAACCATTCGATTTGACGACGGATGCCTCTGCCCATGGTATTGCCGCAGTACTGTCGCAGGACAACAGACCCATAACAATGATTTCGAGACTATTAAAAGACAGTGAGTCACATTATGCCACCAACGAGAGGGAACTATTAGCTATAGTTTGGGCCTTGGGAAAATTACAGCAATACCTATATGGTACAAGGGACATCAACATATACACAGACCAACAGCCATTAACGTTTGCGGTGTCTGATAGAAACCCCAATGTAAAGATAAAAGGATGGAAAGTGTTTATCGACGAGCATAACGCAAAGATCCACTACAAACCGGGTAAAGAAAACCACGTAGCAGACGCACTCTCGCGACAGAACGTGAATGCTCTGCAAAGTGAACTATCTGTAACTTATACAATAGAAGCTACTGAGAAACCTTTGAATTGTTTCAGAAACCAGATAGTTTTAGAGGAATCAAGGTTTTCTCTAAAACGAAACTTCATATTCTTTGGCGAAAAACACTCCACAAAATTCACTTTACCGATAGAAAAGAAATCCTAAAGGAAGTTAAAGCAGTATTTAATCCTAGTGTTGTCAATGCTATACACTGTGATCTGCCGACGCTGGCATTCATCCAGCATGAGTTAGTGAGAACATTCCCGTCAACAAAGTTTTGTTACTGTAAAAATATGGTAATCGACATAGTTGACAAAACCGAACAAAGGCACATTGTCATAGCAGAGCACAATCGGGCGCACAGAGCCGCACAGGAAAACATCAAGCAAATTTTAGAAGAGTATTACTTTCCGAAAATGGTAAGGCTGGCAAAGGAAGTTGTGGCCAACTGCAGAACTTGCACTAAGTCCAAATACGACAGGCACCCGAAAAAACAAATTCTCGGAGAAACACCAACACCATAATTTCCCGGCGAGCGGTTGCACATCGACATTTTCTCGACCGATAAGAAACAATTTCTGACATGTGTCGATAAGTTTTCTAAATTCGCAATAGCGCAACCACTAATATCACGTACCATAGCAGACGTGAAAGGCCCTATCATCCAAATTATGAACTTTTTTCCCAAAACAAAGGTTGTGTATTGTGATAATGAGGCAGCATTTAATTCCAAAACCATAACGTCACTGTTAAAGAACAACTTTGGGATCGATGTGGTAAATGCGCCACCATTACATAGTACTTCTAATGGCCAAGTGGAACGATTCCACAGCACGTTGTCGGAAATTGCTAGATGCATTAAATTGGAAAGAAAGATCGACGATACGATCGAAGTTATCCCACTTGCAACTCTAGAGTACAACCGTTCACTGCATTCAGTGACAGGCAAGAAACCGATAGAAGTGATACATTCATCGACTGATGAATTTAGCGAAGCCATTAGAGCAAAGATTGAGAAAACTCAACAGATTCAACTGGACAGAAACAATCCACACAGGCAAAACAGGATATTTGAGGTAGGAGAAAAAGTCTTCATCAAATCCAACAAGAGACTCGGAAACAAGCTTACCCCCTTGTGCTCAAAAGCGGTAATACAAGAGACCTAGGAACGTCTGTACTCATTAAGGGGAGGGTGGTCCACAAGGACAACATAAAATAGGAATTAGATTAGCGATTATAAATTAGAACTAGAACTAAGAAACACAGTAGGGTTAATCCAATTTTATTTTTTTTCTTGCAGGCTTATTTGGTCGATTTTATCCCTAATAAGTATAATATACCGACTATTCTCATTCAATTACATACCCATAGTAGATGGAAATGTAATGATTTGGGAACAACATGACTATGCACGAAACTCAAGTAATTTGACCGAATTTTTAAGTATGATAGAAGAAACAGAAAAATTGTCCGAGTACTTTCCCCAGTCTCATATGAGAAAACTATTGGAGGTAGATGTTAACCATACTAGAAGTCTTTTGTCCGTTTTAGAGGTGCGCTACCGAATTGCCAGAAGCTTGGATTTTCTTGGGACAGCACTTAAGGTAGTGGCCGGCACACCGGACGCTAAAGATTTAAAAAAGATCAGAATGACCGAAAGAAGATTAATCGAATCAAATACCAAACAGGTAGTAATAAACACAGAAACCCAGAAGCAGATAAATCAATTAACCGATACATTAAATAAGATAATTAAAGCAAAGAAGAATGATCTAATAGACACGCCACATTTGTACGAGGCATTATTGGCCAGAAATAGAATGTTAATAAATGAAATCCAAAATTTAATGCTCACGATCACTTTGCAAAAGCCAACATAATAAACCCAACAATCTTTGATCACGATGATTTAAAATCGGTGCTTATCAAACATCCCGCAGAAGTTCCTATAGTTAGCCTGATGGAGGCATCCAATATTAAGATTTTCCAGTCCGAAAATATTGTCCACATTTTAATCGAGTATCCCAGAATTAAGTTTATATGTAGAAAGGTCAACATTCTCCCGGTGTCCCAAGAACACACTGTACTTCAGCTTCAAGATGACACCGTAGCTGAATGCGACAACGACGTTAACAAGCTGCACCACAACAACTTATGCCTCGATCTGCAAGTTGGCAACGCATGACACCTGCGCACGCGAATTGCATGCTGGAAGCACAGCACATTGTAACACACAACCTAGTAACCTGGAGCGTATTACAATGGTAGATGACGGCATCATGGTCTTAAACGAGAGTCCTGCCAGTATCAGCACCGATGACGGCGCAACAGTATCAGTCAACGGTACTTTCCTCTTCGTGTTCGAGCGCGTAGCTGTCATAAATGGAACAAAGTATGTGAACCGGCGCGAAATCATAAACAAGGCGCCGGGCATAGCAGCTTCGCCGGTATTGAAGATGATTGGCCACGACCCAGTCCTGAGCATGCCTTTACTACGAAGGATGAACAACCACAACCTACATATCATCCAAGAACTTCAGGAAGAGGTAACATCGGCCGGGTCGCCTAAGGCATGGTTTGCTGCCGCAGTTGGGTTCAGCCTGAGCGGTTCCATTCTCCTCTACCAGAGTTTGAGAAGAAGACGAGCCTCACAGAAGATACAGGCGCTCGTGGACAGCTATAAGATGAACGGGGACGGTCATACTTCTGAGGGGGGAGTAGTTAACGAGTGCCCCTCGCACATTGTTGTGTAATATAAATAAACGCAAAAATGTTAGCCAGCAGTTACGCTGAAGTTGTCGTCTCAGCGAAAGTGCAGTTCAGCGCACTAGATGCGACGGTCAACCGACGGTAACCTGATGCAAGATCAGCGTTATCGCTTATGCCCAGTCGGCTCGCAGGCTGTAGTTTTGTAGCTTTAAGTACGTATATTTTGTATCTTTGTATTCCTTAGCAACTAAGTACTTTTGGTTTAGCTTACGCCCTAGCTTGCTGGTGGTTCCAAATTCAGTTCTGTTCCAATAACGTAAGCTAACGCACGTTGGAATAAACATTGCTCTGGCAACTGGCCATATAATCTTGATTTATTAATTAATATATCGCTGAGCCACAAGGCCAGTGATCTGATACTTAACTGTATCTCAACCTAATCTACCTTATTAACTAACAACTTGGATCTACCCGACGGCATCCCCTCACGAGTACTGCTGGACCGGATAGACTTAATTTACATACATGCATGCATCATATATTGTCAAACGTATGTGTATTCGCATACAAACAAACAGATGTACGTTTGATTAAGCTTAAATGGTTTTTGTTTCAACGTGTTTTAATGCAAGCACTATTCATTGTAATATCTGGATACTGATTTTAATAATTTAATCGGGAAAATGCAGAGAGTATTATACGGTCGGGCGCGCTCGACTGTACTTTTCTTTCTTGTTTTATTTTGCTTGCACACATGTATTGATATTGCGTTTAAAAATTAATGATGTTATGTTTCTAGGAATCTTTATTATTAGAGGAAAGTTCAATATAATTTGACTCCACACAAATTATAAATTACAATACTGTACGATAAGAAGAAATGCCTTAAAAACGGCATTGCTGTTTGAAAATTATTTTGTTTCTTGTGGGAAAAGGGGGCGTGGCAGTCCAAATTTTAAATACTTTATTACGACTTTATGATACCCGTTACTTACATAGTTATAATATGTTATTAGGTTATTTTTTATTTTAAGTCAATTTATACGTTCTGGTGTGCACTGTGAATTATGGGGAAAAGTACCACTTTATAAAATTGCTGTTATTGCATTAAGAAAACATCAGACTGTTATGCCCCAAAATTAAAATGTTAAATTTAACAGTCCCATGTGAGAATAACACCTGTTAAGTCAGCTGTTGCTACGAAGTTTAGTACATTTTTGCATTGAGTTTCATTTAGTGCTGGAGAAACATCGATGTTTGGTGACATCGATGTTTCGATGTTTCTCAAACAAAAACATCGATTTATCGATGAAACATCGGATATTTTTTTTGTTTTTTAAACGCAATCAATATTTATATTTGTTAACAATATAAAATTATATTTTAAATTAAATTCAGATCCAATAACAAAAACAAAATGAAATTATAAGTATCAGTCTTAAATAAAATTATGTTTTGTCTTTCTTTCTTATGTAACCCATCAGCGCACTGTCCAAATCTGTTTTCTTTTTTGAAAACGGCTCATATTTTCTATCAAAATATGATGAAATTGATCCTGTCTGCTTCGGAAGCTCGCTAATGGTTAGCGTCGGATGCATCCTCTTTAAATGTCCAGACAAATTGGTAGTATTGCCACTTGTTTGATATTTTTCCACATTTAATACATTTTGCCGACCCATTTGATGCTTTTGTAAAAAATTTCCATACCACCGAATGTCCATACCTCTTTTTCACAGGTGGTTCTTCCTCTTCAGCTTCCACTATTGGTTGCCGATCTACACAAAAATAGCACATAGATATAAAGACATGTAAATATAATTAAATGCTAATATTACCATTGCCACTGACGTCTCCCAAAAACTTGTCCATTGCCTGCCCGCACCAATATCCTAAATAATATATATGTTTTTAAGTTTTGTTTTACTAAAAACGTAAAAATATTTCTTACCAAGCACACACCACGACTTCTGCTTAATTGAATGCTAGATTCACTGTATAGTTCAATTAAACTATTCGCTCAAATGAACAATGTTCATTATACTCTCAGCAAGAGTATATTGGGTTTGTGCAAAAGTATGTAACAGGCAGAAGGAGGCGTGGCAGAACCCATAAAGTATATATATTCTTGATCAGCATCACAAGCCGAGTCGATATAGCCATGTCCGTCTGTCCGTCTGTCTGTCTGTCCGTATGAACAAACAGATTTCAGAGATGGTAAGAGCTACAAGTTCGAGTTTGGTGTCAAACGATCACATATTTAGTCAGTCAATACAAGAATCTTTTTTTTTCGATGCCACGCCCCATTCGCCCACAATAAGCAAAAAACTGGACACACCTCGTGAAAAATTGGTGTTTTCGGCAAATATCTCAGTAACTATGGCACCTACGATCACCAATTTGGGTACGGAGGTTCCTAG
Source organism: Drosophila nigrodunni (assembly GCA_020829145.1). Classification (NCBI taxonomy): domain Eukaryota; kingdom Metazoa; phylum Arthropoda; class Insecta; order Diptera; family Drosophilidae; genus Drosophila; species Drosophila nigrodunni. The sequence goes on along the minus strand of JACVCZ010000015.1, from coordinate 394,724 downwards.
CGACAGCATAGTTGCATTGCCATTTAAAAGTTTGAACTGCCACGCCCACTTTTCCCACACTTGAAAAAACTTAAAATGCCGTTTTTTGCGAACTTGTTCGTATCATACAGTATTGTTTAATTATAATTCGTGTGGAGATTAACTATATTAAACTATCCTGAAAGGCGCATTTAAATCGGACTATAAACAAGAAAACTAGAAGCGTTACAATATTGATAATTGAACGCATTATCAACCCATAGGTGCAAGCGAGATAGAAACACACCAGCACATGTTCGAACGTTTTCGCTGCCTGTGAGTCGGCAGCGCTGCCCGCGGAAGCTGGCTGCGCCGAATACACACATACATACATATATGCAGCATATATTGTCAAACGTACATATGTATGTGTATTCACATGCAAACAAACAGATGTATGTTTGATTATGCTTAGATTGTTTTTGTTTCAACGTGTTTTAATGCAAGTAATTCACATTGTAATATCTGAATACCGATTTTAATAATTTAATCGGGAACAAATGCAGAGAGTATTATACCGTCGGGCGTGCTCGACTGTACTTTTCTTTCTTGTTAATTATTGAGCGAATGCATTTTGAATTTTGCATAATGAACAATAAAGTTTTGTGGAGGGAACATTTTTAAAAACATCGATCATCGAAATAAAACATCGATGTTTTTTATTTTGTTTGCAACATCGATATATCGATGCTACATCGATGTTGCGCCCAGCACTAGTGTCGGTAGCACTGCCCGCGGAAGCTGGCTGCGCCCACACATACATACATATATGCATCATATATTGTCAAACGTACATATGTGTATTCGCATACAAAAAATAGGTGTATGTTTGTTTGATTATGCTTATATTGTTTTTGTTTCAACGTGTTTTAATGCAAGTAGTGCACATTGCAATATCTCGATACTGATTTTAATAATCGGGAAAAAAATGCAGAGAGTATTATACGGCCGGGCGTGCTCGACTGTACTTTTCTTTCTTGTTTTACCATACAAATAAGCAATTGTCGATTGATTTGGTCTATGGGAACTATTAGATATAGCTATGCGATCCGGATCAAACAGAATGAGGATAACAGATATAAACGTATATATGCATGCTATACAAGTTTAATGTGTGAAGTTGGTTGCGATCAATTAATCTTCTTAGGTAGCTCCTAAAGCATCCATGACCAGAGAGGATTTGGGTCAAGTGAAAATTCACTTCCCCATGCTTACGGTTAAGCCAGGTAGCCAGATTAGGGATGAGCCGATAAGTCCAACGTCTTTTAGGGGAGCTGTCCCACCGCGTTTGCCACCGCTCGATGGAAGTCCTTCTGGCGTCTGCGCGTAGTCGGCTCAATGGAAGTCTGACATCTGGGTGCTGCTTCATGGACCTGAAAAGAGACGAAGTTTCCATTACCAGATCCTCTAGCGGGATCATTCCAGCCAGGACTGGCGCGGCGTCATATGATATTGTGTGGAATGCACAGCACACTCTAAAAGCGTTGAGCCTGTATGTTGATTGGATTCCGCGGGTGTAGCTCGGTACAGTCATGGCTTTCGACCAGAGTGGAGCTGCATATAGGATAGTTGCCTTGACGACGCTCATGAGGACCTTATTGTAGAGTTGCCCACTGCGTCGATGCAGGTACTCTCGGCACCGTGCAGCTCCTTGGCCCTAACTGTGATGCCGACATCGTCAGCGAAGCCCACTATTTGAACGCCGGGAGAGAGGGCCGTGTTGAAAGCATTCTTCACTTTGAGTGTGGACACCAGACTGTATTGCTTAGCTCCTCCTTGCCATCTCGTCCTTTGGATGGCTCTTGAGGCTATGTCGGTTACCATACCGATGGCGTCCATAGTTGACCTCGCTCATCTAAAGTCAAACTGATTAGGGGAGAGCCGTTTTCTCTTGGAGACATGCGTTAAAGAGTTTCACAATTGCCGTGGGATACAGCGAGAGTGCCAATTTTACCGCGCGGTTTGGGATGTTGTCCGGGCCAGGAGCTTTGTTTGTTGGTGCAAGGCGCCTATTAGCCCCAAGAGCTTTAACCACTGTTTTATAGGCTTTGCCCCATGGGTCGTATTCGGCTGTGTCGCATAGGCTGATGAATCATTCCTTCTTGCTGTCTCGGATTTTTTTTTTTGACTACCCATCTAGCTATTCGATATTCATCCTGTCTGGTCTTGAAGTTTTCTGTACCTCGTTTACGTTGGTAGCGTCTCCTCGATTGCAGGCATGTTGTACGAGCGTTAGCGATGTCCTCATTCCATCAGAAGGTAGTTGTGTGATGTCGTCTGTACAGGCTTATTCTTGGCATGCTGCTGTCGCAAGCACGAGTCAAGTCCTCAGTAATCATAGCAGCTCTGGTGTCGACGCAGTCTCCCGAGGAGTGCTGCGAGATGTAGAGTGCCGTGGCAAACGAATCGATGTTCATTCTGTCAGCGCGGTATGCATTAGCGCTGGGCAAGCTGTTCGCAGATGGACGCGCCGTGCTCGATAAGTTGGCCAGGATTGCGAGGTGGTCGCTTGCGGTGTATATATCGCATATTTCCCATGATGCCCTAGTTGAGATCGACTGGCTTGCAAATGTGAGGTCGACGACTGATCCTATGCCCCTTCTGCTTAATGTGAACTGCGAGCCAGTATTCAGCAGCACGATGTCCAACGATGTCGACCGGCTGCCCCACTCAATGGCCCACGCATTAAGGTCTCCTCCTATAATCAACCTGCTCCTGCCGTAAGCGTCGGTGGCAAGTTCCTCGAGGATGGATGTGAACGCGAGGAGATCCAGGCTGGGAGCCAGGTAGCAACTGTAAATCTACGTGCCGCCCGAGTTGGCGCGGACGAAAGCATTGAACGATTTTGCGTCGTAAAAAGCAGTTGGCGAAGCTGCACATGACCGCAGCGCGGCATTGCCGCTGGTGTCGGAGACCCAGGTCCTCGGACAGCAAGACTCACGGTGGTGGCGCTCGCTTAGGATAGCGATAGATGAGTCAGTCTCCATTACCATGGTCTATCAACCATTTCATTTTATTGATGGCTTCGCGGTAAGCAGGGCATTTAAAGCTGCCCGCCGCGTGGTCCGTCGAGTTCTTATTTGCCCGTGTGCAAATGGGCTGGAGAATAGGCCGGATGCGACACACTACCCAGCCGATTCGCAGCTTGCGCAGATCGAACAGCGATCTGGCCTTGTACACGGGAAGAGAAAGCATGGCAACTTGCTGACCGTCTTGTAGGGAGCGAAGAGACTTCACTGCGTCGCTGCTGAGTGTGTTGTTGAGTACAGCATTGTAAATTATATTTCGTATAGAGACTAATTATATCAAACTATCCTGAAAGGTGCATTAAAATCGGACTATAAACAAGAATACTAGAAGCGTTACAATATTGATAATTGAACGCAGTATTAATACATGAGTGCAGGCGAGAAAGAAACACACAAGCACATGTTTGCAGGCCGCTCCGAATACACACATACATACATATATGCATCATATATTGTCAAACGTATGTGTATTCGCATACAAACAAACAGATGTATCGTTTTTATACTCTCTGCAAGAGTATATTGGGTTTGTGCAAAAGTATGTAACAGGCAGAAGGAGGCGTGGCAGACCCCATAAAGTATATATATTCTTGATCAGCATCACAAGCCAAGTCGATATAGCCATGTCCGTCTGTCTGTCCGTCTGTCCGTATGAACAAACAGATTTCAGAGATGGTAAGAGCTACAAGTTCGAGTTTGGTGTCAAACGATCACATATTTAGTCAGTCAATACAAGAATCTTTTTTTTTTTCGATGCCACGCCCCATTCGCCCACAATAAGCAAAAAACTGGACACACCTCGGAAAAAATTGGTGTTTTCGGCAAATATCTCAGTAACTATGGCACCTAGGATCACCAATTCTGGAACGGAGTTCCTAGCGACAGCATAGTTGCGTTGCCATTTAAAATTTTGGACTGCCACGCCCACTTTTCCCACATTTGATAAAAAAGTCCGGAACCTTCAATGCCGGGTTTGGCGAACTTGTTCGTATCGTACAGTATTGTAATTATATAATTCGTGTGGAGACTAACTGTATTAAACTATACTGAAAGGCGCATTAAAATCGGACTATAAACAAGAAAACTAGAAGCGTTACAATATTGATAATTGAACGCAATACCAACCCATAGGTGCAAGCGAGATAGAAACACACAAGCACATGTTCGAACGTTTTCGCTGCCTGTGTGTCGGCAGCGCTGCCCGCGGTCGCTGGCTGCGCCGAATACACACATACATACATACATATTTGCATCATATTGCCAAACGTATGTGTATTCGAATACAATCAAACAGATGTGTGTTTGATTATGCTTAGATTGTTTTTGTTTCAACGTGTTTTAATGCAAGTAATTCACATTGTAATATGTCGATACCGATTTTAATAATTTAATCTGGACAAATGCAGAGAGTATTATACGGTCGGGCGCGCTCGACTGTACTTTTCTTTCTTGTTTGATTATGCTTAGATTGTTTTTGTTTCAACGTGTTTTAATGCAAGTACTACGTATTGTAGAATCTCGATACCGATTTTAATAATTTAACCGGGGAAAAATGCAGAGAGTATTATGCGGTCGGGCGTGCTCGACTGTACTTTTCTTTCTTGTTTTTATTTTTGTTCTTAAATTAAATATGATTAATTTACTTAATTTAATTCAAGGAAAAATAATTCACACATTATGTTTGTTGTACTTAATCTGGATTGAACAACAATAGCCAATAGTTTCAATATTTGTATGAAAAAATGCAGTTCTAACTATTGGATCGCAGTCAAACTTACACATTATGTCTTTATCATGACTATACCCTGTAGTTCATGACTATACCCTGTAGTTCATGACTATACCCTGTAGGTCAAATGCTTTGAAAATTGGTGATTTGTATGAAGAGTACGCTGTCTTTTACAGTTGGCTCTCTTGTCTTTAGCCTTTCATAATTGTTTTTGTGTTGTGAAAAACTGTCAAAATCTGAACACTGTTTTAATTTGTGTGATACGAAAAAAATTAAATCCTTTCTTTTAGGTTTACGCAGAATTTATCTACTTTTCGTCGAGACGTAGCTAACCTACCCAAATCAACGACCTATTCTACAGGTTTGTATTAATTTTATTATCATTTATTATTAAGGGGTTAAGTGGGTTTCAAATATTTAAACATAGATTATTTTAATCGGTTATCAAATTTATAATTCAACAATATGTCTAATATATTGTCTTAAAGTTTTGGACCGATCCGAGTTAAATTGTATGAACATCACGATTTCTCAAAACGTTTTGAACAACCCTTTTTAAGTGCGTTTTTTAAGGCTCTGAATTAGTGAATTTCATAGTCTGAAAATAAGCAATATTGAATGTTCTCTTACATTACTAACAAATATCATTAAAACACTTTTTTGAATTCATACATACACTTATAAAAATTTGTAATTTTAATACAATTTATATTGCTTTTTTAAGATCTGAAGCAGTAAATTAAACTTCAAGATGGCCATTCAAAGTGTTAACGTTAATATGGAGCGAGCTACTTAAAATAATTCCAATAAACATGTTTGTCTTAAACTGTGTCTACGATTTCAATCACAGGGAATATCAGTTGTTTATGGCAATGGACGATTTTGGACATCCCTGCGATATTTTTTTCAAAAGATAAGGATAAAATGTAAAAATTATTTCGGAAAACATTTTTTTGAATCTTCTGTTAATTTGAAAACAATATGTGAAGACTAATAAAAATTTATAACATTAAATTGATCATCTACTGTTAGTTGCAATTTACATCGTTTACTATACAGTTATTTACCGGAACCAATAATGCCATCTCCACTATAATCATAAGAATTCATGAAATTTGAAGAGTTAAAAACATGATTAGTGTACTGGCTTCTTTTATGTACACTTGGCCGTTGCCACGTATTCTTGATCCACAGCCGAGTCGACATAGCAATGTCCGTCTGTCTGTCTGTCCGTCCGTCTGTCCGTCCGTATGAACACCGGGATCTTTTAAACTACAAGAGCTAGAACCACGAAATTCAGAATGAAAGTCCGTCTTTATGTCAAGCAGATCAAGTTTATTACAAATTATTGCCGCGCCCATTACCGCTACCGCAATGAGCAAAAAACCAGACACACTTTTTAAAAATCGATGTTTTCGGCCAATATCTCAATTACGATGGTACTGAGGAGCACCAATTTTGGTACACAAGTTCCTAAAAACAGCATAAATGAAAATTCATTACAAATTTTGGACTGACACGCCCTCTTTTCCCATTGGTTAGGTTGGATGGCTGTTGGCGTAAAAGAGCAACACACATGGCTTATTGTTATACCAGGGCTCGTTTCCGAGAGTGGAAACTGTTCCAAGCCTTGCGAGTTCATCTGCAACACAGTTCCCTACTATGTTGCTATAGCCAGGGACCCACATAAGGAGAATAGCGAACTGTTCAGCCATCTCCATTAGAGGTCTACGACATTCGTTTAGTAGTTTAGAGTTGTTGGATACAGACCTGTAAGAAGCTTGTATTTACAATCGATGTTTACAGTAAGTTTGTTATTATCGATTAGAATTAAGTATTGAAATGAAAATCGAATTAACTAATCAGACGCCGTTGTTCCCGGCGTTTGGCCCATCATGAGCGCCAGGAGGTTCGTCTGAATTATGAGGATCTATTAGCTGCTAGAATTATTCGTCATACTAGTTCCCCATATGCATCGGCTATTGTGCCCGTCCGTAAGAAGGATAAGATAACTGTTCGTGACCACTTCCCAATTCCACTCCTAGACGATTGCATTGAACACCTCGGGGCCAAATCTCCAGTGGCCCTCCAGTGGATCTGAAGGATATGATTCACCGGGGTCAGGTAGTCGTTTATATGGTACGATATTTTGATAGCTTCGGGAAATTTTGAGACCCATATACGTGTTCTGAAGGAGACGCTGTATACATTACGGGCAAATGGCCTATGCTTGAAGCTGGCAAAGTGAAGTTTCGCATACCAAGAACTAGAGTATCTGTGTTACTTAGCCAATTCTGCCGGGATTACGCCCAAGAATGTGCCTCCAAGCGATTCGAGATATTTCAGTTCCAAAAGATTGCAAGGAGCTGGAACGTTGTTTAGGACTGTTTTCATACTTCCGCCGATTTGTTCCTAATTTTGCTAGGATTCCGTTCGCGATGTCTCGGTTATTGAGGAAAGACGCTCATTATGTTTTCTCTGATGAATATTGCAGTTTAAACTCGTAGAAGCGTCAGTGTTGTCCATTTATGACCCAAAGTCAGAGACCGAGTTGCATTGCGATGCGAGTTCCTCAGGGTTTGGAGCAATGCCCCTCCAGAAGCAGACAGACGGCAAATTTCACCCTGTCTTCTATTTTTCCAAACCGATTCTGCACCTGAGTCCAAACTACGCAGCTAAGAGCTAGAGACGTTAGCCATAATTTATGCCCTGAAGCGGTTCGAGACGAATCGATTTCGTTTCCTTGTCAGGATGGCCGAGTTGTAAGAAGCTTGTATTTACAATCGATGTTTAGAGTAACTTTGTAATTATCGATTAGAATTAAGCATTGTTAAGCGATACAATGTTAGCATATTTTAGTATTTTAAGATCAGCTGGATGCATCCCAGGCAAAAATGGAAGCCGGGCACACTTTTGCTAATTGTCGCTCTCTTCTCTCGTGCGTACAGACGTATAAAACGATAACTCCAATAAAATCGAGCGAAATAACTGCCATCCTATTACTTTACGTTCTGTCTTCATACAATGTAAATGTATATACAAGTAAATGTACAGGTAAAACTAGAATGTTTTAGTAGAGAAAACTTTTTGTTAGCTAAGAATTCATTGTTCTTTTTTTTTTTCTTATTTATTTATTTATTAACGCAGACTAAGATCAGTTGCAGTATCAACAAAAAATTAAGTATATATTTATAATTAAAATTAATATTAATGATTATTAAAAAGTGTAAATTATAAAAATATTATTTTAACTGAAAAGGATTAAAAAAAAATATTTAATCAAATTGATAAATTAACTGATAGTTAATAGTTAATCTGGGGATAAAAATTAATGAAATTTATCCAACATTTGTTGCGAGGATTGGGAAAAACCCAGAAACGTTGATGTACTAACGGGACCGTACATTCAAGTGGCCCAGCAAACACCAAGCAACGTGCTTGTTAGCGCGCGGAACCCTGCAAATAATGCAGCCACCTCCTGCCCTACCGACCGAAGGGCACACCGTATAACGTACGGCTAACGATCAATGCGAAACGAATTTATTTATTATAACATAAAATAACTAAAAACGAAATACAATTATTATTATGAAATTATTAGACTAAGTTAATTAAGATCTAGACAGGTGACAGAGGAGAGAAGTTCTAATTAAGGCGATCGAAGTAGAACTATCTACAACTCGAGAAAGTTTGTTGTAGTTACTACATAGGACTCGGAAAGGATTATGAATGGCAAAGTTGGTAGAACAAGGTTGAAGAGAGAGTGGAAGAAAGTTTCTAGTTGGTCTAATCGGAACAGCAAACCTAATCTAGCTGAGTAATTCGGAAGAATAAATTTCACCATTGATTAGTTTGTGTAAGAAAATTACACCGAGAACTGTTCTTCGATTAGACAAAGAAGAAAGATTAATCAGTAGAAGTCTACTAAGTAGAAGAATACTACAAGGCAGTAAAAAGTGTTTTTGTTAAATAGGGATCGTTAAATTCTTTCGACCAGCGCTTTATGAAGCCCAGGACACTAAAAGCACGATTAGTAATTGATAATACATGCTTATTAAACTTGGGATCCATAAGGATACTGAAATCAGTGACCGACTCAATTCTTTTAAGAGAGTTGCCATTCAGAATGCAATTGTTTAGAAAGGGGAGGCGCCTACTGAAGGACATTACGTTGCATTTACTAAAGTAAAGATTTAATAATTTAGCTTGACACCAGGTTTGAAAACTACATAGATCAGATTGTAATCTGGTCCCAAGAAGAGACTCAGCAGCCGAAACACAAAGTTTTACGTCGTCGGCATACATGAGCACACGAGAGTAACTGATCGCAGATGGCAGATCATGTATGAACAATATAAATAACATGGGACCGAGACGACTTCCCTGTGGAACACCCGAAGTAACTTGAACAAATTTAGACAAAAATAAATCTGTTGTGTTCTAGAACTTAAGTAATTTGAAATCCAAAGAGTAAAGTTATGGGAAAGACCCAAAAGATTGAGCTTATGTATTAATAGGGTGTGATTAACGGAGTCGAAAGCCTTGCTGAAATCTGTGTAAATGACGTCAGTTTGCAATTTTCTCTCAAAGCACTTTAGTGCAAATGATGTAAATTCTAACAGGTTAGTGATAGTGGATCTATATTTCACAAACCCATGCTGGCAGGGTGAAATCATGGATCTACAGAAATGTTGCAGTTGAGAAGTTATTAATTTCTCAAAAGCCTTGGGAATAGCAGACAACTTGGAAATACCCCTATAGTTGCAAACATCGGATTTGTTTCCTTTTTTGTGAAGAAGAATGATGTAAGATGATTTCCAAACATCAGGGAAAGAGCATGATTCAACGGACAATGTAAATAATTTATAAAGGGGATTTAAAGGGTCACCAGCACTGTTTTTAAGTACACAGCCAGGGACTCCATCTGGACCAGGTGAAAAAACAGATTTAGTAGCCTTTAAATTACATAAAAGTGAACTTTCGGTGATGACTGGTGTGAAATTACAATTGAAGGTGTGAAATTACATGTATACTCGTGCATACCATAAGTCGTTTGGAAAAAGTCGGCAAATAAGTCCGCGATAGCCTTATCCGAATTAGCAGATTCTCTTTCAATGACCACACTCGATGGAAGCGTTGATGATTTACGCTTCGAATTAACTGTTGCCCACAGTTGGTAAGGTATTCCTTATAGCAACGGTAGTTCAAAACATAGAAATCAGATCGAGCAATCAGATATCGCGAGAGATACAAGGAAGAGCCAGTTTCCAGAACCTCTTATATAATTTCGACTTTCTATTTTTAAGCAATGTTAACTCACCGGTAAACCAAACAGGCTTGTTAGACATGGTTGGAACACAAAGCGGAACACAGACATCAAGTAACGAATTCGAGGTATAATAAATAGTTGTGATTGCACTATCCATATCGCTACACATGAACAGCCGGGACAAGTCAGTCTGGGATAACAGTACATTTAACTTGTTAAAGTCGGCTTTCAGAAACTGACGAGATCGCCCAGTAGATTTACTACTAGTGTGGGTCACCCGGGCAGGTAAATCAATCAACCCTTCCAAAGGTGCGGGAAATAGAGAAACAGGATGGATCCAAAACAAAAATCAATTCAAGCATTCTATTTAAAGAGTTTGTAATAAGGTTGATCTGAAGCAATGAAATTCCAAACAGATCGTCAAGAAAATCGTGCTGAGTTATGGGGGTCAACACGGCAGAGTCGGGACATGAAATCCATGTAGTACCTGCAGTATTCAAATTGCCAAGAACTACAAGAAAGTCACGATCCGATAACATAAAGAAAACTGATTTAACAGCAGAGTCAGAAGAAGGAGGAATATAGGAGCAAGTATGAAAACCTTAATGTTATTTAGGCATAACTTAATAGCAACAAATTCAATATCCAATGAGTCATCGATTGTTACTTCTTCCGAGGATAAGTTAACATCGACGGCAATAAGCACACCACCGCCTCGGCGGGATGTACGATCTTTTCTGTAGATAGCGAATTTATTGGAAAAGATTTTAGACTCAAGAATATCGGGCCTTAACCATGTTTAAGTAAAGGCCACAACATGAAATGGAAAAGAAAAACTATTTAAATATATATTGATAAGCTTACTACGAAGACCTCTTACATTATGATAGGCAAACGAGAGGGAGGAAGTTAGTTTTTTCCGGAATCAGAGGCCGGGACAGGGTTAGAAGGCAGTGCAACCGGAGTCCGATTTTTTTTCTCAGCTATATACTCCTTTATTATTAAATGGTCCTGCTAAAATTCTTTACAGCAAATTGTACTAAAATATTTGGCAGGAACACTCACTTTAAACGAGGAAATTTCCCGATGATAGGAGAACTTAAATTTTTCCACCGTAATGTTGGCTTCTGATTTAGCCTGAATAAAGGCCTTTACATCATTCGATGTGCTATCAGGGCAAGCCTGGAAACAAATAATTGTTTCTTTGGTGGAAAACCTACAAGAGTCTTTTTATCAGGCACTGTAATTACTTCAGTAGAAGCAACAACTCTGGTAGACTCTTTTGCTAGATTCGTCAACTGCAACAGTATTGACACTTAGCGAATCAGGAATTATTACTTCGGGAAACGTGGGGACAGCTTCTATGGGTAAAATAAAGTTGTCATCACTACTAACAATTATATTTAGTGATGGGGATAAAAAATTTATTAGTGAAGGTGCGGACGTTGTGGGTACGTAATGAGGGACTGAAAGTTCGTTAGGCTTGGCTTTTTTACACTTTGGAGAATCATTTAAGACTTTTAGGTCATTAAACTCCTTATCCAAAGCTGCGAAACTATCGGACAGACTTTTAAATTTGCCAAATAGGTCCCCAAAGCCTATTTTAGTGTGTCGCATGAAGCTCATAATGTCTCTTTCGACATCCCTACAAGCTTGACATGTTCACTTTAAACCTGACTTAGACTCAATCAGGTCAATAATCCGGCCGTTGAGGCCAGCACATTTTTCATGTGAAATATTTTCACATAGCCAGCAGCAAACAAAACCCACCTTAACGTTTGTTCGCACCTGGCAATTTGAGTTATAACAGACGTACATAGTGGAGATAATTAATATAATCAATGAATATAATAAAATAGAATATAGAAGCTAATAAGCACTGTTGTAATAATAAATTAGTTGAAAAATAAGAAGGCAAACTAGGGTTAATGCGCTAGCTACTGATGTTTACTTACGACAATAACAGTTATAATGCACAAAATCAAATTATGCGTGAGCGCCAACACCAAAAATAAGATAATAGAGCGCGGTAGAATAGATGAGAGCGCGACGGGAGCGTAAATATAGAAAAGAGCACGAAGAGAGCACAAAGTAGCGCCGAACCAATATTTACACAAATAAAATGCAAGCACAAGCAACGGCGTAAAATTATAAGAACAATTACACAGCGACAAACAAACGCAGAAATAAATAAAAAGAATGTTTAGCTGTGGAATTGTTGTTACTTTGAACACAAAATTATTTAAATTGGCTTTAAAGTTTATTAAAACAACAGTATCAACACAACCGATGTAGTACCCAATGTTGCAAAGGAATTAAGCCAGAAATATAATACAAATTAGAGCGTTTAAACGATTATAACTTGAAAAGAGATAGAAACGATGTAAAACACCCTTGTGGAAATATGATGTGTGAAACTTAATTTATTATCAAAGAGAACACCAAGATCTTTAAATAACAGTATGCGTTTTAAGGGTACATTGTCAGTATAGTAATTGGCTAAGTAAGGAGTAACCCTGTTGAAAGTCATAAACAGGCATTTAGAGAAATTGAGGTGCAAGTGATTAGTTATGCACCAGTTGTGCATTGTGTTTAAATCATCTTGTAATAACGCATGATCCGAAGGGTCCTTATAAGATAATAATAATTTCACATCATCTGCATACAAAAGTATGCGATAATGGGATAGCGACGAGGAAAGGATTAAAGAATAATCGACCTAGGTGACTATCCTGGGGAACTCCAGAAGTAACAAAAACAGATTTATAAATGGCTGATCTAAGCATAACCATTTGGGTCCTACCTGTTAGATATGATGATATCCATAGAAGTTCTGTAAAGCTTTTCTTAACATTTGTTTACAATACATATGAGTTCTGTTATCAACATTATTGGGTTTTAAGGTTTTTGTATTTGATAAGCAAAGTGAAGCTATGCTGACAGTGCTGATCGCAAAATGAAGCTTTTGCCTAAAATTGCTTATATCGCAGATCTCACTGTGGCGAATGCGGATTGTTTACAAATGTTTTATAGGCATAAGATCGATGCATTGAAAACGCATGTTATTTATAAGAATCTATTTTGTCTGAAAAAGATTTGTGTGGGAACGATATTGAAATATGAGTATTAGAGAATTTGTGATAACGGATATGTTACTCCCCCACCACTTAGATAAAAGCTTGTCCTCAAGCGTTCATATTTGGATATAGTTGTGGTATTGGGTTTTCAATTTATATTGTTTCTTTTGCTTCTATTGGATTTTCAATTGTGATTATTTCTGTGGGTATTTCATTTTTTCCGTTAATGTGAGTGTTTTGACATTTCTTATGTTTTGTTATAAGATATTTGATTACAATATTTTTGGTTATTTGTATATACTTATACTTATACAAGTAAATTATGCCGATTATAACTGTTGAAAATAGCCAACGTATACATACTTATAAATCGCTATACCCAATGGTCTATTAATTTCACTACTGCGTATTTTATTCTTCGACCAACCCTCTGCAACTATATTTCTATAACGAATAGGTTATGGGAATATAAATATTTGTTTTATTCGAATCCTCTGAAATGCACACTGAGCAAAATGAATAGCTTATACCAAATCGAGAAGCTGGATGAAGTGAATTACGAATCCTGAAGCATACAGATGCGCACCGTTTTGGTACATGCTGGATTATGGAACTTGGCATCGGGTGCATTAAGGCAGGAGGACGCTGGTGAGCTTTACGACTTTATTGGCTACGATAGCAAGGCTTTGGATACAATCACACTAAGAGTCAAGGTATCGCAACTGGTGTATATTAAGAATTGCGAAACATCATTTGCGGCATGGACAAAGTTGAAGTCGGTGCATCAGTTGAGTGGACCGGTACGAGAGGTGACACTTTATATGAAGTTGTTAGGTATCAAAATGTCGCCAGGACAAAGCATAAGCAGTCACATGAACGCTTTTTAGGAGACGTCGGATCAGCTAGCTGCAGTAGGAGTAGAGATGAGCGAAAAGCTACGAGCGAATATCTTACTATACAGTCTCCCAAAGGAATACGAAAATTTCGTTGTGGCAATTGAGGCTCGCGACACGATGCCGGAATTCGAAATACTTTGCATAAAAATACAGGAAGAAGGACAAAGAAGATCAGCTGATGAATGAGACAGAGAACCATCGCAGGCATTAACGGCATGCAGCACGAAAGGGGGTCAACACTGGCAGTACTGATGAATGTAACAGCGGTGAGGACTTCTTAAGTGCAGAAGAAGAACCGCATCCGCGCATTGGTCCAGAAAGACCTTAAATAATTCGCACTGGCAAAAGTGGTCGTCCCACAAAGCAATACAATATACTGGGTGCTGCGGTAAACCAAGATGTCTTCATACCAGCGACCTATGAGGAAGCCATTGGCTGCACAGACGCTATTCTGTGGCGTGAGGCAATGAATAAAAATTATAACACATTGATTAAGATCAAACGTGGGAGTTGCAACAGTTGCCAACAAGTCAGCGAGCTGTAGGATGTAAATGGGTCTATAGTGTCAAACGTGATGTCGATGGCTAAGTTGAACGCTACAAGGCAATGTTTGTAGCTAATGGTAGTTCACAGGAATAAGGCATTAACTACAAGGAAACCTCCTCATCCGTGTGCAGACTTGAGAGTGTTCGCCTAATATTAGCTTTACCTGCGGAACAAAAGTTTTATTTACATCAGATGGATGTCTGCACTGCTTATCTGAACAGTGACCTTACAGAAACTGTATATATAAGACAGCACTTTGGATTCAAAAATGCAGATCAACAACTTAGGGCATTATTTAAAAAAAAACAATATATGGGCTTAAACAGGCAGGAAGAGAGTGGAACGCCATGCTGGTTGGAGTGTTACGGAATATTGGCTTTATTCCATGTAGCAATGAGCCGTGTATATACAAAAATGAAAGCTTGAAAAATTTGGCACACAAATTGGTCTATGCGGATGACATGATCATCGCATGCAAAGATGAAAATGACCCTTTGGACCCATGACATCAAGAGGCTTGTCATAATATGTCACTCAATTAATGGCGAACTAATGTGGGTAGGATTGTCAACACGACCGGACATCATTAACTCAGTCACAAAGCTAGCTCAACGAAATCAGGATCCGCATATAGAGCATATGACGGCTGTTAAGCATGTGATAAAATATCTTGCAGGGACCCAGAATCATAAGCTACACTACCAAGAGTGTAAGCAGCAATTTACGGGATATGTGGACGCATACTGGGCTGGTGATCAAACAGATCGCAAATTATAGACAGGCTATGCATACTACTTGGCTGGCGGTCCTGTGTCATGGAAATCAGAAAGACAACAAAGCGTTGCCCTCAGTAGCACCGAAGCGGAGTACATAGCTGTTGAAATTGGTTATATCAAGATATTACAACGTTTCTATATGGAGACAACTTGAGAGCACAAAAATTGGCAGAGAACCCGGTACTCAAGAGAAAAGTACGTAGATATCAGGTATCACTTTGTTAGGGATGTAATCAAGGAAGGGCTGATTAAATTGAATTATCTGTCTACCGACAACATGATTGCAAATACATTAACAAATAATTTGCAGAAACAAAAACATGTTAAATTTACTAACAAATTATGTTTAAAGTAAGAATGTCTACATTGCGGCAGGGTGTTGAAAATAGCCTATGTATAAATGTAACAATGAATGTTTATTCAGTGTATATAAAGATAATGTGTTGAACAGAATAATAATAATAATGTTGATTGAAATTAAGGATTGACTCTCACAACTTTAAAACGCGTTGGCTACTTTTCAACTTTTAGCCCTGCTGCGTACGTCTTGCTTCTTCGCTTATTATATTCAACTGCTCTTTTACTCTCTCTAGTGTAGCCACACCGCCCGCTTATTTCTTTAGGGATGCCACACTGTTTGGTGCATGCCACAGTGCCACTCTACATATATATTTATTAATCGCTGTACACATGTTTATATACCGATACTTTTATGCTTATGTTTAACACTGTCTTAGAGCGATAGAATACAAACTTGTACTATGAATTTCACAAGAATTTAGTTGCGAATAAAACTTGAAGTCGAATGGTCTATTATTTTCACTACTGGGTATTTTATTCTTTCACGAACCGTCTGCAACTCTTTTTCTATAACAAATAATAAAGATAATGATTAATGTAGTTATTAATATGTTTTTATACTCTCTGCAAGAGTATATTGGGTTTGTGCAAAAGTATGTAACAGGTAGAAGGAGGCGTGGCAGACCCCATAAAGTATATATATTCTTGATCAGCATCACAAGCCGAGTCGATATAGCCATGTCCGTCTGTCCGTCTGTCTGTCTGTCCGTATGAACAAACAGATTTCAGAGATGGTAAGAGCTACAAGTTCGAGCTTGGGTCAAACGATCACATATTTACTCAGTCAATACAAGAATCTTTTTCGATGTCACTCCCATTCGCCCCTAATGAGCAAAAAAACTAGACACACCTCGGAAAAAATTGGTGTTTTCGGCAAATATCTCAGTAACTGAATAAATAGACATCAAGACTTATTTGGTTGAGCACAAAAATTTAACTAGCTTTATTTCTTAAAATCCTAGGCCTTATATAGCTACAAAATTACACCGGAGCACAGCTCTCCTTTAATATGTACCCCACGCACAGTATAGAGCGTGGTTTTATATTTGGTTGTATTTTTATCTTAGGATTCGTTGCCAAGCATGGAAACGTGTCGCAAACATAGATAGACAAATATATTCTTAGATTAGAAATTTTGGGCTTACATAGTTTCTTATAACAATCGTTCCGGTGTTCTAGTTTCATTGCCTAATATGTTCAGGCTTGAACATCGACAAAGAACAGTTGAGGATAAGAAAAAATTTATTTAACTCGAAAAAATAAAGTAAATAATAACATTATAAAATTCTTTTTGTTTAAATGGATGAAAGATTCACTTATGCAATGTTATGATTCTTTTGATATCTAAAAAAAACAAGAAAGAAAAGTACAGTCGAGCGCGCCCGACCGTATAATACTCTCTGCATTTGTCCCGATTAAATTATTAAAATCGGTATCGAAATATTACAATGTGAATTACTTGCATTGAAACATTGAAACAAAAACAATCTTATGCTTACACACATCTGTTTGTTTGAATTCGAATACACATACGTTTGGCAATATGTATATGATGCAAATATGTATGTATGTATGTGTGTATTCGGCGCAGCCAGCGTCCGCGGGCAGCGCTGCCGACACACAGGCAGCGAAAACGTTCGAACATGTGGTTGTGTGTTTCTATCTCGCTTGCACCTATGGGTTGGTATTGCGTTCAATTATCAATAATGTAACGCTTCTAGTTTTCTTGTTTATAGTCCGATTTTAATGCGCCTTTCAGTATAGTTTAATATAGTTAGTCTCCACACGAATTATATAATTACAATACTGTACGATACGAACAAGTTCGCCAAAAACGGCATTGAAGGTTCCGGACTTTTTTATTAAATGTAGGAAAAGTGGGAGTGGCAGTCCAAAATTTTAAATGGCAATGCAGCTATGCTGTCGCTAGGAACCTTCATACCCAAATTATTGATTGTAGGTGCAATAGTTACTGAGATATTTGCCGAAAACACCATTTTTTTCGAGGTGTGTCCCGTTTTTTGCTTATTGTGGACGAATGGGGCGTGGCATCGAAAAAAAAAAGGTTCTTGTATTGACTGACTAAATATGTGATCGTTTGACACCAAGCTCGAACTTGTAGCTCTTACCATCTCTGAAATCTGTTTGTTCATACGGACGGACAGACAGACAGACAGACGGACAGACGGGCATGGGTATATCGACTCGGCTTGTGATGCTGATCAAGAATATATATACTTTATATATACTTTATACTCTTGCAGAGAGTATAAAAAACAACAGCTGGAATTGTGTACACTTTATCTTCAGTTTTCCAATCCTTATTCCGGTCCAAAGGCGTTTGCTTGGATCTATATTCGAAATAGAAAGGGTAATTAAAACAAATGTAATTAGAAGTAAAGTACAGTTGGATTCTCCCGATCGTAAGATACTCCGTGAAGAATGTCAATTGGTACGACACCCGTTCAAGTAAGATTTAATGAACTTAAATTATTTTGATAGAACCACTGAAATAAAGTGTTAACAATTTTGCCCACAAAACAACTACGGAAAGAAAACTGAGCTAAATTAATTAATTACAAACGTAAAAATTAAACAAGTAAGAAAGTATACAGTCGACCGAGCGGACTGTAAGAGACCCCGTACTCCCATAGTAGAGCGCATTTATATGTAATTTAAATTAAAATTTTAAAATGAAATTTAACAAATTAAAAGTTTATATTTACATTTTGAATTGAAATTAAAAAAATTAAATTAACGATTCCAGAATGTGCTGCAATTCTACCAGTTGCATCACGCTCCACTTTTATTAACCTTCCGATTATCTGCATTTATATGTTATAAGTTTTATACCCGTTACTTGTAGAGTAAAAGGGTATATTGTAATCGTTGGAATGTATGTAACAGGCAGAAGGAGGCGTGGCAGACCCCATAAAGTATATATATTCTTGATCAGCATCAATATCCGAGTCGATATAGCCATGTCCGTCTCAAAAGGATTTCAGAGACTATAAGAGCTAGATAGATGGTAGTGGTCGCAAATGAAAGGTACAATACCCAAGCAGTACAAGTTTGTTTTTGTTTTTTGGCACGCCCACTTTAAGGCGTTCTATCTTCATATAAAGGTAAATGTACAGGTAAAACTAGAATGTTTAAGTACAGAAAACTTTTTTGTTAGCTATGCTATCTGAACCAAATTTACACAGAAAGTACATGTACTGACCAAGTTTGATCCAAATCGAACTACTATATCGTATAGCTCCCATAGGAACGATCGGTCGAAAATATGCTCTAAACATGAATTTGTATGAAAATATATCCATGTTCGTCTGTCCGTCTGTCCGTATGAACAAACAGATTTCAGAGATGGTAAGAGCTACATGTTCGAGCTTGGTGTCAAACGATCACATATTTAGTCAGTCAATACAAGAATCTTTTTTTTTCGATGATACGCCCCATTCGCCCACAATAAGCAAAAAACTAGACACACCTCGTGAAAAATTTGTGTTTTTGGCAAATATCTCAGTAACTATGGCACTTAGGAACATCAATTCTGGTACGGAAGTTCCTAGCGACAGCATAGTTGCATTTCTATTTAAAATTTTGGACTGCCACGCCCACTTTTTCCACAGTTGATAAAATATTGATAAATCTGCAAGAGTATTTTGGGTTTGCGCAAAGTATGTAACAGGCAGATGTAGGCGTGGCAGACCCCATAAAGTATATATATTCTTGATCAGCATCATAAGCCGAGCCGATATAGCCATGTCTGTCTGTCCGTATGAACAAATATATTTCAGAGATGGTAAGAGCTACATGTTCGAGCTTGGTGTCAAAGGATTACATATTTAGTCAGTCAATACAAGAATCTTTTTTTTTCGATGCCACGCCACATTCGCCAACAATAAGCAAAAAACTAGACACACCTCGGCAAAAATCGGTGTTTTCGGCGAATATCTCAGTAACTATTGCACCTAGAATCAATAATTTGGGTATGAAGGTTCCTAGCGACAGCATAGCTGCATTGCCATTTACAATTTTGGACTGCCACTCCCACTTTTCCCACATTTGATAAAAAAGTCTTCAAAGTTCAATGCCGTTTTCAGCGAACTTGCTTGTATCGTACAGTATTGTAGTTTTTAATTCGTGTGGAGACTAACTATATTAAATTATCCTGAAAGGCACATTAAAATCGGACTATATACAAGAGAACTAAAGGCGTTACAATATTGATAGTTGAAAGCAATATCAACCCATTGGTGCAAGCGAGACAGAAACACACAAGCACATGTTCAAACGTTTTCGCTGCCTGCGTAGTGGCAGCGCTGCCCGCGGACGCTGTCTGCGCCGAATACCCACATACATACATATATGCATCATACATATATTGTCAAACTTATGTGTATTCGCATACAAACAAATAGATGTTTCTTTGAATATGCTTAGATTGATTCTGTTTCAACGTGTTTTAATGCAAGTACTACACATTGTAATATCTGGATACCGATTTTAGTAATATAATCGGGAACAAATGCAGAGAGTATTATACGGTCTGGCGTGCTCGACTGTACTTTTCTTTCTTGTTTATTTAAGAAAAATAAATGAAACGGCTGTCTGTGCCGAGATTCGAACCGTAGACCTTATATTCAAGTACAAACAAGAAATAATGCTATAGTCGCCTCGCGACTTTACTAAGATTCAATATGTTATTAGCAATGGTGATAGATAAGATATCTTGTTTTTTAATTATTTATTGTCTGACTATTAACAGTCGACAAAAAAAGAAAAATGAATTAAATTAATGTAATTAAGTATAAGAAAATAATTAAAAGTAAGATTTACATTAAATTTAAAAGCAAAAGGGAGAAAAAAAGGTTTGAAATTGACATTATAATTAAATTTAAGTTTAATTAATGAACTTTACTTACTGGGGAAGCATTAAAAAAAATAAAAAACATTAAGAAACGTTGGTCCAACATTCGTTGAAAGGGTTAGGAAAACCCCAGAAAAACACTAACCAGACCAACCAAAAAAAATTAATTAAAATTTAAGTCAAATGTCAGTAACGCGTTGATTAACGGTAAGGCACGCGATTAGATATGTAGGAGAGAAGTGATATTCTAACTGTTGATAAAGAAGTGGCTCCACACCCTACATGAGAAAGGCTGTTATAGTTAATACATAGGATACGAAACGGATTATGTAAAGCATAATTCGTGGTACAACGTTGAAGGGACAAAGGAAGAAAGTTTCTAGTATTTCGGATCGGAACAGCAAATCTAATTTGGCTTATTAGATACGAGAAATCTATCTGACCATTAATTAGTTTATGTAAGAAAACTACACCAAGCATGGTTCTACGATCCGAAAGGGAAGGAAGGTTAATCAATAAAAGTCTACTACGATACGAATGTAGTCTAATATTAGTATTCCAGCTAAGGCCCCTAAGGGCAAACAGAAGAAATTGTTTTTGTACAGATTCTAATCTGTCCTGATGAATCATGTATTGGGGAGACCATACACACAATCCATATTCAAGAATAGGGCGTACAAGTGAAGTATAAAGAGTTTTTGTTAGGTGGGGGTCGTCGAATTCCTTAGACCACCGCTTTATGAAACCCAAGACACCGAATGCTCGATTAGCAACAGAAGAGATGTGCTTATCAAACTTTAGTTTTGGATCGAAAAGGATACCCTAATCATTAACCGACTCTATTCTTTGAAGAGGCTTGCCGTCGAAAAAGTAGTTACTATAGGTAGGTATTCGCCTACTATTATAGGACATTACGTTACATTTACTAATATTGAGATGTAGTAAGTTAACTTTACACCAGGCTTGAAGTGCGTTGAGATTACTTTGTAGACCGTAACTCAGGCAAGAGTCAGTTCGTGACAAACAAAGTTGCACATCATCGGCATACATCAGAACCCGGGAACTAGAAATCGCTGAAGGCAAATCATTAATGAATAGTGAAAAAAGTAAAGGCCCAAGATGGCTTCCTTGAGGAACCCCCGAGGTAACACGCACGGGCTTGGATAACGTGCCATTAAAATTAACTTTTTGAGTTCTAGAACATAAATAGTTCGCAATCCAAAGAATTAATTTATCTGGAAATCCAAGCAAATTAAGTTTATGTATTAAAAGACAATGATTAACGGTATCAAAAGGCTTGCTAAAATCAGTGTAAATGACATCTGTTTGCAATTTATTTTAAAACCCCTGTATAACAATGGAAGTAAATTCTAATAAGTTAGTGGTAGTAGATCTATATTTCATAAAACCGTGCTGGCAAGGTGAAACAATAGATCTACAAAGATGTTGCAATTGAGAAGTTATTATTAATTTCTCAAAAGTTTTAGGAATTGCAGACAACTTTGAGATACCCCTATAGTTACAAGTGTCAGATTTAGTACCCTTTTTATGAAGGGGAATAATAAAAGATGATTTCCAAATTTCAGGAAAGCAGCACGACTCAACAGACAAATTAAATAATGTATACAAAGGTTTCAAGAGTTGGTCGGCAAAGTTTCTGAGCACGCAACCAGGAACTCCATCCGGGCCCGGGGAAAGAACAGGTTTAACAGCCTTTAGATCACTCAAAAGCGATTCTTTAGTGATCAATGGCATAAAATTACAATTAGAAGCATTTACACGGTAAGGATAAGGCAAGTTTAGATTATTTTAATGAATACAATAAGTTGATTGGAAAAAACCAGCAAATAAATCGGCTATAGCCTGATCAGAGTTAGCAGTCTTATTTTCAAAGACCATTGAGGAAGGAAGTGTTGATGATTTGCGCTTCGCATTAACGAAGTTATAAAAAACTACTTCGAAACTGCTGACCACAGCTTCTAAAATAATTCCGATAGCACAGGCTGTTCAAGGCAGAGAAATCAGATCGAGCAATTACATAACGAGAGAGATCCAGGGAAGAGCCAGATTCCCTGAATTTCTTATAAAATTTAGATTTAATGTTTTTTAAACGTGTCAATTCACGTGTAAACCAAATCGGGTTTTTAGAGATACTAGGAACACAAGATGGAACACAAAGTTCAAATAAATTATTTAGAGTAAGATAAAAAAATGCAACTGCTTCATCCATATCCCTGCACTTGAACGGCCATGACCAGTCAGTCTGGGATAAAAGCTGATTTAACTTATTAAAATCAGCCTTCCGAAACTGGCGAATACGCTTGCTGGGTCTAGAGCTGGACTTACCCAAATCCATCAACAATTCCAAAGTCGGGTGATATTGATCTTCAGGAATGGAAAGGGGAGCAATACGGGAAACAGATGGAAATGATGAGTCTAATACAAAAATAAGATCAAGCATCTTATTTAAAGAAATGGGAATATTTGAGATAGAGAAATCCCAAATAAATGATCAAGGAAATCACTCTGCGTCGTGGGAGTCAATATAGCAGAGCCTGGAGTGGATAACCAAGTAGTTCCTGCAATAATAAAATCACCCAGAACCACGAGGATATCCCGATCGGAAATTAGAGAAGAAACAGATTTGATAGCTAGGAAATGTTCAAAATAAACAGAACTATCAGAAGAAGGAGGAATATAAGAGCAAGTAATAAAAATGGAAACATTGAAAATATAAATCTTTATCGCAATAAATTCTAAATCAGTAGATATACTAAGATTAACTACTTCAGAGGAAAGATCAGCATTAACATCAATCAGAACACCACCACCACGACGAGAAGTGCGATCCTTTCTAAAAAGGGAAAATTATCGCAGAATATTTCTGTATTAAGAATGTCAGGCCTTAACCAAGTTTCAGTAAAGGAAGAGAAACACTAGAAAAGTAAAGGTTGCTAAGTTTGCTACAAAGACCTCTCACATTCTGATAGGCAAGCGAGAGGGAGGAGTTTAGTTTTTTTTGTTAGAAGAGTTTAGTTGGTTAGACGAAGATAATGAAGATAGATCAATCGGAGTCCGATTTCTTTTTTTGGCAGTATATTCTTTCACCACTAAGTGGTCCGGCCAGAACTCTTTGCAGCATATTTTGTTAAATTGTTCGGACGGAACACTTATTAGACCCCGTACTCTAAAAAAGAGTATAGGGGTCTATTAGGTTTGTCAGAAGCGAAATGTGCGTAACAGGCAGAAGGAGGCGTGGCCGACCCCATAAAGTATATATATTCTAGATCAGCATCAACAGCCGAGTCGATATAGCAATGTCCGTCTGTCTGTCTGTCCGTCCGTCCGTATGAACACCTGGATCTTTTAAACTACAAAAGCTAGAGATACCAAATTTGGAATGAAAGTCCGTTATCTTCGCGAGCAGATCAAGTTTATTTCAAATTGTTGCCACAACCTTACCGCCCCCGCTATTCTGAAAGTGGCATCATCATACTACCTTTAACAAAAGAGCTACTGCGTTAGAAAGTTTGTTATTTAACTGCAATATCACTTACGCGCGAGAGCGAGACAGAAACATACAAACACATGTTCGAACGTTCTCGATGCTTGTGTGGCGACAGCGCTGCCGGCAGACGCTGGACGCGCCGAATACACACATACATACATACATGCATACATATAATTTCAAACGAATGTGTGTTTGTATGAATAATATGTAAATGCTGATTATCGGTGAATTCTTGAAAGTGGCGCGTGGTGCAACTGATAGAGTTGCGGCAATACGAATTGTTAATTTAATTTTTTTAAATTTCAATTCAAAATGTACATATAAAATTAAAATTTTTATATTTCATTCGAAAATTTGAATTTAAATTGAATACAATTGCGCACTTCTATGGGAGTACGGGGTCTTTTACAGTCGGCTCGATCGACTGAAGCCTTTCTTACTTGTTTCATAACTGATTCAGTTTACATTTTACTGAAATGTTAATGTTAATTAAGAGTGAAGATATTTGTATGCGATGATTATGGTATGTCAATCGATAGCTACTATACTACAAGGTCCATCACTAAAGAAGGCTTCATCTTGATGAAACGATATCGTCCAAGATATTTGGGCTTGAGCTTTAGCTCACCATCTAGCTGCGTTCTCTTTATAGCGACAAGATCTCCGACTTTATACATAGATGCAGGCTTACGTCTTAGGTTTTACGTATTCTTATTTTCGCTCTGTAAATAAAATTTTTTGGTTTTTAGCGTTTTTTCTGAGTTTATCCCGATAATCCGTAAACATCTGTATCATCTTATGGTCGATGATTTGTTTCAGTCCGACATATTCCATTGTTATCTGGATGATTCGGATGTAAGTTGAGATGGTTTGCTGCGCCTTATTCAATAACGTATACCATATGCTCGGATATTCGATTGAAAGCTTGGCCAAAACTGGTATGATTATAGCGTTGAGAGTTCAATTTGGACATTTGCACGTCGAAGTCTGGTAGTAACAGCATGATGTTGTATGTTTTCAGTTTTGCAGTATTTTTCGAGTTCGTCAGAAATGAACGCCGCGCCACGATCAGATACAATCTGCACTGGGTTTTCAAAGATTGAACTCTGCGTCTGCAACCGTGTTATCACTTCGCTGCCAGCTGTCGTCTTGGTTTGGTACAGCCAACAAAACTTTGTAAATCCGTTGATAACTGTCAGGATGTGTTTATACTGACGAAGTGTAGACTCCATAGGGCCAAGAAAATCGATGTGCATGCAATGGCATTTCTTCTTTTGGTAGTGGATTAGTTTCTTCTTCTTTCCTTCCCAGTTTCCGGATTAGGACAATACATGGAATACAGCATCTCAGCTGCTGTTGAATTTTTTCATCTAGTTTTGAAATATAGTTTTCATTGTATTCTTTGATGTTCTTCGTTTTTTAACAGAGAAGTGTCTTTTTTCATGCACCCTCTTTATGACTTCACGTTGAAATGTTGATGGAACTACTATAAGCTCGTTCTCGTCGACCAATTTGTGTAGAAGACCAGATTTCATAAAGTAGTTGTTGTGAATCGTTTTTTCAGCAAGAACGTCTGTAATGGCTTTGATCTCATTGCCCTGAGTTTGTAGTTGCTTCAACTTACTGTATAAGCTGTCCTCGGATATCTTCATTTCAGGGTATCACTTTCGCCTAGACAAAATTTCGTACTCCCATTTAAAAAAATTAAAATATATTTACGTTTTGAATTGAAATTTAAAAATATAATACCAAAGATTTTCAACTGTCTATTTTCGAACCTGCCACCCCAGACGAGTGTGCTGCACAGTTGCACCACTCCCCATTTAATGAACCTTTCGATTATTTGCCTCTATATGTTATAAATTTTTGTGATATAAGAAAAATAAACTAAACGACTGTCTGTGCCGAGATTCGAACCATAGATATTGTGTTTTACTTTCGTTGAATTATTAGGCCGATCAATAATGTAGGTAAACATAGAGTTATCTCTTCTTTTTCTACCACATGTACATGAATTACAATTATTGAAAATAGTATTTGCAGAGGAGATAGTAGTTTTTACAATTTGCGGGGTCATTAAGGGGAGTGGCAACAATTTGAAATAAACATAAGTACGTCCGCTCTTACAAGAAAGAAAAGTAGTCAAGCACGCCCGGCTTTATAATACTGCCTGGTTTTATTCCCGATTAAATTAATTAAATCGGTATTCATTAAAACAAAAACAATCTAAGCATAATCAAACATACATATGTATGTACATATGAACATAAATATGTATGTTTGTTTGCATGCAAATACACAAACGTTTGAAATTATATGTATGCCATATATGTATGTATGTGTGAATTCGGCGCGGCCAGCATCTGCAGCATCGGCAGCGCTGTCGCCACACAAGCATCGAGAACGTTCGAACATATGTTTGTATGTTTCTGTCTCGCTCTCGTGCGTTCATTGCAGTTAAATAACTTAAACTTTGTAACGTGGTTGTTCTTTTGTTAAAAGTAGTATTTTGATGCCGCTTTCACAATAGTTTGATATGATATGTTTCCAAACGAATGTTCAATTACACCACTGAACTATTTATTTAAATAAATGCCTTAAAAACGGCATTAAAGTTTGAAAGTTTTTACCTGTTATGAGAAAAGGGGCGTGGCAGCTCAAAAGGCTGTCACTAGGAACCTGCATACCGGAATTGGTGTTTCTAAGTGCCATATTTACTGAGATATTGGCCTAAAACATAATTTTTTCAGAGGTGTTATTGGTTTTTTGCTCATTGCGGGGGCGGCAGAGGCCGTGGCAAAAATTTGAAATAAACTTAACCTGCCTGACCTAATAACGGACTTTCATTCTAAATTTGGTGGCTCTAGCTTTTGTAGTTTAAAAGATCCAGGTGTTCATACGGACGGACGGACAGACAGACGGACAGACGGACATTGCTATATCGACTCGGCTGTTGATGCTGATCAAGAATATATATACTTTATGGGGTCGGCCACGCCTCCTTCTGCCTGTTACGCACATTTCGCTTCTGACAAACCTAATAGACCCCTATACTCTTTTTTAGAGTACGGGGTCTAATTTGACCCAATAAAGTATATATATTCTTGATCAGCATCAACAGCCGAGTCGATAAATGTCCGTCTGTCCGTCTGTCTGTCCGTCCGTATGAACACCTGGATCTTTTAAACTACAAAAGCTAGAGCCACCAAATTTATAATGAAAGTCCGTTATTAACCCAGGCAGGTTAAGTTTATTTCAAATTTTGCCACGCCCCTTACCGCCCCCCGCAATGAGCAAAAACCAGACACACCTCGAAAAAATTTAGTTTTAGGCCAATAACTCAGTAACTATGGCACTTAGGAACACCATTTCTGGTAAACAGGTTGCTAGAGACATCCTTAATGCAATGTCATTAAAAATTTTGAGCTGCCACGCCCCTTTCCCCACATCAGCTAAAAAACTTTTACGCTTTAATGCCGTTTTTAAGGCATTTATTCATATAGTAGAGTGTTGTAATTCAACATTCGTATAGAGACATATAAAATCAAACTATTCTGAAAGCGGCATCAACATACTACCTTTAACAAAAGAACTACAGCGTTACAAAGTTTGTTATTTAACTGCAATATCACTTACGGGCGAGAGCGAGACAGAAATATACAAACACATGTTCGAACGTTTTCGATGCTTGTGTGGCGACAGCGCTGCCGGCAGACGCTGGCCGCGCCGAATACACACATACATACATACATGCATACATATAATTTCAAACGAATGTGTGTTTGTATGAATAATATGTAAATGCTGATTATCGGAGAATTCTTGAAAGTGGCGCGTGGTGCAACTGATAGAGTTGCGGCAATGCGAATTGTTAATTTAATTTGTTTTAATTTCAATTCAAAATGTACATATAAAATTAAAATTTTTAAATTTCATTCAAAAATTTAAATTTAAATTGAATACAATTGCGCACTTCTATGGGAGTACGGGGTCTTTTACAGTCGGCTCGATCGACTGTAGCCTTTCTTACTTGTTATTCTTCTTTTAGTTCATCGTTAATTTTCATAAATTATCTTATTTCTGATGTAGTAGTGTCAATTGTGTTAGAAATTAGTTTTCCAATTGTTATACCGTCGCAATTAATTTTGATTTCAGTTTCTTTGCAAAACGTTTCACTAAGTACTTCTTCGACATTTAAAATTCATCAGATACTACAAGATATACAACTTCAAACTCTGTCCATCAATTTTTATTATGTTTTTAAACGAACTGAACGCATTGACTCTATTTCGGTTACCAATCCGACAAGAAATATATTTACTTCAATTAAATTTGGGACATTAATGTTTTAAGTACGCACGTTTATTTATAATGTTATATTTGCTTCCAGTATCCATAAGAGCTAAATATTTGTTGTTATTAACATGCATTTCTTTGCACATACACATATGCTCAGCAGTAACATTACGCGTGTTGCTTGTCGTCGTATCAAGCTCACTGTTCTTTTTCATCGGGCCGTTTTTTTAAATGTGACCGAAATCATTGCACTTAAAACATTTTCGTCTTTTATTTTTATACTCTCTGCAAGAGTACACGAGGTGTGTTCGAAAAGTATCGCGAATTTTGTATATTTTCAAAAATCATTTATTTATTCCTGAATATCTATTTTGTCCACTTCAAAGTAATCCCCATGGGATATTATACACTTGTGCCAACTTTTTTTTTTACAATCTTCGAAGCACTTCAAAAAGTCTTTTTTTTGTATCTTGTTGAGCTCCTCATTGGTGCAAGCGAGATAGAAACACACAAGCACATTTTCGAACGTTTTCGCTGCCTGTGTTGCGGCAGAGCTGCTCGCGGACGCTGGCCGCGCAAAATACACACATACATATATATGGGCATCATATATTGTCAAACTTATGTGTATTCGAATGCAAACAAACAGATGTATGTTTGTTTATGCTTTGATTGTTTTTCGTTCAAAGTATTTTAATGCAAGTACTACACATTGTAATATCTCGATACCGATTTTAATAATTTAATCGGGAAAAACGCAGAGGATATTATACGGTCGGGCGCGGTCGACTGTAATTTTCTTTCTTGATAAAAATTTAATTGGGAATAAAATGCAGAGAGTATGATACGGTCGGGCGTGATCGACTGTACTTTTCTTTATTGTTGTTCTCACATTTATCGGATGTATGTCATTTAGCATGTATGTATGTCCTTTCTGCTATTTATTTTTCACGAAATCTTTTTTGTTTGAATTATTTTCCGGTTTTTTCCGAACCACGTTTTTCGAGAATTTTGTATAACACTTAAACTTGTCTTTAAATTCTTTTAGATTTTTAGCAATTTAAAGAATTGTTTTATTTATGTTTAAGTCATTAATTATAACCTACTGCATAAGTGCGTCATTTTCAATATTTCCGCTTGAAGCCAGCTCCTTCATTTTTAGAAAATATTCTTGTACATTTTCGTTCCGATTAATTTTTCGTTTAGCCATCATAGTATACAACTGTGCGATTTTTAATTGAGTCTCAAATTTAATAATAAGTGAGTCTTTTAGCATTTCCCAATTTTTAATGCCACGTTCCCTTATTATGTCTACCTTCTTGCAAGTCCTTTTAATGATATTTAAAAATATATGTTTGCTTTTCGTCCCACTGCATAATTGATGCCATCTCATCAAAATAATTTACCCAAACTCTAACCGATAAAGAGTCATCACCACAAAAAGATTGTATAGAGTCCTCAATATCGCGAAAACCTAACGAAAATGTGTGAGAATTTTTACATTTTTTACTGGAGCATTATCAATATTAAGTGCCATTGCTGTAGAATATGGGCGTACGTTGATGCCAAGCGGAACTTCATTTACTGCAGCTGTTCTGAACGCGCTACCATTTACAATGCTTGCACTGCACTGTGGTTCCGCCCATAGGCCAAAATTAGAAAAGGTCATCGCAAGATATTGAAAAAAATGCACACTATTTATCTCACAAGTGTCCCTTCTTAAAAAGTGTGAAAAATCGAAAACTAATTAAATTAAAACAAATTGCAAGTTCTTAAACATTACAATTTATTTGTTGGACTTAGCAATCGCGGAAAGGCTTGGCAGCGTGTGTGTGGCTAATGCGAGACGAAAATACGGACTAACTGCCCGCTCGTGACCGATGTACTGCCGAATACAAATCAAACTTACATGTTAGCTTAAGTATAAGAGATTCTATGCTTACATTATAGGCTACTACATTAGGTTCAATTCATTACTTAGGCTAATACTTCATTTTCTTTGCTTATGCTAACTACTTCTATTCATGATCCAACATTCCGGCCACCTTGCAGGGATCGCCTTTAATCCCTTGGTAGCCCTGGCACCTGGTCTGCAGCATGAGAGGTGCGCTCCGAGAAATGAGTCTCCACACCATCCTTCGTTCCGCGAAGAGCTCAAGGCTGCACTGCTTTCGGCAGAATGAGTCCAGGAACTCCTTCCCCAGGTTCCTTTCGAAAATACGTCGCCTTCTTCGGGTAACGCTGGACTGGTATTCCACGTCGAGCGAATAAGCTGTTCAATGTGAGAGGAGCATTAGTGGGCACGTTTGCTATACATTCAAGAGGAACAGCCTTTGGTGCAAAACACACGAACACCGCAATATACACTTTTAGCGGGGCTCGTCCTCTTATCCATATGAAGCAAATCAAAGAGACACCTTCACAAATCAACGAGATTCGTCTTCCAAATTCGTCTGACTTTGCAATATATAGAGTCAGAGATGGCAAACCTGCTAAGCAAACGAGCAACGAGTGTTCTTTTGAACCTGGAGGCCAATGTCTTTTAGACTTGCAACGAAACCAAATAAGCTGAACGAGTTTCTGAACGTCACACCCTCTTGACGACAAATCGGCTGGATTTGATGATGTTGGTCCATGTCTCCAAGATACATTATTGGCCATCCCTTTGAGGGCTGCAACTCAATTGGATACAAGTGTTGCGAGTAATGAAGGGGAAGTATCCATACAATGTAGTGCGGTTTCTGAATCATTCGAGGAACTCGCACTCTCGGTTCGACATCGGTCCAACGCGTACATCTGGGCTAACATACACGCGAAAGATTCTAGCAATGTTTTTCGCTTGGTGGGACTTAATTTGGCGAAGCTACCAACCAAGTGATACCGAACAGTATGCAGACTTGATGTCCACCTCATGCCAAGCGATCTTGTCGAATCGGCATCATTGGAAATACAAATTTTCTCATTTCCGCCTTCTTCCAAATACTTTAGAATGGTTTGAAAACCATTTTGCCAATTCAAATTCGCCCGTTATGTAATCTGCCGTGAGGGCAGGTCGGTTCAGACATAACCTACAAAGAGAATGAACTATATCCATCTGAATAGTAGGTCCCACCAGTAATTCCTTGAGAGAGTGTGACGACGTTTTCTTATACGACTCGATCACTACTACTCGAAGCTTGGTGGAACTGCAATCAGGTCTCAGGATGCACTGGTGTGAAAGGGTGTAAAGTGGTCCTGGTGGAACTTCTGTATCTGTGAAAAACATTCGACCAAATTCAAGATACCTGTTTATGAAACTCGATTATATGCTATGAACTTCCAACTTCATGAAAAGTACATTACTCTTGGCAATTTTTGACGACCCCAGCACTTTGGGATCAGTCATTACAATCAAATTGACACCAAAATGTCCAGTCGGAAATTTACGAACGCTGTCCCGAGAGCTTTGTTTGCAAACGATGTGCTCCGCAGAATAATGTGCCGAAACACTTTTCTCCGGGACAGCTTCAACCTCACAGTGTCGATCTACACTATCTTCTAAACTGACGTCTTGCCTATGTTGCATCACTGAGCAACATACTGGGCTATTGGCAAATATTTTTTTGCACCGCCCTGATGCCACCCAACCAAACATCGTCCTTTGTAGCAACGGACCACTCTTCTCCAATCTAATCTTTCCAGTACAAAGCATGTCGAAGAAGGAGTCGGCTCCCAGACTATTTGCTGGGGTTTGTGGAACTCGGGGTCGCCCGTTCAAAGCCGCAGCACATTTCGGCAATGTGTTGTAATCCAGCTGTTCCTCATACTTCGACTTCGTATGAGGATCTACCTTCGACATAACTATATGAATCAAGATTGCATTTGCGAAATCTTGCTCATCTCCAACGGACATTAGCGAACCAAAAATTGCCGATACCGAGTCAACTATTGTTCGAATTCCAACTGCCGATGGCTTGGACATCGGCTCAATGTCAAACAACTGGGCCAGAGTGTCAAAAAAGATAAGACACTTGTTGTCGTATACTCGACTTAGACTTTCTAATGCCTTCGGGTAATTCGCATCAGATACTTGGAAGGCTCTGATGGTGCCTAACGCCTCATCTTATAAGCACGATATCAAATGGTTGAATTTCTCAATATTTGACAACGAGCGATCAGACTTTACCAAGCTATTAAACAGACCGATAAATTGTCTGTATTCCGAGTGTTTACCACTAAATTTGGGCAACTTTAGTTTGGGCAAGTGAGAATGGTGAGAAGGCTGAGGCACGATTTCTGCTGCCTGATGCGCACTTAGGGCTGACGTGTATGAAGACCGTGCCAAACTACATGTTTCCTCAAGCTTTGCACGGATAGTATTGTCAGGATCTATTGCATCGATCTCTGACTTCAGAATTTAGTATGTCTAGCCGGCACTGAATCTCACATTTGCTTGGAGTTACCATTTTATTAATGAGTGAACTCCTTTGGCGCTCTATGTCGCTCTCTACTTTTTCCAATTTAACAAATAATTGACTTAAACGAGCACTAAGGCAAGTTTCCGCGTCAACTAGAACGGTGTCATTAGGGTCTGTTTTGTGTGCCATATTGACTAATTAAATTTTGACTCTATTCGAATGCACGTAAGTGTACTATATCCAACAATAATCAGCCAATCAAGAAACTTGACTGAGGAAAATAATCAAATGGTAACGTTAATCAGTTGATTAACAACAGTTGGCGTTCAATATAATTTAAGAAAAATCAGAAGATAAAAGATAATCACTGGCTAACTGAAATTCTCGCATATAAAAGAAATAACAGCAACTAACAAAATGCAAGCGTATGTAGTTAAGCGCCGACAGTTGTCAACAAAAACAAAATACCAATCTACGCAAACGCACCACCGCAACAATAATCAGCTGATTAGCGATATTCGAATTATTCGACTGCACAGTTAAAAAAAACAACAACAGGGCATGCGCAGGTAGACAAACGATGCGATCTACCAACAACAACAGCGCATGCGTTGGCAATGATGCGATCTACCAACAACAATGATGCAATGATGCGACTAAAAAGCTTGCCGTTTATCAGCGTCCGTTTGTATGTTTGCTAGCTTGTACGTTTGTATGTACGCAGCGTTGACACAAACAAAGTAAAACGAAATCAAAGCAGAGCAGAATCGAAGTAAAACACTAACAAAGTACAAGTTAACTACCGCAAGCCAAAATTCAACAGCTGTATGAATGTAAACGCGGACTGCGCTTTACTTATGTGAAAATTATGTGCAAAGGTCAAAAAACCCACCACTGAACATATGTAGATATTGGCGAATAGCGAAATTAAAGAGGAACGGCGAATGTTGCACATATGTTGCACAATGCACATATGTACACTTGCCAGAAAAAGTATGCGTACAAGCATAATGCGAAACTTTAAAGGTGTATAAATATGATTAAAACTGTTGATATGCACATACATATATATGTTTATTTGCACCAGTTATTAATTGTTTGTTTTAGTTATGTGTATAATTTAATTCGATTTGTATGTTTTGCGTCAAATAGTTTTTCAATAAATCACATATATATCAGTGCCGAAACGCAATGTCTCTAATGTGCAATAAATGGAGCAGTACTTTTCTATGAACTTTCGAATGTGTATTGTGCCGCTTCTATGCTTGCACTTTCTATATTCTCCTGCACTGACTCGTTTGGGCACTGTTACCTGATCAACATAAGAGTCGCTCTTGGGCTCAATTCTGGGTATTATCTCCAAGATGGGTGCCTTCAACTCCTGGCTGTTCAAACCCAGAATTCCAATACGGTCAACAGCTCCAGGGGAAATCCAACAACAACAATCAAAACCGACACACACAGCAAACCAAAGCCTTGAAATGTCTAATAGACCAACGAACGCGATTGAAAGTCCCTGCTCGGACGCCAATGAAAAATCGAAAACTAATTAAATTAAAACAAATTGCAAGTTCTTAAACATTACAATTTATTTGTTGGACTTAGCAATCGCGGAAAGGCTTGGCAGCGTGTGTGTGTGGCTAATGCGAGACGAAAATACGGACTAACTGCCCGCTCGTGACCGCTGTACTGCCGAATACAAATCAAACTTACATGCTAGCTTAAGTATAAGAGATTCTATGCTTACATTATAGGCTACTACATTATTTTCAATTCATTACTTAGGCTAATACTTCATTTTCTTTGCTTATGCTAACTACTTCTATTCATGATCCAACAAAGTGCAAGCCGATTTTTCCTGAAATTGTAAAGGTTCTTTCTAAAAATAGAACCAAAAGCTTGAACACGTGTTGATATTTTACGCACAGCTGCACGCTTAACGACATTATTCTGTACCAGAGTCAACTTGCAATTTGTCTGGTAATCGATTTAGTGCACATAAATTAATTATTAACAAGTAAGAAAGGCTACAGTCGATCGAGCCGACTGTAAAAGACCCCGTACTCCCATAGAAGTGCGCAATTGTATTCAATTTAAATTCAAATTTTCGAATGAAATATAAAAATTTTAATTTTATATGTACATTTTGAATTGAAATTTAAAAAAAATTAAATTAACAATTCGTATTGCCGCAACTCTATCAGTTGCACCACGCGCCACTTTCAAGAATTCACCGATAATCAGCATTTACATATTATTCATACAAACACACATTCGTTTGAAATTATATGTATGCATGTATGTATGTATGTGTGTATTCGGCGCGTCCAGCGTCTGCCGGCAGCGCTGTCGCCACACAAGCATCGAGAACGTTCGAACATGTGTTTGTATATTTCTGTCTCGCTCTCGCGCGTAAGTGATATTGCAGTTAAATAACAAACTTTCTAACGCAGTAGCTCTTTTGTTCAAGGTAGTATGTTGATGCCACTTTCAGAATAGTTTGATTTTATATGTCTCTATACGAATGTTGAATTACAACACTCTACTATATGAATAAATGCCTTAAAAACGGCATTAAAGCGTAAAAGTTTTTTAGCTGATGTGGGGAAAAGGGGCGTGGCAGCTCAAAATTTTTAATGGCATTGCATTAAGGCTGTCTCTAGCAACCTGCTTACCAGAAATGGTGTTCCTAAGTGCCATAGTTACTGAGTTATTAGCGTAAAAGTAAATTTTTTTCGAGGTGTGTCTGGTTCTTTGCTCATTGCGGGGGCGGTAAGGGGCGTGGCAACAATTTGAAATAAACTTGATCTGCTCGCGAAGATAACGGACTTTCATTCCAAATTTGGTGTCTCTAGCTTTTGTAGTTTAAAAGATCCAGGTGTTCATACGGACGGACGGACAGACGGACAGACAGACAGACGGACAGACGGACATTGCTATATCGACTCGGCTGTTGATGCTGATCTAGAATATATATACTTTATGGGGTCGGCCACGCCTCCTTCTGCCTGTTACGCACATTTCGCTTCTGACAAACCTAATAGACCCTATACTCTTTTTTAGAGTACGGGGTCTAAAAATGGATTTCGAAGTTCAAGGTCTAAGAAGTATAGACCAAAAATTAATACTACTTTAAAGTTACTTGCGGAAATTTGCGGATGTGCCTGCAATCTTTAAAATACTAACTTATTCTTCTTCTTCTTCAAAGTCAAATTTGCCCAGCAAAACCTCTGTGTCGTCTTGTTATTGTTTTGTTACATCTATTGTGTTTTTTTATACTCTCTGCAAGAGTATATTGGGTTTGTGCAAAAGTATGTAACAGGCAGAAGGAGGCGTGACAGACCCCATAAAGTATATATATTATTGATCAGCATCACAAGCCGAGTCGATAAAGCCATGTCCGTCTGTCCGTCTGTCTGTCCGTCCGTCTGTATGAACAAAAGGATCTCAGAGACTATAATAGCTAGAAAAACGATAGTGGTCGCAAATGAAAGGTACAATACCCAAGCAGTACAAGTTTGTTTTTGTTTTTTGACACGCCCACTTTAGGGCGTTTTATTTGCATATAAAGGTAAATGTACAGGTAAACGTAGAATGTTTTAGTATAGAAAACGTTTTTGTTAGCTATGAACCAAATTTACACGGAAAGTACATGTCTTTGAAGTACATGTACTGACCAAGTTTGATCCAAATCGGACAACTATATCGTATAGCTCCCATAGGGCCGATCGGTCAAAAATACGCTCCAAATATGAATAAGTATGAAAAAATTTTGAGTTAACTAAGCTAGATTAACCAAACTCACACAGAATACATCTGCCAATAATATATATATACTGACCAATTTTGATACAAATCGGACAACTATATCGTATAGCTTCCATAGGAACGATCGGTCAAAAATATGCTCTAAACATGAATTTGTATGAAAATGTTCTGTGTTTGCCAAGCTATTATATCCATCACCATTGTTAATAACAAATTGAAACTGAGTAACGGGTATCCTAAAGTCGCGAGGCGACTATAGCATTCTTTCTTGTTGTTCTTGTAACTTTTCGCCATTGCTTGTGCTAAAATTTTGTTTGTGTAAACATTATCTCGGCGCTATCTTCGTGCTCTTTCTTCTATATTTGCGCTCCCGTCGCGCTCTCATCTGTTCTACCGCGCTCTATTATTATTTTTGGTGTTGGTCGGTAATTCCGTTTTTCTTGATTTCAGTCGCCGCGCTCGCGCATTGTTTATCTTTGCGCATTAAATTTTTTTTTGTCGTAAGTAAACATCAGTAGATTGCACATTAACCCTAGCTTGTCTTCTTATTTTTTCAACTAATTTATTATTTCAACAGTGCTTATTAGCTTCTATATATTCTATTTTATTCATTGCTTATATTAATTACCTCCACTATGTTCGTCTGCTATAACTCAAATTGCCAGGCGCGAACAAACGTTAAGGTCGGTTTTGTTTGCTGGTGGCTATGTGAAAATATTTCACATGAAATATGTGCGCCTCAACGGCGGTGTAATCGACCTAATTGAGTCTAAGCTTAGAGGGATATCGAAAGAGACATTATGAGCTTCATGCGACAAACTAAAAGAGGCTTTGGGAACCTATTTGGCAGATTTAAAAGTCTGTCCAAAAGTTTTGTAGCTTTGGATAAGGAGTTTAATGACCTAAAAGTCTTAAATGATTCTCCAAAGTGTAAAAAACCAAACCTAACGAACTTTCAGTCCCTCATTACGTACCCACAACGTCCGCACCTTCACTAATAAATTTTTATCCCCATCACTAAATATAATTGTTAGTAGTGATGACAACTTTATTTTACCCATAGAAGCTGTCCCCACGTTTCCCGAAGTAATAATTCCTGATTCGCTAAGTGTCAATACTGTTGCAGTTGACGAATCTAGCAAAGAGTCTACCAGAGTTGTTGCTTCTACTGAAGTAATTACAGTGCCTGATAAAAAGACTCTTGTAGGTTTTCCACCAAAGAAACAATTATTTGTTTCCAGGCTTGCCCCTGATAGCACATCGAATGATGTAAAGGCCTTTATTCAGGCTAAATCAGAAGCCAACATTACGGTGGAAAAATTTAAGTTCTCCTATCATCGGGAAATTTCCTCGTTTAAAGTGAGTGTTCCTGCCAAATATTTTAGTACAATTTGCTGTAAAGAATTTTAGCAGGACCATTTAATAATAAAGGAGTATATAGCTGAGAAAAAAAATCGGACTCCGGTTGCACTGCCTTCTAACCCTGTCCCGGCCTCTGATTCCGGAAAAAACTAACTTCCTCCCTCTCGTTTGCCTATCATAATGTAAGAGGTCTTCGTAGTAAGCTTATCAATATATATTTAAATAGTTTTTCTTTTCCATTTCATGTTGTGGCCTTTACTTAAACATGGTTAAGGCCCGATATTCTTGAGTCTAAAATCTTTTCCAATAAATTCGCTATCTACAGAAAAGATCGTACATCCCGCCGAGGCGGTGGTGTGCTTATTGCCGTCGATGTTAACTTATCCTCGGAAGAAGTAACAATCGATGACTCATTGGATATTGAATTTGTTGCTATTAAGTTATGCCTAAATAACATTAAGGTTTTCATACTTGCTCCTATATTCCTCCTTCTTCTGACTCTGCTGTTAAATCAGTTTTCTTTTATGTTATCGGATCGTGACTTTCTTGTAGTTCTTGGCAATTTGAATACTGCAGGTACTACATGGATTTCATGTCCCGACTCTGCCGTGTTGACCCCCATAACTCAGCACGATTTTCTTGACGATCTGTTTGGAATTTCATTGCTTCAGATCAACCTTATTACAAACTCTTTAAATAGAATGCTTGAATTGATTTTTTGTTTTGGATCCATCCTGTTTCTCTATTTCCCGCACCTTTGGAAGGGTTGATTGATTTACCTGCCCGGGTGACCCACACTAGTAGTAAATCTACTGGGCGATCTCGTCAGTTTCTGAAAGCCGACTTTAACAAGTTAAATGTACTGTTATCCCAGACTGACTGGTCCCGGCTGTTCATGTGTAGCGATATGGATAGTGCAATCACAACTATTTATTATACCTCGAATTCGTTACTTGATGTCTGTGTTCCGCTTTGTGTTCCAACCATGTCTAACAAGCCTGTTTGGTTTACCGGTGAGTTAACATTGCTTAAAAATAGAAAGTCGAAATTATATAAGAGGTTCTGGAAACTGGCTCTTCCTTGTATCTCTCGCGATATCTGATTGCTCGATCTGATTTCTATGTTTTGAACTACCGTTGCTATAAGGAATACCTTACCAACTGTGGGCAACAGTTAATTCGAAGCGTAAATCATCAACGCTTCCATCGAGTGTGGTCATTGAAAGAGAATCTGCTAATTCGGATAAGGCTATCGCGGACTTATTTGCCGACTTTTTCCAAACAACTTATGGTATGCACGAGTATACATGTAATTTCACACCTTCAATTGTAATTTCACACCAGTCATCACCGAAAGTTCACTTTTTATGTAATTTAAAGGCTACTAAATCTGTTTTTTCACCTGGTCCAGATGGAGTCCCTGGCTGTGTACTTAAAAACAGTGCTGGTGACCCTTTCAATCCCCTGTATAAATTATTTACATTGTCCGTTGAATCATGCTCTTTCCCTGATGTTTGGAAATCATCTTACATCATTCTTCTTCACAAAAAAGGAAACAAATCCGATGTTTGCAACTATAGGGGTATTTCCAAGTTGTCTGCTATTCCCAAGGCTTTTGAGAAATTAATAACTTCTCAACTGCAACATTTCTATAGATCCATGATTTCACCCTGCCAGCATGGGTTTGTGAAATATAGATCCACTACCACTAACCTGTTAGAATTTACATCATTCGCACTGAAGGGCTGACGTCATTTACACAGATTTCAGTAAGGCTTTCGACTCCGTTAATCACACCCTATTAATACATAAGCTCAATCTTTTGGGTTTTTCCCATTAATTTCAAATTACTTAAGTTCTAGAACACAACATTTTTATTTTAAAGACACTTTGTCCAAATAACTTCGGGGGTTCGACAAGAAAGCCATCTCGGTCCCTTGTTATTTATATTGTTCATAAATGATCTTCCATCTGCGATCAGTTACTCTCGTGTGCTCATGTATGCCTCTGTGTTTCGGCTGCTGATTCTGTTCTTGGGACCAGGTTACAATCTGATCTATGTAGTTTTTCAAATCTGGTGTTAAGCTAATTTATTAAACCTTAACTTCAGTAAGTGAAACGTAATGTCCTTCAGTAGGCGCCTCCCATTTCTAAACAATTACATTTTGAATGGCAACTCTCTTAAAACAATTGAGTCGGTCACTGATTTGGGTATCCTTATGGATCCTAAACTCAAGTTCGATAGGCATGTATTGTCAATTACTAATCGTTCTTTTATCCCACGCAAATATAACAATATTTAATTCTTATATACACCCCAGCCAAAGACTAATAGCTTCAGATTTAATAAATATTGTAGAGTCAGCCCATAAGCCATAAGGGGTCCAGCTCTCGCAATCCAAAAGGTTAACAAGTTGAAGATCTAATAGTCAAAACAAACTTAAGTCTTTTAAATGACGGCTCTGCTACCCACCATTCTATTCACAACTCTTTCACTAATAACCATACAGCAAGTGATTTATTTCCCACCATTTACACGGGAGCGATCATTTCCTTATTATTATAAACCTTCTTATACATTTAAAACCCAAAAAACTCCC
The DNA here is from genome assembly GCA_020829145.1 of Drosophila nigrodunni. NCBI lineage: Eukaryota > Metazoa > Arthropoda > Insecta > Diptera > Drosophilidae > Drosophila > Drosophila nigrodunni. The sequence continues at coordinate 354,218 of JACVCZ010000015.1, read as the reverse complement.
ACCAATAATTATGTTTAAAACTGACCACGGCAACTGGAATAGCTTACAATGGGTTTGAAAAAGCATATTCGGTTTCCGTCGACCAACGACTCGAACCTCTTCGTTGCAGAATTACGAAAACCATGAGAACAGGAGCCAACGAAGCCACTCCACAAAGTGATACGAAAAAACAGATAAGAAACCCTGTTTGGTTTAGCCCAAGTCATCATGATCTGAGAAAACAAAAGCAGATTCTCTGGCATTACTATAAAACATCTCAAAACTCTACCAATTTAGTAGCCTACAAAAAAGCGACAGCCTTGTTCAAAAGAGAAGCGATTAAAGCAAAACGAGATTCTTTTAACAATTTTAACTCTAACATAAACCCACTTTTCACAACCAAAAAATTACGGGCGGTTGTGAACAAAATAGTCGGGATCCTCTTAAATCCATCAGAGACAATAATGTTGAGCTGCAAAATTCGGTTGACATTGGCAATGCTTTCGGAGCTATGTGGTCCAATTATTCCAGCGATGAAAACTTCTCTAATGTGTATAAAGTTACTAAAGAAAACTTCCTCTCTCTTGATGCCCAGATCACATTGATTGAACTAGAGTCAGCCCTGCAGCACTATAAGGGTCATCTCTTACCCTATGCTTCAAAACATTCCAATAGAAGGAAAGCAAAGATTGCTAGAAATTTACAACAAAATGTTAGATGCAGGTAGCTATCCGCAGCCAAACTGCATTCAAACAACAACACAGACCCATGGATTCAATATTGCATATCCATCATTACGCGTCAGATGTTCTTTCTACCAGAAATCATGTAACCATCCTGGCTACTGATTTCGAAAGAGCTTTTGATCGCGTTGGTGTGCACAGCGTACTGGATCAACTTCCCCGGTGGGGAAGGATTTCACGATCAAGCGATCCAACCGTGTTAAAGTTATTAAGACCTTAACTAATTTCTATAAATTACACAAAGGCATTTCGCAAGTATCGACACTCTCAGTGGTGTTGTTCATGATTGCCTTCCACTCACTAGATAATATATTACTAAAGCACAAAAAAACAAGAAAGAAAAGTACAGTCGAGCACGCCCAACCATATAAAACTCTATGCATTTCTTCCCGATTAAATTATTAAAACCGGTTTCCAGATATTGCAATGTGTAGTAATTGCATTATAATACGTTGAAATAAAAACAATCTGACACCAAACTCGAACTTGTAGCTCTTACCATCTCTGAAATCTGTCATACGGACAGACGGACATGGCTATATCGACTCAGCTATTGATGCTGATCAAGAATATAAATTAATTTATTTCCTTTCTCTAAGGATTGAGGATTAGGTTGAGAGGCGACTGAGCCTCTTATTGCTGGCCTTGGGCTCAGACAATGAAACAAATTATTTAACGGCTAAGTGCCGGAGTGAATATTTATTTAAGCGACTTACTGGAAGAGCGCTGTATTCAAAACTGATTTCTTAATACAAATTATGTTTAATTTAACATAAGCCAAAACTCGCATCACGCCACAATGTCATGGTCGGCAAGCCGATTCAGCAATCTTAGGCCTGCTTCTGCTGCTTCTGCACCGTCTCAATTAAATCATAAGTATGAGCATGTCAAGGAGACCAGACAAATGAACAATATTCAAGAATGTGCCGGACACGGGATGTACAATGAAGTTTAGTAGCGAAGGAATCATTAAATTCCTTAGACCTGCATTTAATAAATCCAAGAGTGCCCTTGGCTTTATTTACAATTGTGGAAATATGATGTGTGAAACTTAATTTATTATCAAAGAGAACACCAAGATCTTCAACTAATAGTATGCGTTTTAAGGGTACATTGTCAATATAGTAATTGGCTAAGTAAGGAGTAACCGTGTTAAAAGTCATAAGCAGGCATTTAGAGAAATTTAGGTACAAGTGATGCATAACTATGAAGGTAGGAAGCCTAAAATACTAAGTTTATGTATTAACAGAGTCAATTGCTTTGCTAAAGTTAGTATAGATGACATCAGTTTGCATTCTATTAAGGAATGCTTCATTTATAAAAGAGGTAAATTCCAATAGATTTACCGAAGTCGACCGACTTTTAACGACTCCGTGTTGGGCATGAGATAATTGACTTGCAGAAGTGTTGCAAAGTCGAAGTAATTATCTTTTCAAAGAGTTTAGGGATTGCGGACAACTTCGCAATTCCCCTGTATAATGGATATATCCGACTTGCACCCCTTTTTATGCAGTGGGATAATGTAAGATTCTTTCCATAAGGTACGAAAGACAGAAGATTCTAAAGAAAGTTTACAAATTATTAAGAGAGGTTTTGTTATTGAAAAACAGCATCCTTGTGTATAGGATTGTTTCTATTTTAGTTTGTTTATTGTCTAAGTTATTGTCGGTATTTATTATCCGATTTTTTTCATTAATTGTTTTATGAAGGCGTTCAATATCTGAAATTCCTCTTTTACTTGTGATGATATCCATATGCACATTTTCTGAATTTAACCATAATTTAAGTGAATTGCTCATGAATGCTGCTTTAATTTTTTGGGGTTTCCCATGTCACTAAAAATTCTAGTAAGGGCACTTTTGGCTTCAAGCCAATCTCGACTGTTTGTTTTTATGAGTGATGCAAATTTGGAATAAATGTCTATGCATGAAAGGTATTGGTCGTTGCCAATTGCGTAATGGTCTATAACTTCTCGTGGGTTATATATTTCTGGTGTTAATTCGAAAAGTACTTTTGGTGGTCTATTTTCTATTCTGCTATGTTGCAGACTTCGCATTAATTTCTAATGTTTTGTATGAGCTTGTTGTAATTTGGGTAGTAATAAGTTTCTTTAAAAAGTCGAATTATTTTCCAATTCCAGGATGTAATAATTTAATGTGTTTGGAGGTAAAAAGTTCTTTAAATTCTGAATATCTTTTAATTTAATTAGACATTTAAAGATTTTAATATTGCTGTTTGGATTTATAATCTCTTGATACGGAATATAAGGAAAACTTTATCGTTTTCTATGTAGATAGCACAAATGTTTATTGAGAGATGTGGAGTAAACTATAACTTCATCCAAGTAATCCAGAAAATGTTTGTTGATAAGATCCTTAAGAACAGAATTCATGCAACGCTGGAATGTTGGTGAAGCATTTTTAAAACCGAAAGGCATACGAGTATATTCTTAGTGACCCTGTTTTGTAGAAAATGCTGTTTTGGGAATGGATTTCAATTTGGTGTATTGGTTATTATTAAAAATTTTATTTTTTATTGCATAATTAAGTTTAAGTTCGGACGTAAAGTTATTTTCGTTGGGGATGGCTTCAACATTTTTTGATGAATTGGCGTCTGATGGTTCAATGTTCTTGTGAACAAATGTACGTTGGCTAATGGGTGTTTGATTATTAACATAATCAACTTTTGCATTATTGTCCATTAAAACTTTTCTACCAATAAGAATGTCATAATAAGGAGAAAATTCGTGTAGAAGAAATTTATGTTTCTTATTGAATAAGCCATTGGCTGGAAGGATAACAAATTTATTTAACTTTGACAACCCGGTTAAACTTTGAACTGAAATATCTTTACTTTGACTTGAAGATTGAAAAAAATTTTTTAGTCATCATGTTTATTGATAATCCAGTATCAATGAGACATCTGTATGTGACTGTTAAACATAATTTCTATGTATTGGTGTGCTCCTGGGCTTGTATTAGAACATTTTCAGATTGAAATTGCTGATCTTGTTTTGTTTCGGATTATTTATGTTCGTCATTGTCTGTGTCGTCGTCTGTGTCGTCGTCTGTGGTGTCATCTAAATATGTCTCAGCTTGATGGTGATTTTCGTTAGTTTCCATGCGTGACTGTCCGCTGCTTACTTTAATTCGCTTAATCGGGACTCTTTGCACGTGAGTTGGCTGATTGTAGTTACGGGTATCAAATTGCCTCTCTCTAAGCAAATCTTCGCGGAATTCATTGTAAAGTTTTCTGTTTTCGTCAAACTGATTTTGCCTAGAATGCATTTTTTTGTGATGGTGGACTCTTGTTTACTTGAGCGTGTTTTGGCTGATCGTTATGTTTAGGTGTTTAAGGTAGGCAAGGGTAGTGAGTTTTTAATGCAGAGAAAACTGGTGCAAATGGTTTGGTCGGATTATCAGAGTTTTTAGTAACGCAAAAATCTTCATAAATGCCTTTTCATTGAGCCACTTGACGTAATTTCTGAATAGTAGATATGTCATATTTGGCTGGTGTTGTGAACATTCGGTCCGGTAAGTTATTTTCAATTGTGGTTTTAGCTTGAGTGTATACAATTGTGTTGTTATCACTATTTTCTAAGGCTAGTTTATTTGTTATAATATTAAATAATATCTAACTCATCACAAAATAGAGGAAGGTTACCTTTAAAAAGGGTCGAGTAGAATTTACGCAAAAGTTCCTCTAACGGTGTATGCGTTTTGTATTCGTTGATGAGGCCTGTTTTCAAAGATGTCCATATAATGTGGTATCCACTCTGGGCGATGTTTCCAGCTGCTGCTACGATCTGCAACTCGATACCTCCAAATATAACTGCAACTTGACGGGCGTCAGTTGTCTCGTATAAATTCATTAGGTATTTAATGCGTCTGATGAATGGTGCTAGTATGTTGGGCTCTCCAGAACAAGAAAGAAAAGTACAGTCGAGCGCGCCCGACCGTATAATACTCTCTGCATTTGTCCCGATTAAATTATTAAAATCGGTATGGAGATATTACAATGTGAATTACTTGCATTAAAACACGTTGAAACAAAAACAATCTAAGCATAATCAAACATACATTTGTTTGTTTGTATGCGAATACACATACGTTTTACCATATATGATGCAAATATGTATGTATGCATGTGTGTATTCGGCGCAGCCAGCGACCGTGGGCAGCGCTGCCGAGACACAACCAGCGAAAACGTTCGAACATGTGCTTGTGTGATTCTATCTCGCTTGCACCTATGGGTTGATATTGCGTTCAATTATCAATATTGTAACGCTTCTAGTTTTCTTGTTTATAGTCCGATTTTAATGCGCCTTTCAGTATAATTTAATATAGCTAATCTCCACACGAATTATAATTAAACAATACTGTACGATACGAACAAGTTTGCCAAAAACGGCATTGTAGGTTCCAGGCTTTTTTATCAAATGTGGGAAAAGTGGGCGTGGCAGTCCAAAATTTTAAATGGCAACGCAACTATGCTGTCGCTAGCAACTCCGGTATCAGAATTGGTGATCCTAGGTGCCATAGTTACTGAGATATTTGCCGAAAACACCAATTTTTCCCGAGGTGTGTCCAGTTTTTTGCTTTTTGTGGGCGAATGGGGTCGTTGCATCGAAAAAAAAAAGATTCTTGTATTGACTGACTAAATATCTGATCGTTTGACACCAAGCTCGAACTTGTAGCTCTTACCATCTCTGAAATCTGTTTGTTCATACGGACAGACAGACAGACGGACAGACGGACATGGCTATATCGACTCTGCTTGTGGTGCTGATCAAGAATATATATACTTTATGGGGTCTGCCACGTCTCCTTCTGCCTGTTACATACTTTGCACAAACCCAATATACTCTTGCAGAGAGTATAAAAAAACAAGAAAGAATGCTATAGTCGCCTCGCGACTTTAGGATACCCGTTACTCAGTTTCAATTTGTTATTAACAATGGTGATGGATATAATAGCTTGGCAAACACAGAACATTTTCATACAAATTCATGTTTAGAGCATATTTTTGACCGATCGGCCCTATGGGAGCAATACGATATAGTTGTCCGATTTGGATAAAACTTGGTCAGTATATATATATTATTGGCAGATTTATTCTGTGTGAGTTTGGTAAATAAAGGTTAGTTAACGCAAAAGTTTTTCATACGTATTCATATTTGGAGCGTATTTTTGACCGATCGGCCCTATGGGAGCTATACGATATAGTTGTCCGATTTGGATCAAACTTGGTCAGTACATGTACTAGATATGTACTTTCCGTGTAAATTTGGTTCAGATAGCATAGCTAACAAAAAAGTTTTCTGTACTAAAACATTCTACTTTTACCTGTACATTTACCTTTATATGCAAATAAAACGCCCAATAGTGGGCGTGTCAAAAAAACAAAAACAAACTTGTACTGCTTGGGTATTGTACCTTTCATTTGCGACCACTATCATCTTTCTAGCTCTTATAGTCTCTGAGATCCTTTTGTTCATACAGACGGACGGACGGACGGACGGACAGACGGACATGGCTATATCGACTCGGCTATTGATGCTGATCAAGAATATATATACTTTATGGGGTCTGCCACGCCTCCTTTTGCCTGTTACATACATTCCAACGATTACAATATACCCTTTTACTCTACGAGTAACGGGTATAACAAGAAAGAAGTCGCCTCGCGACTTTAGGATAGCCGTTACTCAGTTTCAATATGTTATTAGCAATGGTTATAGATAAGATAGCTTGGCAAACAAATTCATGTTTTGAGCATATTTTCGACCGATCGTTCCTAGGGGGCTATACGATATAGTCCGATTTGGATCAAACTTTGTCAGTATGTATATATTGATGGCATATAAATTCTGTGTGAGTTTGATTAACTTACCTTAGTAAACCCAAAAGTTTTTCATACTAATTCATATTTGGAGCGTATTTTTGACCGATCGGCCCTATGGGAGCTATACGATATAGTTGTCCGATTTGGATCAAACTTGGTCAGTACATGTACTTCCTAGGCATGTGCTTTCAGTGTAAATTAGGTTCAGATAGCATAGCTAACAACTGTACATTTACCTTTATATGCAAATAAATCGCCCTAAAGTGGGCGTGTCAAAAACAAAAACAAACTTGTACTGCTTGGGTATTGTACCTTTCATTTGCGACCACTATCATTTTTCTTGCTCTTATAGTCTCTGAGATCCTTTTGTTCATACAGACGGACGGACGGACGGACGGACAGACGGACATGGCTATATCGACTCGGCTATTGATGCTGATCAAGAATATATATACTTTATGCGGTCTGCCACGGCTCCATCTCCCTGTTACATACATTCCAACGATTACAATAAACCCTTTTACTCTACGACTAACGGGTATAATAAAATACTCTGTGTGTTTTTTGGGTGTTTTGACATGCGGTGTATCGCTGCAGTTCTCTGGTGGGTAGTCTGAATGGCCCAATCCCACAAACATACATATAATTTCAAACGAATTTGTATGTGCATGCAGACAAACAGATTTATGTTCGACTAAACTTCGATTTTATTTTTTGTTTCAAAGTGAACGGGAAGGAAATCAGGGAGTATGATAAAGGCGGGCGTGCTTGACTGGACTTTTCTTTTGGTAAGGACGTACTTATGGCAGGCAGAACAAGTTTACTTTAAATTTTTGCAACGCTTCTTACCGACCCCGCAAATTGTAAAAACTACAGTCTCCTCACCAAAAACTATGGTCAATAATTGTAATTTTTGTACACGTGGTAGAAAGAGAAAAGCTAACTCTTTGCTTACCTATATTATTGGACGATCTAACTGTTGTACGAAGTGCGGCTAAGTGGTAGAGATTCCTGGTATCATTTTTAGACCCCGTGCTCTAAAAAAGAGTAGAGGGGTCTATTAGGTTTGCCAGAAGGGAAATGTGCGTAACAGGCAGAAGGAGGCGTGGCCGACCCCATAAAGTATATATATTGATTGATCAGCATCAACAGCCGAGTTGATATAGCAATGTCCGTCTGTCTGTCCGTCCGTCCGTATGAACACATGGATCTTTTAAACTACAAGAGCTAGAGCCACCATATTTGGAATGAAAGTCCGTCTATATTGCAGGCAGGTTAAGCTTATTTCAAATTTTTGCCACGCCCCCTACCGCCCCCGCAAATTGTAAAAAACAGTTTTCATTGAACTACAACTTTGAAACTATGAAAGCTATCGTAACCAAATTTACACAGTAGGTGTATGGTACAACTATAACTATCCTCACCAAGTTTCATTAAGATCGGACAACTATAGCTTATAGCTCCCATAGGACAAATCGGTCAAACACAAAAAATTTGTATGAAGACATGTAGTATTTGCTAAGTGGTCGCAACCAAACTCACACAGAATGTGTACATAATTATTAAAAGTAACTTCACCAAATTTGGTCCAAATCGGAGAACTACAACATGTGAAACAAATTAGTCAAAAATGTTAATAATTGTAATTTATGTACGTGTTTGAAGAAAAGTGGTAAATCAATGTTTATCTATTTTAGCCGTCCTGATTGTCAACAGTGCTGTGGTCCAAGTGATGTGGCATGCATTAGAGAAACATGAGGTCTGCGGTTCGAACCCCAGCACAGACAGGCATTTATTTTCTTTTTACTTTTTCTATAACAAAACATTATTATATGTAAATGCAGATAATCAGCAGTACCTGGAAATTGAGATGTGGTGCATATGGTAGAGTGGCGACATGTGAGAATCCTATGTCTGAAACCGCGGGTTCGATTTCAGCTATCGCGCAACTTTTTTTTACTTTTTTAAATTTTAATTGAAACTATTTTCTTTTTTTAAATTTGTATTTTAAAATATGAATCAGGTTACTGCTTCTTCTTTTAAGTTTGTAAGTATTTTTGTATGCGCACTACAAGGAGTACGGGGTCTTATACAGTCGGCACGTCGACTGTAGCCTTTCTTACTTGTTTTTTTTAAGTTTCAATTCAAAATGTAAATATAAAATTTTAATTTTTAATTTCAATTTAAACAAGAAAGAATGCTATGGTCACGCATCGCGAATTTAGGAGACCCGTTACTCAGTTTCAATATGATATAAACAATGCACACTGGGCGGAATTGCCAAATAAGTGGCATAAAGTCGAAAATTTCATGAAATTAATTAAAAATTCTATTTTAATATTTTAAAAGTAGATTCCCTATATATAAAAAATCAATAAATGTTTTGGTTTAAAATTCAACCCTGCCATTGTGATCAAGCTTAAAGTCAGGTGATCAGTCAGCTGATACTTGGGGAAAATTTTTTATTCACTTTGTGCGCTTGGTAAGATGACAAATTGCAACAATTAAATATTGAGAAAAATTGATTTTGAAGGAATATGTAGAAAAAAAAAAAAAAATGTGTGTTAATATTTGTTATATGCTATTTATTTATATTGTTTTGTATTGTCCAAAAGGATAGAAATCCAGTGCAATGTGTTCATCTTCTGTGGAGTCGAAACGATATGTAAAATTAAAGTAGAAAGTATGTATTAAGAGTTAGTAATAATCCTGTTTGCGGCTTTTTGCGGCTCTTTCGCTACTTTAAGTTTGTAGATCAGCTTAATTTGTCATGCAACGCTGCTGGACGTAAGGATTGACAGAGGCAGCAATACAACCGTACTGGCAAACTGGATATTTTGCCAATTGACAGAGTACTCGCTTATAAGTGAAAATTTAAGTGAGATTAACAAGAAAATTAAAATTTTTGATTTTTACGTTGCTTCAAATTTGATAAAGTGCAGCCGAAATATGCGCACAGCTGAAAGTTGAGATGCACAGACTTCAATTGGGTAGACCAAAACTAAATTGTGAAGAAGCAGGTCCCCGTCTTTAAAAGAAGACTAGCTGGCGATGTAGCAATTTGTAATAAAAATGATACCAAACTACAAGCTACAATTTCAGACAGGAAATCAAATGAAAATGCTTAAAAATATTATTACTTTTGCAAGCGAGGCTACTGAAGCTAAAAGGAAGCTTGAATTTGTTCAACCAATACCTTTAACAACAAATAAAGCCTTGAAGTTTTTGCTGGAAAATTCTAAAAGCAAACGGTTGTATAAAGAAATTCGGCAATTAAGCAAGCAGCACAATTGTGATATAAATAAATAAATGGTATCATTACAATAAATTGTTAGAATTAGTTTAAAAGTCTAATGAATTTATTAAAACTTGTTAATAAGTATAAGTTTGATCAAAACTTGAATTTCTTTAATTGCTTATTACACATGAAATACAAAAAATATGCATTTTTAAAAACTGTTGTACTTTATTTAAAATTTTTGAGATCACGTATACGCTTAGTTCCCATATATGGGCTATTCCGGTAGGTGTGGTCAAATAAACTACAAATTTTGTTTACATACTAAGAGGGCCATAATTATTAAATATACCATATCGTCTGTGATTTTGATTAATATAGCTTAGTTAACGAATATGTTTTCCATACTAATTTTTACCATACTATTTTTGACCCATCGGCCCTATGGGAGCTATACGATATAGTTGTCGGGTTTGAATCAAATTTGGTCAGTACATATACTTCCTAGATATGTACTATCCGTGAACATTTGGATTTCTATACTAAAACATTCTAGTTTTTTTCTGTACACTTACGTTTATATTGAGATAAGCCCTAAAGTGGGCGTGTTTACGAAATTACGAGTATCGTCAATACTCTTTTTGAAATGAGTATCGCTTGTGCACTTCATTTTTTGAAGCACCAAAAAATTAATATGCAGGCAATTACAGAGTATTAAAAATATTTAAACATAATATGTGTGTACTTGAGACGCTTAAGATGATAAAAAGAATTTTGCATTAGGGAGAACGCATGTAACAACAGGTAGCAAATTACAGTTTTCGTGGTTTGCCCAAAAAACCAAATAGCCAATATTTTACAATATGCACTTTTTTTGAGAGATATATTTTTTAGATAAAAGGTTACATCATGACAAATAGTGACTTAGAATATTCAAGCAACAAATAATAAATCAGGTGTACCATAATCACCTCGATTCTAAATAAGTTGAATATTTCTATCTACAAGTTTAGGTAAAATGTTGATGAAAACAATTTACAAAGGCAATTTGCTTGACTTATTACTTAAACTATTATTTATTAATTCCATTACATTTATCAAGTCCAAAACAAAATTACAATGTGAATTACTTGCCTTAAAACACGTTGAAACAAAAACAATCTAAGCATAATCAAACATACATTTGTTTGTTTGTATGCGAATACACATACGTTTTACCATATATGATGCAAATATGTATGTATGCATGTGTGTATTCGGCGCAGCCAGCGACCGTGGGCAGCGCTGCCGAGACACAGGCAGCGAAAACGTTCGAACATGTGCTTGTGTGTTTCTATCTCGCTTGCACCTATGGGTTGATATTGCGTTCAATTATCAATATTGTAACGCTTCTAGTTTTCTTGTTTATAGTCCGATTTTAATGCGCCTTTCAGTATAGTTTAATATAGTTAGTCTCCACACGAATTATATAATTACAATACTGTACGATACGAACAAGTTCGCCAAACCCGGCATTGAAGGTTCCAGACTTTTTTATCAAATGTGGGAAAAGTGGGCGTGGCAGTCCAAAATTTTAAATGGCAACGCAACTATGCTGTCGCTAGCAACTTCGGTATCAGAATTGGTGATCCTAGGTGCCATAGTTACTGAGATATTTGCCGAAAACACCAATTTTTCCCGAGGTGTGTCCAGTTTTTTGCTTTTTTTGGGCGAATGGGGCGTTGCATCGAAAAAAAAAAGATTCATGTATTGACTGACTAAATATCTGATCGTTTGACACCAAGCTCGAACTTGTAGCTCTTACCATCTCTGAAATCTGTTTGTTCATACGGACAGACAGACAGACGGACATGGCTATATCGACTCGGCTTGTGATGCTGATCAAGAATATATATACTTTATGGGGTCTGCCACGCTTCCTTCTGCCTGTTACATACTTTGCACAAACCCAATATACTCTTGCAGAGAGTATAAAAAACAAGAAAGAAAAGTACAGTCGAGCGCGCCCGACCGTATAATACTCTCTGCATTTGTCCCGATTAAATTATTAAAATCGGTATCGAGATATTACAATGTGAATTACTTGCCTTAAAACACGTTGAAACAAAAACAATCTAAGCATAATCAAACACACATATGTTTGTTTGTATTCGAATACACATACGTTTTACCATATATGATGCAAATATGTATGTATGTATGTGTGTATTCGGCGCAGCCAGCGACCGTGGGCAGCGCTGCCGACACACAGGCAGCGAAAACGTTCGAACATGTGCTTGTGTGTTTCTATCTCGCTTGCACCTATGGGTTGGTATTGCGTTCAATTATCAATATTGTAACGCTTCTAGTTTTATTGTTTATAGTCCGATTTTAATGCGCCTTTCAGTATAGTTTAATATAGTTAGTCTCCACACGAATTATATAATTACAATACTGTACGATACGAACAAGTTCGCCAAACCCGGCATTGAAGGTTCCAGACTTTTTTATCAAATGTGGGAAAAGCGGGCGTGGCAGTCCAAAATTTTAAATGGCAACGCAACTATGCTGTCGCTAGGAACTCCGTTCCAGAATTGGTGATCCTAGGTGCCATAGTTACTGAGATATTTGCCGAAAACACCAATTTTTCCCGAGGTGTGTCCAGTTTTTTGCTTTTTGTGGGCGAATGGGGCGTGGCATCGAAAAAAAAAAGATTCTTGTATTGACTGACTAAATATCTGATCGTTTGACACCAAGCTCGAACTTGTAGCTCTTACCATCTCTGAAATCTGTTTGTTCATACGGACAGACAGACAGACGGACAGACAGACAGACGGACATGGCTATATCGGCTCGGGTTGTGATGCTGATCAAGAATATATATACTTTATGGGGTCTGCCACGCCTCCTTCTGCCTGTTACATACATTCCAACGATTACAATATACCCTTTTACTCTACGAGTAACGGGTATAACAAGAAAGAAGTCGCCTCGCGACTTTAGGATAGCCGTTACTCAGTTTCAATATGTTATTAGCAATGGTTATAGATAAGATAGCTTGGCAAACAAATTCATGTTTTGAGCATATTTTCGACCGATCGTTCCTAGGGGGCTATACGATATAGTCCGATTTGGATCAAACTTTGTCAGTATGTATATATTGATGGCATATAAATTCTGTGTGAGTTTGATTAACTTACCTTAGTAAACCCAAAAGTTTTTCATACTAATTCATATTTGCAGCGTATTTTTGACCGATCGGCCCTATGGGAGCTGTACGATATAGTAGTCTGATTTTTATCAAACTTGGTCAGTATATATTATTGGAATATGTATTCTGTGTGAGTTTAAATAACTTTGCTTTGTAACTTTGTAAAGTTTTTCATACTAATTCATATTTGGAGCATATTTTTGACCGATCGGCCCTATGGGAGCTATACGATATAGTTGTCCGATTTGGATCAAACTTGGTCAGTACATGTACTTCCTAGGCATGTGCTTTCAGTGTAAATTAGGTTCAGATAGCATAGCTAACAACTGTACATTTACCTTTATATGCAAATAAATTGCCCTAAAGTGGGCGTGTCAAAAACAAAAACAAACTTGTACTGCTTGGGTATTGTACCTTTCATTTGCGACCACTATCATTTTTCTAGCTCTTATAGTCTCTAAGATCCTTTTGTTCATACAGACGGACGGACGGACGGACAGACGGACATGGCTATATCGACTCGGCTATTGATGCTGATCAAGAATATATATACTTTTATGCGTTCTGCCACGGCTCCATCTCCCTGTTACATACATTCCAACGATTACAATAAACCCTTTTTTACTCTACGACTAACGGGTATAATAAAATACTCTGTGTGTTTTTGGGTGTTTTGACATGCGGTGTATCGCTGCAGTTCTCTGGTGGGTAGTCAGAATGGCCCAATCCCACAAACATACATATAATTTCAAACGAATTTGTATGTGCATGCAGACAAACAGATTTATGTTCGACTAAACTTCGATTTTATTTTTTGTTTCAAAGTGAACGGGAAGGAAATCAGGGAGTATGATAAAGGCGGGCGTGCTTGACTGGACTTTTCTTTTTGGTAAGGACGTACTTATGGCAGGCAGAACAAGTTTACTTTTTTAAATTGTTGCAACGCTTCTTACCGACCCCGCAAATTGTAAAAACTACAGTCTCCTCACCAAAAACTATGGTCAATAATTGTAATTTTTGTACACGTGGTAGAAAGAGAAAAGCTAACTCTTTGCTTACCTATATTATTGGTAGAGATTCCTGGTATCATTTTTAGACCCCGTGCTCTAAAAAAGAGTAGAGGGGTCTATTAGGTTTGCCAGAAGGGAAATGTGCGTAACAGGCAGAAGGAGGCGTGGCCGACCCCATAAAGTATATATATTGATTGATCAGCATCAACAGCCGAGTTGATATAGCAATGTCCGTCTGTCTGTCCGTCCGTCCGTATGAACACCTGGATCTTTTAAACTACAAGAGCTAGAGCCACCAAATTTGGAATGAAAGTCCGTCTATATGCCAGGCAGGTTAAGTTTATTTCAAATTTTTGACACGCACCCTACCGCCCCCGCAAATTGTAAAAAACAGTTTTCATTGCACTACAACTTTGAAACTATGAAAGCTATCGTAACCAAATTTACAAGTTTCATCAAGATCGGACAACTATAGCTTATAGCTCCCATAGGACAAATCGGTCAAACACAAAAAAATTTGTATGAAGGCATGTAGTATTTGCTAAGTGATCGCAACCAAACTCACACAGAATGTGTACATAATTATTAAAAAGTAACTTCACCAAATTTGGTCCAAATCGGTCAACTACAACATGTGAAACAAATTGGTCAAAAACGTTAAAAATTGTAATTTATGTAAATCAATGTTTATCTATTTTAGCCGTCCCAAGTGATTGTCAACAGTGCTGTGGTTCCCCCAACAGACATGGCATTTATTTTCTTTTTTTTTTTTCATAACAAAACATTATTATATGTAAATGCAGATAATCAGCAGTACCTGAAATTGAGGTGTGGTGCATATGGTAGAGTGGCGACATGTGAGAATCCCCTGAAACCGCGGGTTCGATTTCAGCTAGCGCGCAACTTTTTTTACTTTTTTAATTTTAATTTTTTTGTATTTTAAAATATGAATCAGGTTACTGCTTCTTCTTTTAAGTTTGTAAGTATTTTTGTATGCGCACTACAAGGAGTACGGGGTCTTATACAGTCGGCACGTCGACTGTAGCCTTTCTTACTTGTTTTTTTTAAGTTTCAATTCAAAATGTAAATATAAAATTTTAATTTTAATTTCAATTTAAACAAGAAAGAATGCTATGGTCGCATCGCGAATTTAGGAGACCCGTTACTCAGTTTCAATATGATATAAACAATGCACACTGGGCGGAATTGCCAAATAAGTGGCATTAAAATCAATAAATGTTAGATTCCCTATATATGAAAAATCAATAAATGTTTTGGTTTAAAATTCAACCCTGCCATTGTGATCAAGCTTAAAGTCAGGTGATCAGTCAGCTGATACTTGGGGAAAATTTTTATTCACTTTGTGCGCTTGGTAAGTTGACAAATTGCAACAATTAAATATTGAGAAAAATGGATTTTGAAGGCCAGGATATGTAGAAAAAAAAAATGTGTGTTAATATTTGTTATATGTTATTTATTTATATTGTTTTGTATTGTCCAAAAGGATAGAAATCCAGTGCAATGTGTTCATCTTCTGTGGAGTCAAACTTTAAAAGTAGAAAGTATGTATTAAGAGTTAGTAATAATCCTGTTTGCGGCTTTTTGCGGCTCTTTCGCTACTTTAAGTTTGTAGATCAGCTTAATTTGTCATGCAACGCTGCTGGACGTAAGGATTGACAGAGGCAGCAATACAACCGTACTGGCAAACTGGATATTTTGCCAATTGACAGAGTACTCGCTTATAAGTGAAAATTTAAGTGAGATTAACAAGAAAATTAAAATTTTGATTTTTACGTTGCTTCAAATTTGATAAAGTGCAGCCGAAATATGCGCACAGCTGAAAGTTGAGATGCACAGACTTCAATTGGGTAGACCAAGACTAAATTGTGAAGAAGCAGGTCCCCGTCTTTAAAAGAAGACTAGCTGGCGATGTAGCAATTTGTAATAAAAATGATACCAAACTACAAGCTACAATTTCAGACAGGAAATCAAATGAAAATGCTTAAAAATATTATTACTTTTGCAAGCGAGGCTACTGAAGCTAAAAAGGAAGCTTGAATTTGTTCAACCAATACCTTTAACAACAAATAAAGCCTTGAAGTTTTTGCTGGAAAATTCTAAAAGCAAACGGTTGTATAAAGAAATTCGGCAATTAAGCAAGCAGCACAATTGTGATATAAATAAATAAATGGTATCATTACAATAAATTGTTAGAATTAGTTTAAAAGTCTAATGAATTTATTAAAACTTGTTAATAAGTATAAGTTTGATCAAAACTTGAATTTCTTTAATTGCTTATTACACATGAAATACAAAAAAATATGCATTTTTAAAAACTGTTGTACTTTATTTAAAATTTTTGAGATCACGTATACGCTTAGTTCCCATATATGGGCTATTCGGGTAGGTGTGGTCAAATAAACTACAAATTTTGTTTACATACTAAGAGGGCCATAATTATTAAATATACCATATCGTCTGTGATTTTGATTAATATAGCTTAGTTAACGAATATGTTTTCCATACTAATTTTTGCCATACTATTTTTGACCCATCGGCCCTATGGGAGCTATACGATATAGTTGTCGGGTTTGAATCAAATTTGGTCAGTACATATACTTCCTAGATATGTACTATCCGTGAACATTTGGATTTCTATACTAAAACATTCTAGTTTTTTTCTGTACACTTACGTTTATATTGAGATAAGCCCTAAAGTGGGCGTGTTTACGAAATTACGAGTATCGTCAATACTCTTTTTGAAATGAGTTTCGCTTGTGCACTTCATTTTTTGAAGCACCAAAAAATTAATATGCAGGCAATTACAGAGTATTAAAAATATTTAAACATAATATGTGTGTACTTGAGACGCGTAAGATGATAAAAAGAATTTTGCATTAGGGAGAACGCATGTAACAACAGGTAGCAAATTACAGTTTTCGTGGTTTGCCCAAAAAACCAAATAGCCAATATTTTACAATATGCACTTTTTGAGAGATATATTTTTTAGATAAAAGGTTACTTCATGACAAATAGTGACTTAGAATATTCAAGCAACAAATAATAAATCAGGTGTACCATAATCACCTCGATTCTAAATAAGTTGAATATTTCTATCTACAAGTTTAGGTAAAATGTTGATGAAAACAATTTACAAAGGCAATTTGCTTGACTTAGTACTTAAACTATTATTTATTAATTCCATTACATTTATCAAGTCCAAAACAAGAAAGAAAAGTACAGTCGAGCGCGCCCGACCGTATAATACTCTCTGCATTTGTCCCGATTAAATTATTAAAATCGGTATCCACATATTACTATGTGTAGTACTTGCATTAAAACACGTTGAAACAAAAGCAATCTAAGCATAATCAAACATACATCTGTTTGTTTGTTTGTATGCGAATACACATACGTTTGACATTATACGTGTGTATATATGTATGTATGTGTGTATTCGGCGCAGCCAGCGACCGCGGGCAGCGCTGCCGACACACAAGCAGCGAAATCGTTCGAACATGTGCTTGTGTGTTTCTATCTCGCTTGCACCTATGGGTTGATATTGTGTTCAATTATCAATATTGTAACGCTTCTAGTTTTCTTGTTTATAGTCCGATTTTAATGCGCCTTTCAGGATAGTTTAATATAGTTAGTATCCACACCAGTTATAAACAACAATACTGTACGATACGGAAAAAAAACGGCATTGAAGCTTGAAAATTATTTTATAAATTGTGGGAAAAGTGGGCGTGGCAGTCCAAAATTTTAAATGGCAAGTAACTATGCTCTCGCTAGGAACACCCGTTCCAGAATTGGTGATCCTAAGTGACATAGTTACTGAGATATTTGCCGAAAACACCAATTTTTTCGGAGGTGTGTCCAGTTTTTTTGCTTATTGTGGGCGAATGGGGCGTGGCATCGAAAAAAAAAAAGATTCTTGTATTGACTGACTAAATATCTGATCGTTTGACACCAAGCTCGAACTTGTAGTTTTACCATCTCTGAAATCTGTTTGTTCATACGGACAGACAGACATACAGACAGACAGACAGACAGACAGACAGACAGACAGACAGACAGACGGACAGACGGACAGACGGACATGGCTATATCGACTCGGCTTGTGATGCTGATCAAGAATATATATACTTTATGGGGTCTGCCACGCCTCCTTCTGCCTGTTACATACTTTTGCACAAACCCAATATACTCTTGCAGAGAGTATAACAAAAGATCGGCGCATGACGACATACACACAAAACGATAAAGTAAAACAAGAAAGAAAAGTACAGTCGAGCGCGCCCGACCGTATAATACTCTCTGCATTTTCCCGATTAAATTATTAAAATCGGTATCCAGATATTACAATGAATAGTACTTGCATTAAAACACGTTGAAACAAAAACAATCTAAGCATAATCAAACACACATCTGTTTGTTTGTTGCGAATACACATACGTTTGACAATATATGATGCATGCATGTATGTATGTGTGTATTCGGCGCAGCCAGCGACCGCGGGCAGCGCTGCCGCCACACAGGCAGCAAAAACGTTCGAGCATGTGCTTGTGTGTTTCTGTCTCGCTTGCACCAATGGGTTGATATTGCGTTCAATTAACAATATTGTAACGCTTCTAGTTTTCTTGTTTATAGTCCGATTTTAATGCGCCTTTCAGGATAGTTTAATATAGTTAGTCTCCACACCAGTTATAAACTACAATACTGTACGATACGGAAAAAACGGCATTGAAGCTTGAAAACTATTTTATAAATTGTGGGAAAAGTGGGCGTGGCAGTCCAAATTTATAGATGGCAATGCAACTATGCTGTCGCTAGGAACTCCCGTACAAGAATTGGTGATCCTAGGTGCCATAGTTACTGAGATATTTGCCGAAAACACCAATTTTTCACGAGGTGTGTCCAGTTTTTTGCTTTTTGTGGGCGAATGGGGCGTGGCATCGAAAAAAAAAAAAAGATTCTTGTATTGACTGACTAAATATCTGATCGTTTGACACCAAGCTCGAACTTGTAGCTCTTACCATCTCTGAAATCTGTTTGTTCATACGGACAGACGGACAGACAGACAGACAGACAGACAGACAGACAGACAGACAGACAGACAGACAGACGGACAGACGGACAGACGGACATGGCTATATCGACTCGGCTTGTGATGCTGATCAATAATATATATATACTTTATGGGGTCTGCCACGCCTCCTTCTGCCTGTTACATACTTTTGCAAAACCCAATATACTCTTGCAGAGAGTATAAAAAAAAAAATTAAAATACTCGAATAAAAAATTTACTTGTACTTCACAAGGGTGGTTTTTATACTCTCTGCAAAAGTATATTGGGTTTGTGCAAAAGTATGTAACAGGCAGAAGGAGGCGTGGCAGACCCCATAAAGTATATATTTCTTGATCAGCATCACAAGCCGAGTCAATATAGCCATGTCCGTCTGTCTGTCCGTCTGTCTGTCCGTCTGTCTGTCCGTCTGTCCGTATGAACAAACAGATTTCAGAGATGGTAAGAGCTACAAGTTCGAGTTTGGCGTCAAACGATCACATATTTAGTCAGTCAATACAAGAATCTTTTTTTTTTTTTCGATGCCACGCCCCATTCGCCCACAATAAGCAAAAAACTGGACACACCTCGGAAAAAATTAGTGTTTTCGGCAAATATCTCAGTAACTATGGCACCTAGGATCACCAATTCTGGTACCGGAGTTCCTAGCGACAGCATAGTTGCGTTGCCATTTAAAATTTCCGACTGCCACGCCCACTTTTCCTACATTTAATAAAAAAGTCTGGAACCTTCAATGCCGGGTTTGGCGAACTTGTTCGTATCGTACAGTATTGTAATTATGTAATTCGTGTGGAGACTAACTATATTAAGCTATCCTGAAAGGCGCATTAAAATCGGACTATAAACAAGAAAACTAGAAGCGTTACAATATTGATAATTGAACGCAATACCAACCCATAGGTGCAAGCGAGATAGAAACACACAAGCACATGTTCGAACGTTTTCGCTGCCTGTGTGTCGGCAGCGCTGCCCGCGGTCGCTGCCTGCGCCGAATACACACATACATACATACATATTTGCATCATATACATATTGCCAAACGTATGTGTATTCGAATACAAACAAACAGATGTGTGTTTGATTATGCTTAGATTGTTTTTGTTTCAACGTGTTTTAATGCAAGTAATTCACATTGTAATATCTCGATACCGATTTTAATAATTTAATCGGGACAAATGCAGAGAGTATTATACGGTCGGGCGCGCTCGACTGTACTTTTCTTTCTTGTTTTCGAGTAAAAATGTGATGCGGTGCACCGCACCGTTTACACCGCGGTGTTTACGCGAGTAAGTAAAAACTTGAGTAGGTAAAAATATGAGCGGGTAAAAAAATATATTTTCATGAAATACTCAAACGAAAAGTAAAACAAGAAAGAAAAGTTCAGTCGAGCGCGCCCGACCGTATAATACTCTCTGCATTTGTCCCGATTAAATTATTAAAATCGGTATCGAGATATTACAATGTGAATTACTTGCATTAAAACACGTTGAAACAAAAACAATCTAAGCATAATCAAACACACATCTGTTTGTTTGTATTCGAATACACATACGTTTGGCAATATGTATATGATGCAAATATGTATGTATGTATGTGTGTATTCGGCGCAGGCAGCGACCGCGGGCAGCGTTGCCGACACACAGGCAGCGAAAACGTTCGAACATGTGCTTGTGTGTTTCTATCTCGCTTGCACCTATGGGTTGGTATTGCGTTCAATTATCAATATTGTAACGCTTCTAGTTTTCTTGTTTATAGTCCGATTTTAATGCGCCTTTCAGGATAGTTTAATATAGTTAGTCTCCACACGAATTATATAATTACAATACTGTACGATACGAACAAGTTCGCCAAACCCGGCATTGAAGGTTCCAGACTTTTTTATCAAATGTGGGAAAAGCGGGCGTGGCAGTCCAAAATTTTAAATGGCAACGCAACTATGGTGTCGCTAGGAACTCCGTTCCAGAATTGGTTATCCTAGGTGCCATAGTTACTGAGATATTTGCCGAAAACACCAATTTTTCCCGAGGTGTGTCCAGTTTTTTGCTTTTTGTGGGCGAATGGGGCGTGGCATCGAAAAAAAAAAGATTCTTGTATTGACTGACTAAATATCTGATCGTTTGACACCAAGCTCGAACTTGTAGCTCTTACCATCTCTGAAATCTGTTTGTTCATACGGACAGACAGACAGACGGACAGACGGACAGACAGACAGACAGACAGACAGACGGACATGGCTATATCGGCTCGGCTTGTGATGCTGATCAAGAATATATATACTTTATGGGGTCTGCCACGCCTCCTTCTGCCTGTTACACACATTCCAACGATTACAATATACCCTTTTACTCTACGAGTAACGGGTATAACAAGAAAGAAGTCGCCTCGCGACTTTAGGATAGCCGTTACTCAGTTTCAATATGTTATTAGCAATGGTTATGGATAAGATAGCTTGGCAAACAAATTCATGTTTTGAGCATATTTTCGACCGATCGTTCCTAGGGGGCTATACGATATAGTCCGATTTGGATCAAACTTTGTCAGTATGTATATATTGATGGCATATAAATTCTGTGTGAGTTTGATTAACTTACCTTAGTAAACCCAAAAGTTTTTCATACTAATTCATATTTGGAGCGTATTTTTGACCGATCGGCCCTATGGGAGCTGTACGATATAGTAGTCTGATTTTTATCAAACTTGGTCAGTATATATTATTGGAATATGTATTCTGTGTGAGTTTAAATAACTTTGCTTTGTAACTTTGTAAAGTTTTTCATACTAATTCATATTTGGAGCATATTTTTGACCGATCGGCCCTATGGGAGCTATACGATATAGTTGTCCGATTTGGATCAAACTTGGTCAGTACATGTACTTCCTAGGCATGTGCTTTCAGTGTAAATTAGGTTCAGATAGCATAGCGAACAACTGTACATTTACCTTTATATGCAAATAAATTGCCCTAAAGTGGGCGTGTCAAAAACAAAAACAAACTTGTACTGCTTGGGTATTGTACCTTTCATTTGCGACCACTATCATTTTTCTAGCTCTTATAGTCTCTAAGATCCTTTTGTTCATACAGACGGACGGACGGACGGACAGACGGACATGGCTATATCGACTCGGCTATTGATGCTGATCAAGAATATATATACTTTATGCGGTCTGCCACGGCTCCATCTCCCTGTTACATACATTCCAACGATTACAATAAACCCTTTTACTCTACGACTAACGGGTATAATAAAATACTCTGTGTGTTTTTTGGGTGTTTTGACATGCGGTGTATCGCTGCAGTTCTCTGGTGGGTAGTCTGAATGGCCCAATCCCACAAACATACATATAATTTCAAACGAATTTGTATGTGCATGCAGACAAACAGATTTATGTTCGACTAAACTTCGATTTTATTTTTGTTTCAAAGTGAACGGGAAGGAAATCAGAGAGTATGATAAAGGCGGGCGTGCTTGACTGGACTTTTCTTTTTTTGGTAAGGACGTACTTATGGCAGGCAGAACAAGTTTACTTTAAATTGTTGCAACGCTTCTTACCGACCCCGCAAATTGTAAAAACTACAGTCTCCTCACCAAAAACTATGGTCAATAATTGTAATTTTTGTACACGTGGTAGAAAGAGAAAAGCTAACTCTTTGCTTACCTATATTATTGGACGATCTAACTGTTGTACGAAGTGCGGCTAAGTGGTAGAGATTCCTGGTATCATTTTTAGACCCCGTGCTCTAAAAAAGAGTAGAGGGGTCTATTAGGTTTGCCAGAAGGGAAATGTGCGTAACAGGCAGAAGGAGGCGTGGCCGACCCCATAAAGTATATATATTCTTGATCAGCATCACAAGCCGAGTCGATATAGCCATGTCCGTCTGTCTGTCTGTCTTTCTGTCTGTCTGTCCGTCCGTATGAACAAACAGATTTCAGAGATGGTAAGAGCTACAAGTTCGAGCTTGGTGTCAAACGATCAGATATTTAGCCAGTCAATACAAGAATATTTTTTTTTCGATGCCACGCCCCATTCGCCCACAATAAGCAAAAAACTGGACACACCTCGGAAAAAATTGGTGTTTTCGGCAAATATCTCAGTAACTATGGCACCTAGGATCAATTCTGGAACGGGAGGTTCCTAGCCACGGCATAGTTGCATTGCCATTTAAAATTTTGGACTGCCACGCCCACTTTTCCCACATTTGATAAAAAAGTCTGGAACCTTCAATGCCGGTTTTGGCGAACTTGTTCGTATCGTACAGTATTGTAATTATATAATTCGTGTGGAGACCTAACTATATTAAACTATACTGAAAGGAGCATTAAAATCGGACTATAAACAAGAAAACTAGAAGGGTTACAAATTGTAAAAAACAGTTTTCATTGCACTACAACTTTGAAACTATGAAAGCTATCGTAACCAAATTTACAAGTTTCATCAAGATCGGACAACTATAGCTTATAGCTCCCATAGGACAAATCGGTCAAACACAAAAAATTTGTATGAAGGCATGTAGTATTTGCTAAGTGATCGCAACCAAACTCACACAGAATGTGTACATAATTATTAAAAGTAACTTCACCAAATTTGGTCCAAATCGGACAACTACAACATGTGAAACAAATTGGTCAAAAACGTTAAAAATTGTAATTTATGTAAATCAATGTTTATCTATTTTAGCCGTCCTGATTGTCAACAGTGCTGTGGTCCAAGTGATGTGGCATGCATTAGAGAAACATGAGGTCTGCGGTTCGAACCCCAGCACAGACAGGCATTTATTTTCTTTTTCTATAACAAAACATTATTATATGTAAATGCAGATAATCAGCAGTACCTGGAAATTGAGGTGTGGTGCATATGGTAGAGTGGCGACATGTGAGAATCCTATGTTTGAAACCGCGGGTTCAATTTCAGCTATCGCGCAACTTTTTTTTACTTTTTTAAATTTTAATTTAAACTATTTTCTTTTTTTAAATTTGTATTTTAAAATATGAATCAGGTTACTGCTTCTTCTTTTAAGTTTGTAAGTATTTTTGTATGCGCACTACAAGGAGTACGGGGTCTTATACAGTCGGCACGTCGACTGTAGCCTTTCTTACTTGTTTTTTTAAGTTTCAATTCAAAATGTAAATATAAAATTTTAATTTTTAATTTCAATTTAAACAAGAAAGAATGCTATGGTCGCATCGCGAATTTAGGAGACCCGTTACTCAGTTTCAATATGATATAAACAATGCACACTGGGCGGAATTGCCAAATAAGTGGCATAAAGTCGAAAATTTCATGAAATTAATTAAAAATTCTATTTTAATATTTTAAAAGTAGATTCCCTATATATGAAAAAATCAATAAATGTTTTGGTTTAAAATTCAACCCTGCCATTGTGATCAAGCTTAAAGTCAGGTGATCAGTCAGCTGATACTTGGGGAAAATTTTTATTCACTTTGTGCGCTTGGTAAGTTGACAAATTGCAACAATTAAATATTGAGAAAAATGGATTTTGAAGGCCAGGATATGTAGAAAAAAAAAAAAAAAATGTGTTAATATTTGTTATATGTTATTTATTTATATTGTTTTGTATTGTCCAAAAGGATAGAAATCCAGTGCAATGTGTTCATCTTCTGTGGAGTCGAACTTTACCTTCTGCGTGTTTCTGCGATATGTAATGTATGTCAAATTAAAGTAGAAAGTATGTATTAAGAGTTAGTAATAATCCTGTTTGCGGCTTTTTGCGGCTCTTTCGCTACTTTAAGTTTGTAGATCAGCTTAATTTGTCATGCAACGCTGCTGGACGTAAGGATTGACAGAGGCAGCAATACAACCGTACTGGCAAACTGGATATTTTGCCAATTGACGGAGTACTCGCTTATAAGTGAAAATTTAAGTGAGATTAACAAGAAAATTAAAATTTTTGATTTTTACGTTGCTTCAAATTTGATAAAGTGCAGCCGAAATATGCGCACAGCTGAAAGTTGAGATGCACAGACTTCAATAGGGTAGACCAAGACTAAATTGTGAAGAAGCAGGTCCCCGTCTTTAAAAGAAGACTAGCTGGCGATGTAGCAATTTGTAATAAAAATGATACCAAACTACAAGCTACAATTTCAGACAGGAAATCAAATGAAAATGCTTAAAAATATTATTACTTTTTGCAAGCGAGGCTACTGAAGCTAAAAGGAAGCTTGAATTTGTTCAACCAATACCTTTAACAACAAATAAAGACTTGAAGTTTTTGCTGGAAAATTCTAAAAGCAAACGGTTGTATAAAGAAATTCGGCAATTAAGCAAGCAGCACAATTGTGATATAAATAAATAAGTGGTATCATTAGAATAAATTGTTAGAATTAGTTTAAAAGTCTAATGAATTTATTAAAACTTGTTAATAAGTATAAGTTTGATCAAAACTTGAATTTCTTTAATTGCTTATTACACATGAAATACAAAAAAATATGCATTTTTAACAAGAAAGAAAAGTACAGTCGAGCGCGCCCGACCGTATAATACTCTCTGCATTTGTCCCGATTAAATTATTAAAATCGGTATCCACATATTACTATGTGTTTTACTTGCATTAAAACACGTTGAAACAAAAACAATCTAAGCATAATCAAACACACATCTGTTTGTTTGTATTCGAATACACATACGTTCGGCAATATGTATATGATGCAAATATGTATGTATGTATGTGTGTATTCGGCGCAGTCAGCGACCGCGGGCAGCGCTGCCCACACACAGGCAGCGCTGCCCACACACAGGCAGCGAAAATGTTCGAACATGTGCATGTGTGTTTCTATCTCGCTTGCACCTATGGGTTGATATTGCGTTCAATTATCAATATTGTAACGCTTCTAGTTTTCTTGTTTTTTGTCCGATTTTAATGCGCCTTTCAGGATAGTTTAATATAGTTAGTCTCCACACCAGTTATAAACTACAATACTGTACGATACGGAAAAAACGGCATTGAAGCTAGAAAACTATTTTATAAATTGTGGGAAAAGTGGGCGTGGCAGTCCAAAATTTTAAATGGCAATGTAACTATGCTCTCGCAAAGAACACCCGTACCAGAATTGGTGATCCTAGGTGCCATAGTTACTGAGATATTTGCCGAAAACATCTATTTTTCACGAGGTGTGTCCAGTTTTTTGCTTATTGTGGGCGAATGGGGCGTGGCATCGAAAAAAAAAAATTCTTGTATTGACTGACTAAATATCTGATCGTTTGACACCAAGCTCGAACTTGTAGCTCTTACCATCTCTGAAATCTGTTTGTACATACGGACAGACAGACAGACAGACAGACAGACGGACAGACGGACAGACGGACATGGCTATATCGACTCGGCTTGTGATGCTGATCAATAATATATATACTTTATGGGGTCTGCCACGCCTCCTTCTGCCTGTTACATACTTTTGCACAAACCCAATATACTCTTGCAGAGAGTATAAAAACTGTTGTACTTTATTTAAAATTTTTGAGATCACGTATACGCTTAGTTCCCATATATGGGCTATTCGGGTAGGTGTGGTCAAATAAACTACAAATTTTGTTTACATACTAAGAGGGCCATAATTATTAAATATACCATATCGTCTGTGATTTTGATTAATATAGCTTAGTTAACCAATATGTTTTCCATACTAATTTTTACCATACTATTTTTGACCCATCGGCCCTATGGGAGCTATACGATATAGTTGTCGGGTTTGAATCAAATTTGGTCAGTACATATACTTCCTAGATATGTACTATCCGTGAACATTTGGATTTCTATACTAAAACATTCTAGTTTTTTTCTGTACACTTACGTTTATATTGAGATAAGCCCTAAAGTGGGCGTGTTTAAAAAAACAAAAACAAACTTGGACTGCTTGGGTATTGTACCTTTCAGTTACGACCCTTTTCATCTTTCTAGCTCATATAGGCTCTGAGATCATATAGTCTCTGTTCGTTTGCTCACTGTGGACCAAAAACAACAACGCGTCGATAATTCCGAGAGCTGTTTGGCCATGTTTTTAAAGGATTGGAAAGATTTTTTGCGTCGGTATGTCACCATGGACGAAACATGGATTTACCATTTCACACCTCAGTCCACTCGACAGTCAGCTGAGTGGATTGCAGCCGGTGAAAACCGCCCCAGGCGACCAAAAACTCAAATCTCGGGCGGCAAGGTTATGGCATCTGTATTTTGGGATGCCCATGGTATTCTTTTTATTGACTACCTCGAAAAGGGTAGGCGCATCAATAGGGAATATTATAAGGCCTTACTGACTCGTTTGAAGGCCGAAATCGTCACAAAACGACCCCATATGGCGAAGAAAAAAAATCATTTTTCACCAGGACAATGCCCCATGTCACAAGTCGATGGCAACAATGGTTAAATTGAACGGACTGCTTCCGCACCCACCGTATTCGCCAGATTTGGCCCCTAGCGACTATTTCCTATTCGCTGATCTCAAAAAAGAAGAAATTTCGATCAGATGAGGTCATCAGCGAAACTAATGCTTATTTTGAGGGTCAGCCAAAATGTTTTTACAAAACTTTAATCGAACGTTTGAAAAAGCATTGCCTTAGAAGGAAACTATATAGATGAATAAATTCGCATTGCTAGACCGTGTACTTATTGACCGATGTGTTATTTGATAGATCAGAGTTCCCATAAGCCTACGCAGCATTCCTAGGAATGTGGTCCTCTTAACTTTTAACTGTTATTAAAGAGCTATATTAAATATGGGATATACATAGTTGTCTAACCCGAACCAAACATGATGATGAAGGCTATAATTATAATATAATTTGATGAGTGGCCAAAATTTAAATTTAGCTCAATCTACCTGCACCTAAACGTAGTGTGTGGCCCTAATTTTGTTTCTAGCTTTCTCTGAATTCCCGACGTTGCCTTTTTCCAATTGAAGAAGTATATTGTGTAGCTCCCAAAGACATATCGGTCAACTTCAGTAAAATATACCTTGGACTGACTGCTAGGGTTCCAGTATTTTTGTGCGCCTAAGAGAAGGGATTTTGTATGAAAATCATGCTAAACAATTATAAAATTATAGTTATTTAGTTTGTATAAAACATGTAGTATTAAGAGAGCGGTATCGAACAAACTCACAACCTACTGCAGTTTTCATGCTCGACGTGGAATCCTACACTAGGTGTCACTTTGTGAAGTTGGTTGCACAATTTGCATGCCCGTTATTTAAATTTTATTGTGACAAAAGAATATATACCTGACCGTTTTTTCGATTCCTTGCCGTGGATCCAAGAAACATGTCCTTATTGATCTGCACGGAATAAGCATAATGCACCGTTAAAATTTTTGTGGGATTCATTTGATGCTTAAGCTTTAACTGAAGATTTATTACAGGTGGCGGCTCAAATCGAATCTTTTCTTCAATATCACTTAACTGTTTCTAAATAAAGATTAAATATGTATTCCATATTTTTATGTGCATACTTGCTTTTCAAACTTACCCGATTTTTGTAAGCCATGCAGCAAGCTCGCAGCGTGAAATAGTAAATGATTTCAACGCCAGAGAGCAGGGAGAATCCAAGAAATAAACTGGCAATGCCACCGAAGGATACAAGCAAATCTACCCAACCGAAAAGCACCTCACGCTTATATCGGATAATGGGCCATGTGAGAAACTCTACCAGCACTCCAGGCATTTCTGCACGATCTGTACTTTTGGGCAAAAATAAAATATTTTTATTTTCCTAATTAACAGAATGTTTATCTAAACTTACATTTTCATTAGCTTATCTATATTAAACACAGTTTTTGAACAACTGAGCTCACACTGAAGGCAATCTCTAATATTCGTAATATTAAGTTTGTGGTCGCTGAGGCAAGAAAAATCGCTTACTGAACACATGGGAACGTTAACTGTAAAGGGTTCATAATTTGTTTTATATTAATTAAATTTTTCATGCTAGTGGCTCTTACAGATTGGCTTGTAAAAAGGCGGATTACACCTGCATAATTGTATGGCCTTAGCCATTCGGCATTGTTTCATGCATGATGAAAACGTATAGGAGCCCGGGAAAAACTTCAACCTAACTTCATCGCTGAAAATACACTTACGCTGTCCAATGGACAATTGGCGGGCGTCGTCTGTGGTGTAGGTATTCTTTTTTTGAAATGCGAACTTCAACAAGTTGATCCTCGGCCCAGTCAATTTGCGCATTAAAGTCGGCACCAAAATATTCTTCGTTTGAAAAGATAAAAATCTAATGAACGAGTAAAAAATTATTAAATTTTATAATTGTATGTTCTATTCTAGACATGAACCCTCGTAGTTAATAATTTAATACAAAACAAGAAAAACAAGAAAGGAAAGTACAGTCGAGCGCGCCCGACCGTATAATACTCTCTGCATTTGTCCCGATTAAATTATTAAAATCGGTATCGAGATATTACAATGTGAATTACTTGCATTAAAACACGTTGAAACAAAAACAATCTAAGCATAATCAAACACACATCTGTTTGTTTGTATGCGAATACACATACGTTTGGCAATATGTATATGATGCAAATATGTATGTATGTATGTGTGTATTCGGCGCAGCCAGCGACCGCGGGCAGCGCTGCCGACACACAGGCAGCGAAAAACGTTCGAACATGTGCTTGTGTGTTTCTATCTCGCTTGCACCTATGGGTTGGTATTGCGTTCAATTATCAATATTGTAACGCTTCTAGTTTTCTTGTTTATAGTCCGATTTTAATGCTCCTTTCAGTATAGTTTAATATAGTTAGGTCTCCACACGAATTATATAATTACAATACTGTACGATACGAACAAGTTCGCCAAAACCGGCATTGAAGGTTCCAGACTTTTTTATCAAATGTGGGAAAAGTGGGCGTGGCAGTCCAAAATTTTAAATGGCAATGCAACTATGCCGTGGCTAGGAACCTCCCGTTCCAGAATTGATCCTAGGTGCCATAGTTACTGAGATATTTGCCGAAAACACCAATTTTTTCCGAGGTGTGTCCAGTTTTTTGCTTATTGTGGGCGAATGGGGCGTGGCATCGAAAAAAAAAAAGATTCTTGTATTGACTGGCTAAATATCTGATCGTTTGACACCAAGCTCGAACTTGTAGCTCTTACCATCTCTGAAATCTGTTTGTTCATACGGACGGACAGACAGACAGACAGACAGACGGACATGGCTATATCGACTCGGCTTGTGATGCTGATCAAGAATATATATACTTTATGGGGTCTGCCACGCCTCCTTCTGCCTGTTACATACTTTTGCACAAACCCAATATACTCTTGCAGAGAGTATAAAAAGTACAGTCGAGCACTCCCGACCGTATAATACTCTCTGATTTTGCTCCGGGTTACATGATTATATTATTAAAATCGGTATCCAGAATATTCAAGGGATAGTAATTGTATAAGAACACACCTTCATTTGTATGTACGCACATTTGTATATATGCACATTGTATGAACGTTTAACATTTTATTTACGCATTTATTGCCAAAGCAAGCCGCCACACAGGCAGCGAGAACGTTCGAACATGTGCGTTCTGTTTCGCTTGCACTCATGTATTGATATTGCGTTCAATTATCAATATTGTAACGCTTCTAGTTTTATTGTTTATAGTCCGATTTTAATGCAGCTTTCAGGAAAGTTCAATATCGTTAGTCTCCACACAAATTATAAATTACAATACTGTATGATACGAACAAGTTCGCAAAGTTGAAATTTTTTCAAGTGTGGGAAAAGGGGGCGTCGCAGTCCAAAATTTTAAATGGCAATGCAACTATGCTGTCGCTAAGAACCTCTGTACCCAAATTGGTGATCCTAGGTGCCATAGTTACTGAGATATTTGCCGAAAACATCTATTTTTCACGAGGTGTGTCTAGTTTTTTTGCTCATTGTGGGCGAATGGGGCGTGGCATCGAAAAAAAAAAGATTCTTGTATTGACTGACTAAATATGTGATCGTTTGACACCAAGCTCGAACTTGTAGCTCTTACCATCTCTGAAATCTGTTTGTTCATACGGACGGACAGACAGACACACAGACGGACAGACGGACATGGCTATATCGACTCGGCTTGTGATGCTGATCAAGAATATATATACTTTATGGGGTCTGCCACGCCTCCTTCTTCCCGTTACATGCTTTGCACAAACCCAATATACCCAAGCGAGATATAAATACACAAGCACATGTTCGAACGTTTTCGCTGCCTGTGTGTCGGCAGCGCTGCCCGCGGTCGCTGGCTACGCCGAATACACACATACATACATACATATTTGCATCATATACATATTGCCAAACGTATGTGTATTCGAATACAAACAAACAGATGTGTGTTTGATTATGCTTAGATTGTTTTTGTTTCAACGTGTTTTAATGCAAGTAATTCACATTGTAATATCTCCATACCGATTTTAATAATTTAATCGGGACAAATGCAGAGAGTATTATACGGTCGGGCGCGCTCGACTGTACTTTTCTTTCTTGTTCTGGAGAGCCCAACATACTAGCACCATTCATCAGACGCATTAAATACCTAATGAATTTATACGAGACAACTGACGCCCGTCAAGTTGCAGTTATATTTGGAGGTATCGAGTTGCAGATCGTAGCAGCAGCTGGAAACATCGCCCAGAGTGGATACCACATTATATGGACATCTTTGAAAACAGGCCTCATCAACGAATACAAAACGCATACACCGTTAGAGGAACTTTTGCGTAAATTCTACTCGACCCTTTTTAAAGGTAACCTTCCTCTATTTTGTGATGAGTTAGATATTATTTAATATTATAACAAATAAACTAGCCTTAGAAAATAGTGATAACAACACAATTGTATACACTCAAGCTAAAACCACAATTGAAAATAACTTACCGGACCGAATGTTCACAACACCAGCCAAATATGACATATCTACTATTCAGAAATTACGTCAAGTGGCTCAATGAAAAGGCATTTATGAAGATTTTTGCGTTACTAAAAACTCTGATAATCCGACCAAACCATTTGCACCAGTTTTCTCTGCATTAAAAACTCACTACCCTTGCCTACCTTAAACACCTAAACATAACGATCAGCCAAAACACGCTCAAGTAAACAAGAGTCCACCATCACAAAAAATGCATTCTAGGCAAAATCAGTTTGACGAAAACAGAAAACTTTACAATGAATTCCGCGAAGATTTGCTTAGAGAGAGGCAATTTGATACCCGTAACTACAATCAGCCAACTCACGTGCAAAGAGTCCCGATTAAGCGAATTAAAGTAAGCAGCGGACAGTCACGCATGGAAACTAACGAAAATCACCATCAAGCTGAGACATATTTAGATGACACCACAGACGACGACACAGACGACGACACAGACAATGACGAACATAAATAATCCGAAACAAAACAAGATCAGCAATTTCAATCTGAAAATGTTCTAATACAAGCCCAGGAGCACACCAATACATAGAAATTATGTTTAACAGTCACATACAGATGTCTCATTGATACTGGATTATCAATAAACATGATGACTAAAAATTTTTTCAATCTTCAAGTCAAAGTAAAGATATTTCAGTTCAAAGTTTAACCGGGTTGTCAAAGTTAAATAAATTTGTTATCCTTCCAGCCAATGGCTTATTCCAATAAGAAACATAAATTTCTTCTACACGAATTTTCTCCTTATTATGACATTCTTATTGGTAGAAAAGTTTTAATGGACAATAATGCAAAAGTTGATTATGTTAATAATCAAACACCCATTAGCCAACGTACATTTGTTCACAAGAACATTGAACCATCAGACGCCAATTCATCAAAAATGTTGAAGCCATCCCCAACGAAAATAACTTTACGTCCGAACTTAAACTTAATTATGCAATAAAAAATAAAATTTTTAATAATAACCAATACACCAAATTGAAATCCATTCCCAAAACAGCATTTTCTACAAAACAGGGTCACTAAGAATATACTCGTATGCCTTTCGGTTTTAAAAATGCTTCACCAACATTCCAGCGTTGCATGAATTCTGTTCTTAAGGATCTTATCAACAAACATTTTCTGGATTACTTGGATGAAGTTATAGTTTACTCCACATCTCTCAATAAACATTTGTGCTATCTACATAGAAAACGATAAAGTTTTCCTTATATTCCGTATCAAGAGATTATAAATCCAAACAGCAATATTAAAATCTTTAAATGTCTAATTAAATTAAAAGATATTCAGAATTTAAAGAACTTTTTACCTCCAAACACATTAAATTATTACATCCTGGAATTGGAAAATAATTCGACTTTTTAAAGAAACTTATTACTACCCAAATTACAACAAGCTCATACAAAACATTAGAAATTAATGCGAAGTCTGCAACATAGCAGAATAGGAAATAGACCACCAAAAGTACTTTTCGAATTAACACCAGAAATATATAACCCACGAGAAGTTATAGACCATTACGCAATTGGCAACGACCAATACCTTTCATGCATAGACATTTATTCCAAATTTGCATCACTCATAAAAACAAACAGTCGAGATTGGCTTGAAGCCAAAAGTGCCCTTACTAGAATTTTTAGTGACATGGGAAACCCCAAAAAATAAAGCAGCATTCATGAGCAATTCACTTAAATTATGGTTAAATTCAGAAAATGTGCATATGGATATCATCACAAGTAAAAGAGGAATTTCAGATATTGAACGCCTTCATAAAACAATTAATGAAAAAAAAAATCGGATAATAAATACCGACAATAACTTAGACAATAAACAAACTAAAATAGAAACAATCCTATACACAAGGATGCTGTTTTTCAATAACAAAACCTCTCTTAATAATTTGTAAACTTTCTTTAGAATCTTCTGTCTTTCGTACCTTATGGAAAGAATCTTACATTATCCCACTGCATAAAAAAGGGTGCAAGTCGGATATATCCATTATACAGGGAATTGCGAAGTTGTCCGCAATCCCTAAACTCTTTGAAAAGATAATTACTTCGACTTTGCAACACTTCTGCAAGTCAATTATCTCATGCCCAACACGGAGTCGTTAAAAGTCGGTCGACTTCGGTCAATCTATTGGAATTTACCTCTTTTTATAAATGAAGCATTCCTTAATAGAATGCAAACTGATGTCATCTATACTAACTTTAGCAAAGCAATTGACTCTGTTAATACATAAACTTAGTATTTTAGGCTTCCTACCTTCATAGTTATGCATCACTTGTACCTAAATTTCTCTAAATGCCTGCTTATGACTTTTAACACGGTTACTCCTTACTTAGCCAATTACTATATTGACAATGTACCCTTAAAACGCATACTATTAGTTGAAGATCTTGGTGTTCTCTTTGATAATAAATTAAGTTTCACACATCATATTTCCACAATTGTAAATAAAGCCAAGGGCACTCTTGGATTTATTAAATGCAGGTCTAAGGAATTTAATGATTCCTTCGCTACTAAACTTC
Organism: Drosophila nigrodunni; assembly: GCA_020829145.1. Taxonomy (NCBI): domain Eukaryota; kingdom Metazoa; phylum Arthropoda; class Insecta; order Diptera; family Drosophilidae; genus Drosophila; species Drosophila nigrodunni. The sequence goes on along the minus strand of JACVCZ010000015.1, from coordinate 319,660 downwards.
ATTGTACATCCCGTGTCCGGCACATTCTTGAATATTGTTCATTTGTCTGGTCTCCTTGACATGCTCATACTTATGATTTAATTGAGACGGTGCAGAAGCAGCAGAAGCAGGCCTAAGATTGCTGAATCGGCTTGCCGACCATGACATTGTGGCGTGATGCGAGTTTTGGCTTATGTTAAATTAAACATAATTTGTATTAAGAAATCAGTTTTGAATACAGCGCTCTTCCAGTAAGTCGCTTAAATAAATATTCACTGTCTGAGCCCAAGGCCAGCAATAAGAGGCTCAGTCGCCTCTCAACCTAATCCTCAATCCTTAGAGAAAGGAAATAAATTAATTTATATTCTTGATCAGCATCAATAGCCGAGTCGATATAGCCATGTCCGTCTGTCCGTATGAACAAACAGATTTCAGAGATGGTAAGAGCTACAAGTTCGAGTTTGGTGTCAGATTGTTTTTATTTCAACGTATTATAATGCAATTACTACACATTGCAATATCTGGAAACCGGTTTTAATAATTTAATCGGGAAGAAATGCATAGAGTTTTATATGGCTGGGCGTGCTCGACTGTACTTTTCTTTCTTGTTTTTTTATGCTTTAGTAATATATTATCTAGTGAGTGGACAGCAATCATGAACAACACCACTGAGAGTGTCGATACTTGCGAAATGCTTTGTGTAATTTATAGAAATTAGTTAAGGTCTTAATAACTTTAACACGGTTGGATCGCTTGGTCATGAAATCCTTCCCCACCGGGGAAGTTGATCCAGTACGCTGTGCACACCAACGCGATCAAAAGCTCTTTCGAAATCAGTAGCCAGGATGGTTACATGATTTCTGGTAGAAAGAACATCTGACGCGTAATGATGGATATGCAATATTGAATCCATGGGTCTTTGTTGTTGTTTGAATGCAGTTTGGCTGCGGATAGCTACCTGCATCTAACATTTTGTTGTAAATTTCTAGCAATCTTTGCTTTCCTTCTATTGGAATGTTTTAAAGCATAGGGTAAGAGATGACCCTTATAGTGCTGCAGGGCTGACTCTAGTTCAATCAATGTGATCTGGGCATCAAGAGAGAGGAAGTTTTCTTTAGTAACTTTATACACATTAGAGAAGTTTTCATCGCTGGAATAATTGGACCACATAGCTCCGAAAGCATTGCCAATGTCAACCGAATCTTGCAGCTCAACATTATTGTCTCTGATGGATTTAAGAGGATCCCGACTATTTTGTTGACAACCGCCCGTAATTTTTTGGTTGTGAAAAGTGGGTTTATGTTAGAGTTAAAATTGTTAAAAGAATCTCGTTTTGCTTTAATCGCTTCTCTTTTGAACAAGGCTGTCGCTTTTTTGTAGGCTACTAAATTGGTAGAGTTTTGAGATGTTTTATAGTAATGCCAGAGAATCTGCTTTTGTTTTCTCAGATCATGATGACTTGGGCTAAACCAAACAGGGTTTCTTATCTGTTTTTTTCGTATCACTTTGTGGAGTGGCTTCGTTGGCTCCTGTTCCCATGGTTTTCGTAATTCTGCAACGAAGAGGTTCGAGTCGTTGGTCGACGGAAACCGAATATGCTTTTTCAAACCCATTGTAAGCTATTCCAGTTGCCGTGGTCAGTTTTAAACATAATTATTGGTGGTATTTTTTTGGGTTTTAAATGTATTAGAAGGTTTATAATAATAAGGAAATGATCGCTCCCGTGTAAATGGTGGGAAATGAATCACTTGCTGTATGGTTATTAGTGAAAGAGTTGTGAATAGAATGGTGGGTAGCAGAGCCGTCATTTAAAAGACTTAAGTTTGTTTTGACTATTAGATCTTCAACTTGTTAACCTTTTGGATTGCGAGAGCTGGACCCCTTATGGCTTATGGGCTGACTCTACAATATTTATTAAATCTGAAGCTATTAGTCTTTGGCTGGGGTGTATATAAGAATTAAATATTGTTATATTTGCGTGGGATAAAAGAACGATTAGTAATTGACAATACATGCCTATCGAACTTGAGTTTAGGATCCATAAGGATACCCAAATCAGTGACCGACTCAATTGTTTTAAGAGAGTTGCCATTCAAAATGTAATTGTTTAGAAATGGGAGGCGCCTACTGAAGGACATTACGTTTCACTTACTGAAGTTAAGGTTTAATAAATTAGCTTAACACCAGATTTGAAAACTACATAGATCAGATTGTAACCTGGTCCCAAGAACAGAATCAGCAGCCGAAACACTGAGGCATACATGAGCACACGAGAGTAACTGATCGCAGATGGAAGATCATTTATGAACAATATAAATAACAAGGGACCGAGATGGCTTTCTTGTCGAACCTCCGAAGTTATTTGGACAAAGTGTCTTTAAAATAAACATGTTGTGTTCTAGAACTTAAGTAATTTGAAATTAATGGGAAAAACCCAAAAGATTGAGCTTATGTATTAATAGGGTGTGATTAACGGAGTCGAAAGCCTTACTGAAATCTGTGTAAATGACGTCAGCCCTTCAGTGCGAATGATGTAAATTCTAACAGGTTAGTGGTAGTGGATCTAAATTTCACAAACCCATGCTGGCAGGGTGAAATCATGGACCTATAGAAATGTTGCAGTTGAGAAGTTATTAATTTCTCAAAAGCCTTGGGAATAGCAGACAACTTGGAAATACCCCTATAGTTGCAAACATCGGATTTATTTCCTTTTTTGTGAAGAGGAATAATGTAAGATGATTTCCAAACTTCAGAAAAACAGCATGTTTCAACGGACAATGTAAAAAGTTAATACCAGGGCGTTAAAAGGCCGTCCGCACAGTTTTAAAGCACACAGCCAGTGACTCCGTCTGGACCAGGTGAAAAAACAGATTTAGTAGCCTTTTAATTACATAAGAGAGAGCTTTCGGTGATGACTGGTGTAAAATTACTATTGAAGGAATTTAAATGATAAGGATAGGGTAAGTCACAGTTATACTCGTGCTTACTATAAGTTGTTTGAAAAAAATCGGCAAATAAGTCGGCGATAGCCTTATCCGAATTAGCAGATTCTCTTTCAAAGAATACACTAGACGGAAGCGTTGATGATTTACGCTTCGAATTAACGAAGTTATAAAACCTTCTCGGATTCCTTCTAAACTGTTGCCCACAGTCAGTTATGTATTCCTTATAACGACGGTAATTCAAAACATAGAAATCAGATCGAGCAATCAGATATCGCAATACAAGGAAGAGCCAGTTTCCCTAAATCTCTTATAGAATTTCGACTTTCTATTTTTGAGCAATGTTAACTCACGGGTAAACCAAATAGGCTTGTTAGACCTGGTTGGAACACAGAGCGGAACACAGACATCAATTAAGGAATTCAAGGTATCATAAAAGGTTGTGATTGCACTATCCATATCTCTACACATGAACAGTCGGGACCAGTCAGTCTGGGATAGTAGTACATTTAACTTATTAAAGTCGGCTTTCCGAAACTGACGAGACCGTTTGGTAGATATACTACTAGTACTGGTCAGCCGGTCAGGTAAATCAATCAACACTTCCAAAGTCGGGTGATAAGGATCTTCAGGATTAGATAAGGGTTTTATGCGGGAAACAGAAACACAGGAAGGATCTAAAACAAAAATCAGATCAAGCATTCTATTTAAAGAGTTTGGAATAGCATTGATTTGAAGCAATGAAATTCCAAACAGCTCATCAAGACAATCGTGCTGAGTCGTGGGGGTCAACACGGCAGAGTCGGGACACGAAATCCATGTAGTACCAGCAATATTAAAATCGCTAAGAACTACAAGAAAGTCACGATCAGATAACATAGATGAAACAGATTTAATAGCAGAAAAGTGTTATAAATAAAGAGATGAGTCAGAAGAAGGAGGATTATAAGTGCAGGTAATGAAAACTCTAACGTTATTTAGGCATAACTTAATAGCAACAAATTCGATATCCACAGAGCCATCGATTGTTACTTCTTCCGAGGATAAGTTAACATCGACGGCAATAAGCACACCACCACCTCTTGAATATGGATCTTGTATTTGGTCACCCCAATATAGGTTTCATCAAATTAGAATAGAATCTGTACAAAAACAATTTCTCCGTTTTGCACTAAGGGCTCTCAACTCGGTGTAATTTTCTTACACAAACTAATCAATGGTGAAATTGATTCTTCCGAATTACTCAGCCAGATTAGTTTTGCTGTTCCGATTAGACCAACTAGAAACTTTCTTCCACTCTCTCTTCAACCTTGCTCTGTCAACGTTGGCATTCATAATCCTTTCCGAGCCCTATGTAGTAACTACAACAAACTTTCTTGAGTTGTAGGTAGTTCTACTTCGACTGCCTTAATTCACCTTTTCTACTCTGTCACCTGTCTAGATCTTAATTAACTTAGTCTAATAATTTAATAATAATTGTATTTCGTTTTTAATTATTTTATGTTATAATAAATAAATTCGTTTCGCGTTCATCGTTAGCCGTACGTTATGCGGTATGCCCCTCGGTCGGTTGGGCGGGAGGTGGCTGCATTATTTGTAGGGTTCCGCGCGTTAACAACCACGTTGCTTGGTGTTACTGAGCCAGTTGAATGTACTGTCCCGTTAGTACATCAACGTCCAAATAAACATGGTTTTGCAAGTAGAACCGTAAACGATCACGAACAAAATTAAAGCACAATAGAAAAAGAGTTGATAGCAATTGTTTGGGCTACTAAATATTTTCGCCCTTATTTATTTGGAGTACCTTTTGAAATACTAAGCGACCATAAACCTCTTGTCTGGTTAAACAATATAAAAGCACCAAATTTCACACTTCAACGATGGAGAATAAAGCTTAGTGAAAACGATTTTAAAATAAAATACTTTGAAGGTAAACAAAATTATGTCGCAGACGCTTTAACCGAATAAAGTTAGAAGAAAACATGGCAGGTGAAGAAGAATATTTCAACAGCACCTACAATCCACAGTTCAGTAGAAGACAATACAGATTGCATTCCGATTACCGAAAAACCATTATATCATTTTTGCAGACAGCCAGAAATGATTTAAAGTGCTACAAACGAAATAGTAACCGAACGATACTTTTCTAAACTACAGAAAACCATGAAATACACAGAAATTACGCTTTCGAATGAGAAAGATATTATTGCTAAACAGAAGTCATATCAAGAAATCATTAGCCCAAATAGTGGCATTAAAATTTTGAAATATATGATTGAATTAAACGATATTAAAACTTACGCAGAATATAAGAAACTTATTACTTCCAGCTAAAAATGAGCCGTGGAAGATCAGAAACGCTATGGAAAGTGTACTAAAGATGTCAACCGGGGCAGGCATGGCAGCCCAAACGTCGGTGGGAAGCGTGACCGCTACCAACGGCGGGCAGGGGGAGGAGAAATCCTCTCTGCGTGTCGCCTGTGGTCACACCTCGGGCTTGGCGGGAACAGGCCAAGTCTGTTGTACAGCTACTGTCACAAACGATTTAAAGCTGGTGCAGTAGTCGAAACAGACTCCAACCTCGACAGTTCTGCGCTCCCCCGTACGCGGTTCCAGCTCCCTTAGTAGGGAAGGGCCAAAGCTTAATACAAAGCTGCTCTAAAAATGCAAAACTGGCTCCAAGGAGCAGTGTGATTGTCCCCAGAGGACACGGCCAAACTGACCTGTGGGACGCAGCAGATAGAGGAAAGCCGCCGTGACTTCGAGAAAATACCGCAGATGAGGCATCATCGAATGACTACGCGAACAATATGGACGAGATGATGGCAGCGAAGAGACAGCGCTCTACCGAGAGCGCCGGAGCTAATGAGGCTCCGGGAGGCAAGCGGCAGCGTGGCCATAATGGCGCCATCCGTCATCCTAATAAAACTAGAAGAAAGACTACCATGAAGAAAGTCGCTGAACGACAGGATCGCGGAGGAAAGGTGAAAAATCATCCACGGACTGTTTGTCGGCCAGCTCATGGCGATAATGGAAAAGGAACCAGAGACACCCATGCCTACCTTTGATAGGGCTGGGTGGCTCAATGGGGCCAAAATCCTCAAATGCAAGGATGACCCGATGACTCAAAAAAAGAGATCGAGACCACATTGATGAAACTCCGAACTCTCTACGCAAAAGGAAAAACTCGTGGAAATGTATAGACTGGCTAAGCACTCCGAGGAGGCTCTTGTGTACAAAAAGTACAAGACCCTGCTCAGAGTCTGCAAGCGTATCCGTATCCGTAGGGCAAAAAGGTATTCCTGGAGGAACTTCCCAATGGGAATTGATGCCCGAAACAGCAAGACTAAGAATGCTGCTTTCCAAGCAACCGTCTGTTCAAAGTTCAAAGCTCAGTCTTGACGGTGGAACCTGGACTGAGAGCAGTGAGGAAACTCTAGATGCTCTTATGACCGCCCACTTTCCAGAATCCGTAGAGCCAGCGCTCGGAACGAAGCACCAGGACATTCCATGCTGTGAGCATCATCTCCCCATGGAAATATTCTCTACCCATAAGATACGATGGACCATCGACTCTTTCAAGAGTATAAAGAGCCCTGTTCTTGTTGGTATTATTCCAGCCATGCTACAGGTCACAAAAGTTGTGATCTTTCCATGGTTGCTCAGGATATTTAGAGCATGTGTCAGTACAGGCCATATTCCTACTGAATGGAGAACAGCGAGAGTAGCATTTTTACCCAAAGCTGGTAAATGTAGCCACAGCAGCCCGAAGGACTAGAGACCAATAAGTCTGACATCCTTCTTACTTAAAACCATGGAGAAACTATTAGATCTCCATATAAAAGGGAAATCAGCTGAATCAGCACTGAACATGCTAGTAACTTCAATCAAAAGGGCTATTTATCATCATGAGTACTGTAGTAGGCTGATGGCATACCAATACTATGTTAACCACTAGCAGTGCCATCACTAGAATTAGCAGAACCATAATGAGTTAACATTAAGAGAACAGATCGAGCTTCAGAGAAAAGCAAGAAGAAGAAGAATAGACGCGGAAAAAGTAAGATTAAGAAAAAGCGCTGGTGAAATAAAAAGAGTTTGAATAAAAGAAAAGATTTGCGTCTACAAACTCAGAAGTGGGATAGTGTTCACACCATGGACATCAATACAAATCACGTATCTGTTGTTCAGTTAAAAAGGTGGCTCGATGCTTTAGGCTTGCCAACCAGAGGATGCAAGGCCGAACTAGTGGCGCGCATCAACGCATTACCAGCAAGCGACCGAGGCAACATTCCTGAAGTAGAGCAGACTGGTGAGGAGGAGGAACTGCCAAGGAAATTGATGGAGATTAGCACAGTATCAATGCAGCAGTCAGCAATTGATCGACAAGAAGAAATTTTGCAACAGCTAACTGCACAATTAGAGACGGCAAAAAATTTGCTGCAAAATTTACGCACACCGACTGTCGGCGCCATACAACAGCAGCAGTTAGAGCAGGACGACAACAGTTTTTGCAACGAAACAAGCGTCGGTGGCGCCAACGCCGAACTTGTCGAGCGCACTAGCGTTGCGCGCATTGGCGACGCCGAGACTGATAGTGAAATAGGGGCAGACGTTTCGAACACAGCTGCAGGCCCGCCGATCTTGCAAAATTGCGAGCTGACGTCATCGCTATTTAGTCTTGCAAAAGAAGTACGGGATGAATTTTCTGGAGAGAAATCAATCAACAATTGGATTGCTCAATTAGACAACATATCGAAGCTGTACCGCTTATCCGACGTTCAGAAAGAGTTGCTCTGCATTGTCAAATTGAAAGGCAAGGCAAGAGAATGGTTGCATGCAGACCCATCACGTATCGTTATGTCTTTGGGCGAGCTGTTGGAACAGTTAAGGATCGTCTTTGGAGGCAAGCTTTCCAAGACTGACATGCGGCGTAAATTTGAAGAGCGCATGTGGAAAGTTTCGGAGAAGTTTTCGTTATACTACGAAAGCAAATGTCAACTTGCACGTGACGTAAGGCTAGACGAGGATGAGTTGCTAGATGGTTTGATAGAGGGGATACCGGATTTGCAGTTACGCACACAGGCCAAAATTCAATGTTTCGAGAATCCGAGCAAGCTAATGCGAGCATTTGCAGGAGTGTGCTTACCCGAGCAGGGCCTACCCAACGGGAAGAATGGATCGTCAGCAGGAGCAACACCCAGCAGCTTGATGAAGGAAACACGGTGTTTCAATTGCAATTATAAGGGACATTGGGCGAAGGATTGCTTGAAGCCAAAGAGAGAGCCAGGCTCATGCTACGCATGTGGCGCCACTGACCACCTTGTGGCAAAATGCCCAAAGAGGAAAAGTATGGCCGATAACAATTACGTAAGATTGATTAACATATATTTTAACAATAGAGCTAAGCAGTCCATCATTGCAGAATGCCTCATAGATTCAGGAAGTCCCATATCGTTCATAAAAAAAATCAGGTGTTCCTATTGGAGTAGAACTCCAAACCCATACAGGAGTTTATTTTGGGCTAAATGAAAGCCAATTAAATGTTGTTGGAAAAACGAAAGTTTATATTTTGAAGAATTCAATAAAAGTATATTTTTGGTTAGTAGTAGTGTCTAATGAATCTATGAGGTGCGAAGTAGTGCTGGGTAGAGATTTCATGAAAAGTTGTGATTTAAATGTGGATCCAAACGTCCTGTGGATGATTTCGGTTAGTAAAGATGATAACCCCTTATGCAAATCGGAAAATTTAATTGAATTAGAGAACAAATTGTTAGAAAAGGATTGTATAACATTAGCGGATAAATCGTTAGGCAACCAAGAAAAAAAAGATAGTAGATTGTTAGAGCAATTAGAACATTTAGACAGCCCATTAGTTAAGAAAGACGTTTTAGCAGATGATTTCGAGGTCCGTATGCTTCAGATTAGTATTTTGGACGAAGATAAGCAAGAACTGTTATGTAACATTGGAGAATCCATTAGTTATGAGATAAGAGAAAAATTCATTAAATTACTGAAAGAAAGATATGCTGATGCAATTAGGCCAGTGGAACCAAAAAAAAATTTGCGAAATGAACATAATGATTGAGAAATCAAAACCTTTTAGTTGTGCTCCAAGAAGATTGTCGTATACTGAAAAAGAAAAATTACAGACTATGTTGGACGAATACCTTAGAGACGGCATAATACGACCAAGTTGTTCGGAGTATGCATCACCAATCGTTTTAGTTAAGAAAAAAACAGGAGATTTGAGAATGTGTATTGATTTCCGGAAGCTCAACAAAATCATGATTAGAGATAATTACCCTTTAATTGACGATTTACTGGATCGACTAGTTGGCAAATCTATTTTCACCAAACTTGACCTTAAGAATGGTTACTTTCATGTGTTTGTGGAAAAGGATTCCATAAAATACACTTCGTTCGTCACACCTTTAGGACAGTTTGAATTTTTAAGAATGCCGATGGGACTCAAGACGGCATCACAAGTGTTCCAGAGATTTGTGAACAGCATATTTGCAGATTTAATTAGGGAAAATAAAGTTATCATATATATGGACGATATAATGATTGCTAGTAAAAGTATTTATGAACATCTAGAAATTTTAGAAGAAGTTTTTAAGCGGTTAGTAGAAAACAAGCTGGAGTTGAGACTCGATAAGTGTGAATTCTTGCAGGACAGAATTAAATATTTACGATTTTTAATCTCGGAGGAAGGTATCAAAGCAGACGACAAAGGAGGCGGTTAAGAATTTTCCATTACCTGATAAGACTCAGGCTGTGCAGAGTTTCCTTGGTCTCTGCTCATATTTTAGAAGATTTATTAAGGACTTTTCAACGATTGCAAAACCACTATACGACCTTTTAAGAAAAGACAGAAAATTTCAGTTCGGAGAAAAGAAATGAATAGTTTCGCAAGTTTAAAAGACAAATTGTTAGAAGCGCCAGTATTGTCGTTGTACAATCACAAGGAGGACACAGAGTTGCATTGCGATGCAAGTGCGATTGGATTTGGGGCAGTACTACTACAGAAAAAAAAGGACGGCAGGTTACATCCTATATTTTATTTTTCAAGACGGACGACAGAAACAGAAGCAAAGTATCATAGCTTTGAGCTTGAAACATTAGCCATCATTTATGCTCTTCGGAGATTTAGAATTTATTTACAAGGCAAGAAGTTCAAAATAGTAATGGACTGCAATTCATTGACTTTAACACTCAATAAGATAGATCTTAATCCAAGAATTGCCAGATGGGCATTAGAAATGCAAGAATTCGACTATGAATTAGTTCACAGAGCAGGAAAGCAAATGCAGCATGTAGATGCCTTAAGTAGATGTAATAACACGATCTTGGTAACAGAAGCAAATAGTTTTGAAACCAATTTAATAATTTGCCAAACGAGAGATAAGAAGCTACAAGAGATTAGGAAATTGTTAGAGGAAAATGAGCATAAATTGTTTGAAATGAGAAATGGAATTATATTTAAAAAACCAATGATGACAGGCTATTATTTTATGTACCAGAGAAAATGGAAGATCACGTTATGTACAAATATCATAACAAAATGTTAAGTGCGATCAATAAAACGTATTGGTTTCCCAATATGAAAAAGAAATCAGTAGAACACATTGAAAATTGCTTGAAGTGTATAGCATTTTCACCAAAAACGGGCAAAGGAGAAGGGCTACTACATAGCATTCCAAAGGGAAATAAGCCTTTCCAATTAATTCATATCGACCACTATGGACCAGTAGATAATAGCCGATCCAAGAAATACATTTTTGCGGTTGTAGATGGTTTCACAAAGTTCGTTAGACTATACACTACGAAAACGACAAATACAAAGGAAGTAATCAAGGCATTAAGAGAATATTTTAGGGCATACAGCAAGCCAGAATGCATTATATCGGATAGAGGAAGTTGTTTTACATCAGCAGAATTCGATGAATTTATGGAAGAAACAAAGGTGAAGCATATTAGGATTGCCACAGGATCGCCTCAAGCGAACGGACAAGTTGAACGAATAAATAGAAGTTTAGGACCAATGATAGCCAAACTAACAGAAACGGAAAATGGACAGCACTGGGACTTAGTAGTTGAAAGAGTCGAGTATGCTTTAAATAATACAGAGCATCGTAGTACCAAACAATTTCCCAGCGAGATGTTGTTTGGAATGGCACAAAATGGAGAAATTGGTGATAGTTTAGGAGAACAATAAGAGGAAATTACACAGTTAGGGACACTAAGTACACGGAATTTAGCAGATCTTAGAGAAAAGGCAGCACACAACCAATCGATATCGCAAGCAAACAATGAGAAACATTTTAACAAAACAAGGAAGTTAGCGAACAATTACAGCGTAGGAGACTACATAATGGTCAAGAATTTTGATAGCACAGCTGGAGTTTCGAGGAAGTTAATACCTAAATCTAAGGGACCTTACGTTATCGACAAAGTATTGAGGAATGATAGATACTTAGTTAAAGACATCGACGGTTTTCAGTTATCACGAAATCCTTATCAGGGCATTTGGAGTGCCAACAATATAAGGCATTGGATAAAAGATTAAATTAAGAAAAACATTTTGTAAAACTAGAAATAAGTTAAATCACATTTTGTAAATATTACATAAAGCAATCTAAATGTATCACTAGTATTAAGAAACACATGTATATACAATTGTAACAAATTACCAGAGATAGAGGTCTATCTCATTGTCAGGATGGCCGAATTGTAGTAGGCTGATGGCATACCAATACTATGTTAACCACTAACAGTGCCATCACTAGAATTAGCAGAACCATAATGAGTTAACATTAAGAGAACAGATCGAGCTTCAGAGAAAAGCAAGAAGAAGAAGAATAGACGCGGAAAAAGTAAGATTAAGAAAAAGCGCTGGTGAAATAAAAAGAGTTTGAATAAAAGAAAAGATTTGCGTCTACAGTACGCACTAAGAGTCTTCGTAGATATATCTGGAGCGTTTAGTGACGTCAGTACGGCATCCATCACTGAGCGGCTAGTGACGATAAATTCCCACCCAACTATCACATACTTGATACATAATCTCTTGAGATGTAGGAGAGTCCAGTCAGAGTGGGGAGCAGCAACAGTGGTTAGAGGCAAAAATAGGGGCACCCCGCAAGATGGTGTCCTGTCTCCTCTACTGTGGAACTTAGTGGTAGACGAGTTGATTAAGAGATTTGACAGGGAGGGCATAAAAACTGCCTATGCGGATGACATAAGCATAATTATTACGGGTGTCTGCCAATCAACCCTCAGCTCAATTATGGGGAAGACTCTTAGGGAGATTTGTATATGGGCTAGCAATGCAGGTCTACGTATCAATGCGGACAAGACGGACCTCATTATCTTCACTAAGAAGTACAATGTACCACAATGAATCCCCGCGACATAAAACAGCATCCAGCTATAGCCAAGATCTCAAGTAAGATACCTAGGGACGGTACTGGACAGCAAACTCACGTGGAGATGCAATGTTGAGGAAAGGGTGAAGAATGCAACCGTAGCGTTGTACGCATCCAAGAAGATGCTCAGCTGCACATGGGGTCTTTCACCCCGCAATAGTGCGTCCAACACTGCTCTATGGGGCTCTAGTCTGGTGGCAAGGTACGAAAAAGACAACCTACCTAGCCCGCATGGAAAAGTACAAAGACAGTCGCTCCTCTGCATAGAAGGAGCGCTTAGAAGTACCCCAACAAAAGTTCCGCAGACACTGCTAGGGATTGCCCTTCTGTCCCTGACTTGTGGCAGCGATGTCAGCCCAGCGCCTCGCGGCACTTGGAAGCCTGCCGCTGCAAGGCTATGGGCACTGCGAAATAGATTTCAAGGTCTGGGCGCACTTGGGACCTAATGAGTGAACTATCTACCAGCGACAGCGTATCGGCCACGTGAACATATACACGGATGGCTCTAAAATGGCTGGAGGAGTGGGAGCCGTGGTTAACTGAGACAACCCGGCCACCAGACTATCCTACAAACTACCGAATCACTGCACTGCAATAAAGTCTATGATGTCGTTAACTTTTAGTTCTAGAACTGTCAGGGTGAGCAGGGAAGCTTTGCATGACCAAGTCAGCGCACAACTACAGGATTCCAAGCCACCACGGCATACACAGCAATGAAGAGGCAGACACTCTAGCCAAATCTGGCGTGAATCTCCTAACGTGCATGGATGAAGACCTCGAAATCTCACTGAGATCACCACGAAGTGATCTGGAGAAGAGCACCATAGAATGCATAAATGGCACGTGGAGAAACACTACGTCCTGAAAAACCACAACAATAATGTGTAATGGGCACAACACTCACCTCAGTCGGTACATACAGCGCCTTCCGCGTAAGGAATGCAGACTGTTAGTTGGTATACTCACAGGTTACTGTCTTGCAGCTGCGCACGCAATCAAACTAGGCATAAGCGACGATAAGAACTGCAGGAAATGCAACGTTTTGAATACCGATGAAACCCTCCAGCACCTCCTATGAAACTGCTCTGCCTTAGCCCGGACTAGGCTAAAGTGTCCAGGAGCGCCACTACTACATTCACTAAAGGTTGCCTCCAAAAGAGAGCCCGGAGAGCTGCTGGCCTTTGCTAAGCATGCTCGCATCCTTTTAGACTAAAAATAACAGATCCTCCACGCACGGACTACTAAGGGCCATCAAATGGCTTATGCACTGCTCTCTTGAAAGGCGTCCCGCTTAACCTAACTTAACATAACCCATTTTTTTGTGGTTATTACAGAAAATTCATTCCTAACTTCGCACACGTTGTAAAGCCAATGACTTTTAACATAAAGAAAGGTGGAGCTGTTCTGTCTCAAATTATCAAAAACCAAATTGTTTCGCTAGTAAAACTAGCTAGCTAGTAAGTAAAGTAAATGAACATAAAACAAGAAAGAAAAGTACAGTCGAGCACGCCCGACCGTATAATACTCTCTGCATTTGTTCCCGATTAAATTATTAAAATCGGTATTCAGATATTACAATGTGAATTACTTGCATTAAAACACGTTGAAACAAAAACAATCTAGGCATAATCAAACATACATCTGTTTGTTTGCATGTGAATACACATACATATGTACGTTTGACAAAATATACTGCATATATGTATGTATGTGTGTATTCGGCGCAGCCAGCTTCCGCGGGCAGCGCTGCCGACTCACATGCAGCGAAAACGTTCGAACATGTGCTGGTGTGTTTCTATCTCGCTTGCACCGATGGGTTGATAATGCGTTCAATTATCAATATTGTAACGCTTCTAGTTTTCTTGTTTATAGTCCGATTTAAATGCGCCTTTCAGGATAGTTTAATATAGTTAATCTCCACACGAATTATAATTAAACAATACTGTATGATACGAACAAGTTCGCAAAAAATCGCATTTTAAGTTTTTTCAAGTGTGGGAAAAGGGGGGGTGGCAGTCCAAAATTTTAAATGGCAATGCAATTATGCTGTCGCTAGGAACCTCCGTACCCAAATTGGTGATCGTAGGTGCCATAGTTACTGAGATATTTGCCGAAAACACCAATTTTTCACGAGGTGTGTCCAGTTTTTTGCTTATTGTGGGCGAATGGGGCGTGGCATCGAAAAAAAAAAAGATTCTTGTATTGACTGACTAAATATCTGATCGTTTGACACCAAGCTCGAACTTGTAGCTCTTACCATCTCTGAAATCTGTTTGTTCATACGGACAGACGGACAGACAGACAGACAGACGGACATGGCTATATCGACTCGGCTTGTGATGCTGATCAATAATATATATACTTTATGGGTTCTGCCACGCCTCCTTCTGCCTGTTACATACTTTTGCACAAACCCAATATACTCTTGCAGAGAGTATAATATGTCATTGATTTTTATATGGTAGACAATAAACAATTTCTATCTTATATAGACTTGTATTCCAAATATGCAACTTTAATTGAAGTAAATGGTCGAGATTGGTTAGAATCCAAAAGATCTCTTTTAAAAATATTTAATGATATGGGTAAACCAATAGAAATTAAAGCAGATAAAGACTCAGTTTTCTTGTGCTCCGCACTACAAAAAGTGGTTAATTCGATTCGCTTCGCTTTCGCTGACGGACATGTTTTACATCGCTTCTATTTCATTTCAAGTTTTCCTCGATTAAACGCTCTAATTCGTATCATATTTCTGGCTTAATTCCTTTGCTACATTGTGTGCTACATCGGTTGTGTTGATACACATTGTTTTAATAAACTTTAAAGCCAATTTTTAATAATTTTGTTTTCTAAGCAATAACAATTCCACAGCTAAACATTCTGTTTACTTATTTCGCCGTTTGTTTGTCGCTGTGTAATTTGTTCTTGTAATTTTACGCCGTTGCTTGTGCTAACACTTTGTTTGTGTAAACATTCTCTCGGCGCTATCTTCTTGCTCTCTCTGTGCTCTCTTCGTGTTCTCTTCTATATTTACGCTCCCGTCGCGCTCTCATCTGTTTTACCACGCTTATTAGACCCCGTACTCTAAAAAAGAGTATAGGGGTCTATTAGGTTTGTCAGAAGCGAAATGTGCGTAACAGGCAGAAGGATGCCTGGCCGACCCCATAAAGCATGTATATTCTAGATGAGCATCAACAGCCGAGTCGATATAGCAATGTCCGTCTGTCCGTCTGTGTGTCTGTCCGTCTGTCCGTATGAACAAACAGATTTCAGAGATGGTAAGAGCTACAAGTTCGAGCTTGATGTCAAACGATCAGATATTTAGTCAGTCAATACAAGAATCTTTTCTTTTTCGATGCCACGCCCCATTCGCCCACAATAAGCAAAAAACTGGACACACCTCGTGAAAAATTGGTGTTTTCGGCAAATATCTCAGTAACTATGGCACCTACGATCACCAATTTGGGTACGGAGGTTCCTAGCGACAGCATAATTGCATTGCCATTTAAAAGTTTAAACTGCCACGCCCCCTTTTCCAACACTTGAAAAAACTTAAAATGCCGTTTTTTGCGAACTTGTTCGTATCATACAGTATTGTTTAATTATAATGCGTGTGAAGATTAACTATATTAAACTATCCTGAAATGCGCATTTAAATCGGACTATAAACAAGAAAACTAGAAGCGTTACAATATTGATAATTGAACGCATTATCAACCCATAGGTGCAAGCGAGATAGAAACACACCAGCACATGTTCGAACGTTTTCGCTGCCTGTGAGTCGGCAGCGCTGCCCGCGGAAGCTGGCTGCGCCGAATACACACATACATACATATATGCAGCATATATTGTCAAACGTACATATGTATGTGTATTCACATGCAAACAAACAGATGTATGTTTGATTATGCTTAGATTGTTTTTGTTTCAACGTGTTTTAATGCAAGTAATTCACATTGTAATATCTGAATACCGATTTTAATAATTTAATCGGGAACAAATGCAGAGAGTATTATACGGTCGGGCGTGCTCGACTGTACTTTTCTTTCTTGTTTTTCGATGCCACGCCCCATTCGCCCACAATGAGCAAAAAACTGGACACACCTCGGAAAAAATTGGTGTTTTCGGCAAATATCTCAGTAACTATGGCACCTAGGATCACCAATTTGGGTACGGAGGTTCCTAGCGACAGCATAGTTGCATTGTCATTTAAAATTTTGGACTGCCACCCCCCCTTTTCCCACACTTGAAAAAACTTCAAATACCGTTTTTTGCGAACTTGTTCGTATCATACAGTATTGTTTAATTATAATTCGTGTGGAGATTAACTATATTAAACTATCCTGAAAGGCGCATTAAAATCGGACTATAAACAAGAAAACTAGAAGCGTTACAATATTGATAATTGAACGCAATATCAACCTATAGGTAGGTGCAAGCGAGATAGAAACACACAAGCACATGTTCGAACGTTTTCGCTGCTTGTGTGGCGGCGCTGAAGCTGGCTGCGCCGAATACATGCATATATGCAGCATATATTGCCAAACGTACATATGTATGTGTATTCGCATGCAAACAAACAGATGTGTGTTTGATTATGCTTAGATTGTTTTTGTTTCAACGTGTTTTAATGAAATTGCTACACATTGTAATATCTGGATACCGATTTTAATAATTTAATCGGGAAAAGTGCAGAGAGTATTATATAGTCGGGCGTGCTCGACTGTACTTTTTCTTTTTCTTGTTATACTCTCTGCAAGAGTATATTGGGTTTGTGCAAAAGTATGTAACAGGCAGAAGGAGGCGTGGCAGACCCCATAAAGTATATATATTCGTGATCAGCGTCACAAGCCGAGTCGATATAGCCATGTCCGTCTGTCCGTCTGTCTGTCTGTCTGTCTGTCCGTCCGTATGAACAAACAGATTTCAGAGATGGTAAGAGCTACAAGTTTGAGCTTGGTGTCAAACGATCACATATTTAGTCAGTCAATACAAGAATCTTTTTTTATACTCTCTGCAAGAGTATATTGGGTTTGTTGAAAAGTATGTAACAGGCAGAAGGAGGCGTGGCAGACCCCATAAAGTATATATATTATTGATCAGCATCACAAGCCGAGTCGATATAGCCATGTCCGTCTGTCCGTCTGTCTGTCTGTCTGTCTGTCTGTCTGTCTGTCCGTCCGTATGAACAAACAGATTTCAGAGATGGTAAGAGCTACAAGTTCGAGCTTCGTGTCAAACGATCACATATTTAGTCAGTCAATACAAGAATCTTTTTTTTTTCGATGCCACGCCCCATTCGCCCACAATGAGCAAAAAACTGGACACACCTCGGAAAAAATTGGTGTTTTCGGCAAATATCTCAGTAACTATGGCACCTAGGATCACCAATTTGGGTACGGAGGTTCCTAGCGACAGCATAGTTGCATTGCCATTTAAAATTTTGGACTGCCACCCCCCCTTTTCCCACACTTGAAAAAACTTCAAATACCGTTTTTTGCGAACTTGTTCGTATCATACAGTATTGTTTAATTATAATTCGTGTGGAGATTAACTATATTAAACTATCCTGAAAGGCGCATTAAAATCGGACTATAAACAAGAAAACTAGAAGCGTTACAATATTGATAATTGAACGCAATATCAACCTATAGGTAGGTGCAAGCGAGATAGAAACACACAAGCACATGTTCGAACGTTTTCGCTGCTTGTGTGGCGGCGCTGAAGCTGGCTGCGCCGAATACATGCATATATGCAGCATATATTGCCAAACGTACATATGTATGTGTATTCGCATGCAAACAAACAGATGTGTGTTTGATTATGCTTAGATTGTTTTTGTTTCAACGTGTTTTAATGAAAGTGCTACACATTGTAATATCTGGATACCGATTTTAATAATTTAATCGGGAAAAGTGCAGAGAGTATTATATAGTCGGGCGTGCTCGACTGTACTTTTCTTTCTTGTTTTTGTTTCAACGTGTTTTAATGCAAGTAATTCACATTGTAATATCTCGATACCGATTTTAATAATTTAATCGGGACAAATGCAGAGAGTATTATACGGTCGGGCGCGCTCGACTGTACTTTTCTTTCTTGTTAGTTATTATACCCGTAATCGTTGAGTAATAGGGTATATTGTAATCGTTGGAATGTATGCAACAGGCAGAAGGAGGCGTGGCAGACCCCATAAAGTATATATATTCTTGATCAGCATCAATAGCCGAGTCGATATAGCCATGTCCGTCTGTCCGTCCGTCCGTCCGTCTGTATGAACAAAACGATCTCAGAGACTATAAGAGCTAGAAAGATGATAGGGGTAGCAAATGAAAGGTACAATACCCAAGCAGAACAAGTTTGTTTCTGTTTATTGACACGCCCACTTTAGGGCGTTTTATTTGCATATAAAGGTAAATGTACAAGTAAAAGTAGAATGTTTTAGTACAGAACATTTTTTTGTTATCTATGCTATCTGAACCAAATTCACACGGAAAGTACATGTATAGTGTATCTTAGTATATCTAGTGCTTCCCTACTAAGAGAGCTTGGTGCTGGTGTGTTCACAATATACGGCAGCTCCTACTCCACCTGTCATCTTGGAGCCGTCCGGATAGATGTTTAGATAACCTTCTTGCCTGATGGGGCAGTTCTTCCACTCATTAGACCCTAGATGCATCCGGTTTCCAACTTTTAGGCAGTTTGCAGGTTTGAGGTAATCGGATCGTATGGTCAGACTCCTCCCTATGGAGCTATGCCCATAGCCTTGTAGTGACATGCAGCCCAGAGCTGTGAGTCTTTGGGCCGACTTGGCTGCCACTAGCTTCGCGTGTAGGTCTAGAGGTGGTAGACCCAGAAGGGTTTCTAGAGCTTTGGTGGGGGTAGTGCGAAGGCCGGCTGGGATGCTTAAGAGCGCTTGGCGTTGTGCCTTTTCCATTAAGGCAAGGTAAGTTTTCTTTTCGGTAGCTTGCCACCACACGAGAACTCCGTCGAGCAGTTTCGGACGAACGACTGAGATGTAGAACCTATGCATAAGTCTGGGCGACAGACCCCACGAGCCACTGAACATCTTCTTGGATGCATACAGCGCCGTGGTTGCCTTTTTTACCCTTTCTTCGACATTGGCTCTCCAGGTCAGTTTGCTGTCCAGCACCGTGCCGAGGTACCTCACTTGGGTGCTTGGCTTAAGGCGCTTACCGTTTATCATCGGTGGGAATCAGCGCGGTACCTTGTACCACTTGGTGAAGAGGATGAGGTCCGTCTTTTCTGTGTTTATGTGTAGCCCGGCTTCTTCCGCCCACTTACATAATTACCGTAGGGTCTGTTCCATAATGGAGCTGAGAGTCGATGGGTAGACACCTGCTATAATTATGAATATGTCATCCGCATATGCAGCTAATTTTAGGGCTCCTCTATCAAATCTCTTTAAGAGGTCATCTACTACTAAGTTCCACAGAAGCGGAGACAGGACTTCTCCCTGGGGAGTGCCTCTATTTGCGCTTTTTGTAGACGTAGCCCGGAGTCTATCGATAATGGTGTTCGTGCGGACGTTGTTGAATGCGTCTGAAATATCTATGAAGACTCCCAGTGCGTATTCTCTACTGTGAAGCACCCTCTCGATGGAGGCGACTAGTGAGTTGCAGTGCCGTTTCGACGGCACTATTGGCGTGCTGGTTGGCTTACAAACAATCTTCAGCTGCAATTCTTATGCTAAGATCAAGCAGCTTCTCCATTGTTTTAAGTAGAAAGGATGTAAGACTGATTGGTCTATAGTCCTTTGGGCTGCTGTGGCCGCATTTGCCTGCTTTGGGCAAGAATACCACACGTGCAGTTCTCCATTGAGTTGGGATGTGGCCCGTTTTGAGGAAGACTCGAATATTCTGATTAGCCATGGGATGACCACGTTTTTGGTGGTTTGTAGCATGGCTGGAAAGATTTTGTCTATACCGGGGCTCTTTATCCTTTAGAAGGACACACGTGAACCCTGCGACGCCTCTTCTGCGGGAATTCATACAAACACACATTCGTTTGAAATTATATGTATGCATGCATGTGTGTATTCGGCGCGGCCAGCGTCTGACGGCAGCGCTGTCGCCACACAAGCATCGAGAACGTTCGATCATGTGTTTGTATGTTTCTGTCTCGCTCTCGCGCGTAATTGATATTGCAGTTATATAACAAACTTTCTAAGGCAGTAGCTCTTTTGTTCAAGGTAGTATTTTGATGCCCCTTTCAGAATAGTTTGATTTTATATGTCTCTATACGAATGTTGAATTACAACACTCTACTATATGAATAAATGCCTTAAAAACGGCATTAAAGCGTAAAAGTTTTTTAGCTGATGTGGGGAAAGGGGGCGTGGCAGCTCACAATTTTTAATGGCATTGCATTAAGGATGTCTCTAGCAACCTGTTTACCAGAAATGGTGTTCCTAAGTGCCATAGTTACTGAGTTATTGGCCTAAAACTATATTTTTTTCGAAGTGTATCTGGTTTTTTGCATATTGCGGGAGCGGTAAGGGGCGGGGCAAAAATTTGAAATAAACTTAACCTGCCTGACTTAATAACGGACTTTCATTGTAAATTTGGTGGCTCTAGCTTTTGTAGTTTAAAAGATCCAGGTGTTCATACGGACAGACAGACGGTCAGACGGACATTGCTATATCGACTCGGCTGTTGATGCTGATCAAGAATATATATACTTTATGGGGTCGGCCACGCCTCCTTCTGCCTGTTACGCACATTTCGATTCTGACAAACCTAATAGACCCCGCTACTCTTTTTTAGAGTACGGGGTCTAATTATGAAATTAAATACGTAGACCCAAGCCTTATGTAAAAATGGAACTTACCTAAAATTGCACTAAGCCAAAATTGTATCAATAGAGATATTATTATCGAAGGAAACAATATGATAATAGCCATAAATTGTTGAATACAATTGGATGAATACAAATAACTAATACTATGTTAGACTACATACAAACAGTTTACATAAATAATTATGTTTCAATATGTTATTAACACTGGGGTATGATATTAATATTAGTGCAATAGATAAGTTTATAAATTAGGTAGATTGGCAAACACAGAAAATTTTTATACAAATTCATGCTTAGGGCATATTTTTGACCGATCGTTCCTAAGGGAGCTATACGATATAGTAGTCCGATTTTGATCAAACTTGGTCAGTATGTATATATTAATGTCAAATGTATTCTGTGTGAGTTTAATTAATTTTTAAGTAAACACAAAAGTTCTTCATATTAATTCATATTTGGAGCGTATTGTTAAAAACAAAAAAAAACTTGTATTGCTTGGGTATTGTACCTTTCATTTGCGACCCCTTTTATCTTTCTAGCTCTTATAGTCTCTCTTTTATCTTTCTAGCTCTTATAGTCTCTGAGATCCTTTTGTTCATACAGACGGACGGACGGGCAGACGGACATGGCTATATCGGCTCCGCTATTGATGCTGATCAAGAATATATATTCTTGATGGGGTCTGCCAAGCCTCCTTCTCCCTGTTACATACATTCCAACGATTACAATATACCCTTTTACTCAACGAGTAACGCTTATAATAAGATATTCAAGACGGGTAATATTTCTGAAAAAATTGAAATAGAAAACCCAATTCATAAAACTATCAAAATAGAGAATCCAAAACAAGGCACAATAGTTTTAAGATTAGTTCTTAACTACAGATTGGATGGAAAACACATATCTAACATAAACTATATAAAATTCGAGCGTGCCGACTGAGTTGAGAATTATTTTTATTAATTGTGGGAAAAGGGGCAGTCTAAAATATTAAACGGCAATGCATTTATACTGTCGCTGGGAACCTCCGTACTAAAATTGGTGATTTTAGGTCCCATAGTTACTGATATATTCGCCGAATACACCGATTTTGTGCTCATTGTGGGCGAATGGGGCGTGGCATCGAAAACAAAAGATTCTTGTATTGACTGACTAAATATCTGATCGTTTGACACCAAGCTCGAACTTGTAGCTCTTACCATCTCTGAAATCTGTTTGTTCATACGGACAGACGGACAGACAGACAGACGGACATGGCTATATCGACTCGGCTTGTGATGCTGATCAATAATATATATACTTTATGGGGTCTGCCACGCCTCCTTCTGCCTGTTACATACTTCTGCACAAACCCAATATAATCTTGCAGAAAGTATAAACAAGAAATTATACTATAGTCGGCTCGCGACTTTAGGATACCCGTTACTCAGTTTCAATATGTTGTTAGCAATGGTTATGGATACGATAGCTTGGCAAACATAATATTTTTATACAAATTCATGATTAGAGCATATTTTCGTCCGATCGTTTCTATGGGAGCTATACTATATAATTGTCCGATTTGGATCAAACATGTACATGTACATGTCAGTACATATACTTCATAGACATGTACTATCCTTGTAAATTTGGTTCAGATAGCATAGCTAACAAAGTTTTCTATACTGAAACATTCTACTTTTACCTGTACATTTACCTTTATATGCAAATAAAACGCCCTAAAGTGGGCGTGTCAAAAACAAAAACAAACTTGTATTGCTTGGGTATTGTACCTTTCATTTGCGACCCCTATCATGTGCATAAGTATGTAACAGGCAGAAGGAGGCGTGGCAGACCCCATAAAGTATATATATTATTGATCAGCATCACAAGCCGAGTCGATATAGCCATGTCCGTCTGTCCGTCTGTCCGTCTGTCTGTCTGTCTGTCTGTCCGTCTGTCCGTATGAACAAACAGATTTCAGAGATGGTAAGAGCTACAAGTTCGAGCTTGGTGTCAAACGATCAGATATTTTGTCAGTCAATACAAGAATCTTTTTTTTTTCGATGCCACGCCCCATTCGCCCACACTAAGCAAAAAACTGGACACACCTCGTGAAAAATTGGTGTTTTCGGCAAATATCTCAGTAACTATGGCACCTACGATCACCAATTCTAGTACGGGAGGTTCCTAGCGACAGCATAGTTGCATTGCCATTTAAAAGTTTGAACTGCCACGCCCCCTTTTCCCACACTTGAAAAAACTTAAAATGCCGTTTTTTGCGAACTTGTTCGTATCATACAGTATTGTTTAATTATAATTCGTGTGGAGATTAACTATATTAAACTATCCTGAAAGGCGCATTTAAATCGGACTATAAACAAGAAAACTAGATGCGTTACAATATTGATAATTGAACGCATTATCAACCCATAGGTGCAAGCGAGATAGAAACACACCAGCACATGTTCGAACGTTTTCGCTGCCTGTGAGTCGGCAGCGCTGCCCGCGGAAGCTGGCTGCGCCGAATACACACATACATATATATATGCAGCATATATTGTCAAACGTACATATGTATGTGTATTCACATGCAAACAAACAGATATATGTTTGATTATGCTTAGATTGTTTTTGTTTCAACGTGTTTTAATGCAAGTAATTCACATTGTAATATCTGAATACCGATTTTAATAATTTAATCGGGAACAAATGCAGAGAGTATTATACGGTCGGGCGTGCTCGACTATACTTTTCTTTCTTGTTTCATATTGATTACTCGAAACATGATTCTCGTAACATTTTCTGTGGTGTAGTGTGCAGCATTTTGTCAACTCCAATATCTCGCAGTTTAAGGGATATAACTCAGTCGAAAAACAAATTCAATAGTAAAAGGGACATGCAAAAATCTAAAAAATCTCGCTCGCACTTGTTCTTAAGCAAGCAATGCAAGATCATGCCACAACTCCGTTACTGTACGAAGGCAGTAGATATAAGCATTGCATCAGTTCATTGTGCAGTGAGATGTTCCACGGTTATGATTATTCAGAGTCATAATCTTAAAAGTAGACCCAAACACGTG
The DNA here is from genome assembly GCA_020829145.1 of Drosophila nigrodunni. NCBI lineage: Eukaryota > Metazoa > Arthropoda > Insecta > Diptera > Drosophilidae > Drosophila > Drosophila nigrodunni. Next base: position 295,433 of record JACVCZ010000015.1, on the reverse strand, counting down.
ATATTAAGACTACAATTGCATAATTAATTGTTCATAAATAGTTCGAAGTGAACAAAAATCGTATAGTTATTAGTAAACGGCAGCCGACCTGCGCCATTCCCTTTCATTATAAGCGAGTACTCTGTCAATTGGCAAAATATCCAGTTTGCCAGTACGGTTGTATTGCTGCCTCTGTCAATCCTTACGTCCAGCAGCGTTGCATGACAAATTAAGCTGATCTACAAACTTAAAGTAGCGAAAGAGCCGCAAAAAGCCGCAAACAGGATTATTACTAACTCTTAATACATACTTTCTACTTTAATTTGACATACATTACATATCGCAGAAACAAGCAGAAGGTAAAGTTCGACTCCACAGAAGATGAGCACATTGCACTGGATTTCTATCCTTTTGGACAATACAAAACAATATAAATAAGCAAGAAATAATGCTATAGTCGCCTCGCGACTTTAGGATACCCGTTACTCAGTTTCAATTTGTTATTAACAATGATTATGGATGGATAGCTTGGCAAACACAGGACATTTTCATACAAATTCATGTTTAGAGCATATTTTCGACCTTTCGTTCCTATGGGAGCTATACGATATAGTTGTCCGATTTGGATCAAACTTGGTCAGTATATATATATTATTGGCAGATGTATTCTGTGTGAGTTTGATTAATATAGTTTTGTTAACGCAAAAGTTTTCCATACTAACTCATATTTGGAGCGTATTTTTGGCCGATCGGCCCTATGGGAGCTATACGATATAGTTGTCCGATTTGGATCAAACTTGGTCAGTATATATATATTATTGGCAGATGTATTCTTTGTGAGTTTGATTAATGTAGCTCAGTTAACGCAAAAGATTTCCATACTAACTCATATTTGGAGCGTATTTTTGACCGATCGGCCCTATGGGAGCTATACGATATAGTTGTCCTATTTGGATCAAACTTGGTCAGTACATGTACTTCCTAGACATGTACTTTCCGTGTAAATTTGGTTTAGATAGCATAGCTAACAAAACATGAATTTGAATGAAAATGTTCTGTTTGCCAAGCTATCTTATCTATCACCATTGCTAATAACATATTGAAACTGAGTTACTGGTATCCTAAAGTCGCGAGGCGACTATAGCATTCTTTCTTGTTTTTATTGGTGTCCATCAGGCAGGACGTGTTCGGAGCCGTTCACAGTAGCGTAAACTGGGAATTCGCACCGGCCCTGTTCTTACAGGCTCTACAGCCGACTGAAAGGCCCTACAGTGCTGCTGCCATCGGGGCTGTACGGATTCTTTCACACCGTCACGGCGAGACAAGTGCCAGCTCGGAAGCGTTGGCATCATAGTAGCTCTACAGCTGGGGAACAACTGTAAAACAGCATTAACGCACCCTACATTCTGAGCGCCGTCAGCGTACCAGCCTCGGACTCAACGTGTCTTATACATCGATGTAACCACAACGTTTGGAAACAATTGGGTGTCCCAGTAAAAGCGATTGACTCATAATTGCAATAGCCAATAGAAATTTAAAGATTTGTATGCAAAAATAATTTAATTTAACTCGAATTGTTAGAAAGTTTTGGATTTCAACTAATGTATATTTCTCTTAATTAAGAAAGCAACAATAAGTCGACAAGTTATGTTTAATACGCACTAATACGCCTCCTTGACCAACAAAAACAACGATGTTAAATCCACAGCAACATCGGTAGCTGCTTTGATGGGTCCAACGAGCATACGCCGATGGAAAATATGAGTTTGTGAGTAAAATAAAAACAACCGCTAAAAAAATATATATGTATGTGTATGCATAAAAATGATGTCCCTTCATACATACATATATGCATAATTATGAACATCAATGCATTGTTTAAGATGAGCGTATCGAGTAGGCGTAAATATTATAATAGTCGATTATAGTTATCTTGACTTATTTTTGAATTTCGATATAGTACCTTGAAACCGAATTAATATGAATATCGTCAGAAATATAAGAATAAATGAATTGTTCGGTTAATTAATTGAGATGATGGTGTAATATTATTTAATGGTTCAATGCTGGTACAGATAGAACTGTAGAACTGAACCACTCCCGATCCGACCAGCTGAAGGCCAGAGACAGCCAGAAGTGCACGAACACCGAGGCATCTACGCTTTATCAGTGGTTTTACACAAAAGCCCTATAGCCACACGCTACATAAAGATAAAAATTGGCGGCCAACGTAGGGCCCAAAACGGTTAGAGAGTCAGTACCCTGGACCAAGGATATGGTCATAAGGCTAAATATTGTTAGTCCATTATCCCTAAGGATGTACTGATCTCGAGGACGATAGGCAATATATGACATACTTCTCGAAGAGTAGTACGAAATATCGAAACGTAGCCTGTCCGCTTCGCGACATGTTCTGTTGAATCAATCCATAATTGTGTATATCTTTTTGCAACTCAAATCGAAACGTTTTGCTGCTTGATGTTATGAAGCACAGTAACCGAGCTTAGGAACTGCGATTTACTTCAGAGACTGGATTGGTCGACCAAGTCTGTACTGTGTGTGCAAGCATAACATTCATGAAGCTAAATTTCAGTCTTGTAGTCCAGAATGCTGTGATCTGTTAACACAGATAATTAAATGTAGTTATTGGAGTCGCGCTTATTTTTCGACATCACGGGAAGGAACGACCATAACTTGTTTGTTTTAGCATTACATATAAATAATAGATAGAACGATTCTTTACATAATTCGGTGGTGATTATTCTGAAAACCATTACGTACAGAAGAAGATCGCACACAGATTAATAGTTTATTAAAATTTCTGTATGAACTTTAAGCAAGTTAGATCAGAATGTTACAATAGTATAGTGTTTATCCTGGAAAGCATTAAAACAGTTTTTATGACCAACTATGCATCAAAAAATATTTAACAGAAAATAAAAACAATGGCTGTACGACACAGCGATGAGGATCTTAGCAATATTTTGCGAGAAGAAGATCCGTTTTGTGGATTCTGTAGTGAGCCAGTTAACTGGAAAGTAAGAATAGCAACTTCACCATGCAAACATCGTTTTTACAATCAATTTATCGTGAATGCTTTGCAAAATACTATCAATTGCCCAGTATGCAAGCAACCTTGCAAGGTTTCTTCCCCCGTCTTACATAGTTGAGTTTGTAGTTTATAAGTTTAATAATGGAATTATTACATTTAAGTTTGGATTTTGGAATTATTACATTTAAGTTTGTTTAATAATGAATTGTTACATTTAAGTTCGAATCAGTTTGAATTAGTTCGGATTAGTTGTCGATAGGAGCGTAGGGATGCTGGCAGCGCCCTCTGTCGAGAGCGCACGGAGCGGTCGGATGCAACCCCTGCACGAAAGCTCTGTGGTGAGAAGAGAGCTTTCGTGGTGGAGTTGTATCAGGACAGCTTCCGCGCTGCTCGATCGAGAGTGCTGCCGGCACTTTGCGATCGAGAGCCAAGCGAAACAGACGCAAGCAGCGAGCAGCGACAGGAAGCAACTGTAAGTACAAGAAACAGTTAGGGCCAGTGCGACATAAAGAAAGAGAAGGAATAAAAGGAAAAGAAAAGAAAGACAAAACAGCGTGTTGCTTTTCGCGAATTGCGTGTTAAGTTTCGTCCACCGTATCCCTACTCCCACTCGCTTCCGTTTCGTTAGAGAATAGTCGCGACTCTACGGCGCCCCTAGAGTCGCACTCAATTCTCACGAATCAACGCCGTCTTTCGCTGAGAACCATCGTAGCCTCTTGGTACCCTTGAGCCACGATTGGAAACTCGCAAGACGCTCTCTTACCCTGTGTCCAACGACTCGCTGAGATCAACGGCGGCGCTCCCCGTTTAGATCTCGCGTTCGCATCGTCCTAATCCTAATAGCGCTCCTCGCCTGAGAACAGCGGCGGCCGCCAGAGTACCTCGGCGCCCCGTTTTGATCTCGCGGAGCGGCGCGTGACATAGCTGAGAACAACGGCGGCGCTCCCCGTTTAGATCTCGCGTCTCGCTTCCCCCCCTCCTCTCGCAGTGCTCTCTCGCATGAGAACAGCGCTGGCTGCCAGAGCACCTCGGCACCACGGTTCGATCTCGCAGAGCATCGCATCGGCTCGCTGAGAACGACGGCAGCGTCCCTGCCTCGATCTCGCGTCCCGCTCCCCCCCCTTCTCTCATACCAACACCCACCCCCAGATCGACCGTTTTCCCCGTCTGCAGCGTCTCCGCGAATGTTACAAATTTCTTGTAAGATTCGAGCCCTGGACAGACTGAGATTTGTACCCCGGCTAGAACGCTTCTTTACAAGTGGCGCCCGAGCAGGGACCCTGGAGACGTAGGGGAGTGCTGCACCATTGCGAATTAAAACCCGCGAGTGCGCACTAACACTGGTCTGGGATTTGGTGGTCGACGACCAGATTGCCTGCACGATCTGGTGATCTACGAGGAGGTAGAAAAGTTTGGATTTTTTTTTTGTGACGAAAAATTTTGCGTTTTCTGACACGTGGCCGTCAGACGCGTACAGGTCGAGTTTTGTGGTGTTGAAAAGAAAAAAAGAACATTAAAGTCACGTGTGCGGTGGCATGGCCCAATATACCCGACGATACCCTAGCTCTGGTAATATAGCGGCACACACAAAACGGGAAAAGTGCGCGCTCAAAACCAGCAGCTGGGCGAGGGGTATATAAAACGAGCGGGGAAACATTTGTCGCACTTTCGACGCGCGCCGGTACCTGCTAGTGCAGACGCGCCAAGCATTGGCGGAATTTGGCACAGCGACAAACGCCGATTAGACAAAGCGCGCGCGACGTTAAGCCAACGGTTCGGTGGCGAGCGCGGCGACCCGTCCCCACAAAAAGGGAACAGCGAGAATCGGGAAACAAGTGCATGCGTGTGACGTCACAGACGCGTGCCCGCTCACACACACATACATGCGTTTTGGTGGTGGGTTTGGCAGAGCACGAGTTTGAAAAACGGTGACAAGTGCGTGACGTCACGACGCGCAGCGAAAAACAGAAACTACAGTGGGCCAAGGGCCGTGTAAAAGTGAACAAAAGTTACAGTGGGCCAAAGGCCATATAGAAGTGGACAAAAAAAAAAAGCGAACAAAAATTGCAGTGGGCCAAAGGCCGCAAAAAAGCGAACAAAAATTACAGTGGGCCAAAGGCCGTATAAAAGTGGATGAAAATTACAGTGGGCCAAAGGCCGTAGAAAAGTGGACAAAACTACAGTGGGCCAAAGGCCGTATAAAAGTGGACAAATATTACAGTGGGCCGTAGGCCGCGGAAAGTCGGACAAAAAAAAAAAAGAAAGAAAAAAGTAGAGTACAGTGGGCCGGAGGCCCGATAGACACGATCGGAAAAAAAAAATTTTTTTTTTTTGTTGAATAAAATCGGAGTTTGGAATCCAAAGTCTAGTTTCGGTGCGATAAAAAGCGGGAGTGAAAATTCATCGGGGAATTCTCGCCGGACTGTCCTCAAGGAACTCACCGAGGAGTTCATCGAGGAATTCACCAAGGAATCGTATAGTGTCGTCGAGGAGTTCGTCGAGGAATTTTCGACTGGCTTCCTCAAGGAATTCATCGACGATTTCAGGAGTCGAGAGGGAAAAAAAAAAATAAATAGGAATTCCTTCTTTTGTGTCATTACCGAACGAAACCAGACAGCCTGACCGAGATGGAACCAGGTGAGTCTCTCGAGATAACGTTGGGGGTGCGATGGGTGTATTACCGTCGTAAGGAGGAATTAATGGCGATTGCCCAGGAATTCGGCCTCGACAGGGAAGGCCGCGTAGAGGAGTTAAGAAAGCGGGTGGCGTCGTTCATACAAGGCGGGGGCCACAGTAGGGAAGCCCGGAACAGACTCGCCGAGCTAGAGGCCCAATATGGGAAGCTCGTCGAACCCCCAACCGGCGAATTCGGCGGACGGCCGTTTCAGAAGTCTGAGCCGGACTTACGGAGGTCCCACCTGTATGAGCAGCCCACGCCAGCGTCGTGGAAACCACCGCCGACGGTCCGAAAGTGCCCACCCGAGATACGGGTGGAAGAAGCGCCGATGATGGCATGCACACACGACGAAGAGGCACGGACGCAAAGAGGAGTGGCTGACCAGGTGCGCAAATGGGGAGTCAGGTACGGCGGCCAGGAGGATCCGCTGGGATTTTTAGAAATCCTGGAGCAGCGGGCCGCGACGTACAGGATCGACATGGACCACATGCCTGCGGCCATGAGCGAAGTGATGGTCGACCAGGCAGCGAGCTGGTTTTTGACAAGCGGGCTGTGGAACGCGTCGTGGTCAGCATTCCGGACAGAGTTCCTAGATTTCTTCCTGCCCCTCCATTATTTCGAGCGCCTGGAGGATCAGATACGCTCACACCGGCAGAGACACAGCGAAAAGTTCAAGGAATACCTGCTAAACCTACGGGTGCTGATGAGGCGCGCCGTGTACAGTGCGGCGCAGGAGTTATATCGAGTGTACGAAAACGCAGCCCCGGACTATCGGTTGCACGTGCGCAGGCACGACTTCGCAACATTGGCGCAGCTGACACAGATGACCACCGAGTTTGAAAGCCTCCGCGAGCAGGATGCGGAATATTCTCGCCCAATGGCGAGAGGCAAGGGTGAGCCAGCAGTCGCAGGGGCGAGGGCAAGGCCACCAAACCCGTTTCGGCCCGAGACGGGGGGACCGCGAACGGCAAGTCAGTCGACAGCAGCACGTCCAGCCGCGGCCCAGCTGGCGCCACCACAAGGGGGAACAGTGCAAAGCAGTGGCGGCTTCGACCCACGACGGGCATGTCATAGGTGCGGGCAGAGCGGTCATTTCGTCCGAGAGTGCCCCAATGCGCAGGTACTGTTTTGTCGGCTTTGTGGGAAGCAAGGTCGAAATAGCAAAGAATGCTGCGAACGGCCGATGTCGGGAAACGACCTGAGGCGCCCCTCAAGCCAGGAGGAGGTCCGCGCCACGAACCCAGCTCCAGGCAATAAGCGCACCAATGGTGGTAAAAGGAGGGAAGATCGTAGCGCGAGTGACGATCGGCGGCCACGAGACAACGGCCACAGTCGACACCGGAGCAACGCGCAGCTTCGTAAGCGAGGAGTGGCTACGCAAGCAGAAGGTCAAAGGCGAGAGGCTCCCGGTGGAGGCGAAGATACGATTGGCGGATGGGTCTTCCGTGGTGCTAAAGAGGGCACTCCTGGTGGACATCAGCCTTGGAGGTAAGACGGTGAAGACGGTGGTGCTGGGCATGCCCACCATGCTCGACAATGTCATCCTGGGGATGGACTTTTTGTGTGGCATGGGCACCACGATCCGGGTCGGGCTCGCACAGCTGTCCATGGAGTTGGTCGCAAACGACGAGCGCAAACCCCCCGCAAGGGTGAGGACACCACCATCGATAGCCACGCCGACCGAAGAGAAGGCGAAGCCGCAACGACGAGGGAAGAGAATGAGGAACCGAGATGGTCAAGACGAATCAACAGGCGAAGCAGACGAGAAGCCAACGGGTGAGTCTATAACGGAAAAAAGGGGTGGAGTAATTAGAGCGCCAGGGGCCAGCGTTGAGGTCACCCCGGGAGCGCGGTTGATGGAAGAAGAAGAGGGAACGAAGAAGTCCCAGGCCGAGGACGCGGAATGGCCGTCCGACCTCGAGCCTGAGGTATGTGAGTTCTTGGAAAGAGAGTTGACGTTGTTTGAGGGATTGTCGGGGTCTCACACATCGCGGAACACAGCATCCGGATGAGAGACACCAAGCCTTTGAAGCAGCGCTACTTTCCAAAGAACCCGGCGATGCAGAAGGTGATTGACGAGCAGGTAGACGAGCTCATCCGAGCAGGTGCCATAGAGAAGTCGCGCAGTCCACACAGCGCTCCGATAGTCTTGGTAAGGAAAAAGACTGGGGAGTGGCGGATGTGCGTGGACTACCGACAGCTCAATGCGCACTCCATACCGGATGCTTATCCAGTCCCTCGGATAAATCACATCCTTGAGGTTGCACCACGCCAAATACATATCGACGCTGGACTTGAAGCAAGGATACTGGCAGATCCCGATGGCTGCGGATAGCCGTGAATGCACAGCTTTCACCGTGCCGGGGAGAGGTTTGTTCAATGGCGAGTCATGCCATTCGGCCTTCATTCGGCAGGAGCAACCTTCCAGCGAGCCTTGGACACGGTCATAGGTCCAGAGATGGAGCCGCACGCCTTCGCGTACCTGGACGACATCGTGGTGACAGGAGCCACAAAAAGAGCAGCACGTGGCGAACCTAAAGGAGGTATTCCGACGGTTGCGGGCGGCTAACTTGAGGTTGAACAGGAAGAAATGTCGGTTCTTCCAGAAGAGGCTGGCGTACTTAGGTCATGTGGTAAGCGGTGAAGGTATCTGTACAGATCCCGACAAGGTCGATGCGATCCGGAACCTTCAGGCTCCCCACAACCTAAAGACGCTGCGCCAATGCCTAGGAATGGCATCGTGGTACAGGAGGTTCGTACCGAACTTCGCCACACTGGTCGAACCGATGACATCCCTCCTCAGAAAAGGCCAGAAGTGGGCCTGGGGAGAGGTACAGGAGAAGGCGCTGCAGGAGTTGAAGGAGAAGTTGACGACAGCCCCGGTGTTGGCGTGTCCCGACTTTTCAGCAAAATTTTCGCTGCAGACCGATGCGAGCGACTACGGCATAGGAGCCGTATTGACGCAGGTGATAGACGAGGACGAAAGAGTGGTAGCGTACGCCAGTCGGAAGTTGCTGGCGGCGGAAAGGAACTATTCAGCAACGGAGAAGGAGTGCCTAGCGATAGTGTGGGCCATCAGAAAGATGCAGTGCTACCTGGAGGGCTATCGTTTCGAAGTGGTGACGGATCACTTGGCACTCAAATGGCTGAACTCCATAGAAAGTCCATCCGGGAGGATAGCGAGATGGGCCTTGGAGTTACAGCAGTTCCAGTTCGACATAAGGTACCGTAAGGGTAAGTTGAACGCGGTGGCTGACGCACTTTCCCGGCAGCAGCCTGGATTCGTGCCAGCAAATGGCTGCCGAGGACCCCAAGTGCGGCTGGATAACCAAGATGCGGGACCGGATAAGGGCCCAGCCAGAGAAGTTCCCAGATTATGTCGAAGAAAACGGGCAGTTGTACAGGAATCTGGGACAGAGAACGGACAACGAGGATTACATTCCCTGGAAGTTATGCGTGCCCAAGGACCGGAGGAAAAGGGTGCTAGCGGAGTGCCACGACGCCCCGACCGCAGGACACCAAGGGGTGAGGAAAACGGCATCGAGATTGGCACAGCGGTACTACTGGCCGGGTATGTTCCGAGAAGCAACCAGGTATGTTAAATGTTGCGAATGTTGGCAGAAATACAAGACGGAGCCAGAGGTCGAGGGAGCGCAAGCAGACGCGACCAGCGTCGCCCGGGACGGTGGAGAGGCCGCCACGGGGCAACAAGAGGCGAGCCCCCATCGGGACGGAGTCGACGACCACGTCGCCTTCGGCGTCGCGTTGGCGACAAGCGACGAGCAGTCGGACGAACTCACCCCGGAAGCATCGTCGAGTGCAGGGAAGCTTAGACCCGCAGAGACGATGAGCCGAACGTCGTACGTCGCCAACTTCGAGCCGGGGAGCAGCGACGACGAAGACGGACAGACGTATCGTCGCACGTTTAGCAACGGCAGGTGGGAAGTGGACTCCGCGAGCACGTTCCCCACGTGAGCATTCGCTTCCTGCCAGGGATCGTGGAGAATCCGAGGCGGCGAAAGCCCAGGAGGAAGCGACGTCGCGGACGACAAGGCCAGAGACAGGCGACGTCGGAGATGAGCCCTGACGGCAAAAGGCCGCAGCTGCGAGCGCCGCGCAATCCCCGCGAGCGCCACCTGGGCTCCTCCGAAACCCGGAAGGAGGCCCGCAGCTGCGACCCCAACAACAACAATGAGCCGTCAGCCGACGCGGAGTTGATGGCGATGGATGTGGAGCCACCGCTTAATACCTCCTCAGAGGCGGAGCTGATGGCCGAGCTGGGCGAGGAAGGCATCAGCTGGACACCCGACCTCGACGAAATTTTCGGGGCGGCGGTGGAGCAACCGGACCTGTTGCCACTAATCCCGGCGGATTGGCTCATCAGGCCGAGGGATATCGCGTTGGACGCGGAGACGGTACGACTATTGAGGAAGGAGGTGGACGAAGGCGGCAGGCGTGACAGGAGGACCCGTTTCCGGGAGGTCAGCGGCACACGAGCCTTTTCCGTTACGATTACGGCCCGAGGAGCCGTAACTGTGACTCTGGTGGGAAAGGGGGGGGGTGAAAGGCGGGGTTTCTTCCCCCGTCTTACATAGTTGAGTTTGTAGTTTATAAGTTTAATAATGGAATTATTACATTTAAGTTTGGATTTTGGAATTATTACATTTAAGTTTGTTTAATAATGAATTGTTACATTTAAGTTCGAATCAGTTTGAATTAGTTCGGATTAGTTGTCGATAGGAGCGTAGGGATGCTGGCAGCGCCCTCTGTCGAGAGCGCACGGAGCGGTCGGATGCAACCCTGCACGAAAGCTCTGTGGTGAGAAGAGAGCTTTCGTGGTGGAGTTGTATCAGGACAGCTTCCGCGCTGCTCGATCGAGAGTGCTGCCGGCACTTTGCGATCGAGAGCCAAGCGAAACAGACGCAAGCAGCGAGCAGCGACAGGAAGCAACTGTAAGTACAAGAAACAGTTAGGGCCAGTGCGACATAAAGAAAGAGAAGGAATAAAAGGAAAAGAAAAGAAAGAAAGACAAAACAGCGTGTTGCTTTTCGCGAATTGCGTGTTAAGTTTCGTCCACCGTATCCCTACTCCCACTCGCTTCCGTTTCGTTAGAGAATAGTCGCGACTCTACGGCGCCCCTAGAGTCGCACTCAATTCTCACGAATCAACGCCGTCTTTCGCTGAGAACCATCGTAGCCTCTTGGTACCCTTGAGCCACGATTGGAAACTCGCAAGACGCTCTCTTACCCTGCGTCCAACGACTCGCTGAGATCAACGGCGGCGCTCCCCGTTTAGATCTCGCGTTCGCATCGTCCTAATCCTAATAGCGCTCCTCGCCTGAGAACAGCGGCGGCCGCCAGAGTACCTCGGCGCCCCGTTTTGATCTCGCGGAGCGGCCCGTGACATAGCTGAGAACAACGGCGGCGCTCCCCGTTTAGATCTCGCGTCTCGCTTCCCCCCTCCTCGCGCAGTGCTCTCTCGCATGAGAACAGCGCTGGCTGCCAGAGCACCTCGGCACCACGCTTCGATCTCGCAGAGCATCGCATCGGCTCGCTGAGAACGACGGCAGCGTCCCTGCCTCGATCTCGCGTCCCGCTCCCCCCTTCTCTCATATCAACACCCACCCCCAGATCGACCGTTTTCCCCGTCTGCAGCGTCTCCGCGAATGTTACAAATTTCTTGTAAGATTCGAGCCCTGGACAGACTGAGATTTGTACCCCGGCTAGAACGCTTCTTTACACGATATGGACTTATTGGATAGCATAAATTCCAGAAACCAAGGTGATCGAGAGTCATTTGAAGACTTCCAATTTGATGTGGAAAGACTCGTAGGTCGCTTACGTAATCCCATAACAGAGGAATCGCTAGTTCACCTTTTAATTAGGAATGCAAAGGAGACTCTTCGCTATGAGCTTATGCATTTATTTAGGTGTAAGCACATTGTCCCGATTGCGAGCAGAAATCCGTACGCATGAGCAGTTTATAAAGATTAATAAATCCCAGAATGTAAGAGTACAGCGGCCCTTTGTGCTGGAATTGTGACAGAGAGGGACTTCGCTATGATTATTGTTTTGAGCCGAGAACTGTTTTATTTTACGGTTGTGGAGCGAAGAAGCTGAACTGCCCAACATGTAAACCGGCGGAAAACCGCAAGAAGGATGCGCAGACAAACACTGTGCATCCGAATCCAAACCAGAATCTTTAAATTACGATCGGGGTAGTCACGCAAATGTCGGTAGATCTGACTTGCACCAGGGCTTCACCCAACTCTTTCAACGAAGCGCCCCTTTTTGATAAAGCACACAAACTCTTTCATGTCAGATTGATGCAACACCAGTCAGCACGGCGTCGAATTTTTGGTGAAGTTGACAGTATCAAGCGCTTACATGTTCCCAAACGTTCTACGGTCCGCATGCGAACTTTTTGGAAATTGTGATGCTGTCGCTTCTCAGGCAGGTTAAGAACTGCAAATAACTCAGAATGCCAGGTCGTCGGACGTTTTAGAGTTGATATCACATATCGAGGTCTTACCATGCCAGTTGATTTTTTTTATTATACCCGGTCTTAAACAGAACATTTATTTAGGTATGGACTTTGTAGAGATTTCAATTTAATTCAGCAAGTGATGCAACTTCCGAATAAAGTTTCTGAACTTGATGTGGGCAGAGATGATGTTGGTGAGGATCCGCCAAAAGTTCATCATATGTCAGAAGCCGAAAAAAGGAATTGGATCAAGTCATATATAGGCTCCCCTCTTATAAAAAGGAAGGCTTAGGTCGTACTTACTTAACAGAACATAGCATCGACGTAGGAGAAGCAAAGGCTATAAAGCAAAGACTCTGGCCTGTATCTAATGTAAAAGAGCAGCTGATGTTCAAGGAGGTTGAGCAGATGTTGGCTATGGATATAATCGAGGAGTCTAAAAGTCCGTGGAGGAGCAACTGCGTGCTCGCAAAGAAGGGCACCACGACTCGACAATGCTTGGATTCAAGATAAGTCAATAAAGTAACTCGCAAGGATGCGTACCGGCTTCCACATGTTGATGGCATATTGAACAGGTCGCCACCAGCTCGTTTCATTTTGGGACATGACATGAAGCACGCCTTCTGGCGTTTTCCGGCGGATTTCCCTCTTGAAGAGAAATCAAGGCAGTTGATAGCGTTTACGGTACCTAACCGGCCGTTATACCAATACAAGGTTATGCCTTTCGGTCTGTGTAACGCGGCGCAAACGTTATGTCGACTGATGGACCATGTAGTTCCTCCGCATTTACGCACGCGAGTCTTCGTTTATTTAGATGATCTTCTCATTCTTTCGGATGATTTTAAATCACATATGGTATTGTTAAGCGAAATTGCCAACTGCCATCGCAAAGCGAACTTAACAATCAATATAGCAAAGTCGAAATTTTGTATGAAAGAGATAAAGTATATTGGCTTTATCATAGGTTATGCAGAGATAAGAACAGACCCAGATAAGATGATAGCCATCAACTAGTATCCAGTACCAACCAGCGTTAAACAGTTGGGGCGATTCTTAGGTTAGGATGGTACAGGCGCTTTGTCGACGGCTATGCAACAGTCAGTCAGCCTCTAACTGACTTGTTAAGAAAGAGCAAGTCTTTTCATTGGAACGACGAGGCTGAGGCAGATTTGCGTGTCTGAAAACAAAGCTGAGGCAGATTTGCGTGTCTGAAAACAAAGCTAATGACTGCTCTCATTCTACGAACCCTAGAATTCTCAAAACCCTTTTTGCTTTTATGCGATGCCTGTCTGCACCGGCTACGATACGTGCTGGCACAACAGGACGAAAATGGCACCGAATTGCCGAATTTACGGTGATCACCGATCACGCCTCGCTAAAGTGGCTCATGAGCCAAAAAGATTTAAAAGGTCGAATAGCGCGGTGGTCAATTCGATTACAAGGGTTCTTATTTTCAATTCAGCAAAGGAGGATCTCACAGAACGTTGTATCTGACGCATGATCGCGAAGAGATCAAGATGACATTTCAGAAATCGCAGGTTTTGGTCCAATGGTGGGCTTTCTTACGACGAATTTAATTCTTCACAATACCTGGAGTTAAAAGAAGGAATAAGTAGTAACCAAGTGAAACTCCCCGATTTGTAGATAATGGATAATTTTATATATAAGAGCCCTGAACATTCCAAAGGAGACCCCGAACAGGAAGCGGAGTCTTGGAAGCTTTGGATTCCAATGTCTTGCTACCAAAATTCTGCACAGGTCTCATGATCCGCCTGATTCCTCTCACTGCGGAACCGCGAAAATGATTGGAAATTTGAAACGATTCCTGTATTGGTCAGGAATGGTAACGAAGATCTGATACTTTGTTTCAGATTGCTCCGTATGTAAGTCCACAAAAAGTGCTAACAACATCCTAAGGCCACCAATGCACAGTGGTTCGACTTGTATTGAGCGGCGGCAAAAAATACTTCTAGTGATATCGCAATGAAATTCTTGAAAATTCATGAAAATTCTTGAAAAAGGTTTCAAAATATTGTGGAAAAATTGGAACAAGTTGGTGTATTGTATCATATGGCTCTCATATCTCAGTGGATCCGCTTATATGGAGCCGCGGTCAAAAATTCTTCTAGTGGTGGTAAAAGTTGAAATTTTCACCAAAGCTTACAAAAATATTTAAATTAAGTGCCAAAAAGGTAAAGGTGATTTATTAGAGCGCACCACAGAGAAGCCCCATGTCCAATCCAATTAAATAAATAAATTTAAAAAAAAGATAAAAAATTAAATTCTATTTATAAAATTTTAGCGAAAATTAATTAGTAGTATTATTAACAAGAAAGTAAAGGTACAATCAAGCACGCACGACCTTATAATACTTTCTGCATTTTTCCCGATTAAATATTTAAAATCGGTATTCAGATATTACAATGTAAATTACTTGCATTAAAACACGTTGAAACAAAAACAATCTAAGCATAATCAAACATACATCTGTTTGTTTGCATGTGAATACACATACATATGTACGTTTGACAATATATGCTGCATATATGTATGTATGTGTGTATTCGGCGCAGCCAGCTTCCGCGGGCAGCGCTGCCGACTCACAGGCAGCGAAAACGTTCGAACATGTGCTGGTGTGTTTCTATCTCGCTTGCACCTATGGGTTGATAATGCGTTCAATTATCAATATTGTAACGCTTCTAGTTTTCTTGTTTATAGTCCGATTTAAATGCGCCTTTTAGGATAGTTTAATATAGTTAATCTCCACACGAATTATAATTAAACAATACTGTATGATACGAACAAGTTCGCAAAAAACGGCATTTTAAGTTTTTTCAAGTGTGGGAAAAGTGGGCGTGGCAGTCCAAAATTTTAAATGGCAATGCAACTATGCTGTCGCTAGGAACCTCCCGTACTAGAATTGGTGAACCTAGGTGCCATAGTTATTGAGATATTTGCCGAAAACACAAATTCTTCCCGAGGTGTGTCTAGTTTTTTGGTTAATGTGGGCGAATGGGGCGTGGCATCGAAAAAAAAAAGATTCTTGTATTGACTGACTAAATATGTGATCGTTTGACACCAAGCTCAAACTTGTAGCTCTTACCATCTCTGAAATCTGTTTGTTCATACGGACGGACAGACAGACAGACAGACAGACAGTAAGACGGACAGACGGACATGGCTATATCGACTCGGCTTGTGATGCTGATCAATAATATATATACTTTATGGGGTCTGCCACGCCTCCTTCTGCCTGTTACATACTTTTGCACAAACCCAATATACTCTTGCAGAGAGTATAAAAAACGCTAGATAGGGAAATCGCGTCTTTTCCAATGGCGATTTACAAAGTAATGCCAGTCACTCGCTTCAGTGTGACCGTCGCTGCTCAAGGTGGTGTGAACACACATGTACATAAATTACAAATATTGAACATAGTTTTTAGTGAGGTGACTGAAGTTTTTTAACATTTGCGGGGATGGTAAAGGGCATGGCAACAATTTCAAATTTATCCCCGATTAAATTTATTAAATCGGTATCTAGGTAAACAAGAAAGAATGCTAAGTCGCCTCGCGACTTTAAGAGACCCGTTGTAATATAATATAATAATAGTAAGTATTAGTACATTCGATTAGTTTATAAATAAAATAGATTGGCAAAATCAGCAAATTTTCATACGAATTCATGTTTATAGCATATTTTCGACCGGTTGTTCCTATAGCATCTATACTATATGGTAGTCCGATTTGCATGAAACTTGGTCAGTATAATTATATCACTAGCAAATGTATTCCGTGTTAATATGATTAATATAGCTTAGTCAATGCATAATTTTTTCATACTATTTCATTTTTGGAGCGTTTTTTGACCGATTGGCCCTGTGGGAGCTATACAATATAGTTGTCTGATTACGACCTGAGGTCCTTTTGTTCATACAGACGGACAGACGGACATGACTATATCTACTCGGCTATTGATGCTGGTCAAAAATATATATACTTTATACTTAATTAATTTTCAGTTTTTTAAAACATTGAACAATGCGTATAATTTAAAATCTGTTACTTACTTGAGCTGTATTGTTAGGCAAAAAGAATAAAGCCCACTTCTTGTCTGTTTCATAGAGATCATGCGGGGATCCTGTATCAATGCTTAAGAAAAAAAATATGTTCATTTTTAGATAGAATCAAATTAAATAGAAATTCTGGAATCCAAGAATAAAACAAGAAAGAATGCTATAGTCGCCTCGCGACTTTAGGATACCCGTTACTCAGTTTCAATTTGTTATTAACAATGGTTATGGATGTAATAGCTTGGCAAACACAGGACATTTTCATACAAATTCATGTTTAGAGCATATTTTCGACCTTTCGTTCCTATAGGAGCTATACGATATAGTTGTCCGATTTGGATCAAACTTGGTCAGTATATATATATTATTGGCAGATGTATTCTGTGTGAGTTTGATTAATGTAGCTTAGTTAACGCAAAAGATTTCCATACTAACTCATATTTGGAGCGTATTTTTGACCGATCGGCCCTATGGGAGCTATACGATATAGTTGTCCTATTTGGATCAAACTTGGTCAGTACATGTACTTCCTAGACATGTACTTTCCGTGTAAATTTGGTTTAGATAGCATAGCTAACAAAAAAGTTTTCTATACTAAAACATTCTAGTTTAACCTGTACATTTACTTTTATATGCAAATAAAACGCCCTAAAGTGGGCGTGTCAAAAAACAAAAACAAACTTGTACTGCTTGGGTATTGTACCTTTCATTTGCGACCACTATCATTTTTCTAGCTCTTATAGTCTCTGAGATCCTGTTGTTCATACAGACGGACGGACGGACATGGCTATATCGACTCGGCTATTGATGCTGATCAAGAATATATATACTTTATGGGGTCTGCCACGCCTCCTTCTGCCTGTTACATACATTCCAACGATTACAATATACCCTTTTACTCTACGAGTAACGGGTATAATCAATAGCCTATAATAAAACTATTCAAAGAGACTAATAAAACTAATAAAGACAATTTTGGCCCATGACATTAAGATCTCCATAAATCAATGTTTAAAATATTATAAATACTTTGTTCATTAATACAGACTTAAAGCAACCGTGATAAGAAAAGAAAACCTGAAACATTTTTGTGCGGATTAAAAAAAAGCACGTCAGATTAATAATTTAATTGAACCTTAACTATCGCCAAAGATCTCTGAATTAAAGGAGATTTTTTATACCCGTTACTCGTAGGGTAAAAGGCTATATTGTAATCGTTGGAATGTATGTAACAGGCAGAAAGAGGCGTGGCAGACCCCATAAAGTATATATATTCTTGATCAGCATCAATAGCCGAGTCGATATAGCCATGTCCGTCCGTCCGTCTGTATGAACAACAGGATCTCAGAGACTATAAGAGCTAGAAAAACGATAGTGGTCGCAAATGAAAGGTACAATACCCAAGCAGTACAAGTTTGTTTTTGTTTTTTGACACGCCCACTTTAGGGCGTTTTATTTGCATATAAAGGTAAATGTACAGATAAACGTAGAATGTTTTAGTATAGAAAACTTTTTTGTTAGCTATTGGCGTGGCAGCGAAAAAACAAAAAATATTCTTGTATTGACTGACTGAATATCTGATCGTTTGACACCAACTTGTAGCTCTTACCATCTCTGAAATTTGTTTGTTCATACGGACAGACGGACAGACAGACAGACGGACATGGCTATATCGACTCGGCTTGTGATGGTGATCAAGAATATATATACTTTATGGGGTCTGCCACGCCTCCTTCTGCCTGTTACATACTTTTGCACAAACCCAATATACTCTTGCAGAGAGTATAATAAGAAAAGCTACAGTCGAGCGAGCCTACTTTAAAAGACCCCGTACTCATTCTAGTGCAATATTTTCCATACAAATGAGCAATTTTGAACCAATTTGTCCTATGAAACCTCTAGTTGTGCGATCTGGACCAAACTGGGTGAGAATAGTTATAATGGTACTAGATAGGATTGTTGTAATGATACCAGAGTCGTACAGTGTTAATTTGTTCACGATAATTCTGATAGTTTGGAAGTTCTAGTTTAATGAAAATAGTTTTTTTTTAAATCAGCTGTGGATGCTGACTCTTGGTCAGCATATATACTTTATGGGGTCGGCCACGCCTCCTTCTGCCTGTTACGCACATTTGGATTCTGACAAACTTAATAGACCCCTCTACTATTTTTTAGAGTTCGGGGTCCACAAGTCTGGTCTTTAACCGTTTTTGGCGATAATTTTTAGCCATTTTATAGCCAAAAAACTCGGTTTTTTGTAAAAAAAAAAAAAAATTATGACTTTGAATGTCCGCCATTTAGTTAATTTTTAAGATTATAATTGTTAACTATATTAAACAAGAAAGAATGCTATAGTCGCCTCGCGACTTTAGGATACCCGTTACTCAGTTTCAATTTGTTATTAACAATGGTGAAGGATATAATAGCTTGGCAAACACAGAACATTTTCATACAAATTCATGTTTAGAGCATATTTTCGACCGATCGTTCCTATGGAAGCTATTCGATATAGTTGTCCGATTTGTATCAAACTTGGTCAGTATATATATATTATTGGCAGATGTATTCTGTGTGAGTTTAATAAATATAGCTTAGTTAACTCAAAAGTTTTCCAGACTAACTCATATTTAGAGCATATTTTCGACCGATCGGCCCTATGAGAGTTATACGATATAGTTGTCCGATTTGGATCAAACTTGGTCAGTATATATATATTATTGGCAGATGTATTCTGTGTGAGTTTGGTAAATATAGCTTAGTTAACGCACAAGTTTTTCATACGTATTCATATTTGGAGCGTATTTTTGACCGATCGGCCCTATGGGAGCTATACGATATAATTGTCCGATTTGGATCAAACTTGGTCACTACATGTACTTTCCGTGTAAATTTGGTTTAGATAGCATAGCTAACATAGCTAGAGTATATTGGATTTGTGCAAAAGAATGTAATAGGCAGAAGGAGGCGTGGCAGACCCCATAAAGTATATATATTCTTGATCACCATCACAAGCCGAGTCGATATAGCCATGTTCGTCTGTCCGTCCGTCCGTATGTCCGTCTGTATGAACAAAAGGATCTCAGAGACTATAAGAGCTAGAAAGATCGCAAAGGTCGCAAATGAAAGGTACAATACCCAAGTAGAAACTTTTTTTTTGTTTTTTGACACGCCCACTTTAGGGCGTTCTATCTTCATATAAAGGTAAATGTACAGGTAAAACTAGAATGTTTTATAATAGAAAACGTTTTTGTTAGCTATGCTATCTGCTACCATATTAACACAGATTAAACATGTCTAGGAAGTACATGTACTGACCACGTTTGATTCAAATCGGACAACTATATCGTATAGCTCCCATAGTGCCGATCGGTCAAAAATACGCTCCAAATATGAATTAATATTAAAAACTTTTGGGCTTACTAAGCTAAGTTAATCAAACTCACACAGAATACATATGCCAATAATATATATATATATACTGACCAAGTTTGATTCAAATCGGACAACTATATCGTATAGCTCCCATAGTGCCGATCGGTCGATAATATGCTCTAAACATGAATTTGTATGAAAACGTTCTGTGTTTGCCAATCTATTATATCTATCACCATTGTTAATAACACATTGAAACTGAGTAACGGGTATCCTAAAGTCGCGAGGCGACTATAGCATTCTTTCTTGTTTTTTTTTTTTGTTTCTACGTGTTTTAATGCAAGTACTACACATTGTAATATCTCGGGAATAATAATTAATAATTTAATCGGGAACAAATGCAGAGAGTATTATACGGTTGGGCGTGCTCGAGTATACTTTTCTTTCGTGTTAAAACTTGTTATGAAGTATAAGTTTGATCAAAACATGAATTTCTTTAATTGCTTATGACACATGAAATACAAAAAAAATATGCATTTTTTAAAATTGTTGTACTTTATTTAAAGTTTTTATAATTTCTTTGCGATCACGTACACGCTTAGTTCCCTTATATGGGCTATTCGGGTAGGTGTGATCAAATAAACTAAAAATTTTGTTTACATACTAAGAGGGCCATAGTTATCAAATATACCAAGTTTCAGCTCGATATCTATGTTATTCGACTTTATGCCACTTATTTGGCAATTCCGTCCAGTGTGCAATGCAAAAATAATTTTAAAAAAATAAAAACTCATATAAAGTAGAGGGTTACGGGGTCATCCCATTTTTGGAAATTCGAATTTTCCTAATTTTCTTAAAGTATACACATTTAAGAATAACCACTACAAATTTCAAACCGAACAAAATTGACTGGGATAAGAGCATTGAAAGAAAATAATTTGTTTTGTAATCCACTGGCTAATCTGCGGCTTGGCGCCTTTAAAACAGGCGTATTTAAAAACAAGAAAGAAAAGTACAGTCGAGCGCGCCCGACCGTATAATACTCTCTGCATTTGTCCCGATTAAATTATTAAAATCGGTATCGAGATATTACAATGTGAATTACTTGCATTAAAACACGTTGAAACAAAAACAATCTAAGCATAATCAAACACACATCTGTTTGTTTGTATTCGAATACACATACGTTTGGCAATATGTATATCATGCAAATATGTATGCATGTATGTGTGTATTCGCAGCCAGCGACCGCGGGCAGCGCTGCCGACACACAGGCAGCGAAAACGTTCGAACATGTGCTTGTGTGTTTCTATCTCGCTTGCACCTATGGGTTGATATTGCGTTCAATTATCAATATTGTAACGCTTCTAGTTTTCTTGTTTATAGTCCGATTTTAATATAGTTAATCTCCACACGAATTATTAATAAAAATATTGTATAATACGAACAAGTTCGCAAAAAACGGCATTTGAAGTTTTTTTTCAAGTGTGGGAAAAAGGGGCGTGGCAGTCCAAAATTTTAAATGCCAATGCATTTACGCTGTCGCTAGGAACCTCCATACCAAAATTGGTGATCCTAGGTGCCATAGTTACTGAGATATTCGCCGAAAACAACGATTTTTTCCGAGGTGTGTCTAGTTTTTTGCTCATTGTGGGCGAATGGGGCGTGGCATCGAAAAAAAAAAGATTCTTGTATTGACTGACTAAATATCAGATCGTTTGACACCAAGCTCGAACTTGTAGCTCTTACCATCTCTGAAATCTGTTTGTTCATACGGACAGACAGACAGACAGACAGACGGACAGACAGACGGACAGACAGACGGACAGACGGACATGGCTATATCGACTCGGCTTGTGATGCTGATCAAGAATATATATACTTTATGGGGTCTGCCACGCCTCCTTCTGCCTGTTACATACTTTGCACAAACCCAATATACTCTTGCAGAGAGTATAACAAGAAAGAAAAGTACAGTCGAGCGCGCCCGACCGTATAATACTCTCTGCATTTGTCCCGATGAAATTATTAAAATCGGTATCCACATATTACTATGTGTTTTACTTGCATTAAAACACGTTGAAACAAAAACAATCTAAGCATAATCAAACACACATCTGTTTGTTTGTATTCGAATACACATACGTTTGGCAAAATGTATATGATGCAAATATGTATGTATGTATGTGTGTATTCGGCGCAGCCAGCGACCACGGGCAGCGCTGCCGACACACAGGCAGCGAAAACGTTGGAACATGTGCTTGTGTGTTTCTATCTCGTTTGCACCTATGGGTTGATATTGCGTTCAATTATCAATATTGTAACGCTTCTAGTTTTCTTGTTTATAGTCCGATTTTAATGCGCCTTTCAGTATAGCTTAATATAGTTAGTCTCCACACGAATTATATAATTACAATACTGTACGATACGAACAAGTTCGCCAAAAATCGGCATTGAAGGTTCCAGACTTTTTTTATCAAATGTGTGAAAAGTGGGCGTGGCAGTGAAAAATTTTAAATGGCAATGTAACTATGCTCTCGCTAGGAACACCCGTACCAGAATTGGTGATCCTAGGTGCCATTGTTACTGAGATATTTGCCGAAAACACCAATTTTTCACGAGGTGTGTCCAGTTTTTTGCTTATTGTGGGCGAATGGGGCGTGGCAGCGAAAAAAAAAAAGATTCTTGTATTGACTGACTGAATATCTGATCGTTTGACACCAACTTGTAGCTCTTACCATCTCTGAAATCTGTTTGTTCATACGGACAGACGAACACACAGACAGACGGACAGACGGACATGGCTATATCGACTCGGCTTGTCATGCTGATCAAGAATATATATACTTTATGGGGTCTGCCACGCCTCCTTCTGCCTGTTACATACTTTTGCACAAACCCAATATACTCTTGCAGAGAGTATAATAAGAAAAGCTACAGTCGAGCGAGCCTACTGTAAAAGACCCCGTACTCATTCTAGTGCAATATTTTCCATACAAATGAGCAATTTTGAACCAATTTGTCCTATGATAGTTTGGAAGTTCTAGTTTAATGAAAATAGTTTTTTTTTAAATCAGCTGTGGATGCTGACTCTTGGTCAGCATATATACTTTATGGGGTCGGCCACGCCTCCTTCTGCCTGTTACGCACATTTGGATTCTGACAAACTTAATAGACCCCTCTACTATTTTTTAGAGTTCGGGGTCTACAAGTCTGGTCTTTAACCGTTTTTGGCGATAATTTTTAGCCATTTTATAGCCAAAACAAGTAAGAAAGGCTACAGTCGATCGAGCCGACTATAAAAGACCCCGTACTCTCATAGTAGTGCACATTTGTATTCAATTTGAATTGAAATTTTAAAAAAATAATTTAATAATTCGAACCTACAACCTCAGACAAACTCTATCAGGTGCACCACGCGCCACTTTCAAGAATTCTCCGAATATCAGCATTTACATATTATTCATACAAACACACATTCGTTTGAAATTATATGTATGCATGTATGTGTGTATGTGTGTATTCGGCGCGGCCAGCGTCTGCCGGCAGCGCTGTCGCCACACAAGCATCGAAAATGTTCGAACATGTGTTTGTATGTTTCTGTCTCGCTCTCGCGCGTAAGTGATATTGCAGTTAAATAACAAACTTTGTAACGCAGTAGCTCTTTTGTTAAAGGTAGTATGTTGATGCCCCTTTCAGAATAGTTTGATTTTATATGTCTCTATACGAATGTTGAATTACAACACTCTACTGAATAAATGCCTTAAAAACGGCATTAAAGCGTAAAAGTTTTTTAGCTGATGTGGGGAAAGGGGGCGTGGCAGCTCACAATTTTTAATGGCATTGCATTAAGGATGTCTCTAGCAACCTGTTTACGAGAAATGGTGTTCCTAAGTGCCATAGTTATTGAGTTATTGGCCTAAAACTAAATTTTTTTCGAGGTGTGTCTGGTTTTTTGCTCATTGCGGGGGCGGTAAGGAGCGTGGAAAAAATTTGAAATAAACTTAACCTGCCTGGGTTAATAACGGACTTTCATTATAAATTTGGTGGCTCTAGCTTTTGTAGTTTAAAAGATCCAGGTGTTCATACGGACGGACAGACAGACGGACAGACAGACAGACGGACAGACGGACAGACGGACATTGCTATATCGACTCGGCTGTTGATGCTGATCAAGAATATATATACTTTATGGGGTCTGCCACGCCTCCTTCTGCCTGTTACGCACATTTCGCTTCTGACAAACCTAATAGACCCCTCTACTCTTTTTTAGAGTACGGGGTCTAAAAACTCGGTTTTTTGTGTAAAAAAAAAAAAAATTATGACTTTGAATGTCCGCCATTTAGTTAATTTTTAAGATTATAATTGTTAACTATATTAAACAAGAAAGAATGCTATAGTCGCCTCGCGACTTTAGGATACCCGTTACTCAGTTTCAATTTGTTATTAACAATGGTGAAGGATATAATAGCTTGGCAAACACAGAACATTTTCATACAAATTCATGTTTAGAGCATATTTTTGACCGATCGGCCCTATGGGAGCTATACGATATAATTGTCCGATTTGGATCAAACTTGGTCACTACATGTACTTTCCGTGTAAATTTGGTTTAGATAGCATAGCTAACATAGCTAGAGTATATTGGATTTGTGCAAAAGAATGTAATAGGCAGAAGGAGGCGTGGCAGACCCCATAAAGTATATATATTCTTGATCACCATCACAAGCCGAGTCGATATAGCCATGTTCGTCTGTCCGTCCGTCCGTATGTCCGTCCGTATGTCCGTCTGTATGAACAAAAGGATCTCAGAGACTATAAGAGCTAGAAAGATGACACGGGTCGCAAATGAAAGGTACAATACCCAAGCAGAAACTTTTTTTTGTTTTTTGACACGCCCACTTTAGGGCGTTCTATCTTCATATAAAGGTAAATGTACAGGTAAAACTAGAATGTTTTATAATAGAAAACGTTTTTGTTAGCTATGCTATCTGCTACCATATTAACACAGATTGAACATGTCTAGGAAGTACATGTACTGACCACGTTTGATTCAAATCGGACAACTATATCGTATAGCTCCCATAGGGCCGATCGGTCAAAAATACGCTCCAAATATGAATTAATATTAAAAACTTTTGGGCTTACTAAGCTAAGTTAATCAAACTCACACAGAATACATATGCCAATAATATATATATATAATAAGATGTTTCGACACTTAGCTTATCAAAAAAATATAAACTTTATTGAATAAACTCGAAACTACGGAGTACAAAACTAGACTACTTATCCTATGTTCTGATGACGTTAAGCAAACCTCGGTTTGGAGCTTTCATTTATTGGACTTTGGACTCTTTGAGCTTTTAGCTCTTATGTAAACAGAGAAAGATCTCGATCTTGAAGAGATTGAGAGTGTTCAGCTAGGATTTGTTTAACGTCAGCAGTTTTAACCCCAATGATGGGAATAACGATTCTGGCGAATTGTTTATGATATTTAATGCATTCGTGGGAAGCCAGAATTGTTATTGTCACCATTTGATTTTTTCGAAAGTGTTTACATTAGGTTCTTGTGGTGTTATTGTCACCATTTGATTTTCTGAGAGTGTTTACATTAATCTTTGGTGCGAAAGAAATCTTTGACATAAATAATAAGTGTTGTGTATTTGGTGTATGTGGTGTATGTGGTGTATGGGTTTAGGTACGTATGTATCTACATATGTCACTTCCCCATCCTTAAGAAATGAGCCTGTCCTCAGGCGGTTAATTTTGGATATAGTGTTGGATCTATTACAATTTCTTCGATATCGTTTTCAATTACATTTGGATATATTTCTGTATCATTTTGAATATTTGATTGTATGTTTGGGGTTAATTCTTTTTTGTTCTTATAATTAACAATAATTTTTTCGTGGAATATTTTTATATTTAAAGATAATGTATAATATAAGTATAATTAAAATAATTGTTAAAGTTGTTATAGTTATAATTTGGAATGTGTTGTACAATTTTGTTTGTTGTTGGATAATTTCTTTGGTTTGGACATATGACAATGGTTCTAGTTTGGTTATATTATTATTTATGTAGACTGTTTGTGTGTAATCTAGCATAGTATTAGTTATTTGAATTTCATCTAATTGGATTGAACAGTTTATAGCTTTTATCATATTGTTTCCTTCAATAATAATTTCTCGGTTGATACAATTTTGGTTTAATACAATTTTTTTGAAGTTCCATGTTAACATAATGTTTGGTTCTACATACTTGATTTCATAATTTTTATGGGATTTTGAATATCTACATTCTGTTTTATCTTGTTTTAATATTCCAGTAATACATTTGTTCATAACTATGTTTTTATTTGTTGCTGTGAATGCTTTGTTGTTCTGTAAGTAGTAAGTGTCATGTATAGTTTCGGTCAAAATGTCTTTGTTTTCGTCAGGGTATGGAATAATGTTGTATAGTGCAGTATTTATAATTTCGCGTGGAATATGGGAAATAATTAAAATTTCGTTAGTAGTTGTTTTTAGCCAAGTTGATGTTTTAATATTTATTATTTTTTCAACGTTTAAATGTTTTAGTGAGTCATATTTTAGTAATTTAGGGTTGAATATACCAAGCCTGGTTAATTGCATACCTAACTCAATGTCTTCGACATATTCTGTGAATTCTTGTAGGTTAAAAATTAGTAATTCGAGTCGTTGCTCTGCCTCATGTGTCATACTTAGTTTGTTCATTACTTCTATTCCTTTGTTGACAGCTTTTATTACTTCATTTAGTTCATTGGCTTGAACACTATTTTCTGAAAGGTTATCTATTTTTAATTGTAGTTCTTCTTTGTCTTCTTGATCTAAAGTTCCGAAAAGGTATTTATAAAATGTGCCCATGAAATTTATAAGTCCTCTTTTTATTTCGTTTTACTAGTCTTAAGCCGTTCATTTCTCTGTCCAGTTTTTCTGTTAAGTACTGTATTTTTATTAATGGTTCAAATTCTTTTGTTTGTTTCATTAAATTATTATAAGTTTCTTCAGTTTTTGTTATATTAATAGTTAAATAGTGGTATTCGTATTTTATAGGTAAATTGATTGTTCCTGTTTGAAATATAAGATATCCGTTTTTGGAGTTAATTGGGTTGATTTCCAAATTTTGACCTTTTATTGGCCATACAAAGTTGAGTAGCAAGAGTGTTATAATTATAGTTGTTAAATTATGATGGGTTATCATCTTGATTCGGGTTATTAGTTGATCTGGAATTATCGTATTTACTTTCATTAGTTACTTTCTTTCTTTTATATTTTGATTTATAGTGTGTTATTTTTCTACCTCTGTTTACTTCTTCATAATGTTTTTCATCTATTTGTGTTATGTTTCCTGTTTGTTTAAATGGGTTTGTGGATTTAGATCTTACTAAAGGTGATTCCCTATATCTAGTATCTATTTCAAATTCGGTTCTTTTTTCATTAAGTCTTTCTATTTGCCTTTTCTTATTTAGCTGTGTATCATACTCAGGTGTTCCTGCGTAAATGAAAATGTCTGCTGGTGTTCTACCAGTTGAATTATGTTTGGTTTTATGGTTATAAGTGTAAAGTATTACTTCGAATTTGGTTAATTTGTTTTCCTGGTTAGTGTCAGAATTAACAATTCTTAATTTTTCATATATTGTTTTATGGAATCTTTCTATGTCGGAAATGCCATTTTTGCTAGTTGTGATGGATATATTTACGTCTTCTGACTTTAACCACATTTGTAGTGCAGAGCACAAGAAAGCTGAATCTTTATCTGCTTTTATTTCTATTGGTTTACCCATGTCATTAAATACTTTTAAGAGAGCTCTTTTGGCTTCTAACCAATCTCGACCATTTACTTCTATTAAAGTTGCGTATTTGGAATATAAGTCTATACAAGATAGAAATTGTTTATTGTCTACCATATAAAAATCAATGACATATTTTTCTCTTGGATTATGGATTTCTGGAGTTAATTCGAAAGCTAACTTAGTGTTTCTGTATTTTTCTTTAAATAATATTAAATAATATTGTCATTTTCTCTATTCCTGGATGTAATAACTTTTCGTGTGTATTAATAATAAATTCTTTGAATTCGGCATATGTCTGGAGGTCTATTAGTTTTTTGGTTGATCTCATTACTTTTGTAATGTTATTGGGACTAATTATTTCAACGAAAGCATTCTGAAATGTAAGAAAATCGGCTTCGTTGCTGAAGTATATAACGCTATTCTTTGAACATAAGTATTCTTTAATTAATTCTTTTGCATGGTTGTGTGTCATTTCGACATAATTTATTAAGATTTTAGTTTTATGAAAATAATTAATAACGTTTGCGTTATTTGAGTTACTTTTTACAAATTCTATTTGTCTTTTAAAATAATTGATTGGTCTTTCTGTGATTGAAATGTAATATTGGTTATCTTCTTGAGCGCTGTGGATTGTTGCTACTGTTACATCGGGAGTTTCTCCTAACAAGTTTTCTTCAATTTTAATTCTAGACAAAGCATCTGCAACATAGTTTTCTTTACCTGGTACATATTTAATGTGATAATCAAATTCGTTTAATTTTATTTTCCAGCGTTGTAATTTCATATTTGGTTCTTTAATATTATTAAGCCAAACAAGTGGTTTGTGGTCACTAAGAATCTCGAATTTTCTACCGTAGAGATAGGATCGGAAATATTTGGTTGCCCAAACGATGGCTAAAAGTTCCTTTTCAATTGCTGCATAATTAATTTCATGTTCGTTTAAGGTTCTACTTGCGAAACAAATTGGTTTTTGATTTTGAGACAGAACAGCTCCAATAGCTATGTTACTGGCATCAGTTGTAAGACAAAATGGTTTTTCGAAATTCGGATAAACTAATATTGGATCAGATGTTATAAGTACTTTTAATTTTTCAAAAGCTGAAATGTAATTTGGTTCTTTTATGTTTATAGTTGCACCTTTCTTTAATTTTAAAGTCATTGGCTTTACAACGTGTGCAAAATTAGGAATGAATTTTCTGTAATAACCACAAAGACCTAAAAACGATTTTATTTCTTTGGGTGTTTTTATACTCTCTGCAAGAGTATATTGGGTTTGTGCAAAGTATGTAACAGGCAGAAGGAGGCGTGGCAGACCCCATAAAGTATATATATTCTTGATCAGCATCACAAGCCGAGTCGATATAGCCATGTCCGTCTGTCCGTCTGTCCGTCTGTCTGTCCGTCTGTCTGTCTGTCTGTCCGTATGAACAAACAGATTTCAGAGATGGTAAGAGCTACAAGTTCGAGCTTGGTGTCAAACGATCAGATATTTAGTCAGTCAATACAAGAATCTTTTTTTTTTCGATGCCACGCCCCATTTGCCCACAAAAAGCAAAAAACTGGACACACCTCGGGAAAAATAGGTGTTTTCGGCAAATATCTCAGTAACTATGGCACCTAGGATCACCAATTCTGGAACGGGAGGTTCCTAGCGACGGCATAGTTGCATTGCCATTTAAAATTTTGGACTGCCACGCCCACTTTTCCCACATTTGATAAAAAAGTCTGGAACCTTCAATGCCGGTTTTGGCGAACTTGTTCGTATCGTACAGTATTGTAATTAGATAATTCGTGTGGAGACCTAACTATATTAAACTATACTGAAAGGCGCATTAAAATCGGACTATAAACAAGAAAACTAGAAGCGTTACAATATTGATAATTGAACGCAATACCAACCCATAGGTGCAAGCGAGATAGAAACACACAAGCACATGTTCGAACGTTTTCGCTGCCTGTGTGTCGGCAGCGCTGCCCGCGGTCGCTGGCTGCGCCGAATACACACATACATGCATACATATTTGCATCATATACATATTGCCAAACGTATGTGTATTCGAATACAAACAAACAGATGTGTGTTTGATTATGCTTAGATTGTTTTTGTTTCAACGTGTTTTAATGCAAGTAATTCACATTGTAATATCTCGATACCGATTTTAATAATTTAATCGGGACAAATGCAGAGAGTATTATACGGTCGGGCGCGCTCGACTGTACTTTTCTTTCTTGTTGGTATTGGAAAATGTTGTATAGCAGAGATTTTAGTTGGGTTTGGTTTTATTCCTTCTGTTGTTATTATGTGTCCTAGGAATTCAGTTTCCCTTTTCATGAATTCGCATTTATCTAATTGCAATTTTAGATTGGCTTCGCGCAGTTTTGTAAATACCCTTTTTAATGATAATAAATGTTCTTCCAATGAAGTGGAATACACTATTATATCATCCATGTATACTAAACAATCTTTGTAAATTAGATCTTCTAATAGATTGTTCATACAACGTTGAAATATTGCTGGGGCGTTTTTCAATCCAAAAGGCATTCGAGTGTATTCGTAATGTCCATTTTTAGTTGAAAAAAAAGCTGTTTTTGGTATACTTTGTGGGTCCATTTGTATCTGATGAAATCCTTTCGCTAAGTCAATTGTAGTGAAATACTGACATTTTCCAAGTTTGTCTAGTATATCATCCATGACTGGGATAGGATATTTATCATCGATTGTTATTTCATTTAAGTTTCGATAGTCAATAATTATACGGAACTTTTCTTTACCTGATGCGTCACGTTTCTTTGGCACAATCCAAATTGGTGAGCAATAAGGTGATTTTGATTTACGTATTATACCTTGTTCAATCATTTCTTTGATTTGTTTTTCGACTTCTTCGTCGAATGTTTGCGCATACTTGTATGGACGCTTTTGGATTGGGTCTTCGTGTTTAGTTTGGATGACATGCTTAATTGTACTGGTGAAAGTCAAATTTTCACTTTCTTTGTACTGAATGTCACTAAACTCGAAAAGAATTTTTGGTTAGTTTGCATTTTTCTTCATCGTTTAGATGTTCTAATCGGAATTGGTTGGTTTCATTTAATTCATTATTGATAGCGTAATTTACTGCAATGTCTTTTGTTTGGGGCGGATCAAGGCATTGAAATGCGGTCTTGTCCATGACAGAATTCTCACGGTCATATCTCATTGAGAATAGATGATCGTTTAGAATAACTGTTTTTTTTGTTTATAGTCAATTTTTGCTTCACAAGATTCCAGATAATCTCTACCTAGTAAGATATCGTATTTATCAGAAAAGTTGTGTAAGTAAAATATTTGATGGGTAGGGCATAGTTTACTAGGGGCAAAAGATACACAATTCTTTAATTGAACAATACCATTTATTGTTTGTACGTTCAATTGACAAGTTTTTGTAGGGAATTTTAAAAGGTTTTCTTTCATAAGATTTATGGATGAACCTGTGTCAATTACACAGTTAAAATTTTGTCCATTCATAATTAATCTGATGAAGGGATTGGTTCTTCGTTGTCCGAGGCTTCTTGATGAAAATTTTCCGATGTGTCCATCTTAGAGTGGCCACTAGTTTCTCTCTGTCTTTTGTGAGAGGAATTGGGAGGTCTTTGACTCTGAGTTTAGTAATTCATTGGGTTTTGTGATCTAGCTTGATCGAGGTTTTGTTTGAATTCTTTATGTAATGCTTCAGCATTTTCTTTTGGTTTATGATTTTGGTTAGCATTATTTGAATAATTTGGCGTAGGGTAATAATTCTGGTTACTTCCCTTTCCACGGTTTTCAGTGCTTTGTGTTTTATTTGTTTTAGAATTGTCATTGCTTTGGTTATTACGTTCGTTATAACCATTTTCGTACAAACCTTCGCGTTGAGCTACTTGTTTTAATTTTGAGACTGTTGTAATGTCATATCGTGCTAATGTCATGAAAATTCTGTCCGGTAATTTTTTTGTAATAACGTCTTTAATAGTATTATTCATTGCATTAGTGTACAATAGAGTGTTCTGGACCTGATTCTCTAACATTAACTTATTGGATATTACAAAGGATTTATACTCTAGATCTTCAACAAACTTACGGATACTATTATTAAAGTTGGTGTTATAGAGACGTCGTAAAAGCTCTTCATACGGAGTCTGTGTTTTGAATTCGTCGATGAGGGCGCTCCTCAACTCTCCCCAGGTTGTGGCTGCTGTCAGCTGCGACACTCGTTGTGCGGATCCGGTGGTCTGCATCTCGATTGCTCCGAATAGGACACTATGTTGTCTCACATCCTGTGTTGGATATAGCTGCATGATAAAATCAATCCTCCTTATGAATGCGGTCAGTTCCACGGTTTTTCCGTCGAATACTGGCACTTGTCGAATTTGTCCAAGCGCTTGTTTCAGATGTATTTCTGATAGTTCCATTGGTGGGTTGGTTGCCATGGTGTTGTTGTAGATTTTATTTATTTGTTGGCAATTGTCACTTCAAGTTTATGTTTAACTGTCACTTTTTGTTTTAATTGTCACTTTTGTTGAATTATTTTGTTGAATTATAAGAGACTTACGTTTACAGGGATCAATAAATTGATATGTAAAGCCCAGATATAAGCTCTTTAATTACAGTTGTTCAAATAGTCCAGAGAATCTATTTTTTGGTTGAACACTGTTTGGTGTTTTGCGCGGTTTTTCTTTTAATAGCAATTATCTTTGGTGGCGGTCGCACATTTAAATATGGGCCACGACTGATAATTGGGTTATGAGTCACACACGCTTAGGTTCTTTGGCGGATATTAAGATAATAGTTTTTCCAAAATTGTAATGTTTTAACCGTTTCCTTGCCGCGGAAAATTCGCGAGCTCAAATCCTAGAAATTCCTTGGTCGTACAAGGATTCCTTTTCAATGGATTGAAAATAAAGGACGATTACTTTATTACGAGGATATTTATTATCAATATCCTACCGGCTGCGCCAATAAGATGTTTCGACACTTAGCTTATCAAAAAATATAAACTTTATTGAATAAACTCGAAACTACGGAGTACAAAACTAGACTACTTATCCTATGTTCTGATGACGTTAAGCAAACCTCGGTTTGGAGCTTTCATTTATTGGACTTTGGACTCTTTGAGCTTTTAGCTCTTATGTAAACAGAGAAAGATCTCGATCTTGAAGAGATTGAGAGTGTTCAGCTAGGATTTGTTTAACGTCAGCAGTTTTAACCCCAATGATGGGAATAACGATTCTGGCGAATTGTTTATGATATTTAATGCATTCGTGGGAAGCCAGAATTGTTATTGTCACCATTTGATTTTTTCGAAAGTGTTTACATTAGGTTCTTGTGGTGTTATTGTCACCATTTGATTTTCTGAGAGTGTTTACATTAATCTTTGGTGCGAAAGAAATCTTTGACATAAATAATAAGTGTTGTGTATTTGGTGTATGTGGTGTATGTGGTGTATGGGTTTAGGTACGTATGTATCTACATATGTCACTATATATATATACTGACCAAGTTTGATTCAAATCGGACAACTATATCGTATAGCTCCCGTAGGGCCGATCGGTCGATAATATGCTCTAAACATGAATTTGTATGAAAATGTTCTGTGTTTGCCAATCTATTATATCTATCACCATTGTTAATAACACATTGAAACTGAGTAACGGGTATCCTAAAGTCGCGAGGCGACTATAGCATTCTTTCTTGTTTTTTTTTTGTTTCAACGTGTTTTAATGCAAGTACTACACATTGTAATATCTCGGGAATAATAATTAATAATTTAATCGGGAACAAATGCAGAGAGTATTATACGGTTGGGCGTGCTCGAGTGTACTTTTCTTTCGTGTTAAAACTTGTTATGAAGTATAAGTTTGATCAAAACATGAATTTCTTTAATTGCTTATGACACATGAAATACAAAAAAAATATGCATTTTTTAAAAATTATTGTACTTTATTTAAAGTTTTTATAATTTCTTTGCGATCACGTACACGCTTAGTTCCCTTAATGGGCTATTCGGGTAGGTGTGATCAAATAAACTAAAAATTTTGTTTACATACTAAGAGGGCCATAGTTATCAAATATACCAAGTTTCAGCTCGATATCTGTGTTATTCGACTTTATGCCAATTATTTGGCAATTCCGTCCAGTGTGCAATGCAAAAATAATTTTAAAAAATAAAAAAACTCATATAAAGTAGAGGGTTACGGGGTCATCCCATTTTTGGAAATTCGAATTTTCCTAATTTTCTTAAAGTATACACATTTAAGAATAACCACTACAAATTTCAAACCGAACAAAATTGACTGGGATAAGAGCATTGAAAGAAAATAATTTGTTTTGTAATCCACTGGCTAATCTGCGGCTTGGCGCCTTTAAAACAGGCGTATTTAAAAACAAGAAAGAAAAGTACAGTCGAGCGCGCCCGACCGTATAATACTCTCTGCATTTGTCCCGATTAAATTATTAAAATCGGTATCCACATATTACTATGTGTTTTACTTGCATTAAAACACGTTGAAACAAAAAACAATCTAAGCATAATCAAACACACATCTGTTTGTTTGTATTCGAATACACATACGTTTGGCAAAATGTATATGATGCAAATATGTATGTATGTATGTGTGTATTCGGCGCAGCCAGCGACCGCGGGCAGCGCTGCCGACACACAGGCAGCGAAAACGTTGGAACATGTGCTTGTGTGTTTATATCTCGCTTGCACCTATGGGTTGATATTGCGTTCAATTATCAATATTGTAACGCTTCTAGTTTTCTTGTTTCAGTTTAGTTTAATATAGTTAGTCTCCACACGAATTATATAATTACAATACTGTACGATACGAACAAGTTCGCCAAAAATCGGCATTGAAGGTTCCAGACTTTTTTTATCAAATGTGTGAAAAGTGGGCGTGGCAGTGAAAAATTTTAAATGGCAATGTAACTATGCTCTCGCTAGGAACACCCGTACCAGAATTGGTGATCCTAGGTGCCATAGTTACTGAGATATTTGCCGAAAACACCAATTTTTCACGAGGTGTGTCCAGTTTTTTGCTTATTGTGGGCGAATGGAGCGTGGCAGCGAAAAAAAAGATTCTTGTATTGACTGACTGAATATCTGATCGTTTGACACCAACTTGTAGCTCTTACCATCTCTGAAATCTGTTTGTTCATACGGACAGACGGACACACAGACAGACGGACAGACGGACATGGCTATATCGACTCGGCTTGTGATGCTGATCAAGAATATATATACTTTATGGGGTCTGCCACGCCTCCTCCTGCCTGTTACATACTTTTTCACAAACCCAATATACTCTTGCAGAGAGTATAATAAGAAAAGCTACAGTCGAGCGAGCCTACTGTAAAAGACCCCGTACTCATTCTAGTGCAATATTTTCCATACAAATGAGCAATTTTGAACCAATTTGTCCTATGAAACCTCTAGTTGTGCGATCTGGACCAAACTGGGTGAGAATAGTTATAATGGTACTAGATAGGATTGTTGTAATGATACCAGAGTCGTACAGTGTTAATTTGTTCACGATAATTCTGATAGTTTGGAAGTTCTAGTTTAATGAAAATAGTTTTTTTTTTAAATCAGCTGTCGATGCTGACTCTTGGTCAGCATATATACTTTATGGGGTCGGCCACGCCTCCTTCTGCCTGTTACGCCCATTTGGATTCTGACAAACTTAATAGACCCCTTTTACTATTTTTTTTAGAGTTCGGGGTCCACAAGTCTGGTCTTTAACCGTTTTTGGCGATAATTTTTAGCCATTTTATAGCCAAAAAAACTCGGTTTTTTGTGTAAAAAAAAAAAATTATGACTTTGAATGTCCGCCATTTAGTTAATTTTTAAGATTATAATTGTTAACTATATTAAACAAGAAAGAATGCTATAGTCGCCTCGCGACTTTAGGATACCCGTTACTCAGTTTCAATTTGTTATTAACAATGGTGAAGGATATAATAGCTTGGCAAACACAGAACATTTTCATACAAATTCATGTTTAGAGCATATTTTCGACCGATCGTTCCTATGGAAGCTATAAGATATAGTTCTCCGATTTGTATCAAACTTGGTCAGTATATATATATTATTGGCAGATGTATTCTGTGTGAGTTTGGTAAATATAGCTTAGTTAACGCACAAGTTTTTCATACGTATTCATATTTGGAGCGTATTTTTGACCGATCGGCCCTATGGGAGCTATACGATATAATTGTCCGATTTGGATCAAACTTGGTCACTTCATGTACTTCCTAGATATGTACTTTCCGTGTAAATTTGGTTTAGATAGCATAGCTAACATAGCTAGAGTATATTGGATTTGTGCAAAAGAATGTAATAGGCAGAAGGAGGCGTGGCAGACCCCATAAAGTATATATATTCTTGATCACCATCACAAGCCGAGTCGATATAGCCATGTTCGTCTGTCCGTCCGTCCGTATGTCCGTCTGTATGAACAAAAGGATCTCAGAGACTATAAGAGCTAGAAAGATGACACGGGTCGCAAATGAAAGGTACAATACCCAAGCAGAAACTTTTTTTTTGTTTTTTGACACGCCCACTTTAGGGCGTTCTATCTTCATATAAAGGTAAATGTACAGGTAAAACTAGAAAACTACCATATTAACACAGATTGAACATGTCTAGGAAGTACATGTACTGACCACGTTTGATTCAAATCGGACAACTATATCGTATAGCTCCCATAGGGCCGATCGGTCAAAAATACGCTCCAAATATGAATTAATATTAAAAACTTTTATGCTTACTAAGCTAAGTTAATCAAACTCACACAGAATACATATGCCAATAATATATATATATACTGACCAAGTTTGATTCAAATCGGACAACTATATCGTATAGCTCCCATAGGGCCGATCGGTCGATAATATGCTCTAAACATGAATTTGTATGAAAATGTTCTGTGTTTGCCAATCTATTATATCTATCACCATTGTTAATAACACATTGAAACTGAGTAACGGGTATCCTAAAGTCGCGAGGCGACTATAGCATTCTTTCTTGTTTTTTTTTTTGTTTCAACGTGTTTTAATGCAAGTACTACACATTGTAATATCTCGGGAATAATAATTAATAATTTAATCGGGAACAAATGCAGAGAGTATTATACGGTTGGGCGTGCTCGAGTGTACTTTTCTTTCGTGTTAAAACTTGTTATGAAGTATAAGTTTGATCAAAACATGAATTTCTTTAATTGCTTATGACACATGAAATACAAAAAAATATGCATTTTTTAAAATTGTTGTACTTTTTATTTAAAGTTTTTATAATTTCTTTGCGATCACGTACACGCTTAGTTCCCTTATATGGGCTATTCGGGTAGGTGTGATCAAATAAACTAAAAATTTTGTTTACATACTAAGAGGGCCATAGTTATCAAATATACCAAGTTTCAGCTCGATATCTATGTTATTCGACTTTATGCCACTTATTTGGCAATTCCGTCCAGTGTGCAATGCAAAAATAATTTTAAAAAAAATAAAAACTCATATAAAGTAGAGGGTTACGGGGTCATCCCATTTTTGGAAATTCGAATTTTCCTAATTTTCTTAAAGTATACACATTTAAGAATAACCACTACAAATTTCAAACCGAACAAAATTGACTGGGATAAGAGCATTGAAAGAAAATAATTTGTTTTGTAATCCACTGGCTAATCTGCGGCTTGGCGCCTTTAAAACAGGCGTATTTAAAAACAAGAAAGAAAAGTACAGTCGAGCGCGCCCGACCGTATAATACTCTCTGCATTTGTCCCGATTAAATTATTAAAATCGGTATCCACATATTACTATGTGTTTTACTTGCATTAAAACACGTTGAAACAAAAACAATCTAAGCATAATCAAACACACATCTGTTTGTTTGTATTCGAATACACATACGTTTGGCAATATGTATATGATGCAAATATGTATGTATGTATGTGTGTATTCGGCGCAGCCAGCGACCGCGGGCAGCGCTGCCGACACACAGGCAGCGAAAACGTTGGAACATGTGCTTGTGTGTTTCTATCTCGCTTGCACCTATGGGTTGATATTGCGTTCAATTATCAATATTGTAACGCTTCTAGTTTTCTTTTTTATAGTCCGATTTTAATGCGCCTTTAGCTTAATATAGTTAGTCTCCACACGAATTATATAATTACAATACTGTACGATACGAACAAGTTCGCCAAAAATCGGCATTGAAGGTTCCAGACTTTTTTTATCAAATGTGGGAAAAGTGGGCGTGGCAGTGAAAAATTTTAAATGGCAATGTAACTATGCTCTCGCTAGGAACACCCGTACCAGAATTGGTGATCCTAGGTGCCATAGTTACTGACATATTTGCCGAAAACACCAATTTTTCACGAGGTGTGTCCAGTTTTTTGCTTATTGTGGGCGAATGGGGCGTGGCATCGAAAAAAAAAAGATTCTTGTATTGACTGACTGAATATCGTTTGACACCAACTTGTAGCTCTTACCATCTCTGAAATCTGTTTGTTCATACGGACAGACGAACACATAGACAGACAGACAGACGGACATGGCTATATCGACTCGGCTTGTGATGCTGATCAAGAATATATATACTTTATGGGGTCTGCCACGCCTCCTTCTGCCTGTTACGCCCATTTGGATTCTGACAAACTTAATAGACCCCTCTACTATTTTTTAGAGTTCGGGGTCTACAAGTCTGGTCTTTAACCGTTTTTGGCGATAATTTTTAGCCATTTTATAGCCAAAAAAACTCGGTTTTTTGTGTAAAAAAAAAAAAAATTATGACTTTGAATGTCCGCCATTTAGTTAATTTTTAAGATTATATTTGTTAACTATATTAAACAAGAAAGAATGCTATAGTCGCCTCGCGACTTTATGATACCCGTTACTCAGTTTCAATTTGTTATTAACAATGGTGAAGGATATAATAGCTTGGCAAACACAGAACATTTTCATACAAATTCATGTTTAGAGCATATTTTCGACCGATCGTTCCTATGGAAGCTATACGATATAGTTGTCCGATTTGTATCAAACTTGGTCAGTATATATATATTATTGGCAGATGTATTCTGTGTGAGTTTAATAAATATAGCTTAGTTAACTCAAAAGTTTTCCATACTAACTCATATTTAGAGCATATTTTCGACCGATCGGCCCTATGAGAGTTATACGATATAGTTGTCCGATTTGGATCAAACTTGGTCAGTATATATATATTATTGGCAGATTTATTCTGTGTGAGTTTGGTAAATAAAGGTTAGTTAACGCAAAAGTTTTTCATACGTATTCATATTTGGAGCGTATTTTTGACCGATCGGCCCTATGGGAGCTATACGATATAATTGTCCGATTTGGATCAAACTTGGTCACTACATGTACTTCCTAGATATGTACTTTCCGTGTTAATTTGGTTTAGATAGCATAGCTAACATAGCTAGAGTATATTGGATTTGTGCAAAAGAATGTAATAGGCAGAAGGAGGCGTGGCAGACCCCATAAAGTATATATATTCTTGATCACCATCACAAGCCGAGTCGATATAGCCATGTCCGTCTGTCCGTCAGTCTGTCTGTCCGTATGAACAAACAGATTTCAGAGATGGCCATGCCCCATTCGCCCACAATAAGCAAAAAACTGGACACATCTCGGAAAAAATTGGTGTTTTCGGCAAATATCTCAGTAACTATGGCACCTAGGATCACAAATTTTGGAACGGAAGGTTCCTAGCGACGGCATAGTTGCATTGCCATTTAAAATTTTGGACTGCCACGCCCACTTTTCCCACATTTGATAAAAAAGTCTGGAACCTTTAATGCCGTTTTTGGCGAACTTGTTCGTATCGTACAGTATTGTAATTATATAATTCGTGTGGAGACTAACTATATTAAACTATACTGAAAGGCGCATTAAAATCGGACTATAAACAAGAAAACTAGAAGCGTTACAATATTGATAATTGAACGCAATATCAACCCATAGGTGCAAGCGAGATATAAACACACAAGCACATGTTCGAACGTTTTCGCTGCCTGTGTGTCGGCAGCGCTGCCCGCGGTCGTTGGCTTTCTCCGAATACACACATACATGCATACATATTTGCATCATATACATATTGCCAAACGTATGTGTATTCGAATACAAACAAACAGATGTGTGTTTGATTATGCTTAGATTGTTTTTGTTTCAACGTGTTTTAATGAAATTGCTACACATTGTAATATCTGGATACCGATTTTAATAATTTAATCGGGAAAAGTGCAGAGAGTATTATATAGTCGGGCGTGCTCGACTGTACTTTTCTTTCTTGTTTTTGTTTCAACGTGTTTTAATGCAAGTAATTCACATTGTAATATCTCGATACCGATTTTAAAAATTTAATCGGGACAAATGCAGAGAGTATTATACGGTCGGGCGCGCTCGACTGTACTTTTCTTTCATGTTTCGGTTTATCTAATGTTGAGTTGTTCATTGTGGAACGATAATAGTTCAGTACTGATGGTGATTAAACTATTTCGTTCAATTGAACTTGTAAACTTGTAAAGACACCACTAAGTTTTGGGTGAAAGTGCTTGCTTATAAGAATTCGGTGGGAATGGCAAATTCAAGGAGTTGGTCACTTTCGCAACGCCATTGTTTTCGTTGCTGTTATCCACCGCAGAAGTGGGACGCATTTTCAGATAAGTCAACATCGTGAAAAAAGCTGCGCAATAAAATGAATGTTGGCATGCTAAACTCAATTTTAAGCGTCAGGTGAAATATATAAAAAAAATTAATATTTAATAGTTAATAAAAAATGTATTTATTTGCTAAAAAAATATTTAGACATGATAGGATCAATGAAAACTTACGACGAGCACATAAATTGCTGTGAAATGGAAGATATAACAAATAATTTATAAAAAAAAAACACTTAAAAGAAGGCCTAAGACATCAGCTTTTTTCCCCAAATTTTCAGCTTTTTTTCTTGTAACTTCCCACTAAAAACAGCATTTTTACTCAACAAAAGTTGGCAACACTGATGCGCACTACTTTGGGAGTACGGGGTCTTTTATAGTCGGCTCGATCGACTGAAGCCTTTCTTACTTGTTTAATATGATATATTGATTGAGTGGTGAAGCTATATAGTTTTATTTAAAAAAAAAAAAAATGACATCATCTAGACTATACAACCAGGGATAACCCCTTAAAGGAGAAGTTTTACCATAGAAAAGACAGAGATGTCTTTAAATATAAATTACTATAGTGTATCCGAAAAAAATTGTACAAAGAGTATTCAGTAGTGCATTTAGCAAGAAATTAAAGGAAACATCTAGTGCATAAACGCCTTATGATGATCGGCTGGCGTTTGCTTTAAAAAAATCTTCAGTTAGTCGCATTTATGTGTTCTATCGTTAGTAGTTGTGGCTTGGGGTTTGGCGAATATGAATCATTCATATTTTTATTTGTTTGCATGGAAATTGAAACTTCTAAGAGTTTAAAACTTGATCCACATGCATACAAATCAATAGCTCCCGCCGCTTTTATTCTGAGATTGAACATGAGAGAATGATGGACATGTAAGGTACCAATTATATTTAAATTAGCAATCATTTAGCCATAAGTCTAGAAAACATACACATGATTTACTGGTACTTACTCCTCGGTTGCCGTAGACTTAAAACGACTGTTGAATGCGTAACAGAAGCCATGTTCTGTATAGATTGGCTCAAAGTGATCACAGCAGGCCAAATCTTCGTCGCGATATTTGCACGATATTAATGCGTTCTCGCATGAGGTTTTTGCCCGAAATGCCCATTCTCGCATACTTGTTTCAGATAAAAGATCTAATGGAACAGACTTCGACAAGAGCTCAGCATCCCTAATGTTGTCAAAGTTAAGCGATGTAAGCAAATCAAGGAACGGGGCAAAAACCTGTGCCTTTTCAGTGTCATAATTCCTAAATGTAAATTTTGTTTAAACATTGAATACAGCTTAAAACTAATTTCGAAGGAAAATAACTCACGCCAGCGTCCTATAGGCGACATCGTAGGACTTGTTATGATCAAAAGCGGCCTCGGGGCATACAATTGTAGTTGGAAAGACCACGTTTTGATTGTGAAAGTCCGTGTCCAGACCGGTAATGGTCGGATTGGTCTGAAATTTTTCCCACAGACTCATTATAATAACAAGTGCCGTCACTGCTCCGATTGAAGTGAAGCAGAACCACATAAACTTTTCACCAATTGGTCGTCCAGTTTCTGCAATATAACGTACACCATGCAGAGTAGAGTTTTGAAAAAATTCCTTCGTCTGGTAGACAAGACTACGACGAAATATAATAAATGTCTCAATCATTCTCTGCTGCCTTGTCACCATAATGGCTTCCTTCTCATTTGAGTCCTGTAACGTTAAACTGAACTAAGAAACTACCTACAAAATAATAATCAAATACAATATCCGATTCAGCGCTCCGATGTGCTGTTTTTATACTCTCCGCAAGAGTATATTCGGTTTGTACAAAGTATGTAACACGCAGAAGGAGGCGTGGCAGACTCCAAAAGATATATATGTTCTTGATCAGCATCACAAGCCGAGTCGATACAGCCATGTCTGTCTATCTGTTTGTCCGTATGAGCAAACAGATTTCAGAAATGGCAAGAGCTACACGACCTTGGTCTAAATCAAGTGCATATTAAGTCAGTCAATACAAGAATCTTTTTTTTTTAATGCCACGCCCCATTTGCCCACAATGAGCAAAAAACTGGACTCACCTTAGAATAATCGATGTTTTCGGATAATATTTCCGTAACTATGGCAGTAATGAACACCAATTTTGATACGAAGGTTTATAGCGACTGCATAAGTGCACAGCAATTTAAAGTTTTGGACTGCCACTCCCTTTTTTGTGTCAATGTGTTTTAATGAAAGTACTATGTATTGTAATACCTGGATACCGATTTTAATAGTTTAATCGGGAAAAATGCAGAGAGTATTATGCGGCCGAACGTGCTCGACTGTACATTTCTTTCTTGTTGTTATTGTGGTATCGAACCACTAAAAGCATTTCATTGTTGCGGAATTAGTGTAATGCTTCATTACTGAAGCACGCATGACACAAATGTATGTATGTTTTGATTAATCTTATCGTGATAACTAATAACTCAAACTAAACAATAGCAAATTAGTGTTCAGAACGCAATCGAACTGAACTTAACAGGTTTAATTTTCGATTTTGAAACAAACTAAACAAAACCATCTAAATGTTGAAAAAAATAGCCAATACTTTAAAACATAACACGCACGCAAATTTGATAACTAATTTTTTAGACCCCGTACTCTAAAAAAAGAGTATAGGGGTCTATTAGGTTTGTCAGAAGCGAAATGTGCGTAACAGGCAGAAGGAGGCGTGGCCGACCCCATAAAGTATATATATTCTTGATCAGCATCAACAGCCGAGTCGATATAGCAATGTCCGTCTGTCCGTCTGCTTGTCCGTCCGTATGAACACCTGGATCTTTTAAACTACAAAAGCTAGAGCCACCAAATTTATAATGAAAGTCCGTTATTAACCCAGGCAGGTTAAGTTTATTTCAAATTTTGCCACGCCCCTTACCGCCCCCGCAATGAGCAAAAAACCAGACACACCTCGAAAAAAATTTAGTTTTAGGCCAATAACTCAGTAACTATGGCACTTAGGAACACCATTTCTGGTAAACAGGTTGCTAGAGACATCCTTAATGCAATGCCATTAAAAATTGTGAGCTGCCACGCCCCCTTTCCCCACATCAGCTAAAAAACTTTTACGCTTTAATGCCGTTTTTAAGGCATTTATTCATATAGTAGAGTGTTGTAATTCAACATTCGTATAGAGACATATAAAATCAAACTATTCTGAAAGCGGCATCAACATACTACCTTTAACAAAAGAGCTACAGCGTTACAAAGTTTGTTATTTAACTGCAATATCACTTACGGGCGAGAGCGAGACAGAAATATACAAACACATGTTCGAACGTTTTCGATGCTTGTGTGGCGACAGCGCTGCCGGCAGACGCTGGCCGCGCCGAATACACACATACATACATACATGCATACATATAATTTCAAACGAATGTGTGTTTGTATGAATAATATGTAAATGCTGATATTCGGAGAATTCTTGAAAGTGGCGCGTGGTGCAACTGATAGAGTTGCGGCAATGCGAATTGTTAATTTAATTTGTTTTAATTTCAATTCAAAATGTACATATAAAATTAAAATTTTTAAATTTCATTCAAAAATTTAAATTTAAATTGAATACAATTGCGCACTTCTATGGGAGTACGGGGTCTTTTACAGTCGGCTCGATCGACTGTAGCCTTTCTTACTTGTTTCTTATGGGAAAAGGAGCGTGTCAGACAAAACTTTTTAATTACTTTGCATTTATGCTGCTACTTGGACCAAAATTGGTATTCCCAAGTGCCACAGTTACTAAGATATTCGGTGTGTCAAGTTTTTCGATCAATTTTTTGGCATCGCTACAAAAACAAGTAAGAAAGGCTACAGTCGATCGACGAGCCGATTGTAAAATAACCCGTACTTCCATAGTAGTGCGAAATTGTATTTCAGCTTACTTAAAATTTTAAAATGAAATTTAAAAAATTAAAATTTCACATTTACATTTTAAATTGATATTTAAAACGTTAAATTAACAATTCTCATTTGTCAGCAGTCGAACCCGGCACATAAGGCAAACTCTACAGTTGCACCACGCCCCACTATTTAGAATATTCCGATTATCTGCATTTACATATTATACATTTTTATTTTATAAGAAACATTTATGAAACACCTGGTCTGTGCCGATTCTGATTTGAACCTCAGACATAAGGTTTACGTTCAAGTACTCAAAATAATACCTGCCATCTCTACCACTTGGGCCACGCTTCGTTCAATTATTGGATCGTTCAATAAGTGTGGGTAAACATAGAGTTATCTTTTCTTTCTACCAAGTTTACATAAATTACAATTATTAAACATTGTTATACCCGTTACTCGTAGAGTAAAACGGTATATTGTAATCGTTGGAATGTATGTAACAGGTAGAAATAGGCATTGCAGACCCCATAAAGTATATATATTCTTGATCAGCAATCAATAGCCGAGTCGATATAGCCATGTCCGTCCGTCCGTCCGTCTGTATGAACAAAAGGATCTCAGAGACTATAAGAGATAGAAAGATGATAGGGGCAAATGAAAGGTACAATACC
This sequence comes from Drosophila nigrodunni, assembly GCA_020829145.1. NCBI lineage: Eukaryota > Metazoa > Arthropoda > Insecta > Diptera > Drosophilidae > Drosophila > Drosophila nigrodunni. The sequence continues at coordinate 250,732 of JACVCZ010000015.1, read as the reverse complement.
CAAGCAGTACAAGTTTGTTTTTGTTATTTGACACGCCCTCTTTAGGGCGTTCTATCTTCATATAAAGGTAAATATACAGGTAAAAGGAGAATGTTTTAGTATAGAAAACTTTTTTGTTAGCTATGCTATCTGCTACCAAATTTGCACAGATAGTACATGTCTAGGAAGTACATGTACTGACCACGTTTGATTCAAATCGGACAACTATATCGTTTGGCTCTCATAGTTCCGATCGGTCAAAAATACGCTCCAAATATGAGTTAGTATGGAAATCTTTTGCGTTAACTAAGCTACATTAATCAAACTCACACAGAATACATCCGCCAATAATATATATATACTGACCAAGTTTAATCCAAATCGGACAACTATATCGTATAGCTCCCATAGGGCCGATCGGCCAAAAATACGCTCCAAATATGAATTAGTATTAAAGACTTTTGGGTTACTAAGCTAAGTTAAACAAACTCACACAGAATACATATGCCAATAATATATATATGCTGACCAAGTTTGATCCAAATCGGACTACTATATCGTATAGCTCCCATAGGAACGATCGGTCGAAAATATGCTCTAAACATGAATTTGTATGAAAATGTTCTGTTTGCCAAGCTATTACATCCATAACCATTGCAAATAACATATTGAGACTGAGGAGCGGATATCCAAAAGTCGCGAGGCGACTATAGCATTCTTTCTTGTTAGACCCCGTACTCTAAAAAAGAGTATAGGGGTCTATTAGGTTTGTCAGAAGCGAAATGTGCGTAACAGGCAGAAGGAGGCGTGGCCGACCCCATAAAGTATATATATTGTAGATCAGCATCAACAGCCAAGTAGATATAGCAATGTCCGTCTGTCCGTCTGTGTGTCTGTCTGTCCGTCCGTCCGTCCGTATGAACACCTAGATCTTTTAAACTACAAGAGCTAGAGCCACCATATTTGGAATGAAAGTCCGTCTATATTGCAGGCAGTTTATTTCAAATTTTTGCCATGCCCCCTACCGCCCCCGCAAATTGTAAAAAATAGTTTTCATTGCACTACAACTTTGAAACTATGAAAGCTATCGTAACCAAATTTACACAGTAGGTGTATGGTACAACTATAACTATCCTCACCAAGTTTCATCAAGATCGGACAACTATAGCTTATAGCTCCCATAGGACAAATCGGTCAAAAACAAAAAATTTGTATGAAGACATGTAGTATTTGCTAAGTGATCGCAACCAAACTCACACAGAATGTGTACATAATTATTGAAAGTAACTTCACCAAATTTGGTCCAAATCAGACAACTACAACATGTGAAACAAATTGGTCAAAAATGTTAAAAATTGTAATTTATGTACGTGTTTGAAGAAAAGTGGTAAATCAATGTTTATCTACTTTAGCCGTCCGCATAACTTTTTTTACTTTTTTAAACTTTAATTTCAACTATTATCTTTTTTTAAATTTGTATTTTAAAATATGAATCAGTCTACTGCTTCTTCTTTTAAGTTTGTAAGTATTTTTGTATGCGCACTACAAGGAGTACGGGGTCTTATACAGTCGGCACGTCGACTATAGCCTTTCTTACTTGTTTTTTTTTATACCCGTTACTCGTAGAGTAAAAGGGTATATTGTAATCGTTGGAATGTATGTAACAGGCAGAAGGATGCGTGGCAGACCCCATAAAGTATATATATTCTTGATCAGCATCAATAGCCGAGTCGATATAGCCATGTCCGTCTGTCCGTCTGTCCGTCCGTCCGTCCGTCTGTATGAACAAAAGGATCTCAGAGACTATAAGAGCTAGAAAAATGCTAGTGGTCGCAAATGAAAGGTACAATACCCAAGCAGTACAAGTTTGTTTTTGTTTTTTGACACGCCCACTTTAGGGCGTATTATTTGCATATAAAGGTAAATGCACAGGTTAACGTCGAATGTTTTAGTATAGAAAACTTTTTTGTTAGCTTTGCTATCTGAACCAAATTTACACGGAAAGTACATATCTAGGAAGTACATGTACTGACCAAGTTTGATCCAAATCGGACAGCTATATCGTATAGCTCCCATAGGGCCGATCGGTCAAAAATACGCTCCAAATATGAATAAGTATGAAAAACTTTTGCGTATACTAAGCTAGATTAACCAAACTCACACAGAATACATCTGCCAATAATATATATATACTGACCAAGTTTGATCCAAATCGGACAACTATATCGTATAGCTCCCATAGTGCCGATCGGTCGAAAATATGCTCTAAACATGAATTTGTATGAAAATGTTCTGTGTTTGCCAAGCTATTTTATCCATCACCATTGTTAATAACAAATTGAAACTGAGTAACGGGTATCCTAAAGTCGCGAGGCGACTTTACTTTAACAAGTAAGAAAGGCTATAGTCGATCGAGAAGACTGTAAAAGACCCCGTACTCCCATGGTAGTGCACCATTTGTATTGTAGTATGTTGTATGCCAAATGAGCCCCTGTATTGTAGAGTATACAATATAACAAGTGGTCATATGCCCAACTTTAAAGTAAGAGTAATAACTTAAAACATAACGACACTTTGTTGCTATGTTTATACAATAACAAATATATAAGTGCAGTAATAGGATCCGCCGCTTATGCGGACTGGCCGCAGCGTGAGAACGCTACCGTGAGCACTGCTTGAGTATGTACCGTCTGTACATATACATATATGCATATATGCAAATACATATGGCATGCTATATACTCCCGTTCTGCCGCTGCTTTGAGCGACAGAACTCCAAACATTATTATGTACAAAAGGCAGCGCTGCCACTAAGAACCGCGCCGCTTTAGGTTTAATTATATTAGTCCTAATTTGTAAAGACAAGATCGAATAAAGCATTCGGAGCGACAACAACAGTCGCTCTAAATCAGAAAACCAAAGCAATTGGAATTTACTTATTTCAACATACTTCAGAGCGACAACAACAGTCGCTCTGAACCCGAAAACCAAAGCAATTGGAATTTACTTATTTCAACATACTTCATGGCGACCGTGACAGAGATCATGTAATCGGCAAGGCCAACAAGACTGAAAACTCTCCATCAAAGGGCAAGGGACTCAAGCTGAACATACCTCATCTCATGAACATCTCGGAGGATCGCGACAAGCGTTTGACCACCAAGTCCCATCATATACGCCAGCCTTGGAAACAGGAGTCAAGCCTAGAAGACAACAGTGGACAACAGTGGAACCTGAACCAAAAATATCGCAGTGAGTAGTGTGGTATGTGTAAACGAGGGGGTGTGGTAAAAAGGTTGAAAGCCAGAAAGGCTTATATACTATCGTTGTTAAACAATAGCGAAAAAACAGATTGGAACAACTCAGTACATTTACATGCTGAAGTTGAGTTTATTAGGGAACAACTAGATTCCCGGAAAAACCAAGCCACACCCACCAACACAGCCAACTACACTGTGATAAACAATATTTCAAAAATAAAACTAACTAAAGATCCACCGCCAACAAAGGAGCTGCCAAAGCTGATAAAATCGTGCCCGAAGGACTGCGAGGGACCACTGGATTCACCGTTTTGCAATTACACCTGTGCAGCCAGCACCGGTGCCCCAGCAGAGACGAAAAAGACCTGTGCAGCCAGCACCGGCCACGTTTGGCGTCACAAGCCAAACCAAGGACAGGGAACCGACAGCGCTTCCAAGGGCGCACAACGATAAACTTTTTTTTGAAAAAATGCACTGCGATGCATAAAATATAATTTAATATCTTTGTAAAATTGAGCGACACAAAAGTTGCCCGATTAGAGTATGGCGTGAAAACCATACGAAAAAAAACTAGACAGGGAATTCTGTAAAAAAAAAATTTATAAATATAATAAGAAAAAAAAACAAAACCGAAAACAAATCCATAAACCATTTTCAAACAAAATAGACAAAAATCATAGTAAAATAACATTAAAAAAAAAAAAAAAAAAAAAAAAAACTTTAAATGTAAAGCAAAAGTAAAAAAAAAAAATCTAATCTTTGAATTTGAAACATAATTTGATTGGATTATAAATGTCAACAATGTATTACATACGATCCAATACAATGGATCTAATCTATTATATACATATGCATATATACACAAAAATATCTATTTAAACAACTTAAGTAATTCGATATAAATGTTTTATGCTATTATACAAGATATTCATATATGATATATACTATATTAACTGACAAATATCCCCTCAAAACAAAATGTACTAACAAGTCCACAAAAGTTGCACTCAAAAATGATTGAAAAAACACAAAAAAAAAATAAACTCGATTTGCAAAAAAAAAAAAAAAAAAAAAATTATTTTTTTATAAGAAAAAAAAAAAAAAAGAGAAATTGAATAAAAATTCAAAATATATTTATATTCTTATAATTTTTTTTTAATTTCATGCTTTCGAATTCAATTTCAAAAGATAAAATAAAGAAAAAAATAAATGATTATAAAGATAAATTTGAAAAAATCATATAAATGTATCAATTCTGATAAAACAATAAAACCAGATACATTGATACATCATGCGCAAATATTAACAGCATAATATAACAACATTGTAACTATAATAAGAAAAGTAAACGATAAGTTAACTCAAGAGCATAAAAGCGTATGTCAAAAAATTGTAAAAAGTCTGAAAACAAGACTACACAATATTGGTGTTAGACGAAATATTGTAATAACAATACCAGAAGATCTAAATCTCCTAGCTGAATTCGACGAGAACCAGTTAGAAGATTTAGATGAGTCTAAACCAATAATCAATACAGAAACCGATATTGATAGTGACATCGAAACGCTCGAAGAGAATACAGTTACAATGACTAACCAGATAGCCTTGGACAGGGAATATGTGAAGCAGGTTTCCTCTTCAGTCCCTGAATTCGATGGAAAAAAGTTGACATTGAATCGGTTCATAACAGCATTGAAACTTGTAGAAAGAACCAAAGGCGACCAAGAAGATATAGCGGTTGAAGTCAAAAAAGTTGAAAATAACCGGCACAATCCTTTACAAGGTACAAGACGATACCACTATATTAGGTATAATATATAAGCTTAAAGATAACGTAAAAGGAGAATCTCCCGACGTTCTAAAAACTGCTTCCCAGTATGCAACCGAACTTCGTTACTTTCAATGATGTAATGGGTAAATATATCCATTGCTGCACAGAAATGACTGGAAGTGCAAGTACAGTATTATTTCAGCGAAGCCGAAGTAATAGAGGAGGTGGCTACCGATACCAAAGAGGTAGAGGCAATGGCCGCGGTAACTATCACTCTAATAATTCAAACTATAATAACAACAGAAACAATGGTAGAGGTCGAGGTTACAACCGATTGGTAATAGACTATCGTCAAATTAATAAAAAACTGTTATCTGATAAATTTCCACTTTCAAGAATTGATGATATTCTTGACCAATTGGGCAGAGCTAAGTATTTTTCGTGTCTAGACCAAATGTCTGGATTTCATCAAATAGAGTTGAAAGAACACTCTAGAAATTTAACGTCATTTTCAACCAGCAATGGTTCATATCGTTTTACACGATTACCTTACGGATTAAAAATAGCGCCAAATTCCTTTCAAAGAATAATGACAATAGCTTTTTCTGGATTAGATCCTTCACAAGCTTTCTTGTACATGGATGACTTAATCGTCATCGGTTGTTCGGAAAAACACATGATCAAAAACTTAACAAATGTTTTTGACTTGTGCAGAAAACACAACCTTAAACTACACCCAGAAAAATGCTCTTTCTTCATGTACGAAGTGACATTCCTAGGTCATAAGTGCACTGACAATGGAATTCTTCCTGATGACAAAAAGTACGATGTAATTAAAAATTACCCAGTCCCAACGGACGCTGATAGCGCTAGAAGATTTGTAGCATTGTGTAACTATAGACGTTTTATTAAAAATTTTGCCGACTATTCAAGGCACATAACTAAGTTATGCAAAAAAGAATGTCAATTTTCATTGGTCTAAAGAATGCCAAAATGCATTTGATTATTTAAAAAAGGCTTTAATTAAGCCATCTTTATTGAAATATCCCGATTTCGATAAAGAATTTTGCATTATTACAGATGCAAAGTAAACACGCCTGTGGAGCCGTTCTAACACAAAACTATGGAGATAAACAACTCCCAGTTGCATATGCTTCACGCTCATTCACCAAAGGTGAAAGCAACAAATCAACAACAGAACAAGAATTGCCAGCAATCCACTGGGCAATTACATATTTTCGACCATATATTTATGGCAAACATTTCACTGTAAAAACAGACCATAGGCCATGAACGTACTTGTTCTCAATGACAAACCCAAGCTCAAAACTTACAAGAATGAGATTAGAACTAGAAGAATACGACTTTACTGTTGAGTATCTGAAAGGAAAAGATAATTTTGTAGCTGATGCACTTTCACGCATCACTATTAACGATCTTAAAAACATAACCAATACAATTTTAAAAGTCACTACTAGAAAACAAAGTAAACAGAAAAACTCCTGCGCAGGAAATGCTCAAGAAGATTTGCCTATGCAAACACTTGACAACGCTTCTAAGCCCAACGTATATGAAGTTATTTGTAATGACGAAATACGAAAACTAGTGGCCTTGCATATAACAAACAATACATGTTTTCTGAAACATGGAAAGAAAATTATTGCAAGAATTGATGTTGATGATTTGTACACCAATGGAACCCTTGACCTAGGTCAATTCTTTCAAAGGCTTGAAAAGCAAGCCGGTATACTTGGAATCAGCCAACTCAAAGTGGCACCGTGCGAAAAGATCTTTGAATCAATTTCAATAGAATCTTTCAAAATATTGGGCAATAAAATATTGAAAATACTAAGAGTAGCGCTACTCAAGCCGGTAACCCTAATAAATAATGATAAAGATCGAGAAGCGATACTGTTTACGTTCCATGACGATCCAATTCAAGGAGGTCATACAGGTATAAATAAAACAATTGCAAAAATAAAGAGACAATATTATTGGAAAAACATGACTAAACATGTAAAAGAGTATGTTAATAAATGTCCAAATTGCCTGACGTCAAAAACGACAAAACACACAAGATCACCTATGACAATAACCGAAACTCCACAATATGCTTTTGACAGAGTGATAGTAGACACTATTGGTCCACTACCACGTTCGGAAAATGGGAATGAATATGCAATCACCTTAATATGTGATTTGACAAAGTATTTAGTAGCAATTCCCGTTGCAAATAAGAGTGCAACAACTGTCGCAAAAGCCATATTCGAATCTTTTATTTTGAAGTACGGTCCAATGAAGACGTTCATTACGGACATGGGAACAGAATATAAAAATTCCATTATAAATGAATTGTGCAAATATTAAAAAATAGACAACATGAGGTCTACAGCACACCACCACCAGACATTAGGTACCGTTGAAAGAAGCCATAGGACGTTCAATGAGTACATTCGTTCATACATTTCAGTAGATAAAACTGATTGGGACATATGGTTACAGTATTTCGTGTATTGTTTTAACACAACACCATCAGTAACTCATAATTTTTGTCCATATGAACTAGTATTTGGTAGGCAAAATAACTTACCAATACAATTTAATGGCGTAAATACTATAGATCCTATCTATAATATAGAAGATTATTCAAAATAAGTTAAGTTTAGATTAGAAAACGCGTATAAGAGAGCTCGAATACTTTTAGAAAAAAATAAAATTAAGCAAAACGAAATAAATGATAAGAAAGTATTAGATTTTAAAATAGAAATAGGAGACCAAGTTTATTTAAAGAATGAACCAGGTCATAAATTAGAATCTTCTTATATAGGACCATTTGAGGTCATCAGTATAGGAAAAAATAATAATGTAATTATAAAAAATAATAAAAATAGGGAACAAAAAGTTCATAAGGATAGACTAAAATGGATTTATAAATAAAACAAAAAAAATAAAATATAAGAATATATATATATATATATATATATATATAGAGATCTTTAATAAAAAAAAAAAAAAAAAAAAAAATTTTGTTAAATATCTTTACAAAAAAAAAAAAATAAAAAAAAATAATTTTTTTTTATATATCTTTAAAAAAAAAATAAAATACAATTTTTAAGAAAAATAATTTTTTATGCATCTAAAAAAAAAAAAAAAAAATTGAAAAATATTTTTTTTTCCTTATACAACATAATATATATATAAAATATATAAAAAATAATACTAATAATTTTTATATTGAATAACTTCAATTTATTACGTTATTCTTTTAAAAAGGGAGGTGTAGTATGTTATATGCCATATGAGCATATGCCTACTGTATTGTAGAGTATACAATATAACAAGTGGTCATATGCCCAACTTTAAAGTCAGAGTAATAACTTAAAACATACGACACTTTCTTGCTATGTTTATACAATAACAAATATATAAGTGCAGTAATAGGATCCGCCGCTTATGCGGACTGGCCGCAGCGTGAGAACGCTACCGTGAGCACTGCTTGAGTATGTACCGTCTGTACATATATATGCATATGTGCAAATACATATGTACATATGGCATGCTATATACTCCCGTTCTGCCGCTGCTTTGAGCGACAGAACTCCAAACATTATTATGTACAAAAGGCAGCGCTGCCACTAAGAACCGCGCCGCTTTAGGTTTAATTATATTAGTCCTAATTTGTAAAGACAAGATCGAATAAAGCATTCGGAGCGACAACAACAGTCGCTCTAAATCAGAAAACCAAAGCAATTGGAATTTACTTATTTCAACATACTTCAGAGCGACAACAACGGTCGGCCACGATTCCTTCTGCCTGTAACGCACATTTCGCTTCTGACAAACCTTATAGACCCCTCTACTCTTTTTAGACCCCGTACTCTAAAAAAGAGTATAAGGGTCTATTAGGTTTGTCAGAAGCGAAATGTGCGTAACAGGCAGAAGGAGGCGTGGCCGACCGTCAGCAATGTCCGTCTGTCCGTCTGACTGTCCGTCCGTCCGTCCGTATGAACACCTAGATCTTTTAAACTACAAGAGCTAGAGCCACCAAATTTGGAATGAAAGTCCGTCTATATTACAGGCAGCTTAAGTTTACTTTCAAATTTTTGCCACGCCCCCTACCGCCCCCGCAAATTGTAAAAAACAGTTTTCATTACACTACAACTTTGAAACTATGATAGCTATCTTAACCAAATTTACATATTATGTGTATGGTACAAATATAACTATCCTCACCAAGTTTCATCAAGATCGGACAACTATAGCTTATAGCTCCCATAGGACAAATCGGTCAAAAACAAAAAATTTGTATGAAGACATGTAGTATTTGCTAAGTGATCGCAACCAAACTCACACAGAATGTGTACATAATTATTGAAAGTAACTTCACCAAATTTGGTCCAAATCGGACAACTACAACATGTGAAACAAATTGGTCAAAAATGTTAAAAATTGTAATTTATGTACGTGTTTGAAGAAAAGTGGTAAATCAATGTTTATCTACTTTCGCCGTCCTAATTGTCAACAGTGCTGTGCTCCAAGTGATGTGACATGCATTAGAGAAACATGAGGTCTGCGGTTCGAACCCCAGCACAGACAGGCATTTCTTTTCTTTTTCTATAATTGAGGTGTGGTGCATATGGTAGAGTGGCGACATGTGAGAATCCTGTGTCTGATACCGCGGGTTCGATTGCAGCTAGCGCATAACTTTTTTTTTTTTTAAATTTTTAATTTAAACAATTATCTTTTTTTAAATTTGTATTTTAAAATATGAATCAGTCTACTGCTTCTTCTTTTAAGTTTGTAAGTATTTTTGTATGCGCACTACAAGGAGTACGGGGTCTTATACAGTCGGCACGTCGACTATAGCCTTTCTTACTTGTTTTTTTTTATACCCGTTACTCGTAGAGTAAAAGGGTATATTGTAATCGTTGGAATGTATGTAACAGGCAGAAGGAGGCGTGGCAGACCCCATAAAGTATATATATTCTTGATCACCATCACAAGCCGAGTCGATATAGCCATGTTCGTCTGTCCGTCCGTCCGTATGTCCGTCTGTATGAACAAAAGGATCTCAGAGACTATAAGAGCTAGAAAGATGAAAGGGGTCGCAAATGAAAGGTACAATACCCAAGCAGTAAAAGCCAGATTAAGTGCTCTGGTACTACCTCGTGAATTGGCACAAGTACCGCATCACTGCCAGATTAAAGTGCTCTGGTATGACCTCGTGAATTGGCACAAGTGCCGCATCACTGCCACATTAAGTGCTCTGGTAAGACCGCATGAATTGGCACAAGTGCAGCATCACTGCCAGATTAAGTGCTCTGGTAAGACCTCGTGAATTGGCACAAGTGTCGCATCACTGCCAGAATAAGTGTTCTGGTAAGACCTCGTGAATTGGTACAAGTACCGCATCACTGCCAGATTAGAGTGCTCTGGTAAGACTTCGTGGCATGGTCCAGGTTCCAGTACCACTACCAGTTTAGACTAATCGTCAGTCTGGCACTGGTCGGCCCTGTCCTCCAGGTCCTCCGTTGTCCAACAGCATGCGTCGCCTGCTAAAAACTATATGGGCATAGCCTTCAAACAGTCGCATGCTGTCAGGGGTTGTCACAATGTCTGCAACAGTCCAGTCACCGGATGGTAACTGCCGAATTCCAAGCCCTTCCGGGTCTCGCACATCCGCATAGAGGGGGCACTCGCACAGCACGTGCTGCCAGTCCTCTATGGGATAGCCACATGGACATTCTCGCTAAGACCACGCGCATGCAGAAATGCGTTCAGCGATCCATGTCCAGTCATTAAAAAACCAGTATGCATCGTGAACTTGAAGCTGGGGCGGCTGAAGACGAAGCTTACATCTGGGATGAACTCATGCGTCACACGACCGTGCTCGCCGTCATCCCACCGGAGTTGCCACTCACGCAATACGCGTTCGTCCAGCAGGGCTTTTCTCCTACCACGATCAAGGGTGGAAACGTCTTGACCGTGGAGCCAATCGCCCGCTACCATGGGGTAGTTCCGCTTCACCTTAAACTGCATTGCAAGGCGCGTCGCTACAAGGTCAAGCGGTGGAGCTCCAGCAAGAACTTCAAGGGCATCGGTCGATACCGTTCGGCACGTGGGCACACATCCAAGCAGGATAAGCCGATGGCAGGACTTGAGCGACCTCCTGGCGCCGACTAGTCTCATACCACCTTGTACCACACCGAGGCACCAAAAAGTGCACAAGGCACTATGAGTCTGGCATATATCCTTCGGCGTGCTTGTGGACTGAATCCCCAGTCGACGCGTAGCACACGGGTCAGGGCTCCGACGACTCCGGCCAGCCGATCGCGTAGTGACGCGATATGCGGGAGAAAACTCAACCGCTCGCCAGCCGTGATGCCAAGGTAACGGCATTGCTTCACATACAGCAAGTTTGCTCTATCAAATCTTACGGCGGGGGGTCTGCCTGCTGACAGCCTGCCCTTAAGGAGCATCGTCACAGTCTTCGTTGCCGAGACTGAGACGCCTACCTCGATACCCCATCCTCCAACTATCTCCATCAGTTGGGCTCCTTTTAGCTCCAATTGGGATCTGGAATTTCCCTCGACGAGCAGCAGAAGATCGTCAGCGTATGCACTAAAAGTGCAGTGCGCCTCAAGGCGACGCAGGATGTTCCATCAGGATGTTCCAAATAAATGGACTACTAATGGACCCCTGCGGAGAGCCACGCGTTACATCGACGCTGACTTCGCCGAAGGTACTGACATCGAGCCGAGCTGGTATCGACACTGCTCACGACGTGATCCCAAGCGTCCTCCACACAGCGTCCGGGGCGAAAGCCGAATTGCCATCGACTCTCGTCCGTGAGAACATCTTTTACACGGTTCACCATGATCCTTTCAAGCACCTTGCCGAAAACTGGCAGCAAGCAGATATCCCGATAGGACGCTGGATCACTCCTGTCCTTGTCGGGGCCTTTGAGGAGCGCAACCACTCGTGGGCGCATCAACTCAATCGGAAAATATCCGTCTGCTAGGCAGCGGAAATACCTCCTGGTCGTCTACGACAATAGCAGCTTTGTAGCGAAGGTCGGAGAAGACTCGCATACCTGCCGGTAATCCGGTGATTCTTCCTCCACGGTCGACGTACGGCTCCTGCAACAATGCGGACTTATGGCCTGAGTCCCGCATCCTGACTCCGAGCTCGATGACAGCAGCTTGACTTGTGCCGCAATTCGCCTGGATGATACTAAACATTGTTAATGTCTAGCAGCAATCCTGGCCAGCACCGCATCGTAAATTGGGCATGCCTCGGAGAGCATGTGATACCCGGAAGGCAATGCCTTGAAGCGACGTGGCTAGTCTATCCGCATTGCCGGCAAACTGCATCCTTCACGCTGCATTGAGTTACTTTGTCTCCGACGCACCTATGGCAGGCATAGGTGCGGACTAGCGATCGGCAACGGTATGAGAACCACTTGATGTACACCCGACCGGTGGCATCAAGTATGGCCAACGCATTTTCGTCAACCTCCAGTTTCAGGTTGACCGTCTCGCCAGCAGCTTGCGTCCAGGGCTTCGTCTCCAGATGGACACTGCGCTTGAATTGTGCCTCGGTCATCTGGTTCTTGAAATTATTCGCAAAGAGCTCCGCCATGAAATCTTCGGCCTTGATACCAGTGTCGACGTCAAACACTGTCACCTTCGGCCTGAGGGTCCGGTTCTGTTGAACCACAAGTCCCATCTCAGCGAACTTCTTGTTGGCAACCACCTTACGCATCTCTCCAGAAGATGGCGTCCGTATAACGGCTCCACCGCGCTTCAGCTCACGCACCTCGTGCACACGGACACCGAGGGCGGGGGCAACATCCCTGCGAACACGCTCAGCAACTTGCTGTGGTGTCTCCTCTGGGTTGTTGCTCGTCACAATCGCCGACCATGTCTCAGCAGCCTTACGGACGCGAGGGGCGGCGATCGGAGCAGCAGCGATGGCTCCAGTGGAAGGCCCAACTGGCACAATTTGCGTCGCAGCAGACGGGGAGCGAGCATCTTCTCGTGCTTCCAGCTCCACAATTCTCCCGAACATCCGTATAACCAGCTCCTGGTACTTCGCCGACACATCCAGGACACTGTGCGTCACTCGAGCGGGCACTTCGCACACCACAGCCTTGCGTAGCTCCTGGGCAATGGACAGCATTTGCTGCACCATTGAGCCAGCGCTCTCCCCCCAGCGGCCGGAGCAGCACGCACACGGGCCTGGGTGATCCCGGTGGCGGAAGCCGGAGCGGCAGTAGCAGCGGCAGCAGCAACGACGGTAGCAGCAGGAGCAGGAACAGCGGCAGCAGCAGCAGCAGCAGCAGCGGATGTTGTTGGCATCTCAACGATCTCGGCGGGGACGGCGGGAGAGTCGACGGTGCTTTGCGCGGCGGGAGGAGCGACGGCAAAGACGGGTGGCGACGCTTCTCAAGAGCATCTTTCGCGGCGGAGACTGAGTCGGCCGGGGCATCAAAGCCTCAGCCCGCAACGCGGCGACGGCGGCAGCGGCGGCAGCAGAGCGCGTGCGCTTCTTCCTCCCGGCGGACCGCGCAGAGCTAGCAGTACTGCTGCTCGTATCGCCCTCCATTATAGCGCCTGTTCGGTAGGCCACGAAAGTTATTTAAGTGAGCACCTAAAAGTATGCACCACTTTATTTAAGCAAACCGCACAAAAGTATGCCGCACTCAAAAATCAACTCTTGCCCTCTGATTGGCTGGCCAATCAGAAGCAAGCAGCGGCCACTTGATCGCTTATCAGCAGAATGCCACTTATAAGGACTTTAAAAGTTGCTGTGTTGTAAACTCGCGTACAATTTACCGTTTGTTAGTCGACCGAAAAACAAAACGATGCGATGCGCGCGCAGAAAAATACGTCTGCTCTCGACGACAATCAAAAAGCGAACTGAGTAGATAGGGACAGTAGGAATCTCGTTAATCCATTCATGCGCGTCACTAATTAGATGACGAGGCATTTGGCTAAAATTTCTTCACTTTGACATTCAGAGCACTGGGCAGAAATCACATTGTGTCAACACCCGCTAGGGCCATCACAATGCTTTGTTTTAATTAGACAGTCGGATTCCCCAAGTCCGTGCCAGTTCTGAATTAATTGTTAATTGATAATCGTTATAATTTAAAAGAACTAACTGGTTACCCAATTAGTATTCTTAAAAATTTTAGCAAGAAAGTTCCACAATTGGCTACGTAACTAAACTATCCGGGGAACAAGAAACTACCATAAATGATAGAAAATCTATTTACCCAGAACGAGCACATAAACCATGTTATTGTTTCCCAATCAAGCCCGACTATCTTAATCTTCAGAGCCAATCCCTATCCCGAAGTTACGGATCTAATTTGCCGACTTCCCTTACCTACATTATTCTATCGACTAGAGACTCTTCACCTTGGAGACCAGCTGCGGATATTGGTACGGCCTGTTGAGAAGTTTGCGTGTCCCCACCATAAATTTTCAAGGTCCGAGGAGAAAATATCGACACAACAGTATATGTCATGCTCTTCTAACCCATCTACCATATCTCTCTGCGAAAGACTTCCATGGAGGTACGGCTATAAAACAGAAAAGAAAACTCTTCCGATATCTCTCGACGGCTTCTTTATGGTCGTTCCTGTTGCCAGGATGAGCACAAGGCCCATATTTAATAACAAACGGATACTCAACAGGTTACGGAATTGGAACCGTATTCCCTTTCGTTCAAAATTATTCAAGTGTATTAATTTAGTTACAGTTTTAAAATTTGACAAATTTTTACTTGAAAATTTTCGGCTTTCGCCTTGAACTTAGGACCGACTAACTCGTGATCAACCACTGTTCACACGAAACCCTTCTCCACTTCAGTCCTCCAAGGTCTCATTCGATTATTTGCTACTACCACCAAGATCTGTACCAATGGCGGCTCCATGCAGGCTTACGCCAAACACTTCTATGCACACCATTGTACCTTCCTAATCACTAAAGTTTCAAAATTTATATTACAAGTAATATAAATCATCTACTTTAGCGGTAATGTATAGGTATACAACTTAAGCGCCATCCATTTTAAGGGCTAGTTGCTTCGGCAGGTGAGTTGTTACACACTCCTTAGCGGATTTCGACTTCCATGATCACCGTCCTGCTGTTTTAAGCAACCAACGCCTTTCATGGTTTCTGAATGAGTTGTTAATTTGGGCACCGTAACATTACGTTTGGTTCATCCCACAGCGCCAGTTCTGCTTACCAAAAGTGGCCCACTGGGCACATTATATCATAACCTTAAACTTCATATCAAGAAAGTTAAGGTTCTTACCCATTTAAAGTTTGAGAATAGGTTAAGATCGTTTCGACCCTAAGGCCTCTAATCATTCGCTTTACCAGATAAGATTATTTTATACAACAGTTAAATGCACCAGCTATCCTGAGGGAAACTTCGGAAGGAACCAGCTACTAGATGGTTCGATTGGTCTTTTCGCCCCTATACTCAATTCTGACAATCGATTTGCACGTCAGAACTGTTTCGGTCTTCCATCAGGGTTTCCCTGACTTCAACCTGATCAAGTATAGTTCACCATCTTTCAGGTCACAGCATATTTGCTCAAGGTACGTTCCAGTTAGAGGTTATAAATAATATAAATATCATCATACATAACTATATAGAACGCCCCGGGATTGTGTTAATTAACTATAAATAGCTAAAAAACTAATCCCATTATTAGTCAAGTTAATTACGCTATTAGGTTTTTATCCCAATAACTTGCACATATGTTAGACTCCTTGGTCCGTGTTTCAAGACGGGTCCCGAAGGTATCCTGAATCTTTCGCATTGTTAATCATACAAGTGCATATAATAAACACAAAAATCAATGATAATCATGCCATTATATAATTCCGAAAAATTAACGCACTGTATTCATATAAATCTATCAGCACTTTATCAAATTAAAGACATTTATTTTGTGTTAAAATGCAAGCACCTTAATTTAAATAAACATTTATCTAAAATTTTTTGATAAATTACTTTTAACTAATAGATTACAATGTCCTTATATGGAAAAAAATGCACACTATTTTTATAATATTGTTTAAATATTACAAGTCTAATGATGAATTTTCCATAACAGATATTCAGGTTCACCGGGCTTAACCTCTAAGCAGTTTCACGTGCTATATAACTCTCTATTCAGAGTTCTTTTCAACTTTCCCTCACGGTACTTGTTAACTATCGGTCTCATGGTTATATTTAGTTTTAGATGGAGTTTACCACCCACTTAGTGCTGCACTATCAAGCAACACGACTCTTTGAAACACCATCTAATAATCATTAACGTTATACGGGCCTGGCACCCTCTATGGGTAAATGGCCTCATTTAAGAAGGACTTAAATCGTTAATTTCTCATACTAGAATATTGATGTTCCATACACTGCATCTCACATTTGCCATATAGACAAAGTGACTTAGTGCTGAACTGATTTCTTTTCGCTCGCCGCTACTAAGAAAATCCTTGTTAGTTTCTTTTCCTCCCCTAATTAATATGCTTAAATTCAGGGGGTAGTCCCATATGAGTTGAGGTTGTATAATTACTTAATAATGTTTTAAATAAACATATTGAAAAATAATTATTATGAAGTTCCATATTATTACAAAATTTTTCTTCTTCTCATCATTAATAAGAGGCAATTCTAGTTTTAAAAAAAAATAACATTTCTTTTATGCTAGACATTCCTCAGTATTTATTTGAATCGAATAAAGAAAGTATAATTCTTCATATTTCTCTAACAAATATACACACAATAGAGAGGCATAGTAATTTCATTATATTATTAATATTATGAATATATTATGTGATAATAGACTTACTTTACACAGTCTAACACACATATATTATCCAATAATATACCATATGCTTAAAATTCATACAAATTTTAAGCAACTTATTTAGCATAGTCTTACAACCCCCAACCATATGTAGTCCAAGCAGCACTCTAAAATTAATTAAAGTACATAACAGCATGGACTGCGATATGCGTTCAAAATGTCGATGTTCATGTGTCCTGCAGTTCACACGATGACGCACAGTTTGCTGCGTTCTTCATCGACCCATGAGCCGAGTGATCCACCGCTTAGAGTGATTCAAAATTTTGTTTTATTTCATTACGTCAAAATTTATTTTATTGAAAGAAATTAAAAATACACCATTTTACTGGCATATATAAATTCCTTCAATAAATTTTTTTTTTTATACCTAAAAAATGTTGCGAAATGTCTTAGTTTTACATAATCAGTTATAATGCAATATTTGACAATAAATTTATAATTTTACAAGCTTAAGCACTATAATCGACATATGTAACACATTAACCTGAACGCAGGTACAACATTGTAAATTTAGGTTGTTGCGTTTATATAATGTATGCGCATGTTAAAATGAACAATACATCTGTGCAACGCATTTATACTATGGTACGTATACACGCAAGTTTTATTTATACAAATTTCGTAGAAAAATGTATTTATTTAAATTGACATTATAAATTTTATAGTTCTTTATTAAAAAGAGTATAAAATTTTATATATTTAACGGTTAGATACATTATACAATAATGATCCTTCCGCAGGTTCACCTACGGAAACCTTGTTACGACTTTTACTTCCTCTAAATAATCAAGTTCGGTCAACTTTTTGCGAAACAGCCGCAACACACAAGGCGTCACAGTGATCACGTCCGGAGACCTCACTAAATAATTCAATCGGTAGTAGCGACGGGCGGTGTGTACAAAGGGCAGGGACGTAATCAATGCGAGTTAATGACTCACACTTACTGGGAATTCCAAGTTCATGTGAACAGTTTCAGTTCACAATCTCAAGCATGAAAGTGGTTCAGCGGTTTATCCGGACCTCTCGGTCTAGGAAATACACGTTGATACTTTCATTGTAGCGCGCGTGCAGCCCAGGACATCTAAAGGCATCACAGACCTGTTATTGCCCAATCTCATTATTGCTAGACGCAATTTGTCCATTTAAGAAGCTAGTGTCCTTATAATGGGACAAACCAACAGGTACGGCTCCACTTATATAAACACATTCAAACACAATAAACATTAGGCTATATAAGCTTCAACACCATAATCCTGAAGATATCTATTTAATATATTTGAGTCTCGTTCGTTATCGGAATTAACCAGACAAATCACTCCACGAACTAAGATCGGCCATGCATCACCACCCATAGATTCGAGAAAGAGCTATCAATCTGTCTTACACACTTATGTTCGGACCTGGTAAGTTTTCCCGTGTTGAGTCAAATTAAGCCGCAGGCTCCATTCCTGGTGATGCCCTTCCGTCAATTCCTTTAAGTTTCAGCTTTGCAACCATACTTCCCCCGGAGCCCAAAAGCTTTGGTTTCCCGGGAAGCGACTGAGAGAGCCATAAAAGTAGCTACACCCAATTGCTAGCTAGTGTACTCATTCCAATTACAGGGCCTCGGATATGAGTCCTGTATTGTTATTTTTCGTCACTACCTCCCCGAGCTGGGAGTGGGTAATTTACGGTAATTTATTATTTGTAAAATACATGACAACTCATAAATACTTTTGAATAAATGTGATATGCATATAATAACGAATGTGGCCATATTTAAATAGCAATCACGTTCGTAATTTAAACTTGACAACTTTTATACACATGTAATATATATATAAAGTAAGTGTAATTAAAATATACATACAAATTCGTTCAAAAATATCATTTTAATTACACTTACTTTATATATAATGTATCACACATGCATTATTTAAATTCAACCGAAATTGAAAGAAAATATTATATTTTGACAATAATATTGAACAAATATGTAATAATCATATATTAAATAAAACCTTTAAACATAATATAATATAATAAAATGTTTAAAGTTAAGCTGCAATATTTCAGACTATTGCATATTCCTTGCAAAAGAGAATCGGAACAACACTTGTGTACAAGCACGCATGCCTTCCAATTTTCTAATCAGGTTAAACACTGACTTCATATAAATATACTCACATAAAACATACATACACTATATTAAGTTGTAAGGCGGGGTTTCTTCCCCCGTCTTACATAGTTGAGTTTGTAGTTTATAAGTTTAATAATGGAATTATTACATTTAAGTTTGGATTTTGTTCGATATTGGAATTATTTCATTTAAGTTTGTATTATAAGTTTAATAATGAATTGTTACATTTAAGTTCGAATCAGTTTGAATTAGTTTGGATTAGTTGTCGATAGGAGCGTAGGGATGCTGGCAGCGCCCTCTGTCGAGAGCGCGGGGAGCGGTCGGATGCAACCCTGCACGAAAGCTCTGTGGTGAGAAGAGAGCTTTCGTGGTGGAGTTGTATCAGGACAGCTTCCGCGCTGCTCGATCGAGAGTGCTGCCGGCACTTTGCGATCGAGAGCCAAGAGGAACAGACGCGAATAGCGAGGAGCGACAGGAGATAACTGTAAGTACCAGAAACAGTTAGGGCCAGTGCGACATAAAGAAGAAGGAATAAAAGAAAAGAAAAGAAAGACCAAACAGCGTGTTGTTTTTCGCGAATTCGGTCTCATCCGCCATATCCCTACTCCCACTCGCTTCCGTTTCGTTAGAGAATAGTCGCGACTCTACGGCGCCCCTAGAGTCGCACTCAATTCTCACGAATCAACGCCGTCTTTCGCTGAGAACCATCGTAGCCTCTTGGTACCCTTGAGCCACGATTGGAAACTCGCAAGACGTTCTCTTACCCTGTATCCAACGACTCGCTGAGATCAACGGCGGCGCTCCCCGTTTAGATCTCGCGTTCGCATCGTCCTAATCCTAATAGCACTCCTCGCCTGAGAACAGCGGCGGCCGCCAGAGTACCTCGGCGCCCCGTTTTGATCTCGCGGAGCGGCGCGTGACATAGCTGAGAACAACGGCGGCGCTCCCCGTTTAGATCTCGCGTCTCGCTTCCCCCCCTCTCGCAGTGCTCTCGCATGAGAACAGCGCTGGCTGCCAGAGCACCTCGGCACCACGGTTCGATCTCGCAGAGCATCGCATCGGCTCGCTGAGAACGACGGCAGCGTCCCTGCCTCGATCTCGCGTCCGCTCCCCCCCCTTCTCTCATACCAACACCCACCCCCAGATCGACCGTTTTCCCCGTCTGCAGCGTCTCCGCGAATGTTACAAATTTCTTGTAAGATTCGAGCCCTGGACAGACTGAGATTTGTACCCCGGCTAGAACGCTTCTTTACAAGTGGCGCCCGAGCAGGGACCCTGGAGACGTAGGGGGAGTGCTGCACCATTGCGAATTAAAACCCGCGAGTGCGCACTAACACTGGTCTGGGATTTGGTGGTCGACTACCAGATTGCTTGCACGATCTGGTGATCTACGAGGAGGTAGAAAAGTTTGGATTTTTTTTTTTTGTGACGAAAAATTTTGCGTTTTCTGACACGTGGCCGTCAGACGCGTACAGGTCGAGTTTTGTGGTGTTGAAAAAAAAAAGAACATTAAAGTCACGTGTGCGGTGGCATGGCCCAATATACCCGACGATACCCTAGCTCTGGTAATATAGCGGCACACACAAAACGGGAAAAGTGCGCGCTCAAAACCAGCAGCTGGGCGAGGGGTATATAAAACGGGCGGGGAAACATTTGTCGCACTTTCGACGCGCGCCGGTACCTGCTAGTGCAGACGCGCCAAGCATTGGCGGAATTTGGCACAGCGACAAGCGCCGATTAGACAAAGCGCGCGCGACGTTAAGCCAACGGTTCGGTGGCGAGCGCGGCGACCCGTCCCCGCAAAAAGTGAACAGCGAGAATCGGGAAACAATTGCATGCGTGTGACGTCACAGACGCGTGCCCGCTCACACACATACATGCATGCGTTTTGGTGGTGGGTTTGGCAGAGCACGAGTTTGAAAAAAACGGTGACAAGTGCGTGACGTCGACGCGCAGCGAAAAACAAAAAAAAAAGCGAACAAAAATTACAGTGGGCCAAAGGCCGTATAAAAGTGGATGAAAATTACAGTGGGCCAAAGGCCGTAGAAAAGTGGACAAAACTACAGTGGGCCAAAGGCCGTATAAAAGTGGACAAATATTACAGTGGGCCGTAGGCCGCGGAAAGTCGGACAAAAAAAAAAAAGGAGAAAAAAAGTAGAGTACAGTGGGCCGGAGGCCCGATAGACACGATCGGAAAAAAAAAAAAAATTTTTTTTTTTGTTGAATAAAATCGGAGTTTGGAATCCAAAGTCTAGTTTCGGTGCGATAAAAAGCGGGAGTGAAAATTCATCGGGGAATTTCGCCGGACTGTCCTCAAGGAACTCACCGAGGAGTTCATCGAGGAATTCACCAAGGAATCGTATAGTGTCGTCGAGGAGTTCGTCGAGGAATTTTCGACTGGCTTCCTCAAGGAATTCATCGACGATTTCAGGAGTCGAGAGGGAAAAAAAAAAAAAAAAAAATAGGAATTCCTTCTTTTGTGTCATTACCGAACGAAACCAGACAGCCTGACCGAGATGGAACCAGGTGAGTCTCTCGAGATAACGTTGGGGGTGCGATGGGTGTATTACCGTCGTAAGGAGGAATTAATGGCGATTGCCCAGGAATTCGGCCTCGACAGGGAAGGCCGCGTAGAGGAGTTAAGAAAGCGGGTGGCGTCGTTCATACAAGGCGGGGGCCACAGTAGGGAAGCCCGGAACAGACTCGCCGAGCTAGAGGCCCAATATGGGAAGCTCGTCGAACCCCCAACCGGCGAATTCGGCGGACGGCCGTTTCAGAAGTCTGAGCCGGACTTACGGAGGTCCCACCTGTATGAGCAGCCCACGCCAGCGTCGTGGAAACCACCGCCGACGGTCCGAGTGCCCACCCGAGATACGGGTGGAAGAAGCGCCGATGATGGCATGCACACACGACGAAGAGGCACGGACGCAAAGAGGAGTGGCTGACCAGGTGCGCAAATGGGGAGTCAGGTACGGCGGCCAGGAGGATCCGCTGGGATTTTTAGAAATCCTGGAGCAGCGGGCCGCGACGTACAGGATCGACATGGACCACATGCCTGCGGCCATGAGCGAAGTGATGGTCGACCAGGCAGCGAGCTGGTTTTTGACAAGCGGGCTGTGGAACGCGTCGTGGTCAGCGTTCCGGACAGAGTTCCTAGATTTCTTCCTGCCCCCCCATTATTTCGAGCGCCTGGAGGATCAGATACGCTCACACCGGCAGAGACACAACGAAAAGTTCAAGGAATACCTGCTAAACTTACGGGTGCTGATGAGGCGCGCAGGGTACAGTGCGGCGCCGGAATTGTATCGAGTGTACGAAAACGCAGCCCCGGACTATCGGTTGCACGTGCGCAGGCACGACTTCGCAACATTGGCGCAGCTGACACAGATGACCACCGAGTTTGAAAGCCTCCGCGAGCAGGATGCGGAATATTCTCGCCCAATGGCGAGAGGCAAGGGGTGAGCCAGCAGTCGCAGGGGGGCGGGGCAAGGCCACCAAACCCGTTTCGGCCCGAGACGGGGGACCGCGAACGGCAAGTCAGTCGACAGCAGCACGTCCAGCCGCGGCCCAGCTGGCGCCACCACAAGGGGGAACAGTGCAAAGCAGTGGCGGCTTCGACCCACGACGGGCATGTCATAGGTGCGGGCAGAGCGGTCATTTCGTCCGAGAGTGTCCCAATGCGCAGGTACTGTTTTGTCGGCTTTGTGGGAAGCAAGGTCGAAATAGCAAAGAATGCTGCGAACGGCCGATGTCGGGAAACGACCTGAGGCGCCCCTCAAGCCAGGAGGAGGTCCGCGCCACGAACCCCAGCTCCAGGCAATAAGCGCACCAATGGTGGTGAAAGGAGGGAAGATCGTAGCGCGAGTGACGATCGGCGGCCACGAGACAACGGCCACAGTCGACACCGGAGCAACGCGCAGCTTCGTAAGCGAGGAGTGGCTACGGAAGCAGAAGGTCAAAGGCGAGAGGCTCCCGGTGGAGGCGAAGATACGATTGGCGGATGGGTCTTCCGTGGTGCTAAAGAGGGCACTCCTGGTGGACATCAGCCTTGGAGGTAAGACGGTGAAGACGGTGGTGCTGGGCATGCCCACCATGCTCGACAATGTCATCCTGGGGATGGACTTTTTGTGTGGCATGGGCACCACGATCCGGGTCGGGCTCGCACAGCTGTCCATGGAGTTGGTCGCAAACGACGAGCGCAAACCCCCGCAAAGGGTGAGGACACCACCATCGATAGCCACGCCGACCGAAGAGAAGGCGAAGCCGCAACGACGAGGGAAGAGAATGAGGAACCGAGATGGTCAAGACGAATCAACAGGCGAAGCAGACGAGAAGCCAACGGGTGAGTCTATAACGGAAAAAAAAGGGGTGGAGTAATTAGAGCGCCAGGGGCCAGCGTTGAGGTCACCCCGGGAGCGCGGTTGATGGAAGAAGAAGAGGGAACGAAGAAGTCCCAGGCCGAGGACGCGGAATGGCCGTCCGACCTCGAGCCTGAGGTATGTGAGTTCTTGGAAAGAGAGTTGACGTTGTTCGAGGGATTGTCGGGGGTCTCACACATCGCGGAACACAGCATCCGGATGAGAGACACCAAGCCTTTGAAGCAGCGCTACTTTCCAAAGAACCCGGCGATGCAGAAGGTGATTGACGAGCAGGTAGACGAGCTCATCCGAGCAGGTGCCATAGAGAAGTCGCGCAGTCCACACAGCGCTCCGATAGTCTTGGTAAGGAAAAAGACTGGGGAGTGGCGGATGTGCGTGGACTACCGACAGCTCAATGCGCACTCCATACCGGATGCTTATCCAGTCCCTCGGATAAATCACATCCTTGAGAGGTTGCACCACGCCAAATACATATCGACGCTGGACTTGAAGCAAGGATACTGGCAGATCCCGATGGCTGCGGATAGCCGTGAATGCACAGCTTTCACCGTGCCGGGGAGAGGTTTGTTCCAATGGCGAGTCATGCCATTCGGCCTTCATTCGGCAGGAGCAACCTTACAGCGAGCCTTGGACACGGTCATAGGTCCAGAGATGGAGCCGCACGCCTTCGCGTACCTGGACGACATCGTGGTGACAGGAGCCACAAAAGAGCAGCACGTGGCGAACCTAAAGGAGGTATTCCGACGGTTGCGGGCGGCTAACTTGAGGTTGAACAGGAAGAAATGTCGGTTCTTCCAGAAGAGGCTGGCGTACTTAGGTCATGTGGTAAGCGGTGAAGGTATCTGTACAGATCCCGACAAGGTCGATGCGATCCGGAACCTTCAGGCTCCCCACAACCTAAAGACGCTGCGCCAATGCCTAGGAATGGCATCGTGGTACAGGAGGTTCGTACCGAACTTCGCCACACTGGTCGAACCGATGACATCCCTCCTCAGAAAAGGCCAGAAGTGGGCCTGGGGAGAGGTACAGGAGAAGGCGCTGCAGGAGTTGAAGGAGAAGTTGACGACAGCCCCGGTGTTGGCGTGTCCCGACTTTTCAGCAAAATTTTCGCTGCAGACCGATGCGAGCGACTACGGCATAGGAGCCGTATTGACGCAGGTGATAGACGAGGACGAAAGAGTGGTAGCGTACGCCAGTCGGAAGTTGCTGGCGGCGGAAAGGAACTATTCAGCAACGGAGAAGGAGTGCCTAGCGATAGTGTGGGCCATCAGAAAGATGCAGTGCTACCTGGAGGGCTATCGTTTCGAAGTGGTGACGGATCACTTGGCACTCAAATGGCTGAACTCCATAGAAAGTCCATCCGGGAGGATAGCGAGATGGGCCTTGGAGTTACAGCAGTTCCAGTTCGACATAAGGTACCGTAAGGGTAAGTTGAACGCGGTGGCTGACGCACTTTCCCGGCAGCCCCTGGATTCGTGCCAGCAAATGGCTGCCGAGGACCCCAAGTGCGGCTGGATAACCAAGATGCGGGACCGGATAAGGGCCCAGCCAGAGAAGTTCCCAGATTATGTCGAAGAAAACGGGCAGTTGTACAGGAATCTGGGACAGAGAACGGACAACGAGGATTACATTCCCTGGAAGTTATGCGTGCCCAAGGACCAGAGCAAAAGAGTGCTAGCGGAGTGCCACGACGCCCCGACCGCTGGACACCAAGGGGTGAGGAAAACGGCATCGAGATTGGCACAGCGGTACTACTGGCCGGGTATGTTCCGAGAAGCAACCAGGTATGTTAAATGTTGCGAATGTTGCCAGAAATACAAGACGGAGCAGAGGAAGCCGGCGGGACGGTTGCTGACGCGACAGGTGGCGGAGCCGATGACCATCATATGCGCAGATTTCGTCGGGCCCCCCCTCGCTCGAGACGCGGCAACACAATGCTGCTGGTCTTCCACGACGCTTTCTCTAAGTGGGTGGAATTGGTCCCACTCAAAAGGGCGACCGCAGCATTGTTACAGCAAGCGTTTCGCGAGAGGATATTGGGCCATTTCGGTGTACCGAAGACCTTCGTCTGCGATAATGGAGTTCAGTTTAAGAGCACGGCATTCAGGGGAGTACATGGAGTCCCTTTGGGGTGACTCTGCAGTATACGGCTCCCTACTGTCCTCAGGAAAACCCCACGGAAAGGACAAACAGAACAGTGAAGACGATGATAGCGCAGTTCATCGAGGGACACCAGAGTTCGTGGGACGAACTGCTACCCGAAATAGCGCTGGCGGTCAACTCCAGCGTGGCGGACTCGACAGGATTCAGCGCATCGTTCCTCGTGCAGGGTAGAGAACCTCGCCTCCCGGCAGCACTGTACGACGAGGTAACACCAGGATCGGCCACGAACCCGGTGAGTCCGCAGGATAAGGAGAGGAAGCTACGAGAAGTGTTCGAGATAGTGCGGAACAACCTACAGAAGGCATCGATGGACCAAGGAAGGCACTATAACCTCAGGAGAAGGGAATGGCGACCCACTGTTAGAGCAGAAGTCATGGTAAGGCAGCACCAGCTGTCCAATGCAGCGGAAGGGTTTGCGGCCAAACTCGCCCCGAAGTACGATGGGCCCTACAGGGTGGCTAGCTCCATCTCCCCCAACATCGTGCGTCTCACCCGCGAAGGCGAGCGCAAGAAGCGGGTGGCCAGCTTAATCGCGCTTAAACCCTATTTCCAGGACCCTGAAGACAATGATGAAACCTTGGATTCCCCTGCAGGCCGCGAGCTCGCCAGGGAAAAAGGGCGAGTGACGCAGGCCCAGGAGGTCAAAGAGGGGGTTCTCGGTAGGCACGTAAAGTATAAGGAATAGAATAAGAACGGATTGTACAATTAGAAATAAGAACTTTGTAACGGATAGCATAAGTCAGCCTGACAGTCGCACTGGTAGGAAGGTAGCAGGTAGGGTAGGACTAGTAATATCCATTCTATTTCTCTCTTCCACAACCGCAGTGTACAGAAAAAAAAAAAAACACGATGGACGAAGACTGCATTTGGGTCAGCAGCGAAGAGGATGCGGAGGTATCGGCGGACAGCGACGCCACGGAGCCACGCCCAAGCGAAGAGCGGGGGCCGGAGGATGGAGGCTGGCCGCAGAGGGATCCGCGGATCGGGCGGACCTTTTTCGCCCGCAGGCGAGACGACCACTGGTCCGAGGTGGAAGTGTCGGAGGAGGAAGACGCAGAGGACGACGAGGCCGAAGACCCGGAGGTCGAGGAGCCCAGAAGTGCCGAAGGAGAGGACCCCGACGGGTGGGAGCGCGACGAGCAAGAGGAGGACGAGGCAGAGTTCCGGCACACCATCTACGAGTCGGTGACGCACTCGAATGAACGCTTGGCGGATGCGGTCCAAATGATGGAGATCCGCCCTGACGGCAAAAGGCCGCAGCTGCGAGCGCCGCGCGATCCCCGCGAGCGCCACCTGGGCTCCTCCGAAACCCGGAAGGAGGCCCGCAGCTGCGACCCCAACAACAACAATGAGCCGTCAGCCGACGCGGAGTTGATGGCGATGGATGTGGAGCCACCGCTTAATACCTCCTCAGAGGCGGAGCTGATGGCCGAGCTGGGCGAGGAAGGCATCAGCTGGACACCCGATCTCGACGAAATTTTCGGCGCGGCGGTGGAGCAACCGGACCTGTTGCCACTAATCCCGGCGGATTGGGTCATCAGGCCGAGGGATATCGCGTTGGACGCGGAGACGGTCCGGCTATTGAGGAAGGAGGTGGACGAAGGCGGAAGGCGTGACAGGAGGACCCGTTTCCGGGTGGTCAGCGGCGCACGAGCCTTTTCCGTCACGATTACGGCCCGAGGAGCCGTAACTGTGACTCTGGTGGGAAAGGGGGGGTTGTAAGGCGGGGTTTCTTCCCCCGTCTTACATAGTTGAGTTTGTAGTTTATAAGTTTAATAATGGAATTATTACATTTAAGTTTGGATTTTGTTCGATATTGGAATTATTTCATTTAAGTTTGTATTATAAGTTTAATAATGAATTGTTACATTTAAGTTCGAATCAGTTTGAATTAGTTTGGATTAGTTGTCGATAGGAGCGTAGGGATGCTGGCAGCGGCCTCTGTCGGGAGCGCGGATAGCGGTCGGGTGCAACCCTGCACGAAAGCTCTGTGGTGAAGAGAGAGCTTTCGTGGTGGAGTTGTATCAGGACAGCTTCCGCGCTACTCGATCGAGAACGCTGCCGGCACTTTGCGATCGAGAGCCAAGAGGAACAGACGCGAACAGCGAGGAGCGACAGGAGATAACTGTAAGTACCAGAAACAGTTAGGGCCAGTGCGACATAAAGAAGAAGGAATAAAAGAAAAGAAAAGAAAGACCAAACAGCGTGTTGTTTTTCGCGAATTCGGTCTCATCCGCCATATCCCTACTCCCACTCGCTTCCGTTTCGTTAGAGAATAGTCGCGACTCTACGGCGCCCCTAGAGTCGCACTCAATTCTCGCGAATCAACGCCGTCTTTCGCTGAGAACCACCGTAGCCTCTTGGTACCCTTGAGCCACGATTGGAAACTCGCAAGACGTCCCCTTACCCTGTACCCAACGACTCGCTGAGATCCACGGCGGCGCTCCCCGTTTAGATCTCGCGTTCGCATCGTCCTAATCCCAATTGCACTCCTCGCCTGAGAACAGCGGCGGCCGCCAGAGTACCTCGGCGCCCCGTTTTGATCTCGCGGAGCGGCGCGTGACATAGCTGAGAACAACGGCGGCGCTCCCCGTTTAGATCTCGCGTCTCGCTTCCCCCTCCTCTCGCAGTGCTCTCTCGCATGAGAACAGCGCTGGCTGCCAGAGCACCTCGGCACCACGGTTCGATCTCGCAGAGCATCGCATCGGCTCGCTGAGAACGACGGCAGCGTCCCTGCCTCGATCTCGCGTCCCGCCCCCCCCTTCTCTCATACCAACACCCACCCCAGATCGACCGTTTTCCCCGTCTGCAGCGTCTCCGCGAATGTTACAAATTTCTTGTAAGATTCGAGCCCTGGACAGACTGAGATTTGTACCCCGGCGCGAGATCAACCATACGTTGGTAATAATTTTAATTTTATATATAAATATTATCTGTTTATATATATTACTCATATATATCTCGGCTTATTCCAACTTTTTATCTCATATTGTAAGTTATCGCAGCCAAGCGTTCTAGGACGACAATAACGATTTACTATCTACAATATTTGGGAATTATATAAAATGCTTATCTGAACTCACATAGATGAGCACACACTGCTCACCATTAATAGGTTTTGTGACACGTTTTCTCGAAATCGGTCACTTTATTTAAGCCTCTCCCTTACTTTATGATTTTGCATGCATTATATTAATAATGCACTATAATACTTCATTATTATTGCACCAAATACCTTAAATAACCATGCCGACAAGATACTGCACCACAGTCATATAGAATTTATATATTTGATTGTTTTCTCATATGACATATCTCGCACGACACCACTCCCTATATAGGTTTTGTGACACGTTTTCTCGAAATCGTTCACATTATATAAGGGTACCCCTTTAAATTAGTATTTTGCATGCAGTATATTAATAATGCACTATAATACTTCATTATTATTGCACCAAATACTTTAAATAACCATACACTTTTATATACTTTTTCCAACTTATAATATTTTATATGACATTATAATATCGCACTGCTATAATATCGCACTGCTATACATTTTCCAACTTATAATATTTCATATGACATTTCCATATCGCACTGCTGTACTTTTTCCAACTTATAATATTTCATGTGACATTTTCATATCGCACCGCTTTAATATTACTTAGCTATACTTTATTAACTTTTCCAGCTTATTTTTCTAGTCATGTTTTTAATTATTTCATATCGCTTGTACATTTTTTTTTTTCTACTATGTTCATTTAAGTCTTAATTTTTATTAAGTTCTTTTTAGGTGATAAACTCATATTAAGGTTGGTATTCCGAGTGATTTAAATTTGGTTTTATTTCATTACGTCATAATTTATTTTATTGAAAGAAATTAAAAGTACACCAATTTAATGGTATGTATTAATTTCTTCAATAAATGTATTTTTCTAAAAAATGTTGCGAAGTGTCTTAGTTTTACATAATCAGTTATATCGCGATATTTGACAATAAATATATAATTTTATAAGCTTATGCATTATAATCGATATATGTAACACATTAACCTGAACGCAGGTATAACATTGTGTATTTAGAATGTTGCGTTTATAAAATGTACATATGTATATATGTTTAACATTACGTCCTTGCAGCGCATGTATGTTATATACACACATGTTTCGTACAAAATGTATGTATATATTGGCATTAATATAGACAAAACTTTCATAGTTTTTAATTAAGTGAATATAACGCTAATAATATATGCCGTACATATTTGCTACCCATCAATTTATTAAAATTATTTATTTATGCCTCGTATATCAGGAATATTCTATAATTGTGTTATATTATATTATATTTGCCACATTACGCTGTCGCAACAACGTTTTGTCAATAGTAGGGTAAAACTAACCTGTCTCACGACGGTCTAAACCCAGCTCACGTTCCCTTGCATGGGTGAATAAACCAACGCTTGGTGAATTTTGCTTCACAATGATAGGAAGAGCCGACATCGAAGGATCAAAAAGCGACGTCGCTATGAACGCTTGGCCGCCACAAGCCAGTTATCCCTATGGTAACTTTTCTGACACCTCTTGCTAAAAACTCTCAAAACCAAAAGGATCGATAGGCCGAACTTTTGGTGTCCCTGTGTGTACTGAACACCGAGATCAAGTCAGCATTTCCCCTTTTGCTCTATGTACCGCCCCAGTCAAACTCCCTACCTGGCAATGTCCTTGAATTGGATCATACCTGAGTAATTGAAGTTATATCAAATTTCTAAATCGAAAATACATAAATGCATTTCTTCATTAAAAAATTTGTTTGCGATTGTATAACAAACTCGTGATACATTGATCAAGAAGCTTGCATCAAAACCCAATACCATAAGATACAGTAAATATATCCGTATAATGGCTAGGAAATGATACACGTTTCATTTAATCATGTAAGTAAGAAAACAATAAGAGTAGTGGTATTTCATTGTCGATAATAAGCCGAAGTAAGACCTCGTGAATTGGTACAAGTACCGCATCACTGCCAGATTAGAGTGCTCTGGTAGGACTTCGTGGCATGGTCCAGTTTCCAGTACCACTACCAGTTTAGACTAATCGTCAGTCCGGCACTGGTCGGCCCGGTCCTCCGTTGTCCACCACCATACGTCGCCTGCTGAAAACTATGTGGGCATAGCATTCAAACAGTTGCATGCTGTCAGGGGTTGTCACAATGTCTGCAACAGTCCAGTCACCCGATGGTAACTACCGAATTCCAAGCCCTTCCGGGTCCCGCACATCCGCAAAGAGGGGGCACTCGCACAGCACGTGCTGCCAGTCCTCTATGGGATCGCCACATGGACATTTGGTAGTCTCGCTAAGACCACGCGCATGCAGAAAAGCGTTCAGCGATCCATGTCCAGTCATGAGAAAACCAGTATGCATCGTGAACTTGAAGCTGGGGCGACTGAAGACGAAGCTTACATCCGGGATGAACTTATGCGTCACACGACCGTGCTCGCCGTCATCCCACCGGAGTTGCCACTCACGCAATACGAGTTCGTCCAGCAGGGCTTTCCTCCTACCACGATCAAGGGTGGAAACATCTTGACCGTGGAGCCAATCGCCCGCTACCATGGGGTAGTTCCGCTTCATCTTGAACTGCATTGCAAGGCGCGTCGCTACAAGGTCCAGCAGTGGAGCTCCAGCAAGAACTTCAAGGGCATCGGTCGATACCGTTCGGCACGTGGGCAGACATCCAAGCAGGATGAGCCGATGGCAGGACTTGAGCGACCTCCTGGCGCCGACTAGTCTCATCACCACCTTGTACCACACCGAGGCACCAAAAAGTGCGCTAGGCGCTATAAGTCCGGCATATATCCTTCGCCGTGCTTGCGGACTGAATCCCCAGTCGACGCGTAGCACACGGGTCAGGGCTCCGACGACTCCGGCCAGCCGCTCACGTCGTGACGCGATATGCGGGAGAAAACTCAACCGCTCGCCAGCCGTGATGCCAAGGTAACGGCATTGCTTCACATACCGCAAGTTTGCTGCAGCAAACCTTACGGCGGGGGTCTGCCCGAAAAGAAGCTGCGCCAGATCACAATTTCACTGCATCCAAGATCCGACAGTCGGCGTAACGCTGCGTTCCACTCCACGTGGTCGAATGCGCCCTTGAAATCCACGAAGACACCGAGCACATATCGAGCCGAGCTGTCATCGACACTGCTCACGACGTGATCCCAAGCGTCCTCCAAACAGCGTCCGGGGCAAAAGCCGAATCGCCATCGACTCTCGTCCGTGAGCACCTCTTTCATACAGTTCACCATGATCCTTTCAAGCACCTTGCCGAAAACTGGCAGCAAGCAGATATCCCGATAGGACGCTGGATCGCTCCTGTCCTTGTCGGGGCCTTTGAGAAGCGCAACCACTCGTGGGCGTTTCCACTCAATCGGAAAATATCCGTCTGCTAGGCAGCGGGAATACATCGCTGTCATGTGTTCAGGGATGGCGCTAAGGCGCTTTGACCATATGCCATCTAAACCAGATGAGCGCCTTCTACGAACTCTGGCGATGCATGTCTCGACCTCAAACAAATCAAGGGAGGGGGGAACTTCGCCAGGAACGGAAAAATCCACTGGGCTCTCAGGACGCCGAAGGGAAGTGAGGCCGTTCTCTGTTTGCGTTGGCGCCCTCTTTGCTTTCCTCGAGTGTAAAGTGTCAACAAAAACAACTTTCACTCGACCAAATAAAATTGTCTTTTGCTTCGAGTGGAACAGCTGTCTCTTCCCACAGTTGCATTATCAGAGTTCTCAGAGTTGCCAGACATCTGGTGATCTCAACAGGGCTACCGGACTTCTGTCGATTGATATAGAAATGTCAGGAAGTCGAACCGGTAAAGTTGCGCGCCAAATCAAAATTGAGCTTCAACTTAAAAAGAGTTGAAACTGTTAGTGTTTCAGGAAATTTGGGTTTTGAAATATATTAGTATTTGCACATCCCTTATTTCCAAGGCTCCTGTTCTTGTTTACTAGTGGATAAGGTGCCTAGGTCTCGGACCAACTGTCGACCCCGCCGCCTTGCGGTGCACCAAAAAGTGTGGCTCTGGCGACCGGGACGGAGCGGTATATCTCCTGGTAGCAGATGGTCCCTAGTAAAAATTAACTTAGAGCCTTGGTTATGAATGCGGACATGGACGCAGAGCAAAAGGAGGCTGAGAAGCGAATAGCGTTTGGACACCACTCCAAATTGGGCCGCTCTTTTCCCCAGTGGCATTTGGCCGCTTAACCCGGCTCCAGTAGTCTCTGGAGGTGCAGCCAGAGGTCTCCAGCTAGTTCCCCCAGTCCAAATTGCAAGAGAGCCCGCGATGCCAGCATCCGCACCTGCCATTATCCCAGTCAATCCTTTCGAATTTAGCGGAGCCACTGTGGTATTGACGAATACGGGTCTGAGGTCGATCCTCATGTCACTTGTTGACAAATCCTCTGAGTTGTCAAAAATGGTGAGAGACGCGCGCTATATAAACAAAGACATGAAGGAGCTGGCACAGAAAGTTGTGAGCCTCCAGCAGTCTGCGCTCCACATCTTTGATCAAAGGACTCCCAAGACAGATCCCAAGACACGCAGTGGTCTCCACAAGGAAATGTGGCTAAGCGGCGCGCCGAGAGGAATGACAGGAATAGCTCTAAGCGGAGTAAATTCCCGGGCCCCATTCCCCCTCAGTAAAAGGGAGATGGTGCTCACCAGGATCCGGGGTGGACGGAGGTAAGGGGAAGAGCAAAAGCGCGCCAACCGAGGCAACGCCCTGATGCTAGGTGCCAGGTGCCCGATCTCCTCAAAGGGCTCAGAGAAGACCAAACCAATCTCTCAATGACCGCCTTTTTTCAGAAAAATTTGAACCACTGCGCGGCCGCATGGGATCTGCTGATACAGTCAGTACGTGAGCAAAAATCGGATGTTGCTATCATCAGCGAGCCTTATGGTACACCAGATACGGGCTGTTGGATCCAAAGTCTGTCAACAAAAGCTGCGAATTGGATTTGTTGGGAGACCATGTCTTCCGCCATCGTCTGTGGCCTCGTCGAGATACTTTGTAAGAGCTAAACTGGGATATCTCTGGTTCTATTGTTGCTATCTCCCGCCAAGCTTAAGTTGGTTTGGATTTGCCGCAGCAATAGATGAGTTGGCTGTCGATGCGAGGAGTGGGGTAGCGACATATCCAGGAGCAGCAGTTCTGATGCTATTGCTAAGGGTCCCATTCTTCTTGAAGCATTTACCACGTAAGCCTCCTCAACCATGGCTCAGTGAATACGTTCAATCGTGGAAACGCCAGCTCAATCGTTGACCCAACGTTCGTCTCCAGCCATCTGTCTCCCGATCAACCTGGTCTACACTGCCAGCGATCATGTGGCGCGAATATTTACACTGGGTGCAAGGCAAGAGCCGAGCACGAACCACCTCCTCCCCGTGCGTCGAACTGCATTTCGAAAGGATCTTTTTGAGTTCCGAACTTCGTACGGGTGATGGAAAATCTGAGCATTGCAGGATCAGCGCAGGAGATGGCCAATCAACTATCGAGCCATGTTTTGAACGCCTGCGTCTCTGGCATGGACCGAAGGAGGCCGTTCGCCGGACCACAGAAGGCAACATATTGGTGGAACGCAGATATCGCCAATGCTAGAAGCATCTGTCTTTCAGCCAGAAGGAAGTACACAAGGGCTCGCAAGAGAAACATGAGCAACTGGCCTGAGCTCCATATAGCATACAGGGCAGCCAGGCTATCTCTGAAGAAGGCAATATCAAGCAGCAAGCGAGAACGTTTTCTTCAACTGTGTGACTCAGCTGATAACGACCCATGGGGAAGGGCTTACAAGATGGTTGTAAAAGGACTCCACAACAAAATGGATGAGGCACCTTCTGACCCGGATCAGATAAAGGCAATCGTTGAGACACTCTTTTCTGCGTGCAACTCCACTCTGCCGCTGGCAAGCGAAGTACCTTTCCTGCCATCCTCGATTGAACCCGTCTCGGCTAATAAGATTCTGGCATTATCCAGAAAAATGACTTCGAGTAAGGCCCCGGGTCCGGATGGAATCCCCAACTGTGCAGTCAAACTGGCTGTTGCCTGCCAACCCGCTGCCTTTGCGATGGCGTACACGCAATGCCTTCGTGGGGTACTTTTTCCTGCATAATGGAAGGCTCAACACCTTGTCCTAATCCCAAAAACTGGAAGGGCCCCAGGTAGCCCAGGCTCATATCGCCCGATTTGTCTTATCGACGCGATGGGAAAAATGCTGGAGAGCCTAATCTGCACTCGGATAATAAGCGCTATCGATGCAGCTGGAGGGCTATCGCCCTACCAATTTGGTTTTCGGAAAGGCATGTCAACAATTGATGCCATTGAGAGAGTTGTGGGAATTGCGCGTGCTGCAGCAGAGGGCACTAGGTGAAAGGGAGGCACGAAGGACTACTGCCTGATTGTCACTCTTGACATCAAAACGCCTTCAACACAGTGAAATGGGATAGAATCCTCAGCGCACTACGTAGGCTTGCAATCCCTCAATACCTTCAGTCGATTGTGCGCAGCTATTTTGTAGAAAGAGTGATCAAGTACGACTCTGCACTCGGAGTGCGTGAGTACCACGTCTCTGCAGGCGTACCCCAAGGATCGGTGATGGGTCAATTACTGTGGAACATCATATATGATGATATTCTGAGGCTACCTCTGCCTCCCGGCTGCCAGCTAACATGCTATGCGGATGACGTCGCTCTGACAGTTGTGGGCAAACACCTGATGGATGTAGAGACCACGTGCAACATGGCCATCTGTGACTTATCCAGCTGGCTGGATTCAGTGAGTCTTGAGCTAGCCGCACACAAAACGGAGGCAGTCCTTGTCAGCATGCGTTCGGTCGTGGAGACAACGCACATATGTGTCAGCGCTCAAACGATAGCATCAAGCCGGGCTATTCGCTACCTTGGGGTCATAATAGACACCAGGCTGTGTTTCCGTGAGCACCTGTTATATGTCCAGGAGAGAGCTGCAAACACAAG
The DNA here is from genome assembly GCA_020829145.1 of Drosophila nigrodunni. Lineage (NCBI taxonomy): Eukaryota > Metazoa > Arthropoda > Insecta > Diptera > Drosophilidae > Drosophila > Drosophila nigrodunni. The sequence continues at coordinate 215,131 of JACVCZ010000015.1, read as the reverse complement.
CCGTGCCTTGTTTCGGATAATGGCAAACGCACGTGGGCAGAGACAACAAAATAGGCTGCTTCTTACAAGCTTGATACGTTCAGTGATCACATACGCTGCACCTATCTTGGCGGACAGAATGCAGGTCCCAAGCTATTCCAGAGGAATAAAGTCCATATACCGACTCTGTGCCTTAAGGATCTGTTGTGGATTCCGTACAATTTCGGACGAAACAGCACTGGTTATCGCAGGACTGCTGCCAATAGACTTACTTGTCGCAGAAGAGCGAGCAGTTGCGCAAGCCACTCAAGCCGGTGCCAACAAAATGACTGCACGGATGGCAGCGAGAGAAGTAAGTCTAAACCAATGGCAAAGTCGCTTGGATGCCTCTGAGAACGGGCGTTGGACACATCACCTCATCGCTGATATTAGGCTGTGGTTGAACAGGGCGCATGGCTCGGTAAACTTCCACATCACCCAACTCCTCAGCGGGTATGGCTGCTTCGGTCAATACCTGTTCAGGTTTGGACATGAGGACTCCCCTTCCTGTAGATGGTGCGGTTTCCACATGGAAGATGCAGAGCATGGCATGTTTGTGTGTGGTCGTTTTGCGGCTCTAAGGAGCCAATTAAGAAGCTCCAGCGGGCGTGATCTGACCACGTCGAGCATTGTCGATGAGATGATCCGAGACCCCAGTGTATGGACTGCTTTTAGAAATTTTGCAGCTGGCGCAATGTTAGAACTGCGCAGAACCGAGCGTCTAAGAAGACTCGTGGGATAGAAGGCAGTCATCCTTGTCCCTGTGAAGCATTGCTTTACGGCCGTAGCGCACGGATCGGAAACTCCTTTTTCTATTATACTAAATTATGTATTATGTAAGATATTGTGTAAGCTTTAATGGAATAAAAAAAAAGAAACACAAGTATACTGTCAAAAATATGTGTATTCACATGCAAACAAAGAGATGTATGTTTGATTATAATAGTTTTTTTTTTTTTGGTTTCAACATGTTTTAATGCAAGTACTACACATTGTAGTATCTGGATACCGATTTTTTATAATTTATTCGGGAAAAATGCAAAGAGTATTATTCGGTCGGGCATGCTGGACTGTACTTTTCTTTCTTGTTATCTTTAAATAAACCTAACTCATTGTTGTTTGTTGGAATTATGTTAAATAGATTCATAGAGCTACAATTGGAGGTATCAAAACGTCCTGTTTTTAAAGGTTATATGCATCTTCAACAGAGGATGTAATACACGAATAAGTGTCCATATCGTAGTCGAGTTTCTTTTTATGCTTAAGAAATTATAATAATAATAATCATACATTAGGGGGGGATGGGGGAGAGAACACAAGGTAAAGCTACTGACTGCGTCCAACTTGGTGGGCGCCAGTGTGATCCTTGTCATTGCACTCTTCAAGTCGACACACTACCTCCACGTGTTTCCCCCTGAATTGAGAGTATGCACTTGGAATGTATGGACTTTGTACAGACCCGGTGCTGCTCAACAACTAGCGGATACCCTCAATAAGTTGAAGGCTGACATCACGGCTTTTCAGGAAATGCGATGGATTGGACAGGGCTGCATGAGGAAGAAAGCCTGTGATATAAACTACAGCTGTCATAATAGTAGACATGAGGCTACGGCACGGTGTCTCGCAGTTTACACCGTATAGCGAGAGAATTGCGACGATCCGAATTGCTGCCAAATTCTTTAACATCAGCCTCATCTGTGCGCACGCCCCAACGGTGGACAAAGACGATGATACCATGGATGCTTTCTATACAGAGCTCGACCGAGCGTTTAGCCGATGCCCGTCACATGATGTTAAAATTCTCCTGGGAGATTTTAATGCCAAAATCGGACCGGAGGGCATTTTTGGAGCAACCGTTGGGAAGTATAGCCTGCACGAGTCTACCTCGGCCAACGGGCTTAGGCTGATAGGATTTGCTGCTGCGCACAACATGACAGTTTGAAGTACTGGATTTCGTCATCTCGACATCCATAAGGCATCCTGGCTCTCCCCTGATCGTCTGACTAGCAATCAGATTGATCATGTTGTGATCGATGCAAGGCACGCGTCTAGCATCCTAGATGTGAGATCCTGTCGGGGTCCCAACATCGACACCGACCACTACCTAGTTGTGGCTAAGGTTCGCGCACGGCTATGTGTTGCGAAAGTCCCACATCGATGTATGACAAGGAAGCTTGACATCGGAAAGTTGCAGTCACAAAAGCATAAGGATGCCTTCTCCACTCGACTCTCATGCCGACTGGCAGAACTCTCTCCAACGCCTATAAATACCACTGATATGTGGTCGCACATATCGAACGCCATAACCACTTCTGCTGTGGAAACTCTGGTATTCCAGTGACCTCCGAAAAGGAATCCATGGTATGACCAGGAGTGTCGAGAAGCGATAGCTGCAAAGGACGCCGCCTACAGAAGAACGCTGCAAGCAGGAGCCACTCGAGCGGTAGTAGATATTTATAGGTCGCGGAGACGATGATGAAAAGCGCCTTTTCAAGAGGATGAAGCGGGAGATAGAAAGGCTTGAGTGTGAGAAGATGGAGAGTAGCAGATGCAGGAATGATGCCCGTGACTTTTACCGGAGAGTCAAACGTATGACTCAAGGGTATAAGCCTGGATTGCTTGCCTGCAGGAGTGATGACGGAAACCTTGTCACGGATGCGGAGATGGTACTGAGGTTATGGCGGGATCACTTTGAAAGTCTTTTGGCTGGAAACAGTGAAGACGAACCTGACGAAGTTGATCTACTAGCCCCAATCAGAGATGATGGTATTAATGTTCCCATCCCTAGCCATACGGAGGTCAAAGTCGGAATGCGCCGACTTAAAAACAATAAAGCCGCTGGAGCTGATGGGCTACCGGCTGAATTGTTTAAGGCCGGAGGCGATGAGTTGGTAGGGTGCATGCACCAGCTCATCAGCAGCGTATGGCTATCGGAAAGCATGCCCGTTGCTTGGAACCTCAGTATAATCTGTCCCATCCTGAAGAAGGGTGATGCTACACAGCGCACCAATAACCGTGGCATTAGCCTTCTTTCCGTCGCATACAAGGTTCTCACGAGCGTGATGTGTGAGAGAATTAAGCTATATGCTGAAGTATTGATCGGACCGCATCAATGCGGCTTTCGTCCTGGGAGGTCTACAGTCGACCAGATTTTCACACTACGCCAGATCTTGGAGAAAGCGCGCGAGAGCCAAATCGACACCTACCACCTGTTTGTCGATTTTAAAGCTGCCTTCGATAGCCCACAGCGAGATCGCCTGTACGCTACCATGTCTGAGCTTGGTATACCTGCAAAGTTAATTCGGCTTTGCAGAATGACATTGAGCAACACCATCAGCTCTGTCTAGGTAGGAAATGACCATTCCGTAACCTTCGTTACCAAGCGGGGTCTCAGACAGGGCGACTCGCTGTCATGTTTGCTCTTCAATCTACTGATGGAGAGTATAATAAGGAAAGCTGGAGTGCATCGGACGGGCACAATACTGGAAAACAAATGTGTCCAGCTCCTTGGTTACGCCGATGATATTGATATTATTGGTCGTACCAAGCGTGATGTTACTGCGGCTTTTGGAGCTATCGAAAAGGAATCAGCGAGAGTTGGACTTGCAGTGAACATGGGCAAAACGAAGTTTATGGTGTGCAGTAGCAGAGAGTCGCGGCGTCTTGACTCTCACCTTACTGCTAGCGACTATAACTTCGAGTCTGTTAAGGAACTTGTCTACTTGGGAACTGCAGTGACCAATAACAATGATGTCAGCCTGGAGATCATGCGGAGGATCACACTTGCCAACAGGTGCTACTTTGGGTTCAGTAGGCATTTTAATAATAGAGCCCACTCTCGGAAGACAAAGGTTGCACTATACAAAACGCTCATCACTCTAGTGTTGCTGTGTGGTGCGGAAGCCTGGACAATGACGCCGTCAGATGCAGCTGCTCTTGGTGTCTTCGAGAGAAAGATTCGTTCTTGGAACGATGAGCTGTACGAGTTATACGGGGATGTGGACATGGTCTAGCGAGTTAACATTCAGCGCCTTCGCTGGCTAGGCCACATTGCCCGTATGGAGGAAACAACTCCAGCTCGCTCTGTTTTTGATGCGGTAGTTCGCGGACAACGGAGAAGAGGAAGGCCACGCGCACGTTGGAAGGACCAGATGGATGCCCTCCTAGCAGCACTTGGTGTTACCAACTGGCGAAGTAGCGCACAGGACAGAGACGCGTGCAGGCAAATCGTGCATCAGGCTGAGCCCCATTAGGGGTGTTATGGCCAATTATTATTTAAGCCATTTTGACAATTCTAAGACAGTTACTCCTATATAGATTGGTTTATCATAATGAATGAGCGATGTTGCTCAAGTGCTGCTAAGTCATTACCGAAAGGTTCATGCTATGGAAATTGTTCATTGCGACTAACTGTCTGAAGCCAGGAGAATTTTCTTGGAATGATAGTCAGTAACTAGTCGTATTCAACGCCTTTTCTCTACATTTTTCATAGTTTTGCAATAAACGGCGTTATTCATCAACTTGAAACAATTTTTTTGAAACTCATTTTTTGCAGATTTTGTTTAAGTTGGCTCAAGACAACGTCGTTGCGTAAAAGACAAATCTCGATAAATGTTTAAAATTTTAATCCTTGTTGCATGCAGAGTTGCAATGGCTTTAAATGATTATACCTGTTACTCGTAGAGTAAAAGGGTATATTGTAATGGTTGGAACACGGGAAGGTGGCGTGCCAGACCCCATAAAGTATATATATTCTTGATCAGCATCAACAGCCGAGTCGACATAGCCATGTCCGTCAGTCCGTCCGTCTGTTTGAACAAAAGGATCTCAGAGACCATTAGAGCTTCAAAGATGAAAGGGGTCGCAAATGTAAGGTACAATAACCAAGCAGTAAAAGTTTGTTTTTATTTTTTGATACGCCCACTTTAGGGCATTCTATCTTCATATAAAATTAAATGTACAGGTAAAACTAGAATGTTTTAGTGAATGTTTTTTGTTAGCTATTAAGTTCATGTACTGACCAAGTTTGATCCACATCGGACAATTATATCGTATGAAGCTATAGTGTCGAACGGTCAAAAACACGCTTCAAATATGAATTAGTATGAAAAACTTTTGGTTTTGCTAAGCTAAATTAATCAAACTCACACAGAATACATAAGCCAATAATATATATATACTGACCATGTTTGATCCAAATCGGACTACTATATCGTATAGCTCCCAAAGGAACGATCGGTAAAAAAAATGCTCTAAACATGAATTTGTATGAAAATGTTCTGTGTTTGCCAAGCTATTATATCCATCACCATTGTTAATAACAAATTGAAACTGAGTAACGGGTATCCTAAAGTCGCGAGGAGACTATAGCATTCTATCTGAGTAGAGTAAAAGGGTACATTGTAATTGTGGGAATGTATGTAACAGGGGGAAGGAGGCGTGGCAGACCCCAAAAAGTATATATATTCTTGATCAGCATCAATATCCGAGTCGAAATGAAAGGTACAATACCCAAGCAGTAAAATTTTGTTTTATTTTTGGACACGCCCACTTAAGGGCGATTTATTTTTATATAAAGGTAAATATACAGGTACAACTATATTGTTTTAGTATAGACAACTTTTTGTTAGCTATGCTATCTGAACCAAATTTACACGGACTTACACGGACATGCACTATGTCTAGGAAGTACATGTACTGATCCAAATCGGAAAACTATATTGTATAGCTCCCATAGGGCCTATTGGGCACAAATACGCTCCAAATATGAAAGAATTTTGAGTTTACTAAGCTAGTTAGGTAAACTCACACAGAATACATATGCCAATAATATATACATACTGACCAAGTTTGATCCCAATCGAACAACTATATCGTATAGCTCCCATAGGTCCGATCGGTCAAAAATACGCTCCAAATATGAATTAGTTTGAAAAACTTTTGGGCTAATTAAACTAAATTAATCAAACTATACTCACACAATACATATGCCAATAATATATACATACTGACCAAGTTTGATCCAAATCGGACTTCTATATCGTATAGCTCCCATAGGGCCGATTGGTCAAAAATACGATCCAAATATGAATTAGTATGAGAAACTGTTGGGTTTCTTAAGCTTAATTAGTCAAACTCACACAGAATACATATGCAAATAATATATACATAATGACCAAGTTTGATCCAAATCGTACTACTATGTGGTATAGCTCCCATGGGGCCGATCGGTATGCTCTAAGCATGAATTTGTATGAAAATGATCTGTGCTTGCCATGCTAACTTATTCATCACCATTTTTAATAACATATTGAAACTGAGTAACGGGTATCCTAAAGTCGCGAGGCGACTAAATCATTCTTTTTTGTTAAAGTTCTGAATTTGTTTGTAAGAGATTTTTATTTTTTAAAGAGAGACCTGAGAACACGGTTACCGGTTCTGAAACTAGCACCAACTGAAATCCTACAGCAGTTGACTTTACCTTTATACCTTTGGATCGTCAACAAGTTAAATCTGAGTTTTTTTAAAAAGGTATCCGAAAATCTATATTGGTTGACCGTAGTGTCTAATTGTTAAATCACACACAAGCGTTTTCTATTGGGTTAATTGGTACTTAATTTTTGAGGGTGGGAGTGAAAATGATAGTATACACCAAGCGTACTAAACTAATTCTTTCTTCAACATATTCAGACGTGTACATCAGCTAAGGGATGGGGGATCTTTACAATATGAAATGCAACAATTTGATTAGTATTTTCCGGAGATTTAAGAAAACACATTAAATGTGAAAGTAGTATTAAAATCAATGACATGGGACATACTCAGCAAGTGGATCGAGAACTAAATTTGTGGTTGAATCGGAGATACCTGTAAATCATTCAACATGTTCAAAAATGTTTAGACCCGGTTTATAAAAGAAACTGATTTGAGCATAAGAAAGGACATTAGTATTCCGTGTTAAACAAGAAAGAAAAATACAGTCGAGCACTCCCGAACGTATAATACTCTCTGCATTTTTTCCCGATTAAATTATTAAAATCGGTATCGAGATATTACAATGTGTAGTACTTGCATTAAAATACGTTGAAACAAAAACAATCTAATCATAATCAAAAATCTGTTTGTTTGTATGCGAATACAACTTAACGAGTGCCCCTCTCACATTGTTATGTAACATAAACAAAAGCAAAATGTTAGCCAGCAGTTACGCTCAAGTTGCCGTTTCAGCGAAAGTTCAGTTCAGCGCCCTAGATGCGACGTTCAACGGACGGTAACCTGATATCTTGCACATGTTGCAAGATCAGCGTTATCAGCTTTAAGTTCATATATTTTGTAGCTTTGTGTTCTTTAAAAACTAAGTACTTTTGTTTTATATGGCCCAGTTTTGTTCTTACAACGAAAGCGAAACACTCGTTTAATAAACTTTGCTCCGGCAACAAGCCGTAAACACAAGTAATCTCTCCGCCATAATCATCATAAAGAACGGAACCTTATGGAACCTTTGCTTCCACATCAACAGCTGCAGCTCTGGAGATCATCTACAGCAATGTGTTACAAGACAATTATTTAATTTACACATACGTTTGACAATATGTATGTGTGTATTCGATGCGGCCAACTTCCGCAGGAAGCGCCGCTGCCACGCGGGTAGAGAAACCTTTCGAGCATGTGCTTGTATGTTTCTGTCTCGCTTGCATTTATGTATTGATATTGCGTGTATTTATCAATATTGTAACGGCATTGAAGTTTGTAAATTATTTTATTAATTGTGGGAAAAGGGGGCGTGGCAGCTCAAAACTTTAAATGGCAATGAATTTATGCTGTCGCTAGGAACCTACGATCCTAGGTTACTGAGATATTCGCCGAAAACACCGATTTTTCCCGAGATGTGTCCAGTTTTTTGCTCATTGTTGCAAATGGGGCGTGGCATCAAAAAAAAAGATTTTTGTTTTGACTGACTAAATATCTGATCGTTTGACACCAAGCTCGAACTTGTAGCTCTTACCATCTCTGAAATCTGTTTGTTCATACGGACAGACAGACAGGCGGACAGACGGATATGGCTATATCGACTCGGCTTGTGATGCTGATCAAGAATATATATACTTTATGGGGTCTGCCACGCCTCCTTCTGCCTGTTACATACTTTTGCACAAACCCAATATACTCTTGCAGAGAGTATAAAAATATAAATTGAAAGTAGTCATAAAATCAATGACATGGATATAGAATTAGTTTTGGGGTTGAACAGAAGACACATGTAACACATTCAACATGTTCAGACATGTTTAGAGACATGTTTTAAGATAAAGAGATTTAAGCAAACGAATAATAATGGCCTTAGCCTCAGCTAATGCCTTAAAGTAGTTAGAATATGGGCAACCAGGAATTCTTGTTTGTAAGCGCCGGCTTTGGTGTAACCGGTAATAAACTCATTGGTGGCCCACAGGCCACCAGACTTCACGACGTGATACTTGGAAATGCTCATTAAACCTAGAACACTAAAGAGTGATTAAGAAAAGGGATCGATATGCAAAAGGATCGCAACTGACCTCCGTAAAGAAAGGCAATTAAATGTGTTAACAACGATTGACAGCGGACTCAATTGATAACGATCAGTACTGGCACACTTGTTTTATGCTCAGATATTCGAGCTGAATGTCTGCTTGTAAAAGTCATCCCTATTACAGATGGGATGCAGGTATACAGTACCTGTATACATTACATTACACTTATATTTATCAATAGAAATTAAAAAAGCATTGTGAAATTATATATATTTTCGTAGAGTTAATTTTGATCGCTTGGTAAAAAAAAATAAATAAAGAGAGGGAGAACAAGTAGTTATATTATAAGCAATCGGGGTGAGATTCTGACATTTAATCGGCCAAACTGAATCAGAGAATATTTGTTACGCCTGACACTGACCATTTTTATCAGAGGTTCCTATTTTGGACACAAACCATATCCAACTATTTTCTCCAGTTCCCTAGTTCGAGATGATCAATTTGCGCAAGGATACGCAATTTGATAAAGGATACGCTCGACGAGTAGAACGAGAGGAGGCCGATGCAGCCAGCAACGGTGAAGTATGTTGAAATAAGTAAATTCCAATTGCTTTGGTTTTCTGATTTGTCGCTCTGAATGCTTTATTCGATCTTGTCTTTACAAATTAGGACTAATATAATTAAACCTAAAGCGGAGCGGTTCTTAGTGGCAGCGCTGCCTTTTGTACATAATAATGTTTGGAGTTCTGTCGCTCAAAGCAGCGGCAGAACGGGAGTATATAGCATGCCATATGTATTTTCATATATGCATATATATGTACAGACGGTACATACTCAAGCAGTGCTCACGGTAGCGTTCTCACGCTGCGGCCAGTCCGCATAAGCGGCGGATCCTATTACTGCACTTATATATTTGTTATTGTATAAACATAGCAAGAAAGTGTCGTATGTTTTAAGTTATTACTCTGACTTTAAAGTTGGGCATATGACCACTTGTTATATTGTATACTCTACAATACAGTAGGCATATGCTCATATGGCATACAACATACTACACCTCCCTTTTCAATAGAATAACGTAATAAATTGAAGTTATTTAATATAAAAATGATTAGTATTATATTTATATATTTTATATATATTATGTTGTATAAGGAAAAAAATATTTTTTATTAATTTTTTTTTTTTTTTTTAGATGCATAAATAATTATTTTTTCTTAAAAATTTTATTTTATTTTTTTTTTTAAAGATATATAAAAAATTAATTTTTTTTGTTTTTTTTAAATTGTTTTTTTTTTTTTTTTTTTAAAAGATATTTAACAAAACTATTTTTTTTATTATTTTTTTTTTTTAAGATCTCTATGTATATATTCTTATATTTTTATACTCTCTGCAAGAGTATATTGGGTTTGTGCAAAAGTATAAAACAGGCAGAAGGAGGCGTGGCAGACCCCATAAAGTATATATATTCTTGATCAGCATCACAAGCCGAGTCGATATAGCCATGTCCGTCCGTCCGTATGAACAAACAGATTTCAGAGATGGTAAGAGCTACAAGTTCGAGCTTGGTATCAATCGATCACATATTTAGTCAGTCAATACAAGAATCTTTTTTCGATGCCACGCCCCATTCGCCCACAATAAGCAAAAAACTGGACACACCTCGGAAAAAATTTGTGTTTTCGGCAAATATCTCAGTAACTATGGCACCTAGAATCACCAATTTGGGTAAGGAGAGTCCTAGCGACAGCATAATTGCATTGCCATTTAAAATTTTGGATTGCCACGCCCCCTTTTCACACACTTGAAAAAACTTCAAATGCCGTTTTTATTGCAAACTTGTTCGTATCATACAGTATGGTTATATATAATTCGTGTGGAAATTAACTATATTAAACTATCCTGAAAGGCGCATTAAAATCGGACTATAAACAAGAAAACTAGAATCGTTACAATATTAATAATTGAACGCAATATCAACCCATAGGTGCAAGCGAGATAGAAACACACAAGCACATGTTCGAACGTTTTCGCTGCTTGTGTGTCGGCAGCGCTGCCCGCGGAAGCTGGCTGCACCGAATACACACATACATACATATATGCAGAATATATTGTCAAACGTACATATGCATGTGTATTCGCATGCAAACAAACAGATGTATGTTTGATTATGCTTAGATTGTTTTTGTTTCAACGTGTTTTAATGCAAGTACTACACATTTTATTATCTGGATACCGATTTTAATAATTTAATCGGAAGAAAATGCAGAGAGTATTATGCGGTCGGGCGTGCTCGACTGTACTTTTCTTTCTTGTTTTTTTGTGTTTTTTTTTTCAATTATTTTTGAATGCAACAAATTTTGTATGCAACTTTTGTGGACTTGTTAGTGCATTTTGTTTTGGAGGGGATATTTTTCAGTTAATATAGTATATATCATATATGACTATCTTGTATAATAGTATAAAACATTTATATCGAATTACTTAAGTTGTTTAAATAGATATTTTGTGTATGTATTGTAATACATTGTTGACATTTATAATCCAATCAAATTATGTTTCAAATTTAAAGTTTTTTACTTTTGTTTACATTTAATTTTTTTTTTTTTTTTAAATTTATTTTACTGTGATTTTTGTCTATTTTGTTTGAAAATGGTTAATGGATTTGTTTTCGGTTTTGTTTTTTTATTCTTATTATATTTTTATTTTTTTTTTCACAGAATTCCCTGCCTAGTTTTTTCGTATGGTTTTTTACGCCATACTCTGATCGGGCAACTTTTGTGTCGCTCAATTTTACAAAGATATTAAACTAGATTTTATGCATCGCAGTGCATTTTTAAAAAAACGTTTATCGTTGTGCGCCCTTGGAAGCGCTGTCGGTTCCCTGTCCTTGGTTTGGCTTGTGACGCCAAACGTGGCCGGTGCTGGCTGCACAGGTCTTTTTCTTCTCTTCTGGGGAACCGGTGCTGGCTGCACAGGTGTAATTGCAAAATGGTGAATCCAGGGGTCCCACGCAGTCCTTCGGGCACGATTTTATCAGCTTTGGCAGCTCCTTTGCTGGCGGTGGATCTTTAGTTAGTTTTATTTTTGAAATATTGTTTATCACAGTGTAGTTGGCTGTGTTGGTGGGTGTGGCTTGGTTTTTCCGGGAATCTAGTTGTTCCCTACTAAACTCAACTTCAGCATGTAAATGTACTGAGTTGTTCCAATCTGTTTTTTCGCTATTGTTTAACAACGATAGTAGATAAGCCTTTCTGGCTTTCAACCTTTTTACCACACCCAATCGTTTACACATACCACACTACTCACTGCGATATTTTTGGTTCCGGTTACACTGTTGTCTTCTAGGCTTGACTCCTGTTTCCAAGGCTGGCGTACATGATGGGACTTGGTGGTCAAACGCTTGTCGCGATCCTCCGAGATGTTCATGAGATGAAGTATGTTCAGCTTGAGCCCCTTACCCTTTGATGGAGAGTTTTCACTCTTGTTGGCCTTGCCGATTACGTGATCTCTGTCACGGTCGCCATGAAGTATGTTGAAATAAGTAAATTCCAATTGCTTTGGTTTTCTGATTTGTCGCTCTGAATGCTTTATTCGATCTTGTCTTTACAAATTAGGACTAATATAATTGAACCTAAAGCGGCGCGGTTCTTAGTGGCAGCGCTGCCTTTTGTACATAATAATGTTTGGAGTTCTGTCGCTCAAAGCAGCGGCAGAACGGGAGTATATGGCATGCCATATGTATTTGCATATATGCATATAATAAGATGTTTCGACACTTAGCTTATCAAAAAAATATAAAACTTTATTCAATAAACTCGAAACTACGGAGTACAAAACTAGACTGCTTATCCTATGTTCTGATGACGTTAAGCAAACCTCGGTTTTGAGCCTTCATTAATTGGACTTTGGACTCATTGAGCTTTTAGCTCTTATGTAAATAGAGAAAGATCTCGATCTTGAAGAGATTGAGAGAGTTCGGCTAGGATTTGTTTAACGTCAGCAGTTTTAACCCCAATGATGGGAAAAACGATTCTGGCGAATTGTTTATGATATTTAATGCATTCGTGGGAAGCCAGAATTGTTATTGTCACCATTTGATTTTTTGATAGTGTTTACATTAGGTTTTTTGTGGTGTTATTGTCACCATTTGATTTTTTGATAGTGTTTGCATTAGTCTTTTGTGCGAAAGAAATCTATAACATAAATAATAAGTGTGGTGTATGGTGTATGTGGTGTATGTGGTGTATGGGTTTAGGTACGTATGTATCTACATATGTCACTATATATATGTTTTAAGTTATTACTCTTACTTTAAAGTTGGGCATATGACCACTTGTTATATTGTATACTCTACAATACAGTGGGCATATGCTCATTTGGCATACACCATACTACAACGGCAAACTTTGGTACTTACTGCACTTTGCGGTGACGAGCCCGAATAAACCTAGAAAAATCGACTGGTCTTTGATGCGGCCGCCAAGGTGGGCAACGTGTCACTGAATTCGGAATTGTTAAAGCGACCTCAGCACTATAAGTCGCTTCTTGCCGTTCTATGTTTTACCAGATCTATGTACAACCAAAGGACCGGTGTGCGCAACGATTCCTGTGGCGAGACGGGAATCATCAATGAGATGTAGATGTGTACGAGATGCAGGTGATGACATTCGGAGTTGCCTGCTCTCCCAGTGCTGCACATCACGTGATGACCGTAAATGCGCTGCATTTCATAAATGGCGCCTCCAGCTAAGTGAAGTGGTTTTTTTCCGATGCCCACGATACTACTGATCAGGGATGGTAAGATTGTCACCGACGATAGCGAGTCAGCGAAAGTAGCTGTGGCGTACTGGAGAGCTACCTACCAGAATGGAGATGTAAGAATATGTTTCGTGAGCGCCAAAACGAAATGTGCGCCTATGAGGACCATGTCGGTTCCACGATTGTACATAGCTACAAGCCGCTGTGCTGGGCACGCGCTTAGTGGACTCTATAAAACAAGCGCACAGCTTGGCAGCTAGTAACGTATCCATATGGACAGACGCCAAAACGGTGTTGCGATGGATCGGCAGCACCCACCGATGATACAAGTAGTTCGTCGGTAACAGAGTCACAGAGATCGTGGAGTCCACCGACGCGTCGCAATGCAGATGGGTCCCATCGATCGACAATGTAGCGGACGGAGCAACTAGGCAGCGAGGAAAGGCAGACTCCAGCCAGGAGTCACGATGGCTCTGCGGGTCTGATTTCCAACGGCAGCCCGAAAATCTGTGGTCGCAGGCAACAGCCAGAGCTGAGAACTACGAACTCGCCGCTGACATTGAGGAGTTACCCTGTGAGATCACCCTGGTTCTAAAAATTTGTGAACTTTCTGAGGTTCTAGAACTATAACCGATTGGTAAGGACCATAGCCTGGGTCCTTAGATTTGTAAATCGGTGTCGCAAGGAACCAGAAGAGCTTGAACGGCATGGAGCATCAAAATGTGAATGCAACTATCACCGAGATCTGGATGATGTTGTGGGTAACGAAGATACGGCGGGTGTTAATACGCGTCGTCTGGAATTGTAGCTTGTGCAAACTCCAGCGAGCCAACCCAATACCGACTTTAATGGGCCCATTGCCGGAGGACCGCCTGACACCAGGACGATGGCCATTGGAATACACCGGTCTCAATTACTTCCGACCACTGCCAGGAGAAGCGGTGGGTTGCGCTCTTTACTTGTCTAAAGGCTAGAGCTATTCATTTGGAGCTTGCCCATGACCTGTCAACCGATTCCTCTATACTGGTGATAAGAAACTTCATGTGCCGCCCGTGGTTAGACTCCGCAGCGACAACGGGAAGAATTTCGTCGGTGCCGATAGAGAAGCAAGATGATTTTCCGAAGTTTTCGAGCCCGGCAAGATCCAAGACGAACTGTCGGCCAGGCGAGTCGAGTAGATATTCAACTGTCTCCACAACTTTGACGCCAAATGATCTGCTGAAAGGGGCACCTAACGTTCCAAATACGCCCCGACAGCCAGGAAGCAATGCCGTATGGCCCGGCTGCTGAGGGACCGGTTCTGAAAGCGATGGATCCACGAATACATGTCGACCCTTGTGAGGCGGCAGAAATCGCACGCATGCGACCGGTCAGCGACGGTGACGTCGTTTACATCTGCGATCCCGTCACTCCTCGACGTGAATTGTTGAGGAAGTGAGCTTTGGAGCTGACGGGATACCCCGGCGAGCGGTTGTTCGAGTCACCAATGGGGGTCGGGTTCACAGAGTCACTCGTCCCGTTTCCAAACTAGCCGGCTTAGATGTGGTGCAGTCGCCTCACGGGTAGAAGAATGTAGCGGAACGAGTTCCACGTATTGATAAATCGTAAGCAACTATCGAATATTAATGAGATATGTATTTGTTCCCTAAATGGATACTGGCACACTAGTTCCAAATTTAAGTTAAGTTCACGCGAAATCCCGCGTATTTCTCTTTCTCTTTCTAAAAAAATTAAATGAATGAAAACGAAAACCAAATACGAAAATAAAAAACAAACACGCCGTACAAGAGAAAATCGCTTGCCCACAAATAAATGATGATTTGATGAAAATCTGTTTTATACCAACATTATGTTTTTTTTTATACTCTCTGCAAGAGTATATTGGGTTTGTGCAAAAGTATGAAACAGGCAGAAGGAGGCGTGGCAGACCCCATAAAGTATATATATTCTTGATCAGCATCACAAGCCGAGTCGATATAGCCATGTCCGTCTGTCTGTCCGTCTGACCGTCTGTCCGTCTGTCCGTATGAACAAACAGATTTCAGAGATGGTAAGAGCTACATGTTCGAGCATGGTGTCAAACGATCACATATTTAGTCAGTCAATACAAGAATCTTTTTTTTTTCGATGCCACGCCCCATTCGCCCACAATAAGTAAAAAACTGGACACACCTCGGAAAAAATTGGTGTTTTCGGCAAATATCTCAGTAACTATGGCACCTAGGATCACAAATTTTGGAACGGGAGGTTCCTAGCGACGGCATAGTTGCATTGCCATTTAAAATTTTGGACTGCCACGCCCACTTTTCCCACATTTGATAAAAAAGTCTGGAACCTTTAATGCCGTTTTTGGCGAACTTGTTCGTATCGTACAGTATTGTAATTATATAATTCGTGTGGAGACTAACTATATTAAACTATACTGAAAGGCGCATTAAAATCGGACTATAAACAAAAGAAAACTAGAAGCGTTACAATATTGATAATTGAACGCAATATCAACCCATAGGTGCAAGCGAGATAGAAACACACGAGCACATGTTCGAACGTTTTCGCTGCCTGTGTGTCGGCAGCGCTGCCCGCGGTCGTTGGCTTTCTCCGAATACACACATACATGCATACATATTTGCATCATATACATATTGCCAAACGTATGTGTATTCGAATACAAACAAACAGATGTGTGTTTGATTATGCTTAGATTGTTTTTGTTTCAACGTGTTTTAATGCAAGTAATTCACATTGTAATATCTCGATACCGATTTAAATAATTTAATCGGGACAAATGCAGAGAGTATTATACGGTCGGGCGCGCTCGACTGTACTTTTCTTTCTTGTTTTACCTATAGAATTTGCCAATTGTGAGTGTGAGCTACAGATACACAGCCAACAACACTAGAGGAATAACACATCTTGTAACAAGGGGTGAGTGAAGCGTATTAAAAAACAAGAAAGAAAAGTACAATCGAGCGCGCCCGACCGTATAATACTCTCTGCATTTTCCCGATTAAATTATTAAAATCGGTATCCAGATATTACAATGAATAGTACTTGCATTAAAACACGTTGAAACAAAAACAATCTAAGCATAATCAAACACACATCTGTTTGTTTGTGTTCGAATACACATACGTTTGACAATAAATATATGATGCATGCATGTATGTATGTGTGCATTCGGCGCGGCCAGCGTCCGAAGGCAGCGCTGCCGCCACACAGGCAGCGAAAACGTTGGAACATGTGCTTGTGTGTTTCTGTCTCGCTTGCACCAATGGGTTGATATTGCGTTCAATTAACAATATTGTAACGCTTCTAGTTTTCTTGTTTATAGTCCGATTTTAATGCGCCTTTCAGGATAGTTTAATATAGTTAGTCTCCACACGAAATATAAATAACCATACCAACAAAATCGCTAAAAAATGCATTGCAGTTGGAAAACTATTTTATCAAATGTGGGAAAAGGGGGCGTGGCAGTCCACATTTATAGATGGCAATGCAACTCTGCTGTCGCTAGGAACTCCCGTACCAGAATTGGTGATCCTAGGTGCCATAGTTACTGAGATATTTGCCGAAAACACCAATTTTTCACGAGGTGTGTCCAGTTTTTTGCTTATTGTGGGCGAATGGGGCGTGGCATCAAAAAAAAAGATTCTTGTTTTGACTGACTAAATATCTGATCGTTTGACACCAAGCTCGAACTTGTAGCTCTTACCATCTCAGAAATCTGTTTGTTCATACGGGCAGACAGACAGACAGACAGTCGGACATAGCTATATCGACTCGGCTTGTGATGCTGATCAAGAATATATATACTTGATGGGGTCTGCCACGCCTCCTTCTGCCTGTTACATACTTTGCACAAACCCAATTTACTCTTGCAGAGAGTATAATATAAGAACAATTCATTTTGATTTCGAGACTGTGGAAAGTGTTTAAGTTCGTGATTTTAAACAAACGAGTCCTACCTTTAATCACACCAATATACTTGCTCATATACTATCTGATTTGTAATAATTTTTGTTGTTCTTGAAATACTAAAAATAGCTGTGTTAGATCAGGAATTTTCGTTGATTAAAGAGTCTATGGAAAGGTTTGAGGCGACTTTGTCGTTGTTGACGAATCAAAATAGCGCGCAGAAAGAAGAATTGAAACAGGCCTTGGCGAAAATTAATTCTTTAGAGATCGAACTTGCTAGGGAACAAGAAACTCGTAATCCGGTAGTGGTGGAACCGAGGGCTTTGGCTCGTCCTCGCTCGATTTTCGATTTGGCAGAATGTGGTAAAATACCCGACTGCGTAAAAGATTCACAGGTTTTCGAAGGGAATGCTTCTGAGTACGAGTCTTGAGCCAATAGGGTCGATAACATCTTGATTGCCCACGAGTTAATAAGGGATAAGCCTCAGTATAGGGCCATTATAATGTACCTCAGGCAAAACATAAGGGGACCCGCGAATGTAGCAACGGAGGTAGCGTCTGCTCTAATGGACATCTACAGGAAAAAAAGCCTTCGACGTCTTCGTGAGTGGATTAAATGGGGATCTGCCCAGGTTCCTCATGTTGCATAGACCGAAAAGCCTCCCTGAAGCTTACACATTATGCAATGAACTGCTGCAGAACGTGTGTATGAGAGCGGGTCCCACGTTCACACCCAGGAACGCTCCTTTCTCAGGAAACTCGCGCTCAACAGGTCCAGTGTTCAAGCACGAACATATTATATTAACAGAAATTAACAACGCAGCGATTATTTTAAGAAACGATGTAAACCCTAAATTTCTAATCTATGAATATACTTGTCTATCTATGCTTGCGACCCGTTTCCATGCTTGGCAACGAAGCCTAAGATAAAAAATACTTCTAAATATAAAACCACGCTCTGTCCTGTGCGTGGGGTACAACACCAAATTCTTAGAGGAGAGCTGTACTCCGCTGTAATTTGTAGCTATATAAGGCCTAGGATTTAAGAAATAAAGTTAGTTCAATTTTTGTGCTCAACCCAACCAAGTCTTGATGTCCATTTATTCATCCAGTATCAAGCCTTTCACATGACCATCGTAATCCACCACTGCCTAATTTGGCAGCTGAAATGAATTTTTTAAATTCACGCCAAGTAAGACCAGCACATTTTATATGCATAATGTTGTCACACAGCCAACAGTGCACATCATTTGGTTGGTCACTGTCCCAAGAGGGACCATAATTACAATTGTTTTTGCAGCATGTCATTTCACACAAAAATAACTCTTGCAAATAGAGTGAAAACAAGAAAAAAATAATAGTGCACAAGATACCTTCGATGTAAACAAATAAGCTCGAAAGCAGAATTCGCAAAATGCAAAAACAAATGTTAACGAAACAGTTAAACAACAAAGGCAAAGCGTGGAGGCAAGCACAAAATAGAAATTGTGTACAAGCGAACAAACACACAAACTTATAATTGCTCTGCAGAGCAACGAAAAGGCAGCAAAGGTCACAGCAAAAACGGGCACAAACAAAAACACAGTTGAGATGCTGTATTAATAAAATATGTTATATTTTGCTACAATACACACCAAAATGCAACTTTGTACAAACCAGATTAAGGATATCACTTAGCAAAAATTAAATATTCAACAATTTGAATTTAAAATACACAAATTAAAGCAGAAATAATTAAAATAAACGTAGCGCTAAAAAAAAACACGACTGGCACAGCTGATAATCTCACTCTCTCTCTCTTTTAAGTTGATCAGCAACATAAATTTCTCATTTTCTTTCAGTGGTCAAGACAGTTCATTCTCGGGTACCACTGTCCACGAAGACTCGAACCTTGAGAGCGTGGCGTCAGTAACAAAGACCGAACAAGTAAGAAAGGCTACAGTCGACCGAGCCGACTATAAAAGACCCCGTACTCTCATAGTAGTTTGTATTCAATTTCAATTGATATAATAATTTAACAATTCGCATTGCCAGCATTCGAATCTACAACCTCAGACAAACTCTATCAGTTGCACCACGCGCCACTTTCAAGAATTCTCCGAATATCAGCATTTACATATTATTCATACAAACACACATTCGTTTGAAATTATATGTATGCATGTATGTATGTATGTGTGTATTCGGCGCGGCCAGCGTCTGCCGGCAGCACTGTCGCCACACAAGCATCGAAAACGTTCGAACATGTGTTTGTATGTTTCTGTCTCGCTCTCGCGCGTAAGTGGTATTGCAGTTAAATAACAAACTTTGTAACGCAGTAGCTCTTTTGTTAAAGGTAGTATGTTGATGCCACTTTCAGAATAGTTTGATTTTATATGTCTCTATACGAATGTTGAATTACAACACCCTACTATATGAATAAATGCCTTAAACATGGCATTAAAGCGTAAACGTTTGGTTAACCCTAATGAGAAAAGGGGCCGTGGCAGCTCAAAATTTTTAATGGCATTGCATTAAGGATGTCTCTAGCAACCTGTTTACCAGAAATGGTGTTCCTAAGTGCCATAGTTACTGAGTTATTGGCCTAAAACTACATTTTTTCGAGGTATGTCTGGTTTTTTGCTCATTGCGTGGGCGGTAAGGGGCGTGGCAAAAATTTGAAATAAACTTAACCTGCCTGGGTTAATAACGGACTTTCATTATAAATTTGGTGGCTCTAGCTTTTTGTAGTTTAAAAGATCCAGGTGTTCATACGGACGGACAGACAGACGGACATTGCTATATCGACTCGTCTGTTGATGCTGATCAAGAATATATATACTTTATGGGGTCGGCCACGCCTCCTTCTGCCTGTTACGCACATTTCGCTTCTGACAAACCTAATAGACCCCTCTACTCTTTTTTAGAGTACGGGGTCTAAAACGAAAGCCTGCTGCGCTCTCCTGTGCAAGGTTCCAGCTCCCTGCGTATGGAAGGGCCTAAACGCACCAGGCAGTGACAGAAGGCTAAGGCGCAGTCGGCTCCACAGCGAGTTTGTCCGAACAGGGTAAGGCTTAGGTGGCCTGGGCCGAGGAAGGGATTGCAGAAAGCCGCCGACACTTCGCCCAGTTGCCGCAGATGCAGACGACAACGAGCGGATTTGCTAACAAAACGGAGGAAATGCTGGCCGAGAAGAGGCAGCGCTCTGCCGAAAGCAATAAGAGCGGGAAAGCTCCTGTCAGTACGAAGCAACGAGGCCCTAAAGGAACGATCCCCAGAAGTCACGCGAAGCGGGCCACGATGACGGATGTTGCCAAACGACGCATTATCGTGGCCCTCATTGACAGAAGTGACGAGAATGGCAAAATCTCGGAGGATCGATGGAAGATCATCCTCGAGTGGCTGGTAGGCCTATTGCTACACAAGATGGACGAGAATCCGGAGGCCCCCATGCCTACCTTTGACGGTGCTGGGTGGCTCAATAGACCCAAGATCCTGAAGTGTAACGATGAGCCGACACTCGGATGGCTGAGGCTGATGGTCCCGACATTGGGCGCAATCTGCGAGGCAGCCCAAGAATGCACACACGCTTGAAGCTGGGGAGGTAGAGAGAGACCTTGGCCTCGAGTCGGTCCTTGAAGCCACGCAGTCGTTGGACATCGCTTCGGACGAGGAGCCAGGCGAAGAAGACGGAGATCCGACTGTGATAGTCAACCCGTTGGCGGCAGGTGCAGGTGCCCCAACTGATAAGGTTACTGCAGATAAATTTGCATAAATGCAAGTTGGCATCGACGGAGCTCTTGTTGGCCTTGGAGCAACGGCCCATCGATGTGGCCTTAGTCGAGGAGCCATGGATTGCCTCTGGCAATATGGTGGCCGGCCTAAGGTCTACATACTACAATGCTTTTCACATCTCGACGGTAAGCAGTACAAGAACAGCCGTCCTTGTACCGAAAGGCCTACAGGCCTATCTTATTACTAATTACAGCACTGAAGATCTGAGAGCAGTCAGGCTGGAGAAAGATGAAGTGCACCTCACAGTAGCACCCTGCTACATGGCGCATGATCACCCAGCTCCACCCGCAGATTTAACGCAACTGGTGCAGAAAGCCAACCAACTCATTGTCGGAACAGACGCCAACACCCACCACTGTGTTTTGGGATCAATCGATATTAACTCCAGAGGTGCGTCACCATTAGAGTTTATGCTAACAACAAACTTAAGTTAGGTCCAAACCACTCTGGTGGAATGCCGACCTTTCCGTGCTGAGGACGACACTACAGCTCTGTTCAAGCTAGCTAAACAGACCGATCGGCGAATGATTTACGATAGTACCAGGTTGCTCTCAGATCATACAAAACCCCCTATCAGAAAGGCCAAGAAAAGCTCCTGGAGGAGCTTCTGTTCCAATCTGGAGTCAGTGCCCGAAACCGCCGGGCTAAGGAGGCTGCTGTCTAGACAGCCGCTTATACATAGCGAACTGAAACTAGGCAACGGATTATGGACAGAGAGTAGTGAGGAAACTCCAGAAGCTCTAATATCTACCCACTTTCCGGTCTGCGTGACTCCCACAGAGGAGGCGCCGCAGGGTTCCGTGCGTCACGACCTCCCACTTCCAAGTGAACTAGTCACAGCGCATAAAGTACTATGGGCCATCAATTTCTGCTCAAGGATAAAGAGCCCCGGTATAGACATGATCATTCCAGCCATGCTGCACACCACCAAAGACCTGGTCATCCCACAGCTAGTTAAAATTTTCGAGGCCTTCCTCAACACATATTCCGTCTATATGGAGAACTGCGCGATTGGTATTCTTGCCCAAAGCAGGCAAATGTGGCCACAGCAGCCCAAAGGATAGGTATATAAACGTATCAGTCTCACATCGTTTCTAATAAAAACAATGGAAAAGCTGCTGGATCTTAGCAGAAATGCAGCTGAAGATAGCATGTCAGCCAACCAACACGCCTATATGAAGGGTAAATCCGTCGAAACGGCATTACACTCACTAGTCGCCTCCTTCGAGAAGGCGCTTCACAGTAAATAATATGCACTAGGAGTCTTCATAGACATCTCAGGTGCATTCAATAACGTCCGCACTAACACAATTATCGATAGACTCCAGGCAATCGATACACACCCAACCCTTACGCACTGCATCAGTAACCTGCTAGGCTGTAGGAGAGTCCAGTCGGAATGTCTACTACAAAAAGCGCAAACAGAGGCACTTCCCAGGGAGGAGTCCTTTCTCCGATTCTGTGGAACTTAGTAGTAAATGACCTCATAAAGAGTTTTGATAGAGGAGCCCTAAAAATAACTGTATATGCGGACGAGAAGATGCTCAACTGCTCTTGGGGTCTGTCGCCCAGACTTATGCATTGGATCTCCGCCATAGGTCTTCGCCATAGGAACACCAGCGGAGGTTGCGACTCATCTAGCCACGGATAGTCACACAATCAACCTCATGGTCGACAGTCAGGCAGCAATTAAGTCTATGATGTCGTCTACTCTCAGCTCCAGAACGGTCAAGGTGAGCAGGGAGGCATTAGGTAAACTACGTACGACCAAGTCAGTGCATATCTACTGGGTCCCTAGCCATTCCTTGGAAATGAGGAGGCAGACACTCTGGCAATGGCTGGTACTGAACTACCCGAAATTAGAGCAGAGCAGGTGGCCATGTCTCTAAGATCGCTGTATAGCAGTCTTGAGAGGAGCACCAACAAACTAGTAAACCTAACCTAGCGGAACACCACCCCTTGCATAATAGCCAAAATAATGTGCGACGAGTACGATGCACAACTCAGCCGATTCCTACTGCATCTCTCTCAGAAAGAGTGTAGGATGCTAATCGGAATACTGACTGGTCACTGCCTAGCGGCTGGACATGCGGCCAAGCTTGGTATTACCACAGACACCAACTGCACAAAATGCAAATGTCCTAACATCTCCGAAACACTAGAACATCTACTTTGCCATTGTCCTGCTCTAGAGCGAACAAGGTTAAGATGTCTAGGTGCACCGCAAATCCGCTCTATAAAAAGAGGCATCAGAGCGCTCACCAAGAGACCTACTGATGTTTGCGAAACGCTCCCTAATTCTCCTGGACTTCTAGAGCCGCATACGGCTATGTACAGTACGCGCGAGGACGTCCGGCTTAACCTAACCTAACCTAACTTAACAACCCTTAAGCCACACGCTATATAAAAAGATAACTTGACGCCCAACGATAAGCCCGAAATGGTTAGAGAATCAGTGCCTTTATAAACTAACCTCAAACAGAGAAAGGACATGGTCGTAAAGCTAAATATTGATTGTTCATTATGCCCAAGGATGATGATCTCGAGGTCAATAGGCAATTTATGACATTTTTCTCGAAGAATCGCATGAAATATCGGAACGAAGCCTGAACGCCCCGCGACAAGAAGCAAAGTCTAAAAACACTATTGAGGGCACAATCGTCAATAATCGATGGTTTCGAAATAACTATAGACCGCCATCGATGGTGCGACTATCGATAGTTGCCAACTCTTAAACAAAAGAGCTTCTATCATGGAAGCTTATCGATTATTTAGTATCGTAGCTTCAGCTTATATTATAATGAATCGCTCAAATGAACTAAGACTCTGGTATCCATAGATGAATCAGAACAATACGCGAAAAGAAAAACATGAAGAAACAAGAAAGAAAAGTACAGTCGAGCACGCCCAACCGTATAATACTCTCTGCATTTGTTCCCGATTAAATTATTAAAATTGGTATCCAGATATTACTATGTGTTTTACTTGGATTAAAACACGTTGAAACAAAAACAATCTAAGCATAATCAAACATACATCTGTTTCTTTGTATGCGAATACACATACGTTTGACATTATATGTGTGCATATGTATGTATGTTTTCTTGTTTATAGTCCGATTTTAAGTACGAGTCTTGAGCCAATAGGGTCGATAACATCTTGATTGCCCACGAGTTAATAAGGGATAAGCCTCAGTATAGGGCCATTATAATGTACCTCAGGCAAAACATAAGGGGACCCGCGAATGTAGCAACGGAGGTAGCGTCTGCTCTAATGGACATCTACAGGAAAAAAGCCTTCGACGTCTTCGTGAGTGGATTAAATGTGGATCTCCCCAGGTTCCTCATGTTACATAGACCGAAAAGCCTCCCTGAAGCTTACACATTATGCAATGAACTGCTGCAGAACGTGTGTATGAGAGCGGGTCCCGCGTTCACTCCCAGGAACGCTCCTTTCTCAGGAAACTCGCGCTCAACAGGTCCAGTGTCAAGCCTTTCACGTCCTCCGCCGAATTCCAACGCCTATAGCTACACGGCACCGCAGCACGGTTATGCCAACCACAATGTAACCCCACCGTTCACTCCGAGGTACGTGGTACAGTCAACCAGACCAGCTTTGAAAATTGAATCTAATTTATCGGGACAATCGCAGAGGTCACTTCTTCGCCAGGGAATTCGAAGAGAGCTCCCAGCGGAGTCTCCAACCCGTTCCGTAAGGCTCAAAGGCTTTACCATTTGGAGGCCCCGAGTGATTCCTTGCACTCAGCTAGTGGCCAAGAGATCCCGGAGGAAGAGGAATATAACGAGACGGACTTGACTTATACGGAAAGTAACCGCACGAATGACACCGGTCTGGCCGAATACTCTTCACAAGAGGATGAGTCGAACCAGACTGGGGACGAGTTGGCACA
Organism: Drosophila nigrodunni; assembly: GCA_020829145.1. NCBI lineage: Eukaryota > Metazoa > Arthropoda > Insecta > Diptera > Drosophilidae > Drosophila > Drosophila nigrodunni. Next base: position 190,246 of record JACVCZ010000015.1, on the reverse strand, counting down.
ATTGAACGAGGGGCTAGTAAATTTTATGACGAACGCTTCTCTAGCGTACCGTATATAGAATATGGTGCGGGAGATGGGGGCTTCAAGGCTTCAGTTCCTAATAGACACTGGAGCCAACAAGAACTTTATTAGCCTCAAGGTAGCTGCCGGTTGCAGTAAATTACCAAAACCTTTTTTGGTTCAATCTGCGGCAGGTAGTATCAAGATCAGACAACAATTGACAGGTTTATTCTTCGAATCCGTAGGCAACAAGACACCCCTTTTTTTTTATGTACTCCCCGGGTTAAATTCGTTTCACGGTATTATTAGCGACGATACTTTGAAGGAAATAAACGCGGTAATAGATAGGAAGCGTGATCTCCACACGATAGAACCGGGGGTGAAGATTCCTTTACTCGCTAAAAAATCAAAATCATTGCATTTGTTGCTTGACGACACGCACTCTGAGGAGGTTCGGAAGGCACTTGGCCTGTTGCTTGATGAGTTCACGGATATTTTTTAATCTCTCGTCCCTGGTAGAACTGTCAAAACAACAGTAAGGGCCGAAACCGCGGCAGGTGGCAGAATTAGAAAGTGAGGCTATAATAAGACCATCAAAGAGCCCTTACAACTCACCGATTTGAGTAGTACCGAAGAAGCTTAAACCAAACGGCTAGAAACAATATCGCATGGTGATTGATTTCAAGCGCCTTAATGCGCTTACCATACCAGATACATACCCTATACCGGACATTACTTCGACTTTAGCCAGTCTAGGCAGAGCAATGTATCTTACAACACTTGACTTGACCTCTGGGTTTCACCAAGTGCTGATGAAAGAAACCGACAAGTCCAAAACGGCATTCTCAACATTGAACGGAAAGTACGAATTTACGAGATTGCCTTTCGGTCTGCGAAACGCCCCTGCCATTTTTCAGCGCATGATCGACGATGTGCTTAGGCCTTATATAGGCAAAATATGCTATGTGTACGTAGATGATATAATCGTTTTCAGTGATAGTTATGACAGTCATTGGGATCATCTACGAAATATTTTCAAAACGCTTCGCGAAGTCGACTTAAGAGTTAATCTCGAGAAGACCCACTTTTTGTCCACCCAGGTTGAATTCTTAGGCTATTTTGTGGCTGCCAATGGCATAAGACCAGACGTAAAGAAAGTCGATGCTATTAGAAAACTTGCACCACCTTCTAATGTAAAGGAACTAAAAAGTTGCCTTGGCATTACTTCCTACTATAGGAAGTTCATACAGGATTACGCGAAAGTCGCGAAACCTCTCACCAAGTTGACGAGAGGGGAGGGCGCTGGAGTAAAAGCTTCCCAATCTAAAAGAGTGCCCATCGTGCTCGATAGCTCAGGTTTAAAAGCGTTCGAGGAGTTAACTCTTCTGTCATCTTCCGAGGTGTTGGCCTTCCCTGACTTTCAGAAACCGTTTCATTTGACCGCCGATGCATCCGAATACGCGTTGGGTGCAGTCCTGTCGCAAATACAAGACGGAAATGACAAGCCAATCGCTTACATCTCCCAGGCGTTGAATAGAACCGATGAAAATTATACGGCCAATGAGAGAGAAATGTTGGCAATAATATGGGCCTTAGACAATCTGCGCTCGTATCTTTACGGTGCCGGTTGTATTAAGATCTTTATGGACCCTTGACTTACTCGTTAGGTAATCGTAACTATAATGCGAAATTAAAAAGATGGAATGCGCGCATTAAAGAATATAATTGCTAGTTGATATACAAACCCGGCAAGTCCAATGTCGTGGCGGACGCGTTATCGCGCCTACGTCCTCAATTGAACATGCTCGATACAGATTCGCTTGCCGTTGACGTTTCACAAGATGGGTCAGATTCGGCAGCTACTGTACACAGTGCACTTCAAGATGCGTCAGACCTTGTACCGCACGTGGAAGTCCCAATTAACGTTTTTAGGAATCAGTTAGTTTTTAATACCGAGGCGGTAACCTATTCTCTCGAAACACCCTTCCCGGGGTACACTAGGCATATCATTCCTTTGAAGAACGAGACCATGACAACTTTAACCACTATTCTAGAAGACGGCTTACGCCAAGTTGTAATAAACGGAATTAAGATTATCGACAGTTATTTGCAATTCTTCCAAAAATGCTACCTAAATCATTCACTCTTTTCAAAGCACGAATAGCACAAAGACTAGTGAAAGATATCGCCAACGAAAATGATATAGCGGCAGCAATAGTGAAAGAACATTCTCGCACGCATAGGAACCCAAAGGAAGTAAGGTTACAGATCTTGAATAGCTGTTACTTCCTGAAAATGGCTAGCCGAATTAAAACCTTTACGGCTGCATGTCAGATTTGTAAATACCAAAAATACGATCCACATCCAAGTAAGCCATTGCTTCAACCCACACCCATTCCTAATTACCCTTGCAAGATTCTACATATCGACATTTTCATGCTCGAAAAAAGGAAATACCTTAGCTGTATAGACAAGTTCTCTAGATATGCTAAGATGTTCCCGATAGAATTGAAATCAGCATTACACCTGCGTGAAGAATTGACTAAGGTCTTATATTATTTCACGACTCCAAAGACTATGAAGTCTGACAACGAGAGGGGTTTACTTTGCCTAACAGTTCTGTATTTCCTCAAGGCTTTAGGCATCGAGGTCTATTATGCGCCAACACAGAAAAGCGAGGTGAACGGTCAGATCGAAAGATTCCATTCAATATTCTTGGAGATGTACCGTTGGAACTTGTTGCAATCTCAGTTGATAGATACAATAATTCCATTCACTCAGTCACGCAGCGTAGACCGGTAAATATATTTTTTAATCGTTCTGGATCCACCGATCTACAAAAAATTGTGGACCTTAGTCAAAAAAAACATGAGGATAAGATGGCTTCTATTGCGTAAGCAAGAAATCTCCAACAGCGGTAAAACTAAGAACAGATCAAGACCGGTGACATACGAAGCCATGCAGGAAATATTTGTGACAAATAAACATATTAAAAGTAAGGACAAGAAGCGCTTTATTAAAGTGACTGTCGAGCAAGATAGGTGAGTAACTTTAAAAACACAATCAGGGAAAATCTTTCAAAAGTCACATGTGAAGAATTGAGATCGTCCGTGGTATATCTTTACCATAACAAGATAATAATTGTTTTTACCAAAGACTTTCCACACGTCTTAATTTCAATCATATTTTTCTTTTTTTTTTGTCTCACATAAACATAAAATGTTTGCTTGCCACCCCATGTAATCTTAAGCAAAAAAATGTTAATATTAAGAACACATAATTGTATTTTGACACGTATTGTATTCCACCACCAGCGAAGCACTGTTTATTTTACTTTGGATCACGTCGGGTCTAGCGACCCACATCATCAAATACGATGGACCGGTTGTTACACTAAGTCAAGGCATTGGCTGGAGAGTGTATGGATATTTCAAACTAATTCATTTGGTGAAGTTGGATGAGATAGAAGCAGCTATCGAGGGAATACGGGAGGAAGCACGCAAATTAAGCGCGGGTCAAAACCTGATTTTGGCCCTGTACCATCTCAAACAAGCTCAGCGGATGCTCTTCAAGTTGACAAAGAACAGGAGAACTCATTCGGTCGACTGGTTGCGAAATGCTTGGAAGTGGATTGCGGGATCACCGGATGCATCGGATTGGAACGCGATTTTAGACACCCAGGACAGACTCATAGAAAACAGCAACCAACAATATAAAATCAACGACAAACTCTTCGAAGCATCGGAGCAATCGTTGGAAAGACTAAACGCAATGATAGAGACTGTCAACAGCATCAACAAAATCGATAGAAAACCAAGTCGGCGAGCTGAGCAGAGCTTAAGCCGGCCTGGTTAACAGCAATTTACTGGTTGAAGCGAAAATACTGGCGCTTCTAAAAGAGAGACGGAATTTGCCTGACCTATAATCGTAACAAATGACACCACGCTGCTGTACATATTGCCAATACCCAAGGCAATAAGCCAAAGAGTACCAGATGTTGGTCATCTGACCTTCGATCTCCGCGAAGAAACAAATAGACTTCGATTATGGAAAATTGTTGGTTGCCCAGGATGAAACCTTTGCCATAACAAAAAAATACCAGCGTTTGAAGTGGGCTGCATTCCCAGGATAGTGAAAGGAGGCAACGCAGAATACCATTATGTGGCGTTCAATTGTCAGGACGTCGAGCTCTTACAAGACGGAACACTATTTCTAACCAACTTTAAAGGATCAATTACCACCGAGGGATTAACTCACAATCTTGACGGAACATTGCTTGTACAATTTTCAAACGAGTCGGTGACGGTAAATAATAGAACTTTCCACAACCGTTTCCAAGCAAATCTAGTAGCAATGCCTTCGGTCATCACAAATCGGACTATCAAGGGATATCATCTGAATCTAGAGCTCGTTCACAACCTCAGCGTACGGAACACTGAAGACCTCCATCACGACAGAAACCGCTACAATCACAATAACAGTAATCATCAATATCATAGTGTGCAAAAGAACTGAAATCAGTAGTGTGGTAGCACACTACATCAAACATCGACGCGACGATCACCTAAGTTACACAGGGAGAAACAACTGCTCCCACCGACCGGAAAACCAACTGATCTGAGGGACGCAGATACTTAAGGGGGGAGGAGATAACACCAGCTATGCCGAACACCCCCTATTCCACCTTACCCCGTTCGGACACCGGCTGCCTCTGCCCTCAACAACAGTACACCGACTTTCCCGCCACTCTCGCCTCCCTGCCAAACCCTCGCCAACTCAACAACCCGGATCGAGTTACCGGCCCAGCTCCGGCTCTTTGCAAGCGTCGGCTATTGTAACATAGCTGACGTTCTGCTAACACGCTCGAGCTTGAGAATGCGGAGTTGACACCGGAAAGCGATCCGCGTATTCAGCAACAGCAACACGGAAACTGCTGACGTCGTTGCTGCTGCCGTGGCCGCTCTGTCGATGTGATGTCGACGTCGTGGCGGAATGGAAAGATAAGAACCCTTGTCCGACCAGTGGCAGTTCGCACAAGAAAAGTACCGGTTGTCAATTTAATGTATACAAAAAACTTGAATAAACAATTATAACGTTGTAACATAATATTATGAGTTTTTGTTTGTTCACTAAAACGTCTTGAGTATGCAGTGCAGGCAGCGCTGCCGCCACACAAGCATCGAGTACGTTCGAACATGTGTTTGTATCTTTCTGTCTCGCTTGCGCGCATAGAGTGATATTGCAGTTAAATAACGCAAACTTTGTAAATTTATAGCTAGGATTTATAGCTCCAGGATAGTTTGATTTATATGTCTCCAATGGAATGTTGAATTACAACACTGTAATATAGGAATAAAAACCTGCATTGAAGTTTGAATGTTTTTTAGTTCTTATGAGAAAAGAGGGCGTGCCTATGTGCCATAGTTACTGAGATATTCGCCTTAAACATCTGTTTTTTTCGAGGTGTGTCCAGCTTTTGGCTCATTGTGGGCAAATGGTACGTGACATCGAAAAGAAAAGATTCATGTATTAACTGACTAAATATGCAGTCGATTGAGACCAAGCTCGAACTTGTAGCTCTTACCATCTCTGAAATCTGTTTGTTCATACAGACAGACAGACGGACAGACGAACATTGCTATATCGACTCGACTTGTGATGCTGATCAAGAATATATATACTTTATGGGGTCTGCCACGCCTCCTGTTGCCTGTTGCATACTTTGCACAAACCCAATATACTCTTGCAGAGAGTATAGAAAGTATAAAACTCTAAGCCTAATATGTCATTGTCGCTGTTCTAAATTTACCACATTTTTGGTGGCCCTTGGCATATTGTTCAAGCAATAACATATTAAGCAATGAAACTAGAACACCGGAGCGATTATTTTAAGAAACTATGTAAACCCAAAATTTGTAATCTAACAAGAAAGAAAAGTACAGTCGAGCGCGCCCGACTGTATAATACTCTCTGCATTTGTCCCGATTAAATTATTAAAATCGGTATCGAGATATTACAATGTGAATTACTTGCATTAAAACACGTTGAAACAAAAACAATCTAAGCATAATCAAACACACATCTGTTTGTTTGTATTCGAATACACATACGTTTGGCAATATGTATATGATGCAAATATGTATGCATGTATGTGTGTATTCGGAGAAAGCCAACGAACGCGGGCAGCGCTGCCGACACACAGGCAGCGAAAACGTTCGAACATGTGCTCGTGTGTTTCTATCTCGCTTGCACCTATGGGTTGATATTGCGTTCAATTATCAATATTGTAACGCTTCTAGTTTTCTTGTTTATAGTCCGATTTTAATGCGCCTTTCAGTATAGTTTAATATAGTTAGTCTCCACACGAATTATATAATTACAATACTGTACGATACGAACAAGTTCGCCAAAAACGGCATTAAAGGTTCCAGACTTTTTTATCAAATGTGGGAAAAGTGGGAGTGGCAGTCCAAAATTTTAAATGGCAATGCAACTATTCCAGAATGGGTGATCCTAGCTGCCATAGTTACTGAGATATTTGCCGAAAACACCAATTTTTTCCGAGGTGTGTCCAGTTTTTTACTTATTGTGGGCGAATGGGGCGTGGCATCGAAAAAAAAAAAGATTCTTGTATTGACTGACTAAATATGTGATCGTTTGACACCAAGCTTGTAGCTCTTACCATCTCTGAAATCTGTTTATTCATACGGACAGACGGACAGACGGTCAGATGGACAGACAGACGGACATGGCTATATAGACTCGGCTTGTGATGCTGATCAAGAATATATATACTTTATGGGGTCTGCCACGCCTCCTTCTGCCTGTTTCATACTTTTGCACAAACCCAATATACTCTTGCAGAGAGTATAAAAATATATTTGTCTATCTATGCTTGCGACCCGTTTTAATGCTTGGCAACGAAGCCAAAGATAACAAGAAAGAAAAGTACAATTATTAAAATCGGTATCGAGATATTACAATGTATAGTACTTGCATTAAAACACGTTAAAAAAAAAAAACAAGTATAATCAAACATACATATTTTTGTTTGTATGCCAATACACATACGCTTTACATTATATGCATGCATATATGTGTGAATGTAGGTGTGTGTTCGGAGCGTCCAGCTTGAGGGCCATTATGGCAAAATTGGGTACGAACCGGCGGAAGAACGAAAACAGATCTAGGCGACGTTCAAATTCCATACGATCTTTTGGCACAAGAAAGTCTCGGATCCCTCGAAGATGGATCAGTTTGGAAGAATTGGCTAAGTATCCTAAATAGTTTAGCTCGGGTGATATGGATCTTCAGGAAAGGAAAGTAGTGCAATACAGGAAACAGATGGAAAGGATGGATCTAAGACAAAAATAAGATCAAGCATATTATTAAGAGAATTGAGAATTTCATTTATTTGAGATAGGGAAATCCAAAATAAATGATCAAGAAAACCATTATGTGTCGTGGGAGTCAAAATATCAGAACTCGGATCGCTGGAAGATGGATCAGTTTGGGCATGATCCTGGAAGAATTGGCTAAGTATCCTAAATAGTTTAGCTCATGGCACGCAAAACGGCACTTAAGACACAGCCCATGTACAAGTAGGGAATGCAGAGTTTCCTTCAGGGCACTTATGTGTCTCCAAGTCGGGCAAGGCTATCGGAAAATTATCCATATAAATGACCAGTTGTTCCAAGAACAAAATACAAAAATCTAGAAAGTATTGGAGGACCACCACAGATTCCGAACGGCATACGAGCATATTCAAATGAACCGATAGGTATTAAATGTAAACCCGCCTTCCAGGTCGGGCACCGTGAATAAAGTTTTACCCTCAGATGTTCTGTTTAATGCCCGATAATAGACACGTTTCCTACGGATATTGACGAAAGATCACTGCGCTCAAAAGGTCGTCACAATGGTGGTGCGCTTCTTGGCGCTCATGATGAGTTTAACGGCGAGTGTGGGAAAAAAGGGGCGTCTGACTGGTTAGCTTTATCTCTATCTCATACTACACTGGTTTAATCTGCTCTTCTGGTAAACTTATGTAGCACAGTATAATGGCCTCTATCATCTTCCATCCATTGCCTCGCTATGTTTATCTATCAACTCCTTTCTGTTCCTAACTACACATTGGCTCGACTGTGTCACGGCAGACTCAGTGATCGCTCCGAAGTGCACATCAAGTCTCAGAGACCGATCCTTGTCGTGTCGGCTCATGGATTGCCATAATATAATGGTTCAGAATTCGCACAGCGCACGTAACACAACCCAACGACAACAATATTCCTTCTCCAAGGTGACGGCAGTTCATATATACAAGAGTGAGTAAGCAGGATTTGGGGACCTTGGAAGGTCGGCTAAAACATTTGGGTCTGCACAAATAAAGTTAAGAGAAAGAGAAACTCATTACAATCTCGACCGTTAAATATTTCGAGTAAGATCTTCAGCTTCGGAAATGTGTGGGCTGCGTAGAATATTCCCACGGCAGAGGGTTTGTCTCGTAGTAGCGCGTGCCTGAAATACCCCTCTCCTGACTGCCTCCGTTTGTTTCGCAACGTCGCGTACACCTCCTATGTACTATGGCTCAGTACCGCCTTCAATTCCTCAAAGCGGTGCACCGACACCGTCCTTAAGAAGACTGCCGCTGTCCCCTGCGACAGTATGCCACTTACAGCATCCGGTCGTCCATCCGAAGGATCTAGAAGACATCCTCCCGGTCGGCGATCCACTTTTGGACGTGTTACGCATTATTGCCCAAAAAGTGTGCTACTATCGTCTCTATAAATCTGGGAACTGGGCATTTCATGTGTGCCTAATTGTTGTTGCAGAGACCTGATATGGCACTGCAATTCCAGGACCTTCTTCTGCTCCCGGAATTCTTCAAACTGCAGATCCAAGTCCGAGTCGGTAACACACACAGCGCGGGTAGTAGTCGCAGCAGTAGCCGCAGCAACAGCAGTAGCAACGGGTGTGGGCATCGGTGTTTTAAAAGCAGCGGTGGCGGCAGCAGAGCATCGCACAGAAAAGAATTGAGGTATTTCCTCTTCCTCATCATTCACAACCTCTTGCCAGGGCATTGTCGACCTTGATTCTCTGGCAATAGTCATCGTCTTAGCCTCCACGGTGGTCGGCAGCACGGAAACGATCATCGGAAAAGCGGCGGCCATTGCGGTGTCTGGCTCTGCAGTGCCCTTGTTCAATGTAGTTGCCTATTGCCCCTTGGCGCTTCGGTTGTGTTTCTCCACTGTTGCCTATGAAATCGGTATCCTGAACGCTGATTATTTGCCGATTTTTTTCAAACGACTTATTGTAATCTGGATTATAATTCTGATTCACCTTACCCTTAGCATGTAAATTCTTTAAATTGTAATTTTGCACCAGTAATCGCTGAAAGTTTGCTTTAACTTAATGTAAAGTCGATTGAACCTGTTTTTTTCAACAGGATGGAAGGAGTCCCAGGCTGTGTGCTATGAAACTGTGCAGACGGCATTTTAAAGCCCCTGTATAAACTATTTACATTATCCGTTGAACCATGCTGTTTTCTTGATTGGAAATCATCTTACATTATTCCAATGTCAAATTTCTGCAACTATACAGTTATTTCTGCTTTTCCCACGGCTGTTCAGAAATTAATAATTTCTCAACTGCAATATTTCTGTAGTTCCATGATTTGACCCTTTCAGCATAGCTTTGCGAAAGATAGGTCCAATACCACTAACCTGTTAGAATTCACAACATTTTCACTACAGGGCTTTGATAAAAAAATGCAAACTGACGATTTCAGCAAGGCTTTTGGCTCCCTCTCCCTAAACACTGTCTCACATAAACTCAATTTTTTAAGGTTTTCCTACAATTTTATTCTTTGAATCTCGAATTACTTAAGTTTAAGAACACCACACGTGTTTTTTAATGATTCCCTAGCGAAATATGTTCAGGTTACTTCGGGCGTCCCAGCAGAAACCCATCCCCTTTGCTATTTATGTTGTTCATAAATGACCTGCCATCTGCAATCAGTCACTCTCGTGTACTCATGTAATTATAGAAAGTGTAACATAACAATTAGATTCTGAATAACAACTCTCTTCAAAGAATTGAATCGGATATTGATTTGGGTATCCTTATGGATCCAAAGCTTAAGTTCGATTAGCATGTTTTGTCAATTACTAACCGTGCTGTTGGTGTTCTAGGCTTCATATAGCGTTGGTCGAAAGAATTAAAGGATCCCTACTTAACAAAAACAGTGGTACGTCCTATTCTTAAATATGGATCTTGTATTTGGACTCCCCAATACAGGATTCATCACGATAGAATCTGTACAAAAACAATTCCTTCTTTTTTGCCTATGGGCCCTCAACTGAAACATTTTCTTCCACAAAATAATTGACGGTGAAATAATAAGCCAGAATAGTTTCGCGGTTCCGATCAGATGCACTAGAAACAAATATATTTATAAAACAAGAAAGAATGCTATAGTCGCCTCGCGACTTTAGGATACCCGTTAGTCAGTTTCAATATGTGGTGATGGATAGATTGTTTAAAAACACAGAACATTTTGGTACAAATTTATGTCGAGAGCATATTTTTGACCGATCGTTCCTTTTGGGAGCTATACGATATAGTAGTCCGATTTGGATCAAAATTGGTCAGTATGTATATATTATTGGCATATGTATTCTGTGTGAGTTTGATTAATTTAGCTGAGTAAACCCTAAAGTTTGTCAGACTAATTCATATTTGGAGCGTATTTTTGACCAATCGGCCCTATGGGAGCTATACGACAGAGTTGCCCGATTTGGATCAAACTTGGCCAGGATATGTATATTATTGAAATATGTATTCTGTGTGAGTTTAATTAAGTTGAGTAAACCCAAAAGTTTTTAGCTATACGATATAGTTGTCCGATTTGGATCAAACTTGGTTAGTACATGTACTTTCTAGACATGTACTATCCGTGTAAATTTGGTTCAGATAGCATAGCTAACATTTACCTATACATTTACCTTTATATGAAGATAGAACGCCCTAAAGTGGGCGTATCAAAAAACAAAAACAAACTTGTACTGCTTGGGTATTGTAGCTTTCATTTGCGACCCCTTTTATCTTTCTAGCTCTTATAGTCTCTGAGATCCTTTTGTTCATACAGACGGACGGACGGACAGACGGACATGGCTATAAAGACTTGGCTATTAATGATTATCAAGAATATACATATAAACTTTATGGGGTCTGCTGCGCCTCCTTCTCCCTGTTACATATATTCCAACGATTACAATATACCCTTTTACTCTACGAGTAACGGGTATAAAAAAGAATAAATTGTTACTAACGCGGCGATCAACGACACGCGGAAAACAAAATGGACGATACGCAAAATTAAGGCACATGCAAAAAAAAAAAAAAAAAAAAGAAAAGTACAGTCGAGCGCGCCCGACCGTATAATACTCTCTGCATTTGTCCCGATTAAATTATTAAAATCGGTATCGAGATATTACAATGTGAATTACTTGCATTAAAACACGTTGAAACAAAAACAATCTAAGCATAATCAAACACACATCTGTTTGTTTGTATTCGAATACACATACGTTTGGCAATATGTATATGATGCAAATATGTATGCATGGTGTGTATTCGGCGCAGCCAGCGACCGCGGGCAGCGCTGCCGACACACAGGCAGCGAAAACGTTCGAACATGTGCTTGTGTGTTTCTATCTCGCTTGCACCTATGGGTTGGTATTGCGTTAAATTATCAATATTGTAACGCTTCTAGTTTTCTTGTTTATAGTCCGATTTTAATGCGCCTTTCAGTATAGTTTAATATAGTTAGGTCTCCACACGAAGTATATAATTACAATACTGTACGATACGAACAAGTTCGCCAAAACTGGCATTGAAGGTTCCAGTCTTTTTTATCAAATGTGGGAAAAGTGGGCGTGGCAGTCCAAAATTTTAAATGGCAATGCAACTATGCCGTGGCTAGGAACCTCCCGTTCCAGAATTGGTGATCCTAGGTACCATAGTTACTGAGATATTTGCCGAAAACACCAATTTTTTCCGAGGTGTGTCCAGTTTTTTGCTTATTGTGGGCGAATGGGGCGTGGCATCGAAAAAAAAAAAAAAGATTCTTGTATTGACTGACTAAATATCTGATCGTTTGACACCAAGCTCGAACTTGTAGCTCTTACCATCTCTGAAATCTGTTTGTTCATACGGACAGACAGACAGACGGACAGACGGACAGACGGACATGGCTATATCGACTCGGCTTGTGATGCTGATCAAGAATATATATACTTTATGGGGTCTGCCACGCCTCCTTCTGCCTGTTACATACTTTTGCACAAACCCAATATACTCTTGCAGAGAGTATAAAAATATTGGAAGAATACTAAGAACTACAAGGAATATTATCTAGAGTGGTTAAATAGATAAGAAAGAAGTGACGCTTTAAGTGAAATCAAAGTAGTAGCTCCATAAACTACACGAGGTAGATTACTGTAGCTAGGAATCTAATTATTTAAAATGCGTAAGAAAATTAGTATTCCAGCTAACGCCCCTAAAGGCAAATAGAACAAATTGTATTTGTACAGCTGCTATTCTGTTCTGGGGAGACCATACACACGATCCATTTATCAAAAATAGGGCGTTCAAGTGATATATAGAGTTTTTCTTAGCTAGGGATCGTCAAACTCCTTAGACCACCGCTTTATGCAACCCAGGACACCAAAAGCTCGATTATTAACATGAGAAATAATTGACAGATTCTATTCTCTGAAGCCGTTCGCCGTTAAAAGAGTAGTTATTATGGCTAGGCGTTCTTCTACTAAAGGACATTACCTTACATTTCCTGAAGTTGAGGTGTAGTAAATTAATTTTACACTAAGGTTGAAAAGAGTCGAGATCACTTTGGCGCCCGTACCTCAGGCAAGAGTCAGTTCGTGATAACCAATGTTTTATATCATCGGCATACACCAAAACTTGGGAAAGAGAAATTACTGAAGGAAAATCATTTATAAATAAGGGAAAAAGTAATACCACAAAATGGCTTCCTTAAGGAAGACACCACAGGAAACTCGCACAGTCTTAGAAAACGTGCCCTTAAAAATAAATTTTTGAGTTTTCAAGCACAAGTAGTTCGCAATGCAAAGTATTTATTTGTGTAGGAATCCTAGCAGATTAAGTTTATGTATTCAAAGAGAATGATTAACAGTATCAAAAGGTTTGCTAAAATCAGTGTAAATGACATCTGGTTGCAATTTATTTTGAAATCCATGTATTAGATTTGAAGTAAATTCTACTAAGGCAATATATCTATATTTGATAAATCCATGCTGACAAGGAAACAATATATCTACAGCGATGTTGCAATGGAGAACTCCATTGGACAGCCTTCCGAAACTGGCGAATACGCTTGTTAGGTCTCGAGCTAGACTCTTCGCTTTGCGTAGGGAATTTTATCAACAGTTCCATAGTCGGGTGATATGGATCTTCATGAAGGGAAAGAATTGCAATACAGGAAACTGATGGAAAGGATGGATCTAAGACAAAAATAAGATCAAGCATATTATTAAGTGAATTGAGAATTTCATTTATTTGAGATAGGGAAATCCAAAATAAATGATCAAGAAAACCATTATGTGTCGTGGGAGTCAAAATATCAGAGCTTGTAGTAGGGATCCAAATAATTCCTGCACAAAGGCAGTGTATTTAATTGTGTCTAGATTCATCTTAACGTGATGAAATCCACTTTTCAAATTTAGTACAGTAAAGAAGGAATTTGGGTGTGAAATCCTTCTTTACTGTGCTAAATTTTAAAAGTGGATTTCATCACATTAAGATGAATCAACACAATCATCTTATTTGCAACATATTTCTATTGCGGGAGCTCAGAAGATCATCGCATATTTGCCGCACTTCGATGCGTTCATGATGAGAAAGACGGCGGGGACGGCAGATAATGGGGGTCTGACTAATAATTCGATTTTTATCGCGTACTTGATGGGTTAAAATAGTTTCTTTTGGACGTTTGAATAAGAATCAGAAATTATACACTTCAGGGCCGCAGATTGCTCTTGTGACTGGGTAGTCTCTACATCGAATTCTTCTTCATAGACTTCAGGGACGTCAATTGCATTCACAGCCATTCAACGTATCAGTTTGCATATGAGGTGAATCTGGTCGACTTTCAACGGAAACGGCGGGTGAATGACTGGTTCTAGATCAGACTCTTTATCATAAATTTCAGGGATCTCAATGTTGTTTATAGCAGCCAGGGCATCGTTCAAATTTTCAGTAGGCAACACGGAAGATTTTTTTTGGTTGACATCATGCGGCGATTTGGAAGACACAAACTTATTTAGATCGAGCGATTGATTACAAATTTTCGGATTATATTCGACGATTGCACATTTCACATTTCCCTTAAACAAATCGAACGACTTGAGTACAGCAGTGAGTTTCAAGTTCATAATTTCATTGCATTTTTTTTAAAGATAATATCTGATTGTTTCCTTAGAGACGGCAGTTTTAGGCTTCGGCCTCGCATAGAGCGTCTGAGCGACGTAAAATATTAAAGCTTATGAAAGAGCAATGGAGTGGCCACTCAGCTGCTGATCGAATTTCGAGAGCGTCAGAGCGACGTCGCCCAGCGCTAGAATTGATTCTAATTTTTAGTTCATCGCTGAGAGACGAATTGTAAACAATGCAAAAAATCTGCGCAGAATCTTTAATATCGGCTGTTCACAGCCAAACTGTTTTATGGAATGATACTCATAAAGAGTATAAAAAGAGAAATAAAACTGATAAGGAGTGGAATGAAGTAGGAATTATTTGTAACTGAACAGGTACGTTTTAATTTAACGTTCTGTAGAATATATAATATTAACTTAAGTTAAGTTATATTTAATATGTTGTTACTACACGGCTTGTCTTTCCTGGGGCTATCGCGACTAGCTCATTCGCCTTAGGACGGAGTTGTTAACCAAAGCCCACCGAGCGTACAATCCACTATCATCGATTGGGAAACCTCGATATCACCACAAATACGTTACACCAACACTAAACAACTATCGGCCATCTTCATCGGTCGCATCGATGTTTTTGCCGCAACGTACCCACTCTACCTTTGGCGGCAACATTCAAAATAATTTGTTACGCCACCCTTAAATAATCGTTTATCTCAGCGTTTATTGCATTCCCCCTCCCATAGAAACTCTACTCACACTTATTCATTTTTAACATAATTAAAACATACATATATATCAATTTACTCTGTACACTTTCAGTACTTATTTACATTTTCAGTATTTATTTATTTATTATTATTTTCCAAATTATTAAATTAATTGAATTTAATTTTTTATTTTACTTCTTTTTTTATCTTTGTGCCTAATTCGACCTAAGAGCTCAAAGGCGCATAGCGGTTGGACAGTGCCCAATAAAAATCAAATTCGCATGTACCAAATCGATGGTTTAGCTACAAGCGAATTTAATTACCAAACAAAAAAGGGCAAACAAAACGAAATCATAAATAACAATACATTGAATAAATAATAAATTTGTAAAAGACAGAAAATTTGATTATTTTCGTTTGGAGTCAAACCACGTTTGCATCTCATCACGGTTACCGGAAGAAGAGAAGAATTCAAACCAGGCTTATCCTAATGTCAGCAGGTCCGTAGCAATACCAAATCGATACTTATTCTAGACGATACTACTCAATCGATACTTAATATAACTTGCTTAACGATATATCGGTAGTCACTTAACAATACATATGTATATTATCGATATTCACATACTTAAAACATCTTACAAATTGAATATATATTACATCACAGAAAATAGAACAAAAGAAATTTAATTTGATAAAACAAAACTACTGCTGTCTGGAGCAACACAGTTCACCACATCCGTCCCCCTGTTCCTGCGCGCACAGCTGATGATGCGTGATGTCACTGTCACGGATGTCGTCCGGCGTTGTTGCAGCTTCTGTTGCTGCTGTGTTATTGTTGTTGTTGTCGTTGCTGTTGCACCCACGGCCTGTGATGTCGCCGTTGGTTTTCTATCCTCATTGCTGATGTTGGTTTTTATACTCTCTGCCAGAGTGTATTGGGTTTGTGCAAAAGTATGTAACAGGCAGAAGGAGGCGTGGCAGACCCCATAAAGTATATATATTCTTTATCAGCGTCACAAGCCGAGTCGATATAGCCATGTCCGTCTGTCTGTCTGTCCGTATGAACAAACAGATTTCAGAGATGGTAAGAGCTACAAGTTCAAGCTTGGTGTCAAACGATCACATATTTAGTCAGTCAATACAAGAATCTTTTCGATGCCACGGCCCACTCGCCCACAATGAGCAAAAAACTAGACACACCTCGGAAAAAATCGATGTTTTCGGCAAATATCTCAGTAACTATGGCACCTAGGATCACCAATTTGGGTACGGAGGTTCCTAGAGACAGCATAGTTGCATTGCCATTTTGGACTGCCACGCCCACTTGAAAAAACTTCAAATGCCGTTTTTTGCGAACTTGTTCGTATCATACAGTATTGTTATTTATAATTCGTGTGGAGATTAACTATATTAAACTATCCTGAAAGGCGCATTAAAATCGGACTTTAAACAAGAAAACTAGAAGCGTTACAATATTGATAATTGAATGAAATATCAACCCATTGGTGCAAGCGAGACAGAAACACACAAGCACATGTTAGAACGTTTTCGCTGCGTGTATATGCAGCATATATTGTTAAACGTACATATGGATGTGTATTCCCATGCAAACAAACAGATGTATGTTTGATTATGCTTAGATTGTTTTTGTTTCAACGTGTTTTAATGCAAGTGCTACACATTATGATATCTGGATACCGATTTTAATATTTTAATCGGGAAAAGTGCAGAGAGTATTATACAGTCGGTCGTGCTCGACTGTACTTTTCTTTCTTGTTTTAATTGTCATTGGTTTTAATTGTGCTTTTTTTTTGCTGTTCTGGTTGTAATTGTCATTGCTTTTTAATTTTAATTTTATGTTCGAACTTCGAACTGAAGTGTTGATTCTATCGTCACTGTGGCTGTTGCTTTATATGTTAATTAATTATTTAACAATTTTAACGAGTTTTACGTTTTGTCTATCTCACAATGGTGTCACAAGTATTTGCACAAAATACCTACACGCGACTGCTTTGTACCGCTCTTCAAAAGCAACTCCTCGCTTGACTCTAAGGCCACCTGTTGCTATGCATAATTTCAATTCTTCATCATCCTATTCCTATTCCATTCAACGGTTCCTTAGAGTCAACGGGCGTCTGCCCTTGGCCTTTAATGTCTCGCTCCTAATCCTCTCTCTTTTTAATTCTTTTCTTATACCCAACTCTTATATTTCCCTTCCGAGTATGGCCACCCCAGCTGAGCAGAACAGTGTGCGACTAATTACCAACACTTTTCGATATTTCGATTCTGCTCAGCCCCAGATGCAACAATGTGTACATGAATTTATGAATTAAATGTCGTTATTTAATTAAATGTCTTAATATCTGAAAGCCGAAAAATAATCTGTTAAAAAATTTGTAACGTTCATTGCTGTTCAAAAATATCCACGTTTTTTTAAAGCAACTAATCCATTATTAATTTCTGCTGTCGTATTTATGTAGTACAGATCACTGTCCCCATATTTACATAATTTTGTAAAATGCAAGCACAATTTATAATGCGAATGGCTGTGCTTGGTTTTGTCTCAAAACTTATTGTAAAATTGGCAATTTCTTAATAAAAATACCAAATGCACATTCAATGCACTTCATGGCGATTGATAATCGTTCATTGTGTTTTTCAGTTTTTTTTTTTAATTTTTTTTTTTATTTTGAGGATATGGTCTCAATAAATAATTCTTCAGTGGGTAGGCTTCATCGCCTATTAAAATTTGGCAAAATGATATTTGAGCATGGTAGTGCTTGTGGTGGTGGAACATTGAACTTGCCTGCTTCCAGCAATCTAAACAAAGTGGATCCAGAAAATGTGCCACCATCGCTTTGCTTTCCTCTGCCACCCACTTCAGTTGCTATACATTTTTGTAAGCATCTCCTACAAATATTAAATATATGAATATCGATAATGTATGTAATGTTAAGTGACTGCCGATATATCGTTCAGCAAGTTCGTTTCGTTAAGTATGTTAAGTATCGATTAAGTAGTATCGTCTAGGATAAGAATCGATTAGGGATTGCTAAGAACCTGCTGACATTAGATAAGCCGTTATTCGTGATGAGATACAGATGTGTTCAGACTCTGCTCTCATTGTATTAAATAAAATCTGACGATAAACAAACCATCCAAACGAAAATAATCAACTTTTCTGTCTTTTACAACTCAGAAGTGGGATATGAACTCGAAGAGAGTTATATTTCAACGCCCTACGCATAGGCTGAGGAAAATCCAGAAGTTTGCATGATGTCACCATGATCAAGAGAAGGTTAAGACTTTGTGGAACAGTGATGTCCAGGTGCCGCTGTCAGACATACTTACGAAAATGGAGAAACTATTCGCAAAGGCCATCAGGGCAGCTAACCCGATGGCCACCGCGTCCGAGCTTCTGATGTCTACAAAAGCCTCAACTTCTGCTTAATATGCTGACATGCCTGTTGACTCGCACGTGGTGCAACCCAGAACTACCGCCATGGCTCCATCGCCTTCCATATCTGCTGTCCAGCACGAAGCTATTCTGAATGCCTTTCCTCCTGTCCAGACTCCTGTGACGCCGGCTGCCCACCCCAAGGCTAAGTGTTCTACCCTACCTGTACATGTTCAGCTGATTGTCGTCTTAGCTGCTCCCCCGCCGACGCTGCACCGATTACCATTCCGATTTGTGTCCGGCCGCCTGATGACCATCCGGCCGTTGCCAGTGGTGTCTCTGCTGACTTATGCCTCAGTTACTGTCGCCGCAGTCCCGACTTGTGCCCATCCGAACGATGCCAAAGATGCCCCTCTGCTGACTTGTGTCTCAGTTACCTTATCCGCCGCCGCAGCGCCGACTACTGTTCCGGCTTGTATCTGCACGCCTGATGTCCATCCGACCGCTGTCCCTGATGCCACTCTACTGCAGTGTGCCTCAGATGCTGCTTCCGACGACGTTTCGCCGATCACCGCTTTGGTTGGTTCGCCTCCGCTGCCGCCGCTGTGCCGACTACCGTTGCGGCTCGTGACCGCCCGCCTGAAGACTCCACCGCCGATTCCCTGACTGCAGTGCCGACTTGTGTTCGCCGGCCTGATGCCCGCCCAAGTGATGATCCTCCTGCCACTCTGCTGACTTGCGCCTCGTATCGTTAAGTACGCTAAGTATCGATTAAGGAGTGCTAAGAACCTGCTGACATTAGGAAAAGCCTGGCTTGGTTCCTTCTCTTTTTCCGTAACCGTGATGAGTTGCAGACGTGTTCTGATTCTGCTCTCATCGTATTAAATAAAATCTGACGATAAACCAACAATCCAAACGAAAATAATCAACTTTTCTGTCTTTTAACAAGAAAGAAAAGTACAGTCGAGCGCGCCCGACCGTATAATACTCTCTGCATTTGTGCCGATTAAATTATTAAAATCGGTATCGAGATATTACAATGTGAATTACTTTTATTAAAACACGTTGAAACAAAAACAATCTAAGCATAATCAAGCATATGTTTGTCTGAATGCGAATACACATACGTTTGACAATATATGATGCAAATATGTATGCATCTGTGTATTCGGCGCAGCCAGCGACCGCGGGCAGCGCTGCCGCCACACAGGCAGCGAAAACGTTCGAACATGTGCTTATGTGTTTCTATCTCGCTTGCACCTATGGGCTGATGTTGCGTTCAAGTATCAATATTGTAACGATTCTAGTTTTCTTGTTTATAGTCCTATTTTAATGCGCCTTTCAGTATAGTTTAATATAGTTAGTCTCCACACGAATTATAAACTACAATACTGTACGATAAGAACAAGTTCGCTAAAAACGGCATTGAAGATTAATGACTTTTTTATCAAATGTGGGAAAAGTGGGCGTGGCAGTCCAAAATTTTAAATGGCAATGCAACTATGCTGTCGCTAGGAACCTTCTGTACCAGAATTGGTGATCCTAGGTGCCATAGTTATTGAGATATTTGCCGAAAACACAAATTTTTCCCGAGGTGTGTCCAGTTTTTTGCTTATTGTGGGCGAATGGGGCGTGGCATCGACAAAAAAAGATTCTTGTATTGACAGACTAAATATCTGATCGTTTGACACCAAGCTCGAACTTGTAGTTCTTACCATCTCTGAAATCTGTTTGTTCATACGGACTGATCAAGAATATATATACTTTATGGGATCTGCCACGCCTCCTTCTGCCTGTTACATACTTTTGCACAAACCCAATATACTCTTGCAGAGAGTATAAAAATGCAAGTCAAATGAATCGATTGGCATCCGTAAATTATTGCCACAATTACTCTAAGTGGTCTCGAAGGTTTCCGAATAAGTGATGAAACTCGCCATACTCATTTTTAGACCCCGTACTCTAAAAAAGTGTAGGTCTATTAAGTTTGTCTGAAGCGAAATGGCAGAAGGAGGCTTCGCAGACCCCATAAAGTATATATATTATTGATCAGGATGATTGACCTGGATCTTTTAAACTAAAAAAGCTAGAACCACCAAATTTAGTATGAAAGTCCGTCATTATGTTAGGCAGATTAAGTTTATTTCAAATTGTTGCCACGCCCCTTACCACTTCCGCAATGAGCAAAAGACCAGGCACACCTCGAAAAAATTGTAGATTTAGGCGAATAACTCAGTAACTATGGCACTTAGGAACACCTTTTCTGGTATGCAAATCTGGTATGCATTTCTGGTAGAGACAGCCATAATGCAATGCCATTAAAAATTTTGGGCTGCCACGCCCCCTTCTCTCATAGGCGCTAAAAAACTTGTAAACTTCAATGCCGTTTCAAACTATCAAACTATCCTGAAAGTGGCATCAAAATCCTACTTTTAACAAAAGAGTTATTACTTTACAAATTTGTTATTTAACTGCAATATCACTTACGCGCGAGGGCGAGACAAAAATATACAAACACATGTTCGAACGTTCTCGATGCTTGTGTGGCGACAGCGCTGCCGGTAGACGCTGGCCGCCCCGAATACACACATACATACATATATGCATACATATAATTTCAAACGAATGTGTGTTTGTATGAACAATATGTAAATGCTGATAATCGGAGAATTCTCGAAAGTGGCGCGTGGTGCAACTGGTAGAGTAACGGCGAGTTCGTCTGATGTTCTAAGATCGAATGCTGGCAATGAGAATTGTTAATTTATTTATTTTTTCAATATCGATTCAAAATGTACATGTAAAATTAACATTTTTAAATTTCAATTGAAAATTTGAATTCAAATTGAATACAAATGAGCACTGCGTCTTGATCGACTGTAGCCTTTTTACTTGTTACAATATGCATTTTGACAGTTCACATTTTTAGACTTCATGCCAAATTGTGACTTGGAATATTCAAGCAACAAATAATAAATCATGTACCATGTTGCATCTGGGGCTGAGCAGAATCGGAATATCGATAAGTGTTGAGAATTCATCGCACACTGCTCAGCTGCTGGCGGTCATACTTGGAGGAACGGGGGATATTAGTATAAGAGTTAGGTTATAAGAAGTAGGTTATAAGAGTAGGAAGAATAAATAGAGAGAGAGCAAAGTGGCTGAGCGGGGGCGGTCGTTGACTCTAGGGAACCGTTTCATGGAAGAGGGAGTTGGAGGATTAGAATTTTGAATTTTGCTTAGCAACAGGTGGCCTTAGAGTCAAGGAGGGAGTTTGCTTTTGGAGATCGGCACGAGCAGTTGCGTGACTGGATCGGTTAAAAAGTTTTGTTGTGCGTTTGGTGAACGTTCGGTGTGTAGTTTTGGGAGTGTGCGTTTGTTGATTCCAGTAGTAATGTTTTTTTTGTGCGTCCAAAAAGGAAGAAAGACTTTTGGTTGAATTAAATTTAAACGTGAAACACGTTAACCACAAAATGAACGTGCATCAGCAACAACCACAGTGCGACAATTAAGACAAGTGACCAAATCAAATAAAATACACAACAACATTTATGTGCCACAATAGCAAACCCACTACACATGCAAAACTACACAAACAATTAAAACGCAATAATTGTTAGACAACCACGGTGCAACGACACGCAACCACCAAAAACCAAAACGCCAAATTTAAAGACATTTAAAATAACGACGCTTAAACGAATAACAACAAACAACAAAACAGCGGCAACAATAACCCAAAGAACATGTTTGCGGCAGCCGCAACAACAAATATAAAGTTAATACGCAACAACAACTATAACAGTTATGTAAAGAAGCGTTCTAGCCGGGGTACAAATCTCAGTCTGTCCAGGGCTCGAATCTTACAAGAAATTTGTAACATTCGCGGAGACGCTGCAGACGGGGAAAACGGTCGATCTGGGGGTGGGTGTTGATATGAGAGAAGGGGGGGGGAAGCGGGACGCGAGATCGAGGCAGGGACGCTGCCGTCGTTCTCAGCGAGCCGATGCGATGCTCTGCGAGATCGAAGCGTGGTGCCGAGGTACTCTGGCAGCCAGCGCTGTCTCCTGCGAGAGAGCACTGCGAGAGGAGGGGGAAGCGAGACGCGAGATCAAAACGGGGGAGCGCCGCCGTTGTTCTCAGCTATGTCACGCGCCGCTCCGCGAGATCAAAACGGGGCGCCGAGGTACTCTGGCGGCCGCCGCTGTTCTCAGGCGAGGAGCGCTATTAGGATTAGGACGATGCGAACGCGAGATCTAAACGGGGAGCGCCGCCGTTGATCTCAGCGAGTCGTTGGATACAGGGTAAGAGAGCGTCTTGCGAGTTTCCAATCGTGGCTCAAGGGTACCAAGAGGCTACGATGGTTCTCAGCGAAAGACGGCGTTGATTCGTGAGAATTGAGTGCGACTCTAGGGGCGCCGTAGAGTCGCGACTATTCTCCAACGAAACGGAATTGAGTGGGAGTAGGGATATGGTGGATGAGACTTAATTCGCGAGAAACAACACGCCGTTTGGTCTTTCTTTCTTGTCTCTTTATTTTCCGTTTGTTCTCTGTGTCGCACTGGCCCTAACTGTTTTAGTACTTACAGTTATCTCCTGCCTTTCCTTGTTGTTCACGTCCGTTCTCTTCGGCTCTCGATCGCAAAGTGCTGGCAGCACTCTCGATCGAGCAGCGCGGAAGCTGTCCTGATACAACTCCACCACGAAAGCTCTCTTCTCACCACAGAGCTTTCGTGCAGGGTTGCATCCGACCGCTCCCCGCGCTCTCGACAGAGGGCGCTGCCAGCATCCCTACGCTCCTATCGACAACTAATTAAAACTAATTCAAATGATTCTAACTTAAACGTAACAATTCATTATTGCCCTTATAAACTACAAACTTAAATGTAATCATTCCATTAAACTTATAAACTACACAATCCAAACTTAAACTTAACAATTCAATTATTAAACTTACAAACTACAAACTTGAACATGTAAGACGGGGAAAGAAACCCCGCCTTACACCCCCCCCTTTCCCACCAGAGTCACAGTTACGGCTCCTCGGGCCGTAATCGTGACTGAGAACGCTCGTGCGCCGCTGACCACCCGGAAACGGGTCCTCCTGTCACGCCTTCCGCCTTCGTCCACCTCCTTCCTTAAAAGTCGGACCGTCTCCGCGTCCAACGCGATATCCCTCGGCCTGATGACCCAATCCGCTGGGATTAGTGGCAACAGGTCCGGTTGCTCTACCGCCGCCCCGAAAATCTCGTCGAGATCGGGTGTCCATGTGATGCCCTCCTCGCCCAGCCCGGCCATCAGTTCCGCCTCCGAGGATGTATTGAGCGGTGGCTCCACGTCCATCGCCATTAACTCCGCGTCGGCTGACGGCTCATTGTTGTTGTTGGGGTCGCAGCTGCGGGCCTCCTTCCGGGTTTCGGAGGAGCCCAGGTGGCGCTCGCGGGGATTGCGCGGCGCTCGCAGCTGCGGCCTTTTGCCGTCAGGGCTCGCCTCCGCCGTCGCCTGCCTCTGGCCTTGTCCTCCCCTGCGCCGTTTTCTCCGGGGCTTCCGTCGATTCGGGTCTCTACGATCCCTGGTAGGAAGCGGATACTCACGTGTGGGAACGTGCTCGCGGAGTCCACTTCCCACCTGCCGTTGCTGAACGTGCGACGGCACGTCTGCCCGTCTTCGTCGTCGCTGCTCCCCGGCTCGAAGTTGGCGACGTACGACGTCCGGCTCATCGTCTCTGCGGGTCTCAGATTCCCTGCACTTGACGATGCTTCCGGGGCGAGGTCGTCCGACTGCTCGTCGCTCGTCGCCAACGCGACGCCGAAGGCGACGTGGTCGTCGACTCCGTCACGATGGGGGCTCGCCTCTTGTTGTCCCATGGCGGCCTCTCCACCGTCTCGGGCGACGCTGATCGCTTCTGCTTCCGCTCCCCCGACCTCTGGTTCCGGCTCTACGGGATCCGGTTGCACCAAGGCTGGCCGTGGCTCCGGTGACGGCGGCTCCTCGTAGTGGGGCGGGGTTTGCCGCATCCCTGGCATGTGGACGTAGATCGTCGTCGCCCGGATCTCCATCATCTGAACCGCGTCCGCCAAGCGTTCATACGAGTGCGTCACCGACTCGTAGATGGTGTGCCGGTACTCCGCCTCGTCCTCCTCTGACTCGTCGCGCTCCCACCCGTCTGGGTTTTCTCCTTCGGCGCTTCCGGGCTCCTCGACCTCCGGGTCTTCGGCCTCGTCGTCCTCTTCTTCTTCTTCCTCCGACACTTCCACCTCGGACCAGTGGTCGTCTCGCCTGCGGGCGTAAAGGTCCGCCCGATCCGCGGATCCCTTTGCGGCCAGCCTCCATCTTCCGGCTCCCGCTCCTCGCTTGGGCGTGGCTCCGTGGCGTCGCTATCCGCCGAAAGCCTCCGCATCTTCTTCGCTGCTGATCCAGATGCAATCTCCGTCCATCGTGTTGTTTTCCCTTTTTTTTTTTTCTATACACTGCGGTTGTGGAAGAGAAAAATAAAATGGGTATTACTAGTCCTACCCTATCTGCTACCTTCCTACCAGTGCGACTGTCAAGGTTACTTATGCCATACATTACAAAGTTCTTATTTCTAATTATACAATCCGTTCTTATTCTACTCATCATACTTTACGTGCCTACCGAGAAACCCCCTCTTTGACCTCCTGGGCCTGCGTCACTCGCCCTTTTTCCCTGGCGAGCTCGCGGCCTGCAGGGGAATCAAGGTTTCGTCACTGTCTTCGGGGTCCTGGAAATAGGGTTTCAGTGCGCTTAAGTTGGCCACCCGCTTCTTGCGTTCACCTTCGCGAGTGAGACGCACGATGTTGGGGGGAGATGAAGCTAGCCACCCTGTAGGGCCCATCGTACTTCGGGGCGAGTTTGGCCGCAAACCCTTCCGCTGCATTGGACAGTTGGTGCTGCCTTACCATGACTTCTGCTCCAACAGTGGGTCGCCATTCCCTTCTCCTGAGGTTATAGTGCCTTCCTTGGTCCATCGATGCCTTCTGTAGGTTGTTCCGCACTATCTCGAACACTTCTCGTAGCTTCCTCTCCTTATCCTGCGGACTCACTGGGTTCGTGGCCGATCCTGGCGTTACCTCGTGGTATAGCGCTGCCGGGAGGCGAGGTTCTCTACCCTGCACGAGGAACGATGCGCTGAATCCTGTCGAGTCCGCCACGCTGGAGTTGACCGCGAGCGCTATTTCGGGTAGCAGTTCGTCCCACGAGCTCTGGTGTCCCTCGATGAACTGCGCTATCATCGTCTTCACTGTTCTGTTTGTCCTTTCCGTGGGGTTTTCCTGAGGACAGTAGGGAGCCGTATACTGCAGAGTCACCCCAAGGGACTCCATGTACTTCCTGAATGCCGTGCTCTTAAACTGAACTCCATTATCGCAGACGAAGGTCTTCGGTACACCGAAATGGCCCAATATCCTCTCGCGAAACGCTTGCTGTAACAATGCTGCGGTCGCCCTTTTGAGTGGGACCAATTCCACCCACTTAGAGAAAGCGTCGTGGAAGA
This sequence comes from Drosophila nigrodunni, assembly GCA_020829145.1. Classification (NCBI taxonomy): domain Eukaryota; kingdom Metazoa; phylum Arthropoda; class Insecta; order Diptera; family Drosophilidae; genus Drosophila; species Drosophila nigrodunni. The sequence continues at coordinate 164,161 of JACVCZ010000015.1, read as the reverse complement.
CCAGCAGCATTGTGTTGCCGCGTCTCGAGCGAGGGAGGGGCCCGACGAAATCTGCGCATATGATGGTCATCGGCTCCGCCACCTGTCGCGTCAGCAACTGTCCCGCCGGCTTCCTCTGCTCCGTCTTGTATTTCTGGCAACATTCGCAACATTTAACGTACCTGGTTGCTTCTCGGAACATACCCGGCCAGTAGTACCGCTGTGCCAATCTCGATGCCGTTTTCCTCACCCCTTGGTGTCCTGCGGTCGGGGCGTCGTGGCACTCCGCTAGCACCCTTCTCCTCTGGTCCTTGGGCACGCATAACTTCCAGGAATGTAATCCTCGTTGTCCGTTCTCTGTCCCAGATTCCTGTACAACTGCCCGTTTTCTTCGACATAATCTGGGAACTTCTCTGGCTGGGCCCTTATCCGGTCCCGCATCTTGGTTATCCAGCCGCACTCGGGGTCCTCGGCAGCCATCTGCTGGCACGAATCCAGGGGCTGCCGGGAAAGTGCGTCAGCCACCGCGTTCAACTTACCCTTACGGTACCTTATGTCGAACTGGAACTGCTGTAACTCCAAGGCCCATCTCGCTATCCTCCCGGATGGACTTTCTATGGAGTTCAGCCATTTGAGTGCCAAGTGATCCGTCACCACTTCGAAGCGATAGCCCTCCAGATAGCACTGCATCTTTCTGATGGCCCACACTATCGCTAGGCACTCCTTCTCCGTTGCTGAGTAGTTCCTTTCCGCCGCCAGCAACTTCCGACTGGCGTACGCTACCACTCTTTCATCCTCGTCTATCACCTGCGTCAATACGGCTCCTATGCCGTAGTCGCTCGCATCGGTCTGCAGCGAAAATTTTGCTGAGAAGTCGGGACACGCCAACACCGGGGCTGTCGTCAACTTCTCCTTCAACTCCTGCAGCGCCTTCTCCTGTACCTCTCCCCAGGCCCACTTCTGGCCTTTTCTGAGGAGGGATGTCATCGGTTCGACCAGTGTGGCGAAGTTCGGTACGAACCTCCTGTACCACGATGCCATTCCTAGGCATTGGCGCAGCGTCTTTAGGTTGTGGGGAGCCTGAAGGTTCCGGATCGCATCGACCTTGTCGGGATCTGTACAGATACCTTCACCGCTTACCACATGACCTAAGTACGCCAGCCTCTTCTGGAAGAACCGACATTTCTTCCTGTTCAACCTCAAGTTAGCCGCCCGCAACCGTCGGAATACCTCCTTTAGGTTCGCCACGTGCTGCTCTTTTGTGGCTCCTGTCACCACGATGTCGTCCAGGTACGCGAAGGCGTGCGGCTCCATCTCTGGACCTATGACCGTGTCCAAGGCTCGCTGTAAGGTTGCTCCTGCCGAATGAAGGCCGAATGGCATGACTCGCCATTGGAACAAACCTCTCCCCGGCACGGTGAAAGCTGTGCATTCACGGCTATCCGCAGCCATCGGGATCTGCCAGTATCCTTGCTTCAAGTCCAGCGTCGATATGTATTTGGCGTGGTGCAACCTCTCAAGGATGTGATTTATCCGAGGGACTGGATAAGCATCCGGTATGGAGTGCGCATTGAGCTGTCGGTAGTCCACGCACATCCGCCACTCCCAGTCTTTTTTCCTTACCAAGACTATCGGAGCGCTGTGTGGACTGCGCGACTTCTCTATGGCAGCTGCTCGGATGAGCTCGTCTACCTGCTCGTCAATCACCTTCTGCATCGCCGGGTTCTTTGGAAAGTAGCGCTGCTTCAAAGGCTTGGTGTCTCTCATCCGGATGCTGTGTTCCGCGATGTGTGAGACCCCCGACAATCCCTCGAACAACCTCAACTCTCTCTCCAAGAACTCACTCACCTCGGGCTCGAGGTCGGGCGGCCATTCCGCGTCCTCGGCCTGGGACTTCTTCATTCCCTCTTCCTCTTCCATCAACCGCGCTCCCGGGGTGGCCTCAGCGCTGGCCCCTGGCGCCCTGATTGCTTCGCCTCTCGTTTCCAGTATCGACTCACCCGCTGGTTTCTCACCTGCTTCACCTGGTGAGTCGTCTTGACCATCTCGGCTCCTCCTTCTCTTCCCTCGTCGTTGCGGCTTCGCCTCCCCTTCGGTCGGCGTGGCTGTCGATGGTGGTGTCCTCACCCTTTCGGATGGTTTGCGCCCGTCGTTTGCGACCAACTCCATGGACAGCTGCGCGAGCCCGACACGGATCGTGGTGCCCATGCCACACAAAAAGTCCATCCCCAGGATGACATTGTCGAGCATGGTGGGCATGCCCAGCACCACCGTCTTCACCGTCTTCCCTCCAAGGCTGATGTCCACCAGGAGTGCCTTCTTTAGCACCACGGAAGACCCATCCGCCAATCGTACCTTCGCCTCCACCGGGAGCCTCTCGCCTTTGACATTCTGCTTCCGTAGCCACTCCTCGCTTACGAAGCTGCGCGTTGCTCCGGTGTCGACTGTGGCCGTCGTCTCGTGGCCGCCGATCGTCACTCGCGCCACGATCTTCCCTCCTTTTTACCACCATTGGTGCTCTTATTGCCTGGAGCTGGGGTTCGCGGCGCGGGCCTCCTCCTGGCTTGAGGGGCGCCTCAGGTCGTTTCCCGACATCGGCCGCTCGCAGCATTCTTTGCTATTTCGACCTTGCTTCCCACAAAGCCGACAAAACAGTACCTGCGCATTGGGACACTCTCGGGCGAAGTGACCGCTCTGCCCGCACCTATGGCATGCCCGTCGTGGGTCGAAGCCGCCACTGCTTTGCACTGTTCCCCCTTGCGGAGGCGCGAGCTGGGCCGCGGCTGGACGTGCTGCTGTCGACTGACTTGCCGTTCGCGGTCCCCCCGTCTCGGGCCGAAACGGGTTTGGTGGCCTTGCCCTCGCCCCTGCGAATGCTGGCTCATCCTTGCCTCTCGCCATTGCGCGAGAATATTCCGCATCCTGCTCGCGGAGGCTTTCGAACTCGGTGGCCATCTGTGTCAGCTGCGCCAATGTTGCGAAGTCGTGCCTGCGCACGTGCAGCCGATAGTCCGGGGCCGCGTTCTCATATACTCGATACAATTCCTGTGCCGCGCTGTACCCTGCGCGCCTCATTAACACTCGTAAGTTCAGCAGGTATTCCTTGAACTTTTCGCCGTGTCTCTGCCGGTGTGAGCGTATCTGGTCCTCCAGGCGCTCGAAATAATGGGGGGGCAGGAAGAAATCTAGGAACTCTGTCCGGAACGCTGACCACGACGCGTTCCACAGTCCGCTTGTCAGAAACCAGCTCGCTGCCTGGTCGACCATCACTTCGCTCATGGCCGCGGGCATGTGGTCCATGTCAATCCTGTACGTCGCGGCCCGCTGCTCCAGGATTTCTAAAAATCCCAGCGGATCCTCTTGGCCGCCGTACCTGACTCCCCATTTGCGCACCTGGTCAGCCACTCCTCTTTGTGTCCGTGCCTCTTCGTCGTGTGTGCATGCCATCATTGGCGCTTCTTCCACCCGTATCTCGGGCGGACACTTTCGTACCGTCGGTGGTGGTTTCCACGACGCTGGCGAGGGCTGTTCATACAGGTGGGGCCTACGTAAGTCCGGCTCGGACTTTTGAAACGGCCGTCCGCCGAATTCACCAGTGGGGGTTCGACGAGCTTCCCGTATTGGGCCTCTAGCTCGGCGAGTCTGTTCCGGGCTTCCCTACTGTGGCCCCCGCCTTGTATGAACGACGCCACTCGCTTTCTTAACTCCTCTACTCGGCCCTCCTGTCGAGGCCGAATTCCTGGGCAATCGCCATTAACTCCTCCTTGCGACGGTAATATACCCATCGTACCCCCAACGTTATCTCGAGAGACTCACCTGGTTCCATCTCGGTCGGGATGTCTGGTTTCGCTTGAAAATGACACCAAAGAGGGAATTCCTATTATTTTTCCCTTCTTGACTCCTGACGTCGTCGTCGAATTCCTTGAGGAAATCGTTCGAAAATTCCTCGCTGAACTCCTTGACGACACTATGCGATTCCTCGCTGAGTTCCTCGATGAACTCCTCGGTGAGTTCCTTGAGGACAATCCGGCGAGAATTCCTCAATGAATTTTCACTCCCGCTTCTTATTGCACCGGAACCAGACTTTGGAAAACAAATTCCAAAGGCAAAAAAAAAAAATTTTATTTTATTTTTTTTTTTTTGTCTATCGGGCCTCCGGCCCACTGTACTTTACTTTTTTTTTTTTTTTTTTTTTCCTCTGTCAGACTTTCCCACTGTAGTATTTGTCCACTTTTATACGGCCCGTGGCCCACTGTAATTTTTGTCCACTTTTCTACGGCCTTTGGCCCACTGTAATTTCTGTCCACTTTTCTACGGCCTTTGGCCCACTGTAGTTTTTATTCGCTTTTTGCGGCCTTTGGCCCACTGCAATTTTGTTCGCTTTGCTTTTTTTTTTTTTTTTTTTTTGTCCACTTCCGTATGGCCTTTGGCCCACTGTAACTTTGTTCACTTTTACACGGCCCTTGGCCCACTGTAATTTTCGTTCGCTTTTCGTGGCCTACGGCCCACTGTGTTTTATTCGCTTTTTGCGGCCTTTGGCCCACTGTAGTTTCTATTTATCGCTGCGCGTCGTGACGTCACGCACTTGTTACCGTTTTCACACTCGTGCTCTGCCAAACCCACCACCAAAACGCATGTATGTGTGTGTGTGAGCGGGCACGCGTCTGTGACGTCACACGCATGCACTTGATTCCCGATTCTCGCTGTTCCCTTTTTGCGGGGACGGGTCGCCGCGCTCGCCACCGAACCGTTGGCTTGACGTCGCGCGCGCTTTGTCTAATCGGCGTTTGTCGCTGTGCCAAATTCCGCCAATGCTTGGCGCGTCTGCACTAGCAGGTACCGGCGCGCGTCGAAAGTGCGACAAATGTTTCCCCGCCCGTTTTATATACCCCTCGCCTAGCTGCTGGTTTTGAGCGCGCACTTTTCCCGTTTTGCGTGTGCCGCTATATCACCAGAGCTAGGGTATCGTCGGGTATATTGGGCTATGCCACCGCGCGCGTGTTTTTTGATGTTCCTTTTTTTTTTCTTTAGCACACCACTCGACCTGTACGCGTCTGACGGCCACGTGTCAGGAAAAACGCGAAATTTTTCCTTACAGACAAAAAAAAAAAATCCAAACTTTTCTACCTCCTCATAGATCACCAGATCGTGCAGGCAATCTGGTAGTCGACCACCAACTCCCAGACCAGTGTTAGTGCGCACTCGCGGGTTTTAATTCGCAATGGTGCAGCACTCCCCCTACGTCTCAGGGTCCCTGCTCGGGCGCCACTTGTAAAGAAGCGTTCTAGCCGGGGTACAAATCTCAGTCTGTCCAGGGCTCGAATCTTACAAGAAATTTGTAACATTCGCGGAGACGCTGCAGACGGGGAAAACGGTCGATCTGGGGGTGGGTGTTGATATGAAGAAGGGGGAAGCGGGACGCGAGATCGAGGCAGGGACGCTGCCGTCGTTCTCAGCGAGCCGATGCGATGCTCTGCGAGATCGAAGCGTGGTGCCGAGGTACTCTGGCAGCCAGCGCTGTTCTCCTGCGAGAGCACTGCGAGAGGAGGGGGAAGCGAGACGCGAGATCTAAACGGGGAGCGCCGCCGTTGTTCTCAGCTATGTCACGCGCCGCTCCGCGAGATCAAAACAGGGCGCCGAGGTACTCTGGCGGCCGCCGCTGTTCTCAGGCGAGGAGCGCTATTAGGATTAGGACGATGCGAACGCGAGATCTAAACGGGGAGCGCCGCCGTTGATCTCAGCGAGTCGTTGGATACAGGGTAAGAGAGCGTCTTGCGAGTTTCCAATCGTGGCTCAAGGGTACCAAGAGGCTACGATGGCTCTCAGCGAAAGACGGCGTTGATTCGTGAGAATTGAGTGCGACTCTAGGGGCGCCGTAGAGTCGCGACTATTCTCCAACGAAACGGAATTGAGTGGGAGTAGGGATATGGTGGATGAGACTTAATTCGCGAAAAACAACACGCCGTTTGGTCTTTCTTTCTTGTCTCTTTATTTTCCGTTTGTTCTCTGTGTCGCACTGGCCCTAACTGTTTTAGTACTTATAGTTATCTCCTGCCTTTCCTTGTTGTTCACGTCCGTTCTCTTCGGCTCTCGATCGCAAAGTGCTGGCAGCACTCTCGATCGAGCAGCGCGGAAGCTGTCCTGATACAACTCCACCACGAAAGCTCTCTTCTCACCACAGAGCTTTCGTGCAGGGTTGCATCCGACCGCTCCCCGCGCTCTCGACAGAAAGGGCGCTGCCAGCATCCCTACGCTCCTATCGACAACTAATTAAAACTAATTCAAATGATTCTAACTTAAACGTAACAATTCATTATTGCCCTTATAAACTACAAACTTAAATGTAATCATTCCATTAAACTTATAAACTACACAATCCAAACTTAAACTTAACAATTCAATTATTAAACTTACAAACTACAAACTTGAACATGTAAGACGGGGAAAGAAACCCCGCCTTACAGTTACAACGACAACAACAACAGGCAACGAGAGCAACAATACCACAGCGACCGGAAGACGGCAGCAACAGTGACGTCACGCAGCATTAGCTGTGCGCGCTAGCACAGTGGACGGACGTGGTGAGCTGTGTCACACGGACAGCTGCAGTTTTGTTTTGTTTTGTCCCCAGTCTATGTAGTTTGTGCATATATGTATATTCATAAATTTTTGTAATACAGATTTTAAACTTAAATTTTTTATGAGTAATTACTCAAATTTTTTATGTAAAATGTTTATTTTATTTATTTATTAACGCAGACTAAGATCAGTCGCGAGTATTAACCAAAAATAAGTTTATATGTCTAATTAAAATTAATATTAATTGTTCGGGCCACAGGGTGAACAGGTTAAGTGTGGGGAGGATTTCTACCTCAAGCGATGACGGTCACATTGAAGCGAGTGACTGGCATTACAGCAGCAGCAACAGCAGAAGATATTGGCACCCGCCAATTCAACACTTGATCAGTGTCCGCCCAACTACAAACATTTTGGTCCTTCGAGCCGGATCTCCTTCCGCTCCTCCAGCTTGCATCGGTGGAAATACTGATAAGTACTGCTTTTGTGACTGTTCACTTACATACACATTGCAAAGTGCAGGGTTTCCCGCTCTCCCATAGCGACTTGTACACTTTGCAACATTTGCATATTCTGTATACCTGACCTGTCCCGCAGGTTCCACAAGTATATGTTGAACTTATCCTGTGTTAAGTTTCTCAAATTCCGCAACATAAATATCCACATACTGGCTGCCAATAAGCAAAACAGTCAAGTGTCGTTAAATCGCGAGTGTGTGTTGGAAGTGCAGGGTGCAAGTGAAAATAATATAATTTTTGAGCGCTAGTGTACAAAATAATAATTCCAATTATTTTGCTCGCATTTGAATCGCTAATTCCACACATACAAGCACAAACGTATGTAAGTACACCTACATGTATACTTACATGTATGTAAATACATTTGTGCAAGCGATCGCTTTTCCCGCGCATTAATTTTCACTGCAGCTACTCCAATTGGTGATCGCAATTGAAATAGTCATCAAATTCCTATCACTCGCGCTTTGTTTTTCTTAAAATAAAGTTTTGCACTTTATGAAATCCACCGCCGGCAGAACAGCTGAGTCGCTGTCAGTGTTGTCACTTGAATATCACTCCGTGACACTACTCGTGACTCAGTCACTAGTGAATTCCTCGATCAATTCCTTGATCGTTTTTTTATAAATGGTAAAATCCGTATAAATTCTTGCGACAATCTTAAAATCCCCGCTTGATATTCGATTGTGTCAATCGATAACTCTTAATATATCCGATACATCGATAACTATTTTTTATCAAAACCAAAGAAAAGGCAATACAAAGCGGAACGAACACAACTTTAAAAAAATAAATATACAATGTACATATACATTTATATTGTTTATTAATTTAAAACTAAGATTATTTTTATCCATGATTTATAATTTTTTATTATCCTTTTTCTCCTGTGTCCTGAAAACAGAGAAAAAAATAAATATATAAAAAAAAAAAAATAAGGAAGATAAATAATAAATGGAGAAAAAACAACAATTACGACAAAATAATAAAAATAATTGATATCTAGTCGTGTTTTCTTCATAATTGTATTTTTTAATATTTACTTGACTAAATATTTACTAAGTATAATTTTTAAAACAAAAAGATTTTTCCTTATTTATATGCTCTTTAATTTGTACGCACTCAACCAGAAATACAGTCCACTTCCTGTCGTTTCGTTTATGCTTGTTTGAACCGGGAATATTCTTTCTCCTACGTTTTTCGATAGATAATGTCCACCGATCCATCTAAGGCTGCTCCTAAGTCCGAGCCTTACACTCCCTGGTCGCACCGACACTTTGCGTCGTACTCCTGTAAAATCCAGGACCCCGCCTAGTCCAGTGACAACTAAACGCCCTTCCCTCCGTAATTCTTCCACGGCGTCTTGTAGTCGCAGCGGCTCTCCGGTTTCACGTTCTTCAACGTCCTCTATTTCAAATCGTCGGAAGAGCGCTTCTCCTGCTCCGAAAGTTGTCGTGACCTCTCCTGAGTATCGCATACTCATTCGATCCGCTTCTCAACAACTCAGAGAAAATTCTAAAATGTCGCTTTCCGATTTTATTGCCACATGCGATGCCTTGACACTCTTTGAGGCTCGCGAAACAGAGGCTCTTAGTGCAGAAGTTCCACTTCTTTCCATAAAGATGCACTTGGAGCAGCTCAAGTCACTCTGGTCTGCCACAGGGCCCTGTCGGGCCAAAACTTAGAGGAATCCCAAATAAATTTGAGCACCATAGATGCAAAGCACGAATACTGCTACGAATACTGCTACTGCTACTGCGATGCGGAACGTTGTTTGGGGAACGCATTGAGCAAATGTCCGCTCAGAATGCTCCCGCTCCTGCAAGGCCTTCCGCTTTTCCACATTCCCAAGGCCACAGATTACCACCGGGTGAGGTTGAAATTTTCGAAGGCGAGAGCCTTTCATGGCCAACGTTCCACGACTTATTCTCCGTTACATACATTCGCAATCCGTGTCTGGCAGAAGTGGAAAAGCTTTACCACTTAAACTCCCGCGGGGAAGCCTGAGCTGTCGTCTCCAAGTTCCCTTTAACAAATGTGTTCCAATCCGCGTGGAACAAACTCAAGGCTCGGTACGAAAATGATCGGTTGTTGATCATGACGCAAGCCAAGCAGCTCGTCCAAATTCCCTCGGTCGCACACGAGTCCGGCAAGACCTTGCGCGAAGTACAGATGAAATTCCAAGGGTGTTTGACAGCCTTGGAGCGATCTGGAGCGAGTACAGAAAACTGGGATATTCTTTTCATAGCGATCTGTACTAGCAAGCTGCCAAAGTCCACCATCCTGTTGTGGGAGCAATCCGTCCCGAATAAGACTGCGGTGTCATCCTGCGACGATCTCAACTGCTTCTTAACTGATCGCCCCATCCGTGTATGTCCAAGTTTTCTGGATATGGCCGTCCCGAAAAGAGTCGAAGTGATCAAGCAACAGAGTCTGTGTTTGAATTGCTTCGCTCGGCCATCAAGTTCGGGACTGTTCCAGTGCCTATAATTGCCATATATGCAAGGAGAGGCATCACACATTATTGCATTCCAGCAACATGCCTACAGCTAATTCATCCGGTCCCAACCATCAGCCATAGAATGCTCACAGTTTTTTAACTTCCACTCCAGGCCGATACCTCCTAGGCACCGCCATTGTTACCCTCCACCATCTCGGTGAGGAGTTCCGTTGGCGTGCTTTGATCGATTCCGGTGCCAATTCGACCATCTTCTCCGAGAGGGTCTTCAATCAACGCAGCGGTTTCCGGCATGGGTCAAAGCGACGAAGGTTCCGCTGAAAAGGCATGTTTGTTGAAGCTGTCCGCCCCTTGCGACAGCAGGAAACAAGTTGAAGCGTTAGCCTTAGTCGTTCCCAGACTGACAGGTGCGATTCCGGCGCAGTCCTTCTCGGACTTGGTCCACTATGAGTGCTTAGATCGCCCGCTGGCTGCTTCGCACTACAAAAAGCCTGCCCCAGTTGAAAAGCTAATTGGGGTGGATATCTTCCCTCATATCCTTGGGGAGAGAATTAAAAAGGACATTGGTGACGATTTCGTCGGCCTTGAAACCATCTTCAGATGGGTGTTATGCGGGCCCATCCTCTCCAAAACCCAGGCGCCTCGCAAAGTATTCTCGGCTCAAACGGGAATCACGGCCGAGTCAAAACTTGATGAGCTTCTCACTAAGTTTTGGGAGGTGGAAGATCTTCCAGCAAAGTCAGAAAAGGAAGCAGATGTGATCTGTGAGTAGATTTTCCGAGAAACCACCAGGCGAAGGACGGATGGTCGCTATGTAGTCGCGCTACCCTTTAAAGATTCGAACAGTGTCGATTTAGGCCACTCCAGACTCATCGCTTTAGCCCAATTCCTGAGAAATGAAGCGCGACTCCAGAAGAATCCATCTTTAAAAAGCCAGTATTATGAGGTGCTCTAAGAATACGCAAGATTAGGCCATATGATTTGGGTAACTCCACCCTCTGACTGCCATCAATTTTATCTTCCTCATCACGTGGTCTTTAAACCTGATAGCGCTACAACCAAGGTTCGTGTCGTCTTCAACGCTTCAAGTCCTTCCACTAGAGGTATCAGCCTGAATGACGTATTGTATGCCGGGCCAACTCTCCAGGCCGACCTTACGCTGCAGATCCTTAAATGGCATTTTTTCCAATTCGTCTATAATGCCAACATTACCCAAATGTATCGACAGATCCTGGTCGACTCCAAGAACACGCCATTCCAGAGTATCCTTCATCAAGACAGCAGCGGTAATCTTCAGGACTATGAACTCCAAACGATCACTTTCGGCGTTAACTGTACGCCCTTCTTAGCCATCCGAGTGCTTTTGCAGCTGGCGCACGACGTGCAACACGTGTATCCGAGGGCAAGTGAAACCCTTCGTCACTACCCGTATGTAGATGACGTCCTTGCCGGTGCCCACACCATGAAGGATGCCCACGATGCCATCCAAGAACTCAAGGCTGCCCTCCAGTCAGCTCGATTTCCACTGAGAAAATGGACAGCGAACAAGAAGGATGTACTTCATGCGCTTCCGAAGGAGCATTTGTTGCACGAGGATTTCCTAAACTTAGAGGACGCGAGCACGGCTAAGACTTTGGGTATTCGCTGGAAAGCCACCACTGACTCGATCTTCTTCTCCATTGTGGACCCTCTGCTAAAAACTACCGTTTCCAAAAGGGAAGTACTATCCCACATAGCGAAGCTATTTCATCCCGCTGACTGGCAACAAATTTGGCTCTCTCTTCTGCGTCAGTGGCATGAATTCCTGCAAGACATCCCGGGGCTCAGCCGGCTACGCATCCCTAGATGGCTAGCAACTAATTCCGTATTAGACTGGGATCTTCACGGTTTTTGCGATGCATCACAAAAGGCGTATGGAGCATGGCTGTATGTGCGGGTCCGTCATCTAGACCATGTGAGTGTCGATCTATTGACGGCTAAGACCCGCGTGGCCCCAGTCAAAACTGTTGCGGTGCGGTCCTGTTCGCCGATTTGTACGCGGCCGTAATTCCCAATCCAACCTTCCCATTTCTGGACAGACTCGACTATAGTGTTGGCATGGTGCTTCTCAGACTACGGTGGAGGAGGATCACCGCTTATGTTCAGCGGTTCGCTTCTCCCCACGCATCCACGCCTGACACTCTGCAACTCACCAAGGACGAGTTGCGCACTGCAGAACGGATCCTTGTGCGTCTTGTTCAGAGGCAAAGATATGCTCTGGAAATCCGAGCACTCGTCGAGAAAAGGCGCATCCCGCCATCCAGCTCTCTGCTTAATTTAAATCCATTCCTGGATAAGCCCAGCGTTCTGCGGTCCTGCGGGTGACTACGAGCTGAGTCCCTCAGCTATGACGAGCGTCACCCAATCCTTCTCCCTTACGACGCTCCATTTCACTCGCATCCTTGTCAAGTTCACGCATCGCCTTACACTGCACGGTGGCAGCCAGCTTATGGTGCGGTACTTACGTACCAAGTTTTGCATCCCCAAAATTAAGAACTTGTTGAAGGCTCACATGCAAGGATGTAAGACTTGCGTCATTTATCGACGCCGTGAGCAGAGACAGATGATGGGAGACCTTCCCCGAGAACGTTTACCCTTTTCCAGGCCGTTCACGCATACCGGCATCGATTTCGCAGGTCCCTTCGAAATTAAAAATTTAACTGGGCGAGCCTCTCTCATCACCAAGGGCTACGTTTGTGTTTGTGTTGTTTAGCACTTAGGTAATTAATCTCGTGGCGACGTTGGTTCTCACCACCGAGAAGTTCCTTGCAGCCTTCTCGCGTTTTGTATCCCGCAGACAGTGTCCCAAACGCATATTCTACGACAACGGTAAAACCTTTGTTGGAGCATTCAGGGCTGACAAAAGGACTTCCCAGCACATCCTTGAGTGGCACTTCATTCCACCCAGCGCACCACATATGGGAGAATCATGGGAGGCCGGGGTGAAGAGTTTCAAAGCCCTACTCTACAAGTCCACGGCGAACATAAAGTACACTTTCGAGTACCTATCCACCCTCCTGTGCCGCATCGAAGCACTCCTCAACCCCCGGCCCACCTCCCCCCTGAGTAAGGACCCGTCAGATCTCTTGGTATTGAGTCCAGTACATTTCCTGGTAGGAGGACCACTAGCATCCATTGCTGGACCTGAGATCCTCGCCGAGCCCATGTCTGTGATAAACAGGCGGCAGCGGTTATAGGCGATCCATCATGGGGTCTGTCGCCGTTGGAAGCAAGAGTACCTCCAAGAGCTCCACAAACGGAACAAATGGAAGACGCCAACCAGCAGTATCCAGGTTGACAATCTGGTGATCGTATCCGAGGATTACCTGCCGCCCACCGAAGGGCGCTTGGGACGAGTGGACCACGTCCACTCTGGCGCTGACGGTTTGGTACGCGCAGTCGACGTTCGGATTTCGCGTGGATCCATCCGACGGCCTGTGGCCAATCTCATCCTTTTGCAGGATGAGAACGATCCCGTCGCGATCACCCAGTAAACCCCTCCTTGTTACATGTGTTCTACGTCTCCTCGTCTGAGTATCCTCTCATACATTGTCTCCGTTCCAACTTATGATTTCCGTTTTTTGTTTTATATTTCATACAACATGGCTACTACGCAGTTCAGGCTCGCAAGGCAGGAGAGGCACCGCATCCGAGCGGTCGACTCGTACCGGTGCCGAGTGTGCCGCGGTATGCACGAGCTCCGCCATAGCAGGCGGTTCCTGAACCTGCGCGCCGAGAAGAGGCTACGTGCAGTTCTGCTCAACAGGTACTGCCCAATTGTCTGGCCCATGAGCACTCCACGGGGGCATGTCGGAGCGCTGAAGGATGCCGTCGGTGTGGGCAACTGTTGAATCACAATAATTAGTTAGAATAAGGAAAACAATGAGTCGTTAGTTAAGCATAAAAAGTATTAGCCTAAGATATGAATATGAATCTAATGGAGTAGCCTAGAAAGTAAGCATAAAATCTCTTATACCTAAGCTAGTATGTAAGTTCGATTTGTATTCGGCAGTGCAGTGGTCACGAGCAGGCAGCCAGTTGTAATTTTCGTGTTGCAATAGCAACACACGCTGCCAAGCCTTTCCGCGATTGCTAAGTCTAAAAATAAATTGTAACGTTTAAGAACTTGCAATTTGTTTTAAATAAATCAGTTTCCGATTTTTCAGCAACCGTATCACACCCTCCTCCACATGGCGGATGAACCCCCCGTCGCCGGTCGCCAACTCGACGCAGCCACCAACCCAGAACCAGCGCATTCCATCGCCATAGTTTTTTTGAAGTTTTTTTGCTATTGTATTTTGTTCAACCTGATTACCACTATACGAGTGTGCCATCAATAAAATACATTCAATCACACAAATCATTAAACGAAGTATAGCGCATTTTATTCAAACAACTGCTTCACCCCCAGCAGCATAAGATGTTGGCACCCGCCAATTTAACACTTGGTCAGCGTCCGCCATCCTACAAGCAACAAGAAAGAAAAAGTACAGTCGAGCACGCTTGAAAGCGAATACACAAACATTTGACATTATACGTGTGTATATATGTATTTATGTGTGTATTCGGCGCAGACAGCTTCCGCGGGCAGCGCTGCCGGCACACAGGCAGAGAAAACGTTCTAACATGTGCTTGTGTGTTTCTATCTCGCTTGCACCAATGTGTTCATATTGCGTTTAATTATCAATATCATAACGCTTCTAGTTTTCTTGTTTATAGTCCGATTTTAAAGCGCCTTTCAGGATAGCTTAATATAGTTAGTCTCCACACGAATTATAAACTACAATACTGTACGATAAGAACAAGTTCGCTAAAAACGGCATTATAGTTTGAAGACTATTTTACCAAATGTGGGAAAAGTGGACGTGGCAGTCCAACATTTTAAATGGCAATGCAACTATGATATCGCTGGGAACTTCCGTTCCAGAATTGATGATCCTAGGTGCCATAGTTACTGAGATATTTGCCGAAAACATCAATTTTTCCCGAGGTGTGTCCAGTTTTTTGCTTATTGTGGGCGAGTGGGCCGTGGCATCGAAAAAAAAAAAGATTCTTGTATTGACTGACTAAATATGTAATCGTTTGACACCAAGCTCGAACTTGTAGCTCTTACCATCTCTGAAATCTGTTTGTTCATACGGACAGACAGATAGACGGACAGACGGATATGGTTCGAAACCCAGCGCAGACAGGCATTTGTTTTCTTTTTCTTTTTTATAACAAAACATTACTTTATGTAAATGCAGATAATCAGCAGTACCTGCAAATTGAGGTGTGGTGCATATGGTAGAGTGGCGACATGTGAGAATCCTGTGTCTGATACCGCGGGTTCGATTGCAGCCAGGGCATAACTTTTTTTTACTTTTTTAAATTTTAATTTAAGCTATTATCTTTTTTTAAATTTGTATTTTAAAATATGAATCAGTCTACTGCTTCTTCTTTTAAGTTTGTAAGTATTTTTGTATGCGCACTACAAGGAGTACGGGGTCTTATACAGTCGGCACGTCGACTGTAGCCTTTCTTACTTGTTTAATACCTGCATATATACTAGAAAAAGCCAGTTCTTCAGAGACAACATCGAGAATCAAGAAGAGTTTCCAGACCCCTAGGATTCAACCCATCTGCTTCTTGATTTTCGTCCTAATGAACTAGATCACTGTTTTCATTTTGATCAGAATTTTCAATTAGAGCATTGACTATGGGTGAGTCTTCTTAAGACTCTACAAACGGCGCTTATCGGATGAGTAATTACAAATCCATGAAAGACCTCTGCCTCGTGAAATGTTCGTTTAAGATATGTAACGATATTGGGAACTGATATGGTGACATTAACAACTGCACCTTTAAGTAAGTTTTGACGCTCATGATCTATAACCATGAATGAAAGGCGATTAGAAATTTATCTCTGTTCTAATGTTGTAAGACCCCTTAATTGCACTCTTTGGCTTCCTTTTAACATTTATATTTCTATCCGACGGAAATTGTCGATCAACGTTAAAATTCTCATTACAAACCTCACAATTGTTTTCTTTAAAACTTAGGAAAGACCCTTACAACATAGGCAAATTTGATCAGGTCCGAATTTAACAAACCTATTAAAAATTAACATGTGATTATCGAACACCTGTATTGTGGGTCTATACTGTATAGCTAACATTACCATATAGCTAACATTTCTGCTTGCATCAAGGGTTGATTGCCTTTTATTTTGTCTAGCTTGCCTTCGAGTTTCAGTGTTTCGCAGCTGTACTATGACCCTACGAACTGTTTGATTTCTTGCCTGAGCTCTCCTGGTCATATCCGTTGCTTGAATACATCAAACAGAAATAATTCCTAATATGTAGATATAGAGGAGGAAATTAATGCAAAGTCACAGCGCGAGCGTAGGGCAATAAAAGGTGTTAGGGCAGTTGAGCAATCTTTGGACAGCCAAAAGTGTCAAGTTAGGCGACGGTATAATACTCGACTTGAGCAGGAAGAACGAACCATAAATTCTCAACATCTCTCTATACGCCGAGAAAATCCCGATGTTCGTACTGGAGAATAAGCGGAAAATTCTAGTCGTCGGAATACAACAAGACAAAATGACACTTATAGAGCTATATAACAGAATAGCAACACGCAGGGACATAGGGAAAGACGTGCTGCTATTCTGTTCTACAATGGATGCACATATAATTATTCTATTAGCTTGTGAGTTTCATTAAGATAACTAT
This sequence comes from Drosophila nigrodunni, assembly GCA_020829145.1. Classification (NCBI taxonomy): domain Eukaryota; kingdom Metazoa; phylum Arthropoda; class Insecta; order Diptera; family Drosophilidae; genus Drosophila; species Drosophila nigrodunni. The sequence goes on along the minus strand of JACVCZ010000015.1, from coordinate 147,878 downwards.
AGGCAAGTGTGCTATAAAATTATAAACAAGTTTTTCGAAAGAATAAATCATATTCTCCAGAATAGCGCTTGATACTAAATACCTTAAAATTTGAACAAAAAAACAAAAAAAGAAAAAACGTAAGAAAAGTACAGCCGTATTCCCGATAACTTATTAAAATCGTTATCCAGATTTTAAGATGGATAGTACTTGTATTAAAATACGTTGAAACAAAAAAAAAATTAAAAACAAAATGGAAAAGTACAGTCGATCACGCCCGACCGTATAATACTCTCTGCATTTGTTCCCGATTAAATTATTAAAATTGGTATCAAGATATAACAATGTGTAGTACTTGCTGTTGGTTTATAGCATAAGTTAGTATAAGATCATATTGAAGTATTAGTTAAATATTAGTTAAGAGACAAAATGAATTAATTCTCTTATACTGTAAGCTAGTCTGTAAGCTCAAATTGTATTCGGGAGTGCTGCTGGCGGCAGCGACGAGTCAGTTGTTAATTCTAATTCGTAAACACCGCACGCACGCTGCCAGTCTCTCCGCGTTTCGACAAGTCAGTAAATATTGTAACTTTTTAAGAACTTACAAGTGTTTTATTTCAAACCACTTTTCGATTGGATTTTTCATTGGCGCCCGAGCAGGGACTTTCTTACGCGGTTGTCGGTCTAATTATTAGACATTTCGAGGCTTGGTGTGCGTGTGTGTTGGTTTCGGTGTTGCTGCTGCCTGAGTTTTGGAGCTGTTCCCTTTCGAGCTGGACGAAGACGAACTCTGGAGTTGGACCACTATTGTTGCGGAAACTATTTGGAATATAATGCCCAGAATTGAGCCAATGAGCGACTCTTCTGATGACCAGGTAACAGTGCCCAAACGAGTCAGTGCATAGGTGAAAGTGCATAGAAACGGCAAATAATACATACATATGTACATAATTAAGTACCGCTCACTTTATTGCACATAACAGACCTTGCGTTTCGGCACTGATAAATGTGATTTATAGAACAATTCGAAGCAAAACATTTAACGAGAAAAAACCAAAAATAAAGAAATATATTCAAACTTAAATCAAATTTGTGTAAATATATTGATGCGTGCATGTACATATACACACATATCTACATATTGCCGTTCTCTTGATTCCGCTATTCGTTTTGATCGACGGTTGTTCGGTGGTGGTTCTTGACCTTTGCTTTGTCGTTTTCTTCAAATCTGCACACAAGCGGGTACCCTGTGTGTGCGTATGTTTGTTCAATCACCGCTGTTACTAACGCAAACCGAAATCCACGAAATATATGTATGTACAGCGAACTGCGCATACGTACACTGTTGTTGTTGCTGCTTGTTGATCGCATCGTTTTTCTGCTTATACATACATAAGCACTAGCAACATACATACATACATACGTATGCTAATTAGCTGCGAGCATTTCAGTTATTGTTGGTATATTCGCTTCGTTGCTTGCATACATACGTTCGTGTTGTTGTTCTCAGCTGTTAAACGTTGTGCCTGCGTTTGCATTTGGTGTAGGTGATTCATTTCGAATACTGGAACGGTCTGTGTAGTCAGCTTTGTATTTTCTGCTGTTCAGCTGACTCTTGAGAGTACACTTACGTGCATTCGAATAGGTACGAATTTCAGAAAAAAATAATAAACAAAAAAAAAAAAGTTACACTTACGCGCATTCAAATATATACAATTAAAAAAAATTAATATGGCGCAAAAAACAGATCTTAATGAAACCGATCTGGTTGGCGCAGGAGCTGGCTTTAGTGATCGTCTAAGTCAACTATTCATTAAATTGGAAAAAGTAGAGAGCGATATCGAACGACAACGGAGTTCACTCATAAATAAAATGGTGACTCCAAGTAAGTTCGAAATTCAGTGCCGGCTAGATATCCTTAATTCATACATTTCAAAGGCTATGGATCTGCAGTCAGAGATCGATTCGATAGATCCTGACAATACTAGCCGCGCAATGCTTGAGGAAACGTGTATTTTGGCTCGATCGTCATACATGTCTGCCCTTAGTGCGTACCAGGCATCTGAAACTGTGCCTCCACTCTCTCACCACTCTCACCTGCCCAAACTTAAGTTGCCCAAGTTCAGTGGTAAGCATTCGGAATATAGACAATTTATCGGTCTGTTCAACAGTTTAGTAGATTCCGATCGCTCGCTATCAAATATTGAGAAATTCAATCATTTGATTTCGTGCTTATCGGATGAGGCGTTAGGGACCATCAGAGCCTTCCAGGTCTCTGACGCTAATTACCCAAAGGCATTAGAAAGTTTAAGTCGAGTGTACGACAACAAATGCCTGATTTTCTTTGACACTCTCGCTCAGTTGTTCGACATTGAGCCGATGTCCAAGCCATCGGCACTCGGAATTCGAACAATGGTTGACTCAGTGTCGGCAATTTTCGATTCGCTAATGTCGGTTGGGAATGAGGAAGATTTCGCTAACGCAATTCTTATACACATAGTCATGTCAAAGGTTGATCCGCATACGAAATCGAAGTATGTGGAGCAACTGGACTATAACAAATTGCCGAAATGGGCCGATTGCGTTATGGCTTTGAACAGGCGATATCAGCACTTATCTGCTGAAGAAAGTTCAAAGTCCAGAATAAAGCAGAAATCCGACATGAAATATGCATTTGCGTGCACGAATGCCGAGAAAGAAATGGAACCCAAATGCAACTTTTGCAGTGCCAACCATATGATTGGAAACTGCCAGGGATTCGCAGCATTGCCAGTTGACGAAAGATTCAATTTCGTGAAATCTAGTCAACTTTGTATTAATTGTTTGTATCCAGGACACAGAGTGTCCAATTGCACTGCGTCAAAGTGTAGAGTATGTTCTCGCCCACATAATACTCTCCTGCATAAATACACAGCCGCAGAGCAGCAAGTGTCCGGTCATCCTGCCCAAGTTAATCACGTGGTTAGCGAAGTCGATCAGGTGCTCCTGGCAACGGCAGTGATAACTGTAATAGACAGATTCGGTCAGAATCAAAGCGCTAGAGCGCTATTAGACTCTGGTTCTCAGGTAAACTTCATGACAGAAAGTCTGGCTCAAGCTTTGCGGCTCTAGCGCAAGAGCAAGTCCTTAACTGTAACATCAGTAGGACAGTCGAGTCTAGTAGCGAAGAGCGAAGTATCGACAGTAGTGTCATCGCGAGTATCGAATCATCATTTTAGCACCGATTTCTGGGTGCTAAAGTCGATTACGAGCAGACAACCTGACTATGATCTTCCCATTCATCGGTGGAAGATTCCGTCAAGCATAGAGTTGGCTGACCCAGAATTTTATAAGCCACAGCGAATTGATCTGCTGCTGGGAGCCGACTCCTTTTTGATTTGTTGTGCACTGGACAAATTCGATTGGCAGAAAACGGTCCGTTGCTGCAAAAAAAAAGACATTGTTCGGTTGGGTAGCATCCGGGCGATGCAAGAAAATGAATACACAAAGCCCTGTTTGCTGCGCAGTAATACATCCTACTAGCGAAGATAGGCTGGAAGCTCTGGTAGATAGGTTCTGGGAGCTGGAAGCTATCTCAGAGATAAACGCATTGTCAAAGTACTCTGCAGAGCACCTTGCGTGTGAGCAAAAGTTTAAGGACAGTGCTCACCAACTCTCGAACGGACGATTTGAGGTCAGCTTGCCCTTTAAGACTAATCCCCAAGTGCTGGGCTCCTCCTTTGAAACAGCCAAAAGACGGTTTCTCGCATTAGAGCGTAAAGTTTCCAAGGATTTGGAACTTAAGGAAATGTACACGAGTTTTATGAGCGAGTATCTCGACCTTGGTCACATGTCTCTTTTAGGTACAAAAGTTCCTCCAGGCCCACACTACGTCATTCCACACCAGTGCGACCTGAGACCTGAAAGTAGTTCCACCAAGCTTCGAGTGGTGTTTGACGCGTCTTGTAAGACGACATCGTCCCACTCTCTAAATGAATTGCTCATGGTAGGTCCTACTATTCGGAGGGATCTAATTTTGTCGCTTCTAAGGTTCCGTCTGAGCCGATATGCCCTCACGGCAGATATTAAAAAGATGTATCGTCAAGTAAGCATTTCCCATGACGATCGACGATTTCAGCTAATTGTTTGGCGCGAAAACCCATCAGATGAGCTCCAAGTTTATCAATTAAACACGGTGACTTATGGAACTGCGTCCGCACCGTTTTTTGGCCATCAGATGTTTGCACGAGCTGGGTTTGAGTCATAGGGACACCCATGCTCTTGGTTCAGAAATCATTTGCAATGATTTCTACGTCGATGATATGCTTACGGGAGCTGACGATATCGAAACATTGGAAAATATATGCAAACAAGTGCCCGAAATTCTCGAATCGGGCGGTTTTCAAGTGGCAAAATGGTTTTCGAACCATCCTCAGTTTGTAGAAGAAGGCGGAAAGGACAAGCTTCTAAGTTTTAATGATGCCGATTCGACTAAAACGCTTGGTATGAGGTGGACACCAAGATTGAATACTTTCCAGTATCACTTGGATGATAGCTTTATCAAGTTAAGTCCCACCAAGCGCAATATTCTGTCAGTTGCAGCACGCATGTTTGACCCACTTGGTTTGTTGTGCCCAATCAGCATACGGGCAAGAATTCTGCTTCAAGAGCTGTGGCGCATGCAGTTGCCTTGGGACGATACACTGCCCATGGAACTACATAGCAGATGGGATAAGTTCAAGGAGAATCTTCTAGAACTGGATAGAGTTCAAATTCCCAGATACGCTCACGCCAGCTCCAATGCAAACATACAAGTGCATGGTTTTGCGGACGCATCCAGTCAAGCTTACGGCTGCTGCATCTACATTCGGGCTAACGACGGTACCAACACCGTCTGCCGGTTGCTAACGGCAAAGGCAAAAGTCGCTCCACTCAAAACCAAGTCCATTCCCAGACTTGAATTGTGTGCGGCTTATATGTTAGCTTAACTGTGGTCCTCCATACAGCATATGTTGGATCGATGTCGAATCGAGAGTGTGAATTTCTGGACTGACTCAGAAATCACACTACATTGGATAAATACTTCCCCTTCAACATTAGCAACATTCGTAGCTAATCGAGTTGCAGTCATCCAGGAGATGACACCTAAAGTATCTTGGAGACATGTGCCAACATCAAGCAATCCAGCTGATTTGGCGTCGAGAGGTTGTGACGTTCAAGAGCTGTTACAGTCAATATGTTTCGAAGGCCCTCCATTTCTTTGCGAGGACGACACAGAATGGCCTCACAATGAACATTTCAACATACCGAAGGAGTTAAAAGAGAGTGAGGTCAAAAAGTCAGCGCTCGTCTGCTCAGTTAGCAGTTCGAACCGGTTACCTGAGTTTGTGTCCCAGTTTTCGTCATGTCGCAAGTTGATACGAATAGTTGCGTACATGTACAGATTCGTTTCAAGGTCAAAACAAGAGATACACACTGTCGAACTAGGACCAAAGGAATTGAACTTCGCTTTTTTAAAACTGCTGGATCTAGTTCAGCGAGCAGAATTCAAGGTGGAGTTCGATAGACTAAAAAAGGGTAACACGGTGCAACCAAGTTTGCAATAATTAACTCCATTTATTCATAAATCAGAAGAGTGTGGAAGGCGAGTATCGTTAATACGAGTAGGAGGCAGACTAGCAAATGCACCGCTAGAATATGACGCGAAATTTCCTATTCTTATGCCAAAAAATTGTTTGCTTGTGCAATCTACTTGAGGGAGTTACACATTGGCAATTGTCATGCTGGAGCAAAGACGATGATCGCACTACTCAGGCAGAGGATGTGGCTCGTGAATGCTCGTCGTGAATGTACTCAGATAGTGCGGAAATGCGTCCATTGCTTCAGGTATAAACCGAAGTTAATGGAGCAAATCATGGGAAATTTGCCGGCGGATCGACTTGCCGCGGTTCGGCCATTTAATGTTTGTGGGGTAGATTTTTGTGGTCCAGTCAACGTCTCGCTGAGGATTAGAGGACGAGCCTTAATTAAAATGTATATTGCCGTGTTCGTTTGTTTTGCTTCGAAGGCTGTTCATTTGGAACTTGTAGCAGACTTGTCCACTAACTCATTTTTATGTACAATAAACAGCTTCATCGCGCGACGCGGCATACCCGTCCGGCTATACTCGGACAATGCGACGAATTTCGTGGGGACGAACAACCAGCTGAGGGAGTTCCAAGACGCGTTCAACCACCAGCAAAGCAGGCTGCAGCTATACGCAGCGGAACGAGGGATGGAGTGGAGGTTCATTCCTCCGAGAGCGCCGCACTTCGGAGGACTGTGGGAGGCGGCGGTGAAGTCAGCCAAGCACCTCCTCGTGCGACAAATCGGCAGCGCGTCGTTGACAGAGAGCGAGGTCCGAGGGCACCTGGAAGACGTGGAGGCCATCCTCAATTCTAGGCCTCTAACACCGCTAGGCAGCGATCCCAGCGACGGAGAGGCACTCACCCCAGGCCATTTCCTCATAGGACAGCCGCTTCGTTTGCTGCCGCAAGGATTCGAGCAGGAGAGATCAGACCAGATAGGACAAGTCAGTAAATTTTGTAACGTTTTAAGAACTTACAAGTGTTTTATTTCAAACCACTTTTCGATTGGATTTTTCATTGGAAATCAGAGCCCTCGTCGAGAAAAGGCGCATCCCGCCATCCAGCTCTCTGCTTAATTTAAATCCATTCCTGGATAAGCTCAGCGTTCTGCGGTCCTGCGGGTGACTACGATACGTCTGTCTGATACGAGAGTCCCTCAGCTACGACGAGCGTCACCCAATCCTTCTCCCTTACGACGCTCCATTTCACTCGCATCCTTGTCAAGTTCGCACATCGCCTTACAGTGCACGGTGGCAGCCAGCTTATGGTGCGGTACTTACGTACCAAGTTTTGCATCCCCAAAATTAAGAACTTGTTGAAGGCTCACATGCAAGGATGTAAGACTTGCGTCATTTATCGACGCCGTGAGCAGAGACAGATGATGGGAGACCTTCCCCGAGAACGTTTACCCTTTTCCAGGCCGTTCACGCATACCGGCATCGATTTCGCAGGTCCCTTTGAAATTAAAAATTTAACTGGGCGAGCCTCTCTCATCACCAAGGGCTACGTTTGTGTGTTTGTGTTGTTTAGCACTTAGGTAATTAATCTCGTGGCGACGTTGGTTCTCACCACCGAGAAGTTCCTTGCAGCCTTCTCGCGTTTTGTATCCCGCAGACAGTGTCCCAAACGCATATTCTACGACAACGGTAAAACCTTTGTTGGAGCATTCAGGGCTGACAAAAGGACTTCCTGGCAGATACGAAACTCCTTCCGCCAGCACATCCTTGAGTGGCACTTCATTCCACCCAGCGCACCACATATGGAAGAATCATGGGAGGCCGGGGTGAAGAGTTTCAAAGCCCTACTCTACAAGTCCACGGCGAACATAAAGTACACTTTCGAGTACCTATCCACCCTCCTGTGCCGCATCGAAGCACTCCTCAACCCCCGGCCCACCTCCCCCCTGAGTAAGGACCCGTCAGATCTCTTGGTATTGAGTCCAGTACATTTCCTGGTAGGAGGACCACTAGCATCCATTGCTGGACCTGAGATCCTCGCCGAGCCCATGTCTGTGATAAACAGGCGGCAGCGGTTATAGGCGATCCATCATGGGGTCTGTCGCCGTTGGAAGCAAGAGTACCTCCAAGAGCTCCACAAACGGAACAAATGGAAGACGCCAACCAGCAGTATCCAGGTTGACAATCTGGTGATCGTATCCGAGGATTACCTGCCGCCCACCGAAGGGCGCTTGGGACGAGTGGACCACGTCCACTCTGGCGCTGACGGTTTGGTACGGCGCAGTCGACGTTCGGATTTCGCGTGGATCCATCCGACGGCCTGTGGCCAATCTCATCCTTTGCAGGATGAGAACGATCCCGTCGCGATCACCCAGTAAACCCCTCCTTGTTACATGTGTTCTACGTCTCCTCGTCTGAGTATCCTCTCATACATTGTCTCCGTTCCAACTTATGATTTCCGTTTTTTGTTTTATATTTCATACAACATGGCTACTACGCAGTTCAGGCTCGCAAGGCAGGAGAGGCACCGCATCCGAGCGGTCGACTCGTACCGGTGCCGAGTGTGCCGCGGTATGCACGAGCTCCGCCATAGCAGGCGGTTCCTGAACCTGCGCGCCGAGAAGAGGCTACGTGCAGTTCTGCTCAACAGGTACTGCCCAATTGTCTGGCCCATGAGCACTCCACGGGGCATGTCGGAGCGCTGAAGGATGCCGTCGGTGTGGGCAACTGTTGAATCACAAGAATTAGTTAGAATTAGGAAAACAATGAGTCGTTAGTTAAACATAAAAAGTATTAGCCTAAGATATGAATATGAATCTAATGGAGTAGCCTAGAAAGTAAGCATAAAATCTCTTATACCTAAGCTAGTATGTAAGTTCGATTTGTATTCGGCAGTGCAGTGGTCACGAGCAGGCAGCCAGTTGTAATTTTCGTGTTGCAATAGCAACACACGCTGCCAAGCCTTTCCGCGATTGCTAAGTCTAAAAATAAATTGTAACGTTTAAGAACTTGCAATTTGTTTTAAATAAATCAGTTTCCGATTTTTCAGCAACCGTATCACACCCTCCTCCACATGGCGGATGAACCCCCCGTCGCCGGTCGCCAACTCGACGCAGCCACCAACCCAGAACCAGCGCATTCCATCGCCATAGTTTTTTTGAAGTTTTTTGCTATTGTATTTTGTTCAACCTGATTACCACTATACGAGTGTGCCATCAATAAAATACATTCAATCACACAAATCATTAAACGAAGTATAGCGCATTTTATTCAAACAACTGCTTCACCCCCCAGCAGCATAAGATGTTGGCACCCGCCAATTTAACACTTGGTCAGCGTCCGCCATCCTACAAGCAACAAGAAAGAAAAGTACAGTCGAGCACGCTTGAAAGCGAATACACAAACATTTGACATTATACGTGTGTATATATGTATTTATGTGTGTATTCGGCGCAGACAGCTTCCGCGGGCAGCGCTGCCGGCACACAGGCAGAGAAAACGTTCTAACATGTGCTTGTGTGTTTCTATCTCGCTTGCACCAATGTGTTCATATTGCGTTTAATTATCAATATCATAACGCTTCTAGTTTTCTTGTTTATAGTCCGATTTTAAAGCGCCTTTCAGGATAGCTTAATGTAGTTAGTCTCCACACGAATTATAAACTACAATACTGTACGATAAGAACAAGTTCGCTAAAAACGGCATTATAGTTTGAAGACTATTTTACCAAATGTGGGAAAAAGTGGACATGGCAGTCCAACATTTTAAATGGCAATGCAACTATGATATCGCTGGGAACTTCCGTTCCAGAATTGATGATCCTAGGTGCCATAGTTACTGAGATATTTGCGGAAAACATCAATTTTTCCCGAGGTGTGTCCAGTTTTTTGCTTATTGTGGGCGAGTGGGCCGTGGCATCGAAAAAAAAAAAGATTCTTGTATTGAGTGACTAAATATGTGATCGTTTGACACCAAGCTCGAACTTGTAGCTCTTACCATCTCTGAAATCTGTTTGTTCATACGGACAGACAGATAGACGGACAGACGGATATGGTTCGAAACCCAGCGCAGACAGGCATTTGTTTTCTTTTTCTATAACAAAACATTACTTTATGTAAATGCAGATAATCAGCAGTACCTGCAAATTGAGGTGTGGTGCATATGGTAGAGTGGCGACATGTGAGAATCCTGTGTCTGATACCGCGGGTTCGATTGCAGCCAGGGCATAACTTTTTTACTTTTTTAAATTTTAATTTAAGCTATTATCTTTTTAAATTTGTATTTTAAAATATGAATCAGTCTACTGCTTCTTCTTTTAAGTTTGTAAGTATTTTTGTATGCGCACTACAAGGAGTGCGGGGTCTTATACAGTCGGCACGTCGACTGTAGCCTTTCTTACTTGTTTAATACCTGCATATATACTAGAAAAAGCCAGTTCTTCAGAGACAACATCGAGAATCACATCGAGAGGTCTTTGACATTCTCCAGGAGCTATAGTGATTCTCTGCATATTAATATTGGCTGGGTTCATATTCTCAAGAAGAGTTTCCAGACCCCTAGGATTCAACCCATCTGCTTCTTGATTTTCATCCTAATGAACTAGATCACTGTTTTCATTTTGATCAGAATTTTCAATTAGAGCATTGACTATGGGTGAGTCTTCTTAAGACTCTACAAACGGCGCTTATCGGATGAGTAATTACAAATCCATGAAAGACCTCTGCCTCGTGAAATGTTCGTTTAAGATATGTAACGATATTGGGAACTGATATGGTGACATTAACAACTACACCTTTAAGTAAGTTTTGACGCTCATGATCTATTGCCTCTATAAACATGAATGAAAGGCGATGAAAGGCGACGGAAATTGTCGATCAACGTTAAAATTCTCATTACAAACCTCACAATTGTCTTCTTTAAAACTTAGGAAAGACCCTTACAACATAGGCAAATTTGATCAGGTCCGAATTTAACAAACCTATTAAAAACAAGAAAGAAAAGTACAGTCGAGCGCGCCCGACCGTATAATACTCTCTGCATTTGTCCCGATTAAATCATTAAAATCGGTATCTAGATATTACAATGTGAATTACTTGCATTAAAACACGTTGAAACAAAAACAATCTAAGCATAATAAAACAAACATCTGTTTGTATTCGAATACACATACGTTTGGCAATATGTATATGATGCAAATATGTATGCATGTATGTGTGTATTCGGCGCAGCCAGCGACCGCGGGCAGCGCTGCCGACACACAGGCAGCGAAAACGTTCGAACATGTGCTTGTGTGTTTCTATCTCGCTTGCACCTATGCGTTGATATTGCGTTCAATTATCAATATTGTAACGCTTCTAGTTTTCTTGTTTATAGTCCGATTTTAATGCGCCTTTCAGTATAGTTTAATATAGTTAGACTCCACACGAATTATATAATAACAATACTGTACGATACGAACAAGTTCGCCAAACCCGGCATTGAAGGTTCCAGACTTTTTTATCAAATGTGGGAAAAGTGGGCGTGGCAGTCCAAAATTTTAAATGGCAATGCAACTATGCCGTCGCTAGGAACCTCCCGTTCCAGAATTGGTGATCGTAGGTGCCATAGTTACTGAGATATTTGCCGAAAACACCAATTTTTTCCGAGGTGTGTCCAGTTTTTTGCTTATTGTGGGCGAATGGGGCGTGGCATCGAAAAAAAAAAGATTCTTGTATTGACTGACTAAATATGTGATCGTTTGACACCAAGCTCGAACTTGTAGCTCTTACCATCTCTGAAATCTGTTTGTTCATACGGACAGACGGACAGACAGACAGACGGACAGACGGACATGGCTATATCGACTCGGCTTGTGATGCCCATCAAGAATATATATACTTTATGGGGTCTGCCACGCCTCCTTCTGCCTGTTACATACTTTTGCACAAACCCAATATACTCTTGCAGAGAGTATAAAATTAACATGTGATTATCGAACACCTGTATTGTGGGTCTATACTGTATAGCTAACATTACCATATAGCTAACATTTCTGCTTGCATCAAGGGTTGATTGCCTTTTATTTTGTCTAGCTTGCCTTCGAGTTTCAGTGTTTCGCAGCTGTACTATGACCCTACGAACTGTTTGATTTCTTGCCTGAGCTCTCCTGGTCATATCCCGTTGCTTGAATACATCAAACAGAAATAATTCCTAATATGTAGATATAGAGGAGGAAATTAATGCAAAGTCACAGCGCGAGCGTAGGGCAATAAAAGGTGTTAGGGCAGTTGAGCAATCTTTGGACAGCCAAAAGTGTCAAGTTAGGCGACGGTATAATACTCGACTTGAGCAGGAAGAACGAACCATAAATTCTCAACATCTCTCTATACGCCGAGAAAATCCCGATGTTCGTACTGGAGAATAAGCGGAAAATTCTAGTCGTCAAGACAAAATGACACTTATAGAGCTATATAACAGAACAGCAACACGCAGGGACATAGGGAAAGACGTGCTGCTATTCTGTTCTACAATGGATGCACATATAATTATTCTATTAGCTTGTGAGTTTCATTAAGATAACTATAGGCAAGTGTGCTATAAAATTATAAACAAGTTTTTCGAAAGAATAAATCATATTCTCCAGAATAGCGCTTGATACTAAATACCTTAAAATTTGAACAAAAAAACAAAAAAAGAAAAAACGTATTCCCGATAACTTATTAAAATCGTTATCCAGATTTTAAGATGGATAGTACTTGTATTAAAACACGTTGAAACAAAAAAAAAATTAAAAACAAAATGGAAAAGTACAGTCGATCACGCCCGACCGTATAATACTCTCGCATTTGTTCCCGATTAAATTATTAAAATTGGTATCAAGATATAACAATGTCTAGTACTTGCATTAAAACACGTTGAAACAAAAACAATCTAAGCATAATCAAGCATACATCTGTTTGTTTGTATGCGAATACACATACGATTGACAATATATGATGCATATATGTATGTATGTGTATTCGGCGCGTCCACCGTCCGCGGACAGCGCTGCCGCCACATAGGCAGCGAAAATGTTCGAAAAAGTCTTTGCATGTATTGATGTTGCGTTCAATTATCAATATTGTAACACTTCTAGTTTTTTTGTTTTTAGTCCGATTTAAACGCATCTTGGAGGATAGCTTGATAAAGTTAGTCTCTAAACGAATTATTAATTATAATACTGTACAATAAGAAGAAGTACCTTAAAAATGGCATTGAAGTTAGAAATTATTATATTAATTGTGGGAAATGGAGGCGTGGCAGTCAAAAATTTTAAATGGCAGTGCAATTATGCAGTCACTAGGAACCTACTTTTTAAATTGGTGATCCTAGGTGCCACAGTTATTGAGATATTCGGCGAAAACTCCGATTAATTCCGAGGTGTGCCCAGTTTTTTGCTCATTGTGGGCAAATGGGGCGTGCAATATTTATTTATTTATTTAATTATTTATTATTAACGCAGACTAAGATCAGTCGCAAGTATTAACCAAAAAACTTATTTTTGGTTAATATGTATAATTAAAATAAATATTAATGATTATTACAAGGTGAAAATTTAAAAAATAAATTAGTTTAAATTTAGTTAATTAGATTGATAAATTAATTAATAGTTAATCTGGGGATAAAAAGTAATGAAATTGATCCAACATTTGTTGCGAGGATTGGGAAAAACCCAAATAGATCAATAAAAATGTGTGAAAAAACTACCACGAAAGATCTCAGATTTAAAGGGACGCATGAATGGCAGAGATTCTAAACATACTGCCCATGGAAATCAGAGATTTAACGGAGTTGGCTGAAAAGTGAAGCTTTAAGATGGAAAAGGGACAGAGAGATGTATCAATTATTCTATAGTATTGAATATAATTAGCGCATAAAACCCGAAAACAATTGTGAAAAGCGTAGTCAGTAGTGCATGTAGGGTGAAATAAAGGGATGTAGTTCCTGGTTGGATTATTAAAACAAGAAAGAAAGCTATAGTCGCCCCGCGACTTAAGGATACCCGTTACTCAGTTTCAATTTGTTATTAACAATGGTGATGGATATAATAACTTGGCAAACACAGAACATTTTCATGCAAATTCATGTTTAGAGCATATTTTCGACCGATCGTTCCTATGAAAGCTATACGATATAGTAGTCCGATTTGGATCAAACTTGATCAGTATATATATATTGTTAGCAGATGTATGAGTTTGATTAATATGGCTTAGTTAACGCAAAAGTTTTTCATACTAGTTCATATTTGGAGCGTATTTTTGACTGATCGGCCCTATGGGAGTTATACGATATAGTAGTCCGATTTAGATCAAACATAGTAAGTACATGTACTTCATAGACATGTACTTTAGGTGTAAATTTGGTTCAGATAGCATAGCTAACAAAAAAGTTTTCTATACTAAAACATTCAACGTTTACCTGTACATTTACCTTTAAATGCAAATAAATCGCCCTAAAGTGGGCGTGTTAAAAAACAAAAACAAACTTGTACTGCTTGGATATTGTACCTTTCATTTGCGACCATTATCATTTTTCTAGCTCTTATAGTCTCTGAGATCATTTTGTTCATACAGACGGACGGACGGACGGACAAACGGACATGGCTATATCGACTCGGCTATTGATGCTGATCAAGAATATATATACTTTATGGGGTCTGCCACGCCTCCTTCTGCCTGTTACATACATTCCAACGATTACAATATACCCTTTTACTCTACGAGTAACGGGTATAATTAAGGCGTTCTAAGAGGGATGGGGAGCAGATATCGCCTACCAAGAACTCTCCTACGATTAAAGATAGAAGAGTAAGAGCCTGTTGGTGTAGGATGGAAGATGAAGGTTAGGGTCCCAATTAAGTCCACGAAGTGCGAATAGTAAAAACAGCTTCTGCACCGTCTCAATTAAATCTTGAGTATGAGCATGTTGAGGAGACCAGACACATGAACAATATTCAAGAATGCGCCGGACAAGGGATGTATGTTAGATATGAAGATATCCGTAGAAGAAAAGAAGGTGGGAAGCCTAAAATACTAAGTTTATGTAAAAGGATGTTATGATTCACAGAGTCAAATGCTTTGCTAATGGGTAAGAGAATGCAATATTCATGACTGCAAGGTTATTTATTCTTTGGCGAGCCGAAGATAACCGTTTTTTCTTGTTTAATCTTATCTTCAACGTTGGGCATGTAATACTCTTGCTGAATCAAATCCTTCGTTTTTTGTATGGCTAAATGTCATCTGTCATGAGCATTTCCAATGATGCGCTTCTGCATCTCATTGGGTACTACGATCAGCTTAGTACATATTATTCCTCAGAAAATAATCATCGTACGTTTTGTCATTATCGTTTAGTACTTCTTTGATGGCTTCAATCTTTTCGTCACGAGCCTGTGCATCTTTCAAATCAATAATTATGCTATAGCATCTGAGAGCATCTACGTGTTTCATGCTTGAAGCTACCCGATGTTCAATATTATAATTATATTCTTGGTCAATTCCGTCAATAGCCTGGCTATTAATGCATAGTTCGATATAAATTTCCTAAAATACCCTATTAATCCCAAAAAACATTCAACTTGTTTGACTGTCTGATGCATTTTAAATATGGGCAAAAGACTGAAAAGCCACACTGCCCACACTTCATAACCTCCTTCAACTTTTTGACAGTGTGATGACGTCAACAACATACGGTAATGCAATGCCTTTTGCGTGACAGCTCTCTGAATATCGCGTTGACATGGCGTTGAAAAACACCGGGTGACTTGGAAAATCCAAAACGAACATTTCAAAATTGGTACTGGCCTCGATGAGTGACAAACGACGTATATTTTCTACTCGATTCAGCCACTGGAACGTGAAAGAAAGTTAGTAGGCAAACTAGAGGTGTAAGTAGATTGCAAACAGTTGGGAAAGTGATCGGAAGCAGCCGAGTCCTCACTTACTTTACTGTGAGTTTACAAAGTTATAGAATTGTTTAGGATCGATTCTTGAGAAGGGTAAAGGCAGCTTTTTACTTTCGAATAGTTTAAAAGTCTAAGTTAGAACCTGTCTGCCTAAACTTTTTAAAATATTTATATTTTTTGTGTTTTAAGTTGGATAGTCTTGGTGAAAACCAAGGTGGTTTACATGAAACGAACTTTACAACTCAATATGGAATGCAGACATCAAAGATTGAGTTTAAAATGTTGTAAAAATACTCGACAGCTATGTTAATATCATTCGTGCTGTATAGTATAGACCAGTCGGTAGCAAGAATCAGTTGATTTAGCAAAGAATAATTTCCTTTGCGGAAGCAACAGCGCGACTTGGAAGAGAAAGCAGGAGCTAAATGGATTAAGTTAGGAATAGACAAGGATAATTTAAGAGTAGGATGAAAATAATCTTCAGGTACAACTACATGAGAAGAGATCCAGCAATCTGTTTAAACGATTAGATATATGATTGACTTGAAAAAAAGGAAGATCAATCAAACTATCTAAAAAGTCATTATTAAGGGGTATGTGGGTATATAATTAAACTTGTCGAAATACGCCCAGGAAACGTTTGGCAAGTTAAAATCACCAAGTGTCACAAAGAAATCATGATCACGAATGTGACCTAATATTTCTTTATTGAAATTAAAATGTTGCAAGTTACATAAAGCGCAAATGACGAAAAAGTAACCTTAACGGCAACAATTTCAATTGTTGATGAAAATAATTTACTAATGCAATTTGCTTTACTTCTTACCAGAGACCTGCAACGAGTATAAAAATTTCGAGTATACTCGAACGCTTACTCGTGATCGCTTTGTTCGAACAATTTTGATACCGGATCGTTTGGTGTGCGTACCGCGGGCATGCTTATACTCGTTTTACTAGAGTATTTTGCCGTTATACAACATGTTGTAGCAAGCCAAACAGAAACTTATAATATTTTGCATTAAATATTCTCAGCGGTGGTACTAGACTAAATGATTTGACGGCTTAAAAGAATGTAATTTAAATACATGTCAATGTAATAATAAATGAAATTCTGTTTTTAATATTTTGATCATAAGTTTTTTACAGAATTAAAATGTGACGATATGTAGAAATCTGCCTTACTTTGGTAATTTGGAAACCTTTTGTAACGCTCAACACATAAACGTAGATTGGCTGACCTTTTGGAAATTCCCTTGTTTGGCTAGAGTATGACTCTCTGGGTTTTGTAAAAGGGGTGTTTTGCAATATGTGCAGCAGGTAGAAACGCTTCAGTTTTGGTTTTTCTGTCTTAAAAAAATATAAGCAAAATGCGTGGTATGCCAAACATATCATTACTTGCTCGCACTAATGCACACAAACAAAGACAAGTCTCGATATTGTTGCGAGTGCCATCAGTGTTGCACCCTAAGTTAATTCCCGCCAGATCTAGCTTTAACTTACGTGCGCATAGGAAAACCAATGCATATATATTTCTATTATTTCATTTTTTATATTATGCACTGTGGATTTTAATTTTATAAATAATAAAAGAAGAAGAAAAATATATGTTTAAATATTTTTCTTATTATTTTTCATTGGAATTTAGCCATTTCGCTTTTTTTCGGATAGAACTAGCATATTTTCATCTTAATACATGACAACACTGCGAACTTCACGCAACGCAAGCGAAACAACGAACTTGCTTGTTACTCGAACGTTAGTACTGAAAAGACGGTCAGGGCAGGTTGCGTTCGAATACTCGTTTGACAACTCGAACGATCAGCAAACGATCTATGAGGCTGATCGTTCTGATCGCAACCAAGTTGTTTGATATCAAACAATCAGGTTCGAATCATTCAGAAAACGGACAACTGATCGTTGTGATTCGAACATTTTTCGGACAGCCCGATGAACTACTCGTTACCCGATCGTTTGATGAAAAGTTCGAACATTCTCGAGTATACTCGTTGCAGGTCTCTGCTTCTTACATAAACTTTCATTTATTAATTCCATTACATTTATCAAGCCCAAAACAAAGATCGGCGCAGGACTACACACGCACAAAGCGATCAAGTAAAAAATGCAAATAAAAAAAATGTTCTTCACAAGGGTGGTTTTTATAATCTCTGCAAGAGTATATTGGGTTTGTGCAAAAGTATGTAACAGGCAGAAGGAGGCGTGGCTCAGTAAATCAGGCTCAGTAACTATGCACCTAGGTTCACCTATTTTGTTACAGAGGTTCCTAGCGACAGCATAAAAGCATTGTCATTTAAAGTTTTCGACTGCCACGCCCACTTTTCCCACATTTGATAAAATAGTTTTCAAACTTCAATGCCGTTTTTAGCAAGCTTGTTCGTATCGTACAGTATTGTAATTATATAATTCGTGTGGAGACTAACTATATTGAACTATCCTGACAGGCTAGTTCAAATCGGACTATACACACATACATGCATACATATTTGCATCATATACATATTGTCAAACGTATGTGTATTTGCATACAAACAAACAGATATATGTTTGATTATGCTTAGATTGTTTTTGTTTCAACGTATTTTAATGCAATTAGTACACAAACAAATGCAGAGAGTATTATGCGGTCGGACGCGCTCGACTGTACTTTTCTTTCTTGTTTTTGAGTAAACATTTGATGCGGTGTTTACGCTATGAAGTAAAAAATGAGCTGGTACAAAAATAAGTGGATAATAAAATATCTTTTCGTGAAATACTCAAACAAAAAATTAAAAAACATTAAAAACAAGAAAGAATGCTATAGTCGCCTCGCGACTTAAGGATACCCGCTACTCACTTTCAATTTGTTATTAACAATGGTGATGGATATAATAGCTTGGCAAACACAGAACATTTTCATACAAATTCATGTTTAGAGCATATTTTCGACCGATCGTTCCTATGAAAGCTATACGATATGGTAGTCCGATTTGGATCAAACTTGGTCAGTATATATATATTATTGGCAGATGTATTCGTTGTGTGAGTTTGATTAATATAGCTTAGTTAACGCAAAAGTTTTTCATACTAATTCATATTTGGAGCGTATTTTTGACCGATCGGCCCTATGGGAGCTATATGATATAGTTGTCCGATTTGGATCAAACTTGGTCAGTACATGTACTTTCTTGACATGTACTTTTCGTTTAAATTTGGTTCAGATAGCATAGCTAACAAAAAAGTTTTCTATACTAAAACATTCAACGTTTACCTGTACATTTACCTTTATATGCAAATAAATCGCCCTAAAGTGGGCGTGTCAAAAACAAAAACAAACTTGGACTGCTTGGGTATTGTACCTTTCATTTGCGACCACTATCATTTTTCTAGCTCTTATAGTCTCTGAGATCATTTTGATCATACAGACGGACGGACGGACGGACAGACGGACATGGCTATATCGACTCGGCTATTGATGCTGATCAAGAATATATATACTTTATGGGGTCTGCCACGCCTACTTCTCCCTTTTACATACATTCCAACGATTACCATATACCGTTTTACTGTACGAGTAACGGGTATAATGATTCGAGACGAAAAATACTCTTAGTGTGTTTTGGGTATTATTACATGCTGTGTATCGCTGCCTTTCTCTGATGTGTTAATGTTTATGCAACTTTCAGGATAGTTTGACATTATTTTTTTTCCACACGAAATATAAATTACAATACCGTACAATAATAACAAATGGCTTAAAAATGGCATTGAAGTTTGAAAATTATTTTATTTCTTGTGGGAAAAAGTTGGCGTGGCAGTTTAAAAATTTTAATGCAAATGGTATACCTAAATGGAATAGTTACTTAGATATTCGCCAAATACAACGAGGTGTGTCTAGTTGTGGTTCATTGTGGGCGAATTGGGCGTGTCTTCAAAAAAAATATTTGTGTATTGCCTGACTAAATACATACATATGTAGTCGATTAAGATCAAGTTCGAACTTGTAGCTGTTACCATCGCTGAAGTCTGTTTGTTTATACGAATCGGCTTGTGATGCTAATAAAGAATATATATGTATGTATGTACATACATCCTTCTGCCTGGTGCATGCTTTGCAAAAAAACCAATATACTCTTGCAGAGAGTATTACAAGACTTTTCCAGACGCACACAAAAAACAGACAGACGCCTCGTGCCGATCTCAGAAACCAACTTCTCATTTGACTCTAAGGTCACTTGTTGCTATGTCAAATTTCATTTTCTAATCCTTCATTCCCATTCGCAACAGTGCCTTGGAGTCAGCGGCTTTTTCCCTTGGCCTCCATTCCCTCTCCTTCCTAACCCTCTTTCTTTCTAATTCGTACTCTAATACCCTATTTACTCTAATTTTATTCTTCGCCTTATATGACACTTGCACACGACCCAGCTGAGCAAAACAGTGTGCGATTTATTGGCCAAAACTTATCGATATTCGATAAGCGCTAGACTTATTTCTCGTTTGCTATACAGTAGTGTATTCTAGGTCGATCAAGAGTTGCCAAACAATTTAGAACCAATTTTTCGAACTACTTTTTTCTTTACAATCCGCTGATTTTTATGTGAAAGTATTCAACTATTTTAACGTTTTACTTTCTATATGATTTGTTACTAGTTCGTGTTATTTGAAAGGGAGAAGGTGTAAAAAAAAAGGTATCCAGTTACATACTTGTTTAGTTAATTTATAAGTTTTTCTTACGTATTAAATCTTTTGAATTTCATTAATAGTAAATAGTCTTACTAACAGTTACACCAAATTCATTAATTAAATGTAATATAAAAGACAATTACATTTACTAGTAGTTAATTTTCTTTAGTGTTGTAAAGTTACATATGAAAAATGATTTGCCGTTTTCCACCCCTTATATTTCTCATTCGTTCCTTGAATATGCAGTCAATGCAAATAGCATATAATAAGTAGTTTAGTCGACCTAATACTAAACGATACAAAACGGCAAGATACATATGCTGTTTTGGAGTAATGTCTTCAAGTTTGATTATGGGCGATTTGCTAAGTGTAAGTAAATAGATAACATTTCTTATATATTATTTATATATATTCTGTTTTCTAGAATCGTAAAATGCTTAAAAAACTTGGCTTTGACAGTTCCAATCATTGGATAATATACGATGAACAGTTTGATATGTTTTTTAACTTTCTGTCGGAGAATATTACTGATTCCAACATTCTAACAGTCCAAGAATGGAGAGAATGCGTTGAAATAAGGACGAATTGCGAGTGGGTTTACGCACATAAACTATCGTTAAGGATGAAGGAGATTGAGTCGAATAATACAGGCCTTCTAAGTTTCAAGATAAAAGATATAAATGCACGGAATTTAGAGATATCAAGGATTGAAGAAGCAGTATACGATTATTTGACACAACTTGGTGATATGCAGTAAGCAATTATTAATATTTTCACATTTAAATGAGTGAAAAATTTTCATTCGTCATCGTTAAAGGCACACAAAGCATATAATAAATAAGAATATGTCGGACTTGGACTTTGCGTCTCTGCCATTGCACAAGGCAGAGATTGAATTTTTGTATAAGTGTCAAATCATAGCTTGCAAAATAGAAAATATACAGCTAAAAAATTTTAAATGTAGTAAAGATGTCAACATAAGTTTTATCGGAAGACAAGTTCCTCCCTTACTTGTGGTCCAACAACCATTAGAGCAGTTTTTTTTCGTAAATGCGATTCGTTTATAATCTTTATTAGGGACAATTTGAAAATGCAGCAAGATTCCGATTTTGTGGACGTTAATCAAATTATCCTTAAAGAAAACTGCATGCTGGAAAACTTGCAAAACACGTAAGTCCTCACATTCGTACATAGAACGCACATGTAAATACTACCTTAATCAAAAAGTTACGGAATGATTGCCATGAAAAAATGTAAAAGCGACAGAAGGAGTGTCTTCTGACCCCATTAAGCATATAAATTCTTTATCAGCATCAATAGCGGTGTCGATATAGTAATTACGTTTTCCGATTACAGCCAGAACATTTTTGCGTTATATTTAAAATGTTAAAAAGGGAAATTCAATTTATTTCAGAAAATAGTCGTTCAACATTAGCACTGCTATGTGGCAAAATAAGCAAATTTTGAGTAAACTCCGTTCATATAGTGTTGTAATTTAACATTCGTTTGGCGACATATCATGTCAAACTATCCTGAAAGTTGCATAAAAATCCTACTTTGAACAAGAGAGCAATCACGTAACAAAGTTTATGTTATTTAACTGCAATACCACTGTATGCGCGCAGGTGTGGATACGTGGATACCGATTTTAATAATTTAATCGCGATAATTGCCGAGAGTATTATACGGTCGGTTGTGCTAGATCGTACTTTTCATTCTTGTTTTTTATACTCCCTGCAAGAGTATATTGGGTTTGTGCAAAGTATGTAACAGGCAGAAGGAGGCGTGGCAGACCACATAAAGAATATATAGTCTTGATCAGCATCACAAGCTGAGTCGATATAGTCATGTCCGGCTGTCTGTCCGTATGAACAAACAGATTTCAGAGATGGTATGAGCTAACATGCTCGAGCTTCGTCTCAATCGATCACATATTTGGTCAGTCAATACAAGCATTTTTTTTTTTTTCTGTGGCGGGAAGTGGAGGCGTGACAATCAAAAAATTTTAAATGTATTTTTTTTTCGGTGGCACGCCCCATTTGCCCGCAATGAGCAAAAACTAAACACACCTAGGAAAAAAGATTTTTTCCTAGGTGTGTCTAGTTTTTTGCTCATTGTGGGCTAATGACAAACAGGCATGGCTATATCGGCTCGGCTTGTGATGCTTATCAAGAATATACTTTATGGGGTCTGCCACGCCTCCTTCTGCCTGTTACATACTTTGCACAAACCCAATATACTCTTGCAGAGAGTATACAAATACACTCGAACACGCCCAACCGTATAATACTTCCCGATTAAATTATTAAAATCTGTATCGAGATATTACAATGTGTAGCACTTGCATTAAAACACGTTGAAACAAAAACAATCTAAGCATAATCAAAAATACATCTGTTTGTTTGTATGCGAATGCAAATACGTTTGACAATGTATGATGTATGTATGGGTATTCGGCGCGGGCAGAGCTTTTTCCATACAGGCTGCGCAAACGTTCGAACATGTGCTTGCACTCGTGCATGGATATTGCGTTCAATTATCAACATTGTAACGCTTCTAGTTTTCTTGTTTATAGTCAGATTTTAATGCACCTTGGAGATAGTTTGATATAGTTAGTATCCACAAGAATTATAAATTACAATACTGTATGATACGAACAAATGTTTTAAAAGCGTATTGAAGTTTGAAAATTATTTCATTTTTTGTGTCAAAAGGGGCGTGGCACCTAATAAATTTTAATGCCATTGAATTTATACTGTCGCTAGGAACTTCTGTACCAAAATTGGTGTTCCTAGGTCCCATAGTTACTGAAATATTCACCTAAAACACACCGATTTTTTCTGAGGTGTGTCTAGTTTTTTGCTCATTGCGGACAAGTGGGGCGTGCTAGCGAAAAAAAAAATTCTTGTATTGACTGACTAAATATGTGATCGATTAAACCAAGCTCGAACATGTAGCTCTTACCATCTCTGAAATCTGTGTGTTGAAACGGACGGACTGACAGACAGACATATCTATATCGACTCAGCTATTGATGCTGATCAAGAATATATATACTTTATGGGGTCTGCCACGCCTCCTCCAAACCTTCAAATTTGGATCGGATAAATATAAGTTGGTCCCTTTTAATTTATCTACATACCTCAATTTGGTCCAAATCGGAGTTTTTATCCAACGATCGCAATATACCCTTTTTTTCATATGTTTGGAGGGTTTGGAAACCTATCCTCATTTGTAATTTGGTCCAAAATCGGATAACATATGAAACAATGTTGGTTGCGCAAAAAGTTTTTTCTTCATAAGTTTACTTTGTACACGTGCTTGCAATAGAGTTTGTTAAATTAATGTTTATCTTCATAAACAGTCGTATAGCCATAATTATCAACAGTCCATCGTTTGGTACATAGGCATTTTTGCATTAGAGTATACATAAGTTCCCATTTGAAAAGGTTTTTCTATAATATCACCACAGACAGATAGAAGGCATCAATCAAAATCTCGTACATCACTGCATAAGCTCAAAATACATTGTTCGCGAAGCACAGGATTTCCAAGTTCTCAATGAGAACCACCTGAAGAATACCTTTGATACTTTACAAAATGCTCTTACTGTACTTGTGCAGCTACATATACAGCAAAGTATTGAACTAATTATTTATGAAAATACAAAGCAGAAAGTGGAAAGAGCACTGCGTCGCCAAAAACATGCAATTGTCAAGGTATTCCACTGATTTGAACATCTAAAATTTTAAAAAACATTTTGAATTTCACACAATCGCATATATTTTTGAGGAAACAACTAAAAATTTTCATGTTTACCTAAGTGATGATAGAAGGCATCAATCAAAATCTCGTACATCACTGCATAAGCTCAAAATACATTGTTCGCGAAGCACAGGATTTCCAAGTTCTCAATGAGAACCACCTGAAAATTTGATTTTACATGACAAAACTAATTATTTTTCAAAGCGAGTAAAAACCACCTGAAGAGCACTGCGTCGCCAAAAACTTCCCATGCACTATCAAATGCCGAACTTATTTGGATATCTACACAGCTTGATTTAGAAAAGAACAAAAACTGCAGCTATGGCTCTATTAATCTATGTGCTGTAGCTCTGGCTTGTTTAAAACGCGTTCAAGCAATGCGCTCACTGAATGCTATTTCCAAAGCTATGTCAAAAAAGCTCCTGCTGGAATTATCAAATCTGCTTTCTGTGCATCTCGATTTAAGCGTGTGCTTTGTGGAGGACAAAAACTATTTGTATGAATACGAAAAATTCGGTCGCCTTTCATGTTATGCGCTGCAAAGCATGCGGAACACAAAGATACACATGTTCATACACAAACAGCTGGTCAATCTGTAAGTAAATTGTATAATATTATAATTGTTTATACGATATATATCATTTTATATTTTAGTAATCATTTTAAGCAAACTCTATGGCCTTTAATTTTTGACGCGCCATTGGACCAACCAATGCTTCAGAATCTTCTGTATTTATGTACCTTGTTCAGTATCGCACATCAACAACACCGCTTTGAAGATTCGTTACGAATTTTACGTGTTCAATTCAAGGATTCAATTATAGACCGAATGGTGCGTGCATTGTAAAATGTACCGCTGCTTATTGATAGTTTATATTTTATCATTTTAGGATGAAGACTATCCTCTGCGCTTCAACTCACTTTTGTGGATTTGGTTCCTCACAGATCCGCAGCGTATGTTAAACGCAATTAATGAGGTGAAAAAAATTTCTGCCAATATATCTGCTTTAACATTTCGTCCGGTCAGCGGTTTTTACCGAAAATAAGTGAAATGCTATCATTTTTATAACGAACTCATTGTTAATCGTAATATATCTTAGTTTTTGAAGAATAAAGCGCTCAGCATATCATTTTGATTAAACAGCTTGTGATTACTCAACAATAACATAGTGTTCAAATGTTAACATAGTTGTTCAAATATATTTTTAAACATCTCAAGTGAAACTTATAATGGAAACATGTTCACTCACTACGGTGGATATCCTTAATAAAATTTGTTAGCAAACGACAAAAACTCGAAAAGTTTTTGACCGATCTTTATATATATATTGCACAAGCCCAATATACTCTGTACTATACTCTATATATATATATATATATATATATATATATTCTTGTATTGACTGATTAAATATGTGGTCAATTGAGATTAAGTTCTTGTATTGACTGATTATATATATATAATATATATATATATATTCTTGTATTGACTGATTAAATATGTGGTCAATTGAGATTAAGTTCGAACCTTATATATATATATATATATATATTATATATATATATTATATATTATATATATAATCAGTCAATACAAGAATATATATACATATATAGTGACATATTCATCCCGATTATGTCTACAGATTTCCATATCCCCAATTATAAACATTCTCAAGCTTCACTTGAGAATAAATTCAACAATTGTAAACAAAGAGC
Source organism: Drosophila nigrodunni (assembly GCA_020829145.1). Classification (NCBI taxonomy): domain Eukaryota; kingdom Metazoa; phylum Arthropoda; class Insecta; order Diptera; family Drosophilidae; genus Drosophila; species Drosophila nigrodunni. Next base: position 122,253 of record JACVCZ010000015.1, on the reverse strand, counting down.
CGTCTAGCCGGCGCATCTCCCCCAATCGATCAGCATCGATTGCAAATCACATAGTCAGCATAATTTTTGTTCCCAGCTTAAGCCGAGATAACGAGCAACGCTTGGTTCCCAGCAACCAGCGGTGCCCTCCATAATGTAAACATTCAACAGAGCTTTCTTTATCATTTATTAAACCAATATCTGTTAGTCTTAAGTTGATATTGAATAAAACAAGTCGTGAATCTAAAATCTCGCTACGTCTTTTATTTTTACATCAACGTTGTCGTTAGAGTGTGTCGCGACTTTTTTTCGATTCGATTAACACATTAAATATTCAATTGGCGCAGCCGGTAGGATAACAATAAATAGATCCTGAAGCAATTCTAATCCTTTTTTGTTGTTATCCGAAAAAAACAACCAACGCGAAGGCAACCCAAGCGACGGTAAATATCGCGTCAAGTTTTATAAGAAAAACCTCGACAGTGACGTGTAAACCAACAATTCGCATTTTTGCCAAAAAACCACGGATGTTCACAACTTGAAATTAATTCAAGAAGACGCGATAGAATTCGGAGAGAACATAATTCCAGACATACCTGGTTATCTCAATAAAATTCGAAATAGCTATCTGTGCAAACAAACAAAAACAAACTCAATCGTAATTAAGCCAATAAAGTGAATTATAAGTAAAACTAAGAAACTAAACTAAGTGAAACTTTTAAATAAAATATTGGTTAAGTGGAAAAAAGAAAATATAAAAAAAAAAAAAATATAATAATAATAATCAAAACAACAACCAACCGTAACAAAAATATTACAAAATGGAAGAATGAGCAGCAGCAGCAACAACCCTTTCTGACGCCAGCATGTCACAAGTAATCAATCAATTGAAAGACGTCGAGAAATTCAATGGAGACAAAAATACCCTGTACACTTTTGTTAACCGTATCGACTACATATTGGCCCTGTACACGACTAATGATAAACGCAACAAGCGATTATTTTTGGACTTGTGGAACGTTGCATCAGTGCTGATGTTATGCTATCCCTTGGCATAAATAATCTCAACACCTGGACAGATCTTCGGAAGCAATTGGTACTCAACTATAAAACCCAGACTAACAATCACATCCTTCTGGAGGACTTCAGGAACACACCTTTTAAGGGAACGTTCGCGAATTTCTGGAGGAAGCTGAACAGCGCAGGCGTACTTTAATGAGTAAGCTAGAACTAGAGAATAATATCGATGAAAAAACACTGTACTCGCGGTTAATTAAATCTAGTATTGACGATTTGATCCAAAAGTTACCTACTAACATCTGCATTAAAATTATAAATTGCGAAATTCCCGATTTAAGATCGCTTATAAATTTATTGCAAGAAAAAAATCTTTATGATCAACCTTGCCAAAATTTTAATTCCACTAAAACAAAACAAGAAAAAGAATTAAAGCCACTCCCAACCAATTCCAATTTTCATAAATTTCCAACATTTCTCCAACCAAACAATACACCATATGTTTCATATCCAAATCATCCACCATATTATCAACAACCATTTCATCCATTACAACAACATTACAATATGCCTCATACTAACAACTACTTACCTCTACCATTACCACCCGTACCAAATCCGACAAGACCAGTACAATTTCCACCTCGACAAAATTTTCGTCAAAATTTATTTGACCAAAACCGTTTTGGACAAATTCAGAGTGCCACTTTACAAAAGGCTCCAGTTAATAATACACCTGGTGTTCCACATCCACCAATGAAACGCTTTAGACCAGCAGAAAGTGGACAGAGTAAAATGAGCATAGATCAAGAAGCTAGGTATCAAGAAGAATTGAATTATCAAGAATATTTACAGCAAGAATATTACAATCAATTAGCTTCAAATCCACAATCCTATCAAGATTACGGATATCCTCAAAGCTTTGATTATGCCGAAACTTCGACACCAGTAGCCGAAAAAAGAAACTGAACAATGTAACGAGATAGAGCTCGATCAAGCCGAAAATTTTCCGTTACCAGCTTCGAAACCAACAATTTATAAAACTTACCCATAAAGGAAAAGTTTTAAAATGCCTTATAGATACCGGTTCAACAGTAAATATGATGACATCCAATGTTTTCAATCTAAATGTTTATGATACTGAATGTCTCATTCACACAAGCAACGGGCCATTAACAATCACAAAAAAGATTATTGTTCCCTCCAACAACATATTCATGAGTAGTAGTGAATTCCTTTTACACAAATTTTCTTCAGATTATGATTTATTAATTGGCAGAAATTTGCTTTCACAAGCCCAAGCAATAATAGACTACAAATTTCAAACAGTAACTTTATTCAACAAAAAATATAAACTAATTAATGATTCTCCAATTAAAAATCAAACTCATTTTTTAGCTAATCCAACTTTTGAAGCTAAAAAATATAATAATAGCCCACAGTCTTCAGACAATGTAAAAACAGAATTACTTGAGAATTCAAATCTTTATCGATTAGATCATTTAAATAATGAAGAAAAATCAAAATTAAAACATTTATTAAAAAACTAATCAACATATTCAATTTCAAGAAGGAGATCAACTCAGTTTCAGTAACCAAGAAAAACATAATATTAACACTACTCATAACTCCCCCATTTACTCTAAACCGTACAGTTATCCTCAGGCCTATGAACAAGAAGTTGAAAACCAAATCCAAGAAATGTTAGAACAAGGTATCATAAAACCCAGTAATTCCCCCTACTGCAGTCCAATATGGATTATTCCAAAAAACAAGACGCATCGGGTAAACAAAAGTTTAGAATAGTAATCGACTATAGAAAATTAAACGAGGTAACTATTAATGACAGATACCCAATACCAAACATGGACGAAATTCTGAAAACTAGGTAGATGCAATTATTTTACCACAATTGACCTTGCAAAAGGTTTCCATCAGCTGGAAATGCATTTAGATGCAATACATAAAACAGCTTTTTCAACCAAAAATGGTCATTATGAATATCTTCGTATGCCATTTGGTTTAAAAAATGCTCCTGCAACTTTTCAACGTTGCATGAATAATGTGTTGCGACCATTATTAAACAAGCATTGTTTGGTGTATTTAGACGATATTATCGTTTTTTCCACATCCCTAGAAGAACACCTACATTCACTACAACTAGTTTTCGAACAGCTTTCTGAAGCTAATCTTAAACTTCAACTTGACAAATGCGAGTTTCTTAAACAAGAAACTACTTTTCTTGGACATATCATAACTAAGGACGGAATAAAACCCAATCCTGAAAAAATCAAGGCTATTCAAAAATACCCAATTCAAAAAAGACCAAAGAAATTAAAGGTTTTCTTGGGTTAACCGGATATTACAGAAAATTCATTCGGTCCAATTTTGCAGACATAGCCAAACCGATGACAACAGTTCTAAAAAAAGATTCAAAAATCGATATACAAAATCCAGAATACGTAGAAGCCTTTGAAAAATTAAAACAACTGATTTCCAATGACCCTATATTAAAAATACCAGATTTTAACAGTAAATTCGTATTAACTACAGACGCAAGTAACATAGCACTTGGAGCTGTACTTTCTCAAAACGGACACCCACTTAGTTACATTAGTAGAACCCTAAATGATCACGAAACCAATCACAGTGCCGTAGAAAAAGAACTTTTAGCTATTGTATGGGCAACAAAAACCTTTCGACATTAACTTCTAGGACGACACTTTGAAATTAATAGTGACCATCAACCGTTATGTTGGTTATACAAAATGAAAGAACCAAATTCAAAATTAACTCGATGGAGAGTTAAATTATCAGAATATGACTTTGACATTAAATATATAAAAGGAAAGGAAAATCACATAGCAGACGCTTTATCTCGAGTAAAAATAGAACAAGCTTATTTTGGAGAAGAAACACAACATAGTTCTGATGAAGACAATAGTAACTTAATTTTTATCACCGAAAAACCAATTAATACATTTAAAAGACAAATAATATTTTCTAAAGGCATTCCAAATATAAGAAAAGAAAATTATTTCAAAAAACTAATAATCCACATCACATATGATAATATGACAACAGAAAAAGCTAAACAATATTTGATTGATCATTTTTGCACCAAGTCTAGTGCGCTGTTTATAGATAGTGATGCCGATTTTGAAATTATCCAAAACGCACACAAAGACATTATCAATCCAAACCATACTAAAATTGTCAGAAGCCTTATTCTTCTGAAAAATATAAGTTCATACGCAGAGTTCAAAGAACTCATTCTCAAGACGCATGAAAAACTCCTACATCCAGGCATTCAAAAACAAACAAACTTTTCGGTGAAACTTATTATTTCCCCAATAGTCAATTATTAACCCAAAACATTATTAACGAATGTCATATCTGCAATTTAACGAAAACCGAACATAGAAATACAGAAATGCCAATGAAAATTACGCCCAAACCAGAACATTGTCGAGATAAATTCGTAATAGACATTTATTCATCAGAAGGTAAACACTATCTAAGCTGCATTGACATTTATTCAAAATTCGCTACTCTCGAACAAATCAAAACTAAAGATTGGATAGAATGCAAAAACGCATTAATGCGCATATTTAATCAGTTAGGTAAACCAATATTATTAAAGGCAGACCGAGACGGAGCATTTACCAGTCTAGCACTCAAAAGATGGCTTGACAGTGAGGGAGTAGAAATTCAGTTAAATACTTCAAAAACAGGTATAGCGGACATAGAAAGATTACACAAAACTATCAATGAAAAAAATTAGAATCATAAATACTTTAAATGATGAAGAGAAAAAACTCTGCAAAATAGAAACTATCCTTTATATTTACAATCATAAAACTAAACATGACACCACTGGAAAACTCCCGCACACATATTCTTACATGCAGGACAACCAACTTTAGATACACAGGACAAAAAAAAAAAAAATTATAAACAAAATTAACAGTGACCGACAAGAATTTGAAATAGATACTAGATACAGAAAAGGACCGTTACAAAAAGGAAAATTAGAAAATCCATTTAAAGCCAATCAAAATGTTACTCAAACAGACCCCGATCATTACCAAATTACTAACAAAAATAGAACCACACATTATTACAAAACACAATTTAAAAAGAAAAAAAAAATTAACCAAATTCAAACTCCACAGGTCCCTTCTTCATGATCATATTGTCATCCATACTCTCTACCATATGCCATGCTCAACAAATTCAAATAAATAACTTGGATACAGACCACGGATACTTATTGTTTTCAGACAAACCCATAGAATTACCAACTAGATTTGAACACCACTCTTTACGAATTAATGTTTCTGAAATAATAACAACAAATGAATATTTTCGTAGAACTATTCCAAGCTTTAAAAATTCATCACAAATCAATTATTTGTATTCAAAATTGCAACAAGAATTAAATGGTATAATCTTTCACCATGAGAATCGAAATAAACGAGGACTGTTCAACATTGAGGCTCACTATTTAAATTCCTTTTTGGCACACTGGACGATAATGACAGACGAGAATTTGAAAAAAATATTGAAAATCTATCTTTAAATACTGTGCAAGCTCAAGACATTAATGGTATAATAAACATAATTAATACCGAAATGCAACAATTTAAAGATCATCAAAACAAACAAACACTTCAAGAAACATTTATTTACCAATTATTACAATTTATAGAATATGTAGAAGACATTGAAATGGGCATGCAATTGTCTAGATTGGGACTCTTCAACCCAAAGTTACTTACCTATGACCGACTTGACAGTGTTGACAACCGAAACATTCTACTAATTAAAACCTCCACTTGGATTAATCACCAAGATAATATCATACTAATTGTATCCCACATCCCAATCAACTTTCAAACTATTAAAACCATTAAAATCATTCCTTATCCTGACAATGATGGCTATCAACTCGATTACACCAGTACCACCTCTTATTTTGAAAAAGATAATAAAATTTTTAATAGAAAACATGAACCAATATTTGATGAATGTATTACAAAAATTTTACTTCATACAAAACCAATTTGTAACTTTAAGCAGATAAACGAAAAAGAAATCATTAAGTACATAGAGGCAAATACAATTGTAACATGGAACATATCCAACATAAATGTAAAACAAAACTGTCAAAAAAGTAATACAGATCTTAATATTCATGGTAATAAAATTATTAACCCGAAATAGATCTAACACCTTTGTATCCACCAATAGAAATTATCAAAATTAAGCCTATCAAACATGACGACATTGTACAACTTGTATCCCAAAATAATGTCTTTTCATATACAATAATTATAACCATTATTATTATATTCATAATCATATTGTTATATTTAAAATATGTATCATTTAATCCCATAATATTAATCTATAAAAAATGTAAGAAACAAATTCACGAACACAAAAAAGATACACCGCAATCAGTTCAACCAAAAGAACAACAACAAGATGAAACAGTTATCGAAGTAACACAATCAAATTTACCAAAACTTTACCCTTCAGCCTCGCCTTGATTCACAGGATCGCCTCTTAAGGAGAGGGAAGTGACATATTCATCCCGATTATGTCTACAGAGTTCCATATCCCCAATTATAAACATTCTCAAGCTTCACTTGAGAATGAATCCAACCCCCAATTATAAACATTCCCAAGCCTCACTTGAGAATAAATTCAACAATTGTAAACAAAGAGCCGTCTAGCCGGCGCATCTCCCCCAATCGATCAGCATTGATTGCAAATCACATAGCATAATTTTTGTTCCCAGCTTAAGCCGAGATAACGAGCAACGCTTGGTTCCCAGCAACCAGCGGTGCCCTCCATAATGTAAACATTCAACAGAGCTTTCTTTATCATTTATTAAACCAATATCTGTTAGTCTTAAGTTGATATTGAATAAAACAAGTCGTGAATCTAAAATCTCGCTACGTCTTTTATTTTTGCATCAACGTTGTCGTTAGAGTGTGTCGCGACATTTATTCGATTCGATTAACACATTAAATATTCAATTATATATATATGTATATATATATATATATTCTTGTATTGACTGATTAAATATGTGGTCAATTGAGATTAAGTTCGAGCCTTACCATTTCTGAAATCTGTTTGTTTATACGGATGGACAGACGGACATGGCTATATCGACTCGGTTTGCTGATCAAGAATATATATACCAATCGGAGCTTTATATCATATGGCTGCCATAGCTCAGTGAATCCGCTTATATGGAGCCGCAGCCGAAAATCCTTCTAGTGGTGGCAAAACTTGCAATTTTCACCAAGAATAAAAAAAATATTTAAATTTAGTGGAAACAAGAAAGAAAAGTACAGTCGAGCACGCCCGACCGTATAATACTCTCTGCATACACATATACATACACATAAGTTTGACAATATGTATTTGATGCAAATATGTATGTATGTGTGTATTCGGCTCAGCGAGCGACAGGCAGCGAAAACGTTCGAACATGTGCTTGTGTGTGTTTCTATCTCTCTTGCACCAATGGGTTGATATTGCGTTCAATTATCAATATTGTAACGCTTCAAGTTTTCTTGTTTATAGTCCGATTTGTATGCATCTTTCTAAATAATTTTATATAGTTAGTCTCCACACGAATTATAAATTACAATACTGTACGTTAAGAACAAATACCTTAAAAATGGCATGGAAGTTAGATAATTAGTTTATTAATTGTGGGAAAAGAGGCGTGGCAGTCCAAAATTATAAATGGCAATGTATGCTGTCGTTAGGAACCGTACCAAAATTTGTGATCCCAGGTGCCATAGTTACTGAGATATTTGCCGAAAACACAAATTTTTTCCGAGGTGTGTCCCGTTTTTTGCTTATTGTGGGCGAATGGGGCGTGGCATCGACAAAAAAAAAGATTCTTGTATTGACTGACTAAATATGTGATCGTTTGACACCAAGCTCGAACTTGTAGCTCTTACCATCTCTGAAATCTGTTTGTTCATACGGACAGACAGACGGACGGACAGACAGACGGGCATTGCTATATCGACTCGGCTGTTGATGCTGATCTAGAATATATATACTTTATGGGGTCGGCCACGCCTCCTTCTGCCTGTTACGCACATTTCGCTTCTGACAAACCTAATAGACCCCTCTACTTTTTTTTAGAGTACGGGGTCTAATAACAAGAAAGAAAAGTACAGTCGAGCACTCCCGACCATATAATACTCTCTGCTTTTAATCTCGATTAAATGATTAAAATCGGTATCCAGGTATAACAATGTATAATAGTAGTTTTTAAAATAAGTTGAAAAACAAGAAAGAAAAGTACAGTCGGGCACGCCCGACCGTATAATACTCTCTGCATTTGTTCCCGATTAAATTATTAAAATCGGTATTCAGATATTACAATGTTAATTATTTGCATTAAAACACGTTGAAACAAAAACAATAAGCATAATCAAACACACATCTGTCTGTTTGCATGCGAATACACACACATATGTACGTTTGACAATATATGCTGCATATATGTATGTATGTGTGTATTCGGGCGCAGCCAGCTTCCGCGGGCAGCGCTGCCGACAGGCAGCGAAAACGTTCGAACATGTGCTTGTGTGTTTCTATCTCGCTTGCACCTATGGGTTGATATTGCGTTCAATTATCAATATTGTAACGCTTCTAGTTTTCTTGTTTATAGTCCAATTTTAATGCGCCTTTCAGGATAGTTTAATATAGTTAATCTCCACACGAATTATAATTGAACAATACTGTATGATATGAACAAGTTCGCAAAAAACGGCATTTTAAGTTTTTTCAAGTGTGGGAAAAGGGGGCGTGGCAGTCCAAACTTTTAAATGGCAATGCAACTATGCTGTCGCTAGGAACCTCCGTACCCAAATTGGTGATCGTAGGTGCCATAGTTACTGAGATATTTGCCGAAAACACCAATTTTTCACGAGGTGTGTCCACTTTTTTGCTTATTGTGGGCGAATGGGGCGTGGCATCGAAAAAAAAAAGATTCTTGTATTGACTGACTAAATATCTGATCGTTTGACACCAAGCTCGAACTTGTAGCTCTTACCATCTCTGAAATCTGTTTGTTCATACGGACAGACGGACAGACGGACAGACAGACAGACAGACAGACAGACAGACAGACAGACAGACAGACAGACAGACAGACAGACGGACAGACGGACAGACGGACATGGCTATATCGACTCGGCTTGTGATGCTGATCAATAATATATATACTTTATGGGGTCTGCCACGCCTCCTTCTGCCTGTTACATACTTTTGCACAAACCCAATATACTCTTGCAGAGAGTATAAAAAACCAAGCATAAACTAACATATGTACATCTGTATGCACATTATATGTATGCACAAATATATGTGTATGTTTTTTTTATATTAAACACTACTTTTATTATTATGATTATATAGTTTGTATTATAATATTTGAGTGAATTGAAATTAAGTCAAATCGGAACATTAATTATTAGCGTCGTCGTCGTCGTCGTTTTCCGTTGCTCGTCATATGAGTTAAATTATGCGATTTATTTAATAAAAAAATAAAATAATAAAACGAAGTTTTCCAGAATCGATGTAGTTTATTCCGAAGTATTTTTAAGACTGAATTTCTTAAATCAATTGTACCCTAAGCTAAGCTATGTTTTTCTGGTGCTGTCGGCAGCTCTGCTGACTTCAGTTGCAACTTTGCGGAATTCGTTGTTTGTTTATGTTCCTGGAATGGGTCTGGCCGAGACTGCTGAGACTGACGTTTGTGACATTGTAGCGGGTGCTTGACCGCGACGGAAATTGTGAAATCGGAGAGTTGTCGTCGTGCAATATTTGTGTGTCAAGTTGTGCAATAATTTGTGTTCTTAACTTATACGTCGTTCTTCCTCAGATTCTTATTTTCCACTCTCGATCTCGTCGTAATCGTCGTGTGTCTCTTTGTTATCGTCGTTCATCTTGATACTTGTCGTGTATATGTTTCCATCGTTAATCTCGTCGTTAATCTGTTTGAGCACCGTGTATCTGTTTTCGTCGTTATCGTCATCGTCGTTAATATCGATATTCTTCTTGTATCGATATCCAAAAGCTGAGATCTATCTGGAGTTACCAGATCCGACCCCACAACTCGGCCATCCTTCCCATCATTTGTCCTCGAATGCGTCGGCGTCGTCATCTCCAATAGGGCTCCAGGGCTTCATAAACTCTGCGCAAGTGGTTGTGTGTATAGGGCCATCCAGGAAATGTGCGTCTTTGGTGACATCGTAGGTATCCTCTGGCTTAACTTTGGTCACTCGATATGGACCCAAATACTGCGGCTTCAGTTTAAGTCCACCTCCAAATAGAGTGCGTTTAACTGCGACCAGATCGCCTTCCTTGCAGTGTGCTGCGTGTTTTCGTCGTATGTTGTACGTCTTTCTGTTCTCATCTTGCAAGTTCAATATTTGTCGATTGGCCTGCTTCCGTAAGTCGTCTCGCTTCTCGTTAAACATCTGTACCGCTTCGTCATTGATCATCTCGTGTAATTTAACATCAGATTTTGTCCGCATCTTGGTTCCAATCATCAGCTCGAACGGGGTCTTGTTAGTGTTCCTGCAGATCGTCGAATTTATCGCTTGTTGTACCCTTCCAACGTATCTGTACCATTTACTCGCGTCATCCGCATATAGCTTTGAAAGAACTGATATTATTATGGAATTCAGCCTCTCTACTTGTCCGTTTGCTCTGGGCAATCCGGTCGTAACAGCACGGTGTATAATGTTCTCGTTTTCGCAATACTTCTTGAATTCGGCCGATGTAAATGCAGAGCCTCTATCCGTGCTAATCTGAACTGGGTTTCCGAATGTGTCGCTATGTGCTCCAAATCTGGATACAACTTCGTGAGTCGATGTCGTTTTCGTCGAGTACAGCCAGCAGAATTTGGTGAATCCATCTATGACAGCCAGAATATGTTTGTATGTCTTATCGGTTGACTCCAGTGGACCCAAAAAATCGACGTGTAGGGCTTGTAGCGGTTCCTCTTCTTTCGGCAGTGGATGTACTAGTCCCTCCTTCGTGCCATGCTTGCGATTGGACACGATACACGGTATGCAGCATCTAACCTGTCGTTCAATATTCGCCTCGAGTTTGGGAATATAGTATTCCTTACCGATGATTTCTTTGGTCTTCTTGACGGAAATGTGTCCTCTCTCGTGTACTGCTTTGATGATCTCTCTTTAAAAAGATAAAGGGATAACAATTAATTTCATGTCATCAACCAGCTTGTATAATAGACCCGCTTTCATGTAATAACTGTTGTGTGACGGTTTGTCATCCAGAACGTCTATTATTGCCTTGATCTCGTCGTCTTGTGCCTGCAGAAGCTTTAGTTTGCTGTTAACGCTTTCCTCGGTGATCGTCATAACTGGATTTCGACTTAAAGCATCTGCGTGGCGAATGCTGGTGCCAGATCTGTGAATCACCTCGAAGTCGAATTCCTGCAGCATAAGGATCCATCGTGCGACTCTGGTACTGACTTCTCGCTTTTCCAACGTCTTGGTGAACGCATTGCCATCGCTTATAAGTTTGAAATGTGTGCCCAACAAAAATATACTCGGAATTTGTGCAACACCTCAATAACAGCTAAAATTTCGAGTTCGTAGCTCGTAAATTTCCGTTGGGCATCAGTCGTCTTTCGTCTCATATAATACACTGAATGTAGACGTCCGTCATCGGGTGATATCTGTAGAAGCACGGCTCCAAATCCGTCAATTGAAGCATCAGTATGTAGCTCTATGCGATGTTGAAAGTTGAACATTTTCAGTACTTGCTTCTCCGTTATTAGTGCCTTCAGCTTATTAAACGCATCGATCTCATTTTCATTAAAGCAGAACTTGCCATCTTGTTTGAGTAGATCCGTCAACGGCTTGGCGATGAGTCCAAAGTTCTCGATGAATTTTCTAAAATATCCAACCAATCCTAGGAAGCTTTGTAGTTGTTTTGTGTTAGTCGGCAGAGCGAATTTCGTCACAGCTTTCGTCTTCTCGTCTGATATGGATATTTTCTCGTTTTCGATGTTATGGCCCAGGAACTCCACTTTCTTCACCAGGAAACTACATTTCTTCCAGTTTACTACTAGGCCATAGTCCTCGCATTGCGTCAGCACTTCCTTCAGATTACGTAACGCCCCATCTTCGTCTTCCAGGAATAATGATGTCATCAACGTATGGTATAGCGATGTTTCTCCGTGTCATCTCTCTGAATATGGCATTGATGTGTCGTTGGAATACGCTTGGGGAGTTTGGCAGTCCAAAAGGTACCTTGCGAAATTGATATTGGCCGTTGTGTGTCACAAACGACGTATATTTTCTGCTTTGCTCCTCGATATCCACTTGGAAGAATCCATTTTTCAAATCAATCGTGCTGTAGACTCCTGCATTGAGCAGTTTGTCAAGCTGCTCCTCGATGAACGGTAATGGAAAATGATCTCGCATAATTACCTTGTTAATCCGTCTGTAGTCGATACAAAGGTTTGGCGTGCCATCTCGTTTCTTCAACAGGACCACTGGGCTGCTGTACTCCGACTCTGACTGCTCTACTATGCCATCTGTTAGCCACTGCTCCACTTGATCGTCGACAATGCAGCGTTCTTTGTATGCAATGCATTGTGGACGTGAAAAGATCGGGGTGTCGTCTTTTACGCAAGTTCGCATTTTCACGCTCGTCGTCTTCGTACTTGCTGGATTGTAGTTTACAATAAGTTCACGTATTTCTCTTTTAGCGTCATCACTGGCTGTGTCATCAATGTTTGGGTCGATCTCGCAAGTGTTTGAGGCGCTGATTTTCATCATCGAAGTAATTTCTGCCTCCATCTCAATAGCGTCGTGTTTCCTGATGGTGATACCCTCTCGATTAATGTTTATTTCAGCTTGGTTACAGAACTGGGAGAAGTTCCAGAATCATTTCAACATCCAGGAATGTCGGTGATACCACCAAGAAGTTGGTAACAAACATAAGGTCATCTACGAGTATAGTTTCTTCAATCGATCCCAATGGCTTAACTTTGTTTTGGTTTCAAAATCCGACGAGATACACGTTTACTGGACTAATCTGCTTCTTTTTCAGCTTTGAATACGCCAACTCGTTGATAATGTTGTACTTGCTTCCAGTGTCAATCAGAGAATTGAATTCTTCGTCGTCAATGCGTACCTTTTTGCTCATGCGCATCTTATTGGTGATTTGGCGAATGTGTGCCACTTTTTCAGCGTCTGTTGATTTGTACACTCTTTCGAAATATGTCCAAACTCATTACATTTGAAGCATTTCCTTCCTTTGGCCTTGTCGGTGCAGTAACTTGACGAGTGACCTTTCGCTTCTTTCTGTGTGCGTTTAAATTTTTCTCCAGTGTACTTCCCTTATTCGATCCTGACATTCATCTTTTCATAGCTCTTTAGTTTCTCTTTAAATCTTTCATGTCTTTGGCATTGTAAAACATGGCTTTGTTCACACTTAGATCGTTAACGCCATCAATTACGTACTGCATCAAAGCGTTGCTCTCCACATTGCCTCGCGAAGCTATCTCTTTTATCTTTAGAAGGTATTCTAAAACATTCTCGTCTTTCGTTTTCTTCGATTCTGCCAGAAGCTTGTGTACTTGAGCACTGTTGACTTTTGTCTCAAACTCTTCTAGTAGCGCCTTTTTAGCATACTCCAGTTTCTGATTCCGCGTTCGCTCATAATGAACATTTTAGCTAAGCCCTTCAGCGATCTGTTCGCAAATATAAACTTCTGCAGCTCATCCCATGACATTATCGTTGCCATTTCTTCAAAATCGTCTATTGATTCTTCAACTGTTACGGTGTCATCGCCGCAAAATGGTCGTATTGTATCTTCCACATCTCTAAAATTCAGTGCGAATTTTGCTTTTGTCGTGTTTGTGTTTTTCACCGTACCATAATTTATTTCATCATTGTTGCGTCTATTTGCATCTCTGTCTTCGTTGATTTCATGTACGCGTCGTTCATCTTAATCGTTTTCTTCTTCGCTTTTGTCTTCCTCTTCTTCTTCGCGTTCGTTTTGGGTGTCTACAAGCAAATTGGATTTCATCAGATTGCGAAATATATGGGTCGTCAATTCGCCTTATTATGTTGTAGCCCCAGTTGCAAATTACAGCAAGATCATTGTCGGACAAATTTTCAGCCACATACGAAACTTTTTCACGCCATTCCTCATCTCTTTCGGTGAAATTGAAGCCTTCAAACTCGCGCAAACGTTTTCGATTATTCCGGTCACCTGCTGACTCGAAAACAAAATTGTGCAGCAACTCAATGTTCGCTCGTTTTCCTCTTTTTATGGCGTCTAGAATGTTCTCGAAGTTTTGCAAGCTTGTCATTGTGTCGTCGTTGCAGCTTTTTACCGTTTTTAAATCTTTTAATCGTCGTTTTTGTTGCTTCAACCGTTTGTTCACTTCTTCGTCTTATTTTTGTTGAGCCTTCGCAGTTGTATGTTATTTGTTAGGTTGAGCCCCCATGTTTGTAGGGTTTTTTTTATATTAAACACTACTTTTATTATTATGATTATATAGTTTGTCTTATAATATTTGGGTGAATTGAAATTAAGTCAAATCGGAACATTAATTATTAGCATCGTCGTCGTCGTTTTCCGTTGCTCGTCATATACGTCGTTCTTCGACAGATTCTTATTTTCCACTCTCGGTCTCGTCGTAATCGTCGTGTGTCTCCTCTGTGTGTATCGTGTATCTGTTTCCATCGTAATCGTCGTTAATCTCGTCGTTTATCTGTTTGAGCACCGTGTATCTGTTTTCGTCGTTATCGTCATCGTCATTTATATCGATACTCTTTTTGTGTCGATATACAAAAGCTGAGATCTATCTGGAGTTTTCAGATCCGACCCAACATATGTATGTATGTATTCTATTGGTCGTTGCCAGCGTCCGCAGGCGTCACTTGCAGAGAGTATAAAAACGACCGGTAAAGCAATGGGTGTTCCTTATATTTCCTGCGGACGATTAGACCTGAATAGGATTTTTTATGTGGGTGCTACAATTGGCTATTTTAGGGCTAATGAAGTTCTTATTTGCAACGGTATCTATTAAAAATCTTAGCTTAGCCCCGTCTTTAGTTCCATATTCGACTCCCCTTTTGCATCTCCCTACTTTCCTCGGGGCTACCAAGTTCATCTGGCTGCGATGCGCAGTTTAACTCGCTAGTTTCCTCATTTCGATAAGTCTCTTAATAGTAAGAGTCGCTCGCTGGATTTTAGTACGATTCTTAGGAAACGGGCTCTGAAGAATATGGAGCCACGTCGAAATTGTACAGTCTCTGCTGACTTGGGAAGATGGCTTCCCACGTACACACTTATGGGTGGAGAGGTGGAGAAGGACTTGGTACTTAAATCGGTCCTCAAAGCCACTCAATTAATGAAAATAGCATCCGACGACGATTCGGGCGACGAGGACGGAGACCTGACGGTTATAGTCAACCCGTCCGCAGCAGGTGATGCAGTAAGCTACACACATTAAGGTAATGCAAATAAACCTGCATAAAAGCAAGTTGGCATCGGCGGAGCTCCTTTTGACCCTTGAGCAAGGGCCCGTCGATGTGGCCTTTGCCCATGAACCATGGATTGCCTCTGATAATATGGTAGTGGGACTAAGGTCGAACAACTACAATGCTTTCAAAATCACAACGGTAAGCAGAACAAGAACCGCCGTACTTGTACGGAAAGGTGTCCATGCTTATCTCATGTCTAAGTACAACACTGATGACATAAAGGCGGTAATAGTGGAGAACGGGAAAATGCGCCTCACAAAAGTACCCCAGGCCGTGAGCCATAGACCTGCCAACACCACCGGACGAACTGGTGAGACTAGTGACAGAGTCCACCCGCAACAACTCTCAGCTTATAGTCGGCAAAGACGCCAACGCGCATCACTGCGTATGGGGATCAACCGACACCAACATCAGGTGTGAGTCGCTAATTGAATTTCCATTAACCACATAACTAAGTATCGCTAACACGGGGGAGGCACATACATATGTAGGTTCCACTTTGTCCAACGTACTTGACTTAACACTCGCAATGGGTGTAACAATAACAAACTGGAGGGTCCTAGACAAACCTTCATTCTCTGATCACAAGTACATTCAATTTGAATGCAACTTTGATCACAACTCCAAACTAACTCAGTTTAAGAACCCCAAGAACACTGACTGGGCCAAGTTCAAGAGTCTTGTGGCAGAAAAACTCAGCCCACCAAACAACATTAGGTCTGCAAAAGTCATAGAGAAATGCTGATCGTCAATAAGACTATGCTTGCGGCCTACAACAGCTCACGCCCGGCCATCCAGACGCAGAATTAGATAAAAACCACTATGGTGGAACTCAGAACTCTCAGCTCCTGCAGCTCCTGTCAAAACAGCGATCTATCCAAAGTCAACTAAAACTGGAAGATGGTACATGGACAGGGAGTAGCGAGGGAACACTCGTGCACTCATGACCACCAACTTCAAAGGATGTTCAACCCCACCTGTTGCGGACGAGGATTATTCACCACAACGAAGATACAATGGCCTATCAATTCTTAGTCAAGAAAAAAGAGTCCGTGTATCGACAGGATCATACCAACCATGCCACAAACCACCAAGGATGCGGTAACTCCATAGCTGGCTAAGCCTGCCTAAAAACTGGCCATATGCCAACGCAATGGCGAACTGCAAGAGCTGCCTTTCTTCCTAAAGCGGGTAAATGCAGCCATAACAGCCCATCGGATTATAGACCAATAAGTCTCACATCCTTTATGGAAAAAATTCTAGATCTCAGCATCAGAAGTGTCGCAGAGGAACAGATGTCAGCTGATCAGCATGCGTACACCTAGGATAAGTCCGTTGAAACGGTCCTACACTCGCTAGTGTGGACCATAGAACGAGCCCTACATAATTACGAATAAAACAAGGAGGAGTCCCTTCTCTCCTTCTGTGGAATCTAGTCGTTGACGATCTCATTAAGATATTTAGTAAAGGAGCCCCTAAGATAACTGCCTATACGGGCGACATAGGTATAATTAAAACGGGAGTATGCCGATTGCCTCTCAGCTTCATAATGGAACGGACCTTCAGGGAAATATGTAAATGGGCGCAGAACGCCGGACTACATATCAATGCAGAAAAGATTGACCTCATCCTCCTTACAATGAAGTACAAGGTATCGTACTGGACCCTCCCAACATTAAATGGCAAATAACTCAAGTCCAGCACCCACATTAAATACCTAGGAACAGTGCCGGACAGCAAACTGACATGGAGAGCCAATGTAGACGAAAGGGTGAAGAAGGCCACCATCCAAGAAGATGCTTGGCTGCACATGGGGCCTATCACCCAGACTTATGCACTGGATATACATTTCAGTTGTGCGCCCAACACTGCTCTACGGGGCTCTTGTGTGGTGGGGAGCTACGGAGATGAATACATATCTCGCCCTAATGAAGATGGTACAGCGACAAGCGCTAATCTGCATTACAGGCGCTCTCAGCACAACTCCAACGAAGCTATAAGCAAAACTAGTAGTAGCAAAGTCGGCCCAACGCCTAACAGATCTGGGGGGTATGGCGCTACGATGATATGTGCACTGCTCTATAGGGAGGAGAATGACAACATGCTCAGATTATATTAAACCAGAAAACCGACTCGAAATCCAAATGAAGGCACACCTTGGGCCCGATGACTGGAAAAACTGTCTCAACAAGCACACTGAACTCAACATATACACCGACGGCCCCAAAATGGCGGGAGGAGTAGGAGCCGCTGTCTACTGCGAAAACCCCAGCTTAAAACTCACTTTTAAGCTACCAGATCACTGCAGCATTTTCCAAGCGGAATTGTTTGCGATTGCCAAACCAGCAGAGACCGCAAAACACCTCGACATAAACTTCTATAACGTCAGGTGATATTCAGGCAGCAATTAAGTCGACGATGTTGACTGCTCTCAATCAGGGTCCGTCAGGGTGTGCAGGAAAACACTAGATGAATTATGTATGCCAATGTCAGTACACATCTACTGGATTCCCAGCCACCAGGATATACCAGGAACTAAGGAGGCAGACATCCTGGCAAAGGTAGGCGTAGATCTACCAACTAACAGGACGGAACAAATGGCCATCTCCTTAAGATCACTACACAGTAATCTTGAGAGAAGAACCAATGACCATACCAGCCAAAGATGGCGAAACATCCGCACATGCAAAATAACCAAGATCATCTGCAGCAATATCAACGCTCGTCTTGCTCAATATATTCTGCAACTCTCCATGAATGATTGCAGAATGCTGGTCGGGATATTCACTGGTCACTGCCAAGCAGCAGCACATTCAACAAAGCTGGAAATAAATAACAGTATCAATGCAAGAAATGCAATGACCCAAACTTTATCGAGACGCTGGAAAACCATCCATGCCACTGTCATGCTTTAGAGCGCACGAAGCTTAGGTGCTTAGGTAAACCAACACTCCACTCATTGATGGAAGCATCTAAAATACCCGTAAGTAGCCGTAGCTACCGTTGTAACGACTCAATCTTTGGCCGAAGTATGTCTCAGTCTGGCTGGCAGTCAGCTGTTTTGACAGAAAAATTTATATTTGTGCAAAGTAGCACTAGTAGAGTCAGATAGGCCACAAAAGAAAATGAATTTTCGATGCTATATAGGAAGACGGAAGACACTCTGGATCGACCCGGGTCCAACAATTACTTGACGGGCCTGGCGAGTCGGACATGAAAGGAAGTCTATAGGGAATTGTTTTAGGAGTATTCCGCTTCGGCAACCAGCAGGCGCTACGTCGGCAGGAACGGAACACACTCCATATCGACACGGACCTCCACAATAGCTAATCGGCCGAAGCCACAATTGCGGTCAGTAGGCCTGCCGATCCTGGAAACAACAAAAGCAAAGGTTTACACAGCGGTCGCTATCGGTGTATTCCGTCTCAGCAGCCAGCAGACGCTACGGCTACCGGAAAGAAACACACCCGATATCGACGTGGATCCACACGATAACTAATCGGTCGAAGCCACTATAGTTGGTTCATTTTTCGCACTTGTAACTGGGTCTTTGCATCGAGATCCCTGCGTCAGCGTCGGCAACGTCTATTTAATGATCTTAATGAAGATCAGAGCGGCAGAGCAGCTCCTCTCTCTTCTCTGCTGCTGAGGTGCGACGCATTTTCGGCGCTGTTCTCAGCGCCTTCCAGAACGTTTCATGGCTATTAGCTAGCTTTGTTTTTATGCGTGTCGTGGCGTCGATGCGTACGTGCGTGAGTTAGCGACCAATGCTGTGGCTGCTCTTTCGACGTCGCTCTCCACGATCTACTGCGCATGTGTCGTCTCTCTTCGTTCTGATCGCTGTTGCTAGAGTCAGCCTGCTTACTTTGCTTTCGTCCTCTCGTCGTACACTGCCAGCTGGCAGTAATGGGGCGGTGCCCGCAAAATCAAAACGTAGGTACTGGCAATTATCGGCCAGAACCATACAAATTTCTGCGCCTTATTTATGGGGCTTCACAGCGTTCACGAAGCGCTCACAGATTCTACAAGACTTCAGGCCGTAGTAATCCTCCCCAACCGGTTGACACAGGGCCATAACTTGCCTTTGCTATGTCCCTTTAGGCGTACGGCTAAACCTAACCTAGCCCAACCATACCCTGTGGGGGTATATTGGAATTAAGCGAACAAGTTTTGACCGTCTGTCCATCTGTCCGTCCATATGAACGCCGAGATATCCGAGATGGTAAAAGTTAGAAACACCAAATACATATACATAGTACATAGACTACTTTAATGTGCAAGTAGATCATGCATAAGCTATATTTTTTTGTTGATGCCAAGCCCCACAACTACAAAAATGCAATGACATTAAAAGTTTTTTCCTGCGGTACCACCTTTTGCCACAATAAATAATATAATTTTTAAACTTCAATGCCGATTTTAAGGAACTTGTTCTTATCGTACAGTATTGTAATTTAACATTCATTTCGAGACATATCATATCACTATCCTGAAAGTTACATAAAAATCCTACTTTGAACAAGAGAGCTCACTGAATGCGCGCAAGCGAGACAGAAACATACAAACATATGTTCAATCGTTTTCGCTGCGTGTCTGGCGGCAGCGCTACCCCCCGACGCTGGCCGTGCCGACCAATGCTATGTGCAAGCAAACAAACAGATTTATGTTCGATTACGTTATTACGTAATTACTACGTTATTTTTTTGTTTTAATGTGTTCTAATACAAGTGCTATCCATTGTAAGACTTAGATACCGATTTAATTAATTTAATCGGGAATAAAAGCAGGGAATATTATAAAGGCAGGCGTGATTGACTGTATTTTATGAACGAAGTGTGGCCCAAGTTATGCCTGGTGTTATTTTTCGTACTTGAATGTCTGCTGTAGAAATGGGCATGGGCCGTGCCGTGTCCGTGCCGTGTCCGTGCCGTGTCCGTGCCGTGGCGTGCCTTTTTAATAAAAAAACCGCGTTGGGCCGTGTTGGGCGCTTTACAAAAAATTGCCGTGTTTTACCGTGCCAAAGTCCATAGGCACGTTAGGCGCGGTTTGGCACGGTAGGCACGACAGGCACGGTAGACACGGTAGGCATGTTTTGCACAAAAACATGTACTTTGACTAAAAATTTATTAATAAAATGTTATTAAAAACTGTAACAAAATCTTTTTTGAAAAATGTTAAAATTTGTTAAATTGCATTAATAAAATTTACTTAAATACAAAAAAAATGGGTTTAAAATGTATTTATTTGTTACTTTTGAAAGCGCTCGTGTTTGACCGTGACGTGTCCGTGCGTGCCATGCTTGTAGCCGTGTTGGGCCGTGTTGGTCCTCAGTTTTTAACCCGCCGTGCTTGGGCCGTGTCGTCCCTCAAAGAAGTGGCCCATGTCCATCTCTAGTCTGCTGACAATGACAATTGTTAATTTAATTTTTAAATTTCAATTCAAAATGTAAATATAAAATTTTAATTTTTTAAATTTCATTTTAATATTATAATTTAAATCAAATACAAATGCGCACTACTACGGGAGTATGGGGTCTTTACAGTCGGCTCGATCGACTGTAGAATTTCTTACTTGTTTTTGTATAACAAGAAAGAAAAGTACAGTCGAGCGCGCCCGACCGTATAATACTCTCTGCATTTGTCCCGATTAAATTATTAAAATCCAGGTATCCAGATATTACTATGTGTTTTACTTGCATTAAAACACGTTGAAACAAAAACAATCTAAGCATAATCAAACATTCATCTGTTTGTTTGTTTGTATGCGAATACACATACGTTTGACATTATACGTGTGTATATATGTATGTATGCGTGTCTTCGGTGCGCCCAGCGACCGCTCGCAGCGCTGCCGACACACAAGCAGCGAAAACGTTCGAACATGTGTTTGTGTGTTTCTATCTCGCTTGCACCAATGGGTTGATATTGCGTTCAATTATCAATATTGGAAAAAACGGCATTGAAGCTTGAAAACTATTTTATAAATTGTGGGAAAAGTGGTCGTGGTAGTCAAAAATTTTAAATGGCAATGTAACTATGCTCTCGCTAGGAACACCCGTACCAGAATTGGTGATATTAGGTGCCATAGTTACTGAGATATTTGCCGAAAACACCAATTTTTCACGAGGTGAGTCCAGTTTTTTGCTTATTGTGGGCGAATGGGGCGTGGCATCGAAAAAAAAAGATTCTTGTATTGACTGACTAAATATCTGATCGTTTGACACCAAGCTCGAACTTGTACCATCTTACCATCTCTGAAATCTGTTTGTTCATACGGACAGACAGACAGACAGACAGACGGACATGGCTATATCGACTCGGCTTGTGATGCTGATCAAGAATATATATACCTTATGGGGTCTGCCACGCCTCCTTCTGTAGGTCTATGGTACAACTATAACTATCCTCACCAAGTTTCATCAAGATCGGACAACTATAGCTTATAGCTCCCATAGGACAAATCGGTCAAAAACAAAAAATTTTTATGAAGACATGTAGTATTTGCTAAGTTATCGGAACCAAACTCACACAGAATGTGTACATAATTATTAAAACTTCACCAAATTTGGTCCAAATCGGACAACTACAACATGTGAAACAAATTGGTCAAAAATGTTAAAAATTGTAATTTATGTGCGTGTTTGAAGAAAAGTGGTAAATCAATGTTTATCTACTTTAGCCGTCTTGATTGTCAACAGTGCTGTGGTCCAAGTGATAGACATGCATTAGAGAAACATGAGGTCTGCGGTTCGAACCCCTGCACAGACAGGCATTTCTTTTCTTTTTCTTTTTCTATAACAAAACATTATTATATGTAAATGCAGATAATCAGCAGTACCTGCAAATTGAGGTGTGGCGCATATGGTAGAGTGGCGACATGTGAGAATCCTGTGTCTGATACCGCGGGTTCGATTGCAGCTAGCGCGTAACTTTATTTTTACTTTTTTAAATTTTAATTTAAACTATTTTCTTTTTTTAAATTTGTATTTTAACATATAAATCAGTCTACTGCTTCTTCTTTTAAGTTTGTAAGTATTAAAGGAGTACGGGGTCTTATACAGTCGGCACGTCGACTGTAGCCTTTCTTACTTGTTAGTTTTGAAGTTATCGCGAATCCAATATGTTTTGTCAATTTCCGGGTGCGTGGCAAAAATTAAATTAATGTCGATCTGCCTGTATAGACATGTATCAAATTTGGTGTTTCCAGCTTTTACCCTGAAATCTCAGCGTTCATACAGAAGGACAGACGGTCAATGCATTTTTGCACAAACGGTACAAAGGTATACTGATCCCTTCACATGATATAAAAACTAGATCCGACCAAGAGTAATTTAGAGAACAACACGGATGGCACGTGCAACAAGCGTGAGACTTGTCTATTATATGACCCAGAAAACAAAAACTTTTCTATTATATGACCCAAAAAACAACCACAACTGAAAACAATTCATATAAATTCTTAAAGCTACAAAATGATGTTCAACCGGATATTCTTAAGTAAAACGAGTATGATTAGGCTGGCCGTTTGATCAAAACGATCTCAAGGAATCTTTTGAGTCTGATCGAAATTTTCTCTGGTAAAAGTAAAATTTTGTTTGAATAATCATTATTTGCGGTTCCTGTTTCTAAGTGATGAGAATTCGTCAAATCGTATACCGGCTTCTATCAAAACAAACTTTACTCCTAGCCTATATCCATAATTTTTGGCCGATTCAACCAACAGTTAAGTTTTTTTTAATTTAGTTTAAATTTTTTCTCCGTAATATTTAGAATCAATTGTGATTTTTAATTTCAATTCATAAATAGTTGATATTTTGACAATGGCAACTTTAAATTTTAAAGCTTAATTTTTAGATTAACTAAAATTGTTTTGTAAGCTGCCAATAAAGCAAAACAAGAGCGCAAAAAAATAAAGATATTTAAAAGGAAACTGTTGTCTGGTGTCAGGGTACATATTTGCATGTATGTATGTATGTACACACGTTCTAAAACTTAGAAGATCGCCGAGAAAAGAACTTCGCCAAATGCGCTTTGTTTAATCAATTATTTTCATTTAAAATATTACGAAGAATGTAATATCTTTATTATCATTTTTATATTCAGTAATTTTATAATTTTATCCTTGTTTATTCGAATTATCTCTCCACTTCAATTTTCATCTGTAGAAGATAACCAGTTCTTGAATATATTTTATGGCTGCTTTGGTCACTATGATTTTATTTTGCCTTTAACCGAATATTTTCAATTACAGTTATATCTGCATTCTTAGCTCTAGTCGATAATTTTCTTTGCATAGAATTTATATTTGAAAATATTCTCTTGATCCCACTACATTTTTAGCTGTTTTTTTTTTTAAATTAATTTGTTAATCAGTACTTATACATTTAATCAGTATGTATACATTTGAGTATTCCATCATTTGTGATTATGACAATTGACAGACTTCCCCAACTGTTGGTTTAAAAAATTTCGAATCTAAATATTTCAGATTTGGGTGGTATTGGCGCATGAACAGGGTATACAATGAAATATGCGGGACATGAACCCTACATTTTCTGGTACTTAATTACGTATAATTTAAGCTTAAAACTGTAAATTCCTTATAAAATATGTAAACATTCTACACTAAAAATGTATTGTTAATGGAACCTTTATCACTATTATTAATTTAGTTAATTGTTCTTACTGCAAGTATCTTTAAACTGTAATCTAAAATTTTAATTCAATTTTAATTGATTCTAAAAATACTGGAGAGAAAATTATAACTTATATTGAGTGGACATAATGTAATTGAATAATGATGGATTGATTAATAGAACAATTTTTTTAAAGACAAATTCCAATAATATTTTTTTGTCTTAGGCCTGCGAATTACTGAATTAAATTACTATATTCAGGTTGATCTTGAAAATTAATTTTGCCTACGAAATTAATAGATTCAATCGATTGGTTTTTGTAAAATCAAAGGTTTTAAATGTTCATGTCTTCTGTGAACCGTTCAGCTTTGGAACTGACAAAAAGAAAAACTTATCAAAGGAACCAAAAATGTTATGTACATGACAAAATTATTTTTTATAAAATAGTTGTATAGGTAAATGTACAGTTATAATAATGTTCCCTCTTATTATATTTTGAATATTTAAGGTGTTTCCGCTGATGTTAATTTGTTTATCTGTACTATTTATGCGGTAGGTATTTTCTGGACTCTGCCTCGTAGACAGCTGAGCAAACGATTATGCCACACAAGATAAGTATCAGCACTCTGACTTATCCTCTTCTACCAAATACTGTGTGTCCTTGCCAGTATCCGCCGTTGGGTTCAGCTCACGGGTGCGCAACTGTATCTGCGGCGTTGATTTGTGAGTCGTATTGCTGGATGCGATAACATCTGAGATTGGTTCTATAAATGTTTTAGAACGATCTATAGACTTTGACTTGGATGAATCCTGTGGCACATCATAGATGCCTGTCAAAATTTTATTAATGTTAAACTATGTTAACTATATTAAACCAATAATTACGAAGCTCCCAACTTGCCTGTTCCATTAGTTATACCGGAATTGTCGGTAGTGCCCGACTGTACGGCATCATACATTGGATTTGCAAAGTCACGCGCTTTATTGGCATTCACAGTTTGAAGGTTATACCCCTCAATAGGTGATGATGCACATGGAAAGCCGCTTTCGGTGAACTCGACGTTAGATCCGTGACGAAATGTCACACTCTGTGACGAAGTTATGGCAGGCATGCGTGCGATCTTACCGCTACAGAAAAAGAACGCATAATTTTTTTTTGAGTATGTTGTTAAAATTACACATTACTTACAAGGAACGCCTGCGAATTATGTACCATGCCCCTACGGCAGCCATTATAATGAGTATTATGACCATGATAGGTACTACAACACCTGTAACATTGGTGGCCCTTTGGCTATATGCACCTGTTATGCTGTGTTCGCAAAGCTCACCCTTATAATCTAGTAGACACTCGCAATAAAGATCGCCGCGATCATTTTCCTTGCAAAATCCGCTGTTCTTGCAGAGACAAATGCGTGGAGCTGGGCGGGGATGTTCGGCGGCCGCATCACATATTACCTCAGCTGTACTACGATGTGAAGGCAATGGACCAGAGGAGTCTGGACAAGCACAACGATGTCCACCGGGAACTAGGAGACAGAGATGTGAACAGCTTGATTCAGAGCATGGGTTTCGCAAGGAGGTATTGTAATGTTTTTCATGGTAGACTTTTATGCCCGACGGATTGACGAGGTTTCGGTGAATAACCACTTGTACACCGCGTCCAAATTTATCTTGACTTAGCAATTCTCCCGTGTCACGGGTCACCCAGTACATATTGGATTCAAAGACGTCCAAAGAGACAGGGTGGCGCAACTGGTCGCCCTTTACAATTGATTTACGCCTAGAGCCGTCGGCACGCATGGACTCGATCGCATTTAACTTGGTGTCGACCCAGTAAGTAATGTGATCCTGCAAATAGTCAATAGCTAAACCGGCTGGGTGGCGTATTTGCTCTGTAATAAGCGGACGCCGCTTAGAACCGTCCATCCAAGAGACCTCAATTTTAGGAGCGGACCCAGCATCGGCCCAGTAGATTCTTCCAAGTTGAGGATTAACTGCAATGGAAGTGGGTACTTCCAGTCCAGCATTCACAATTGATCTACGATAACGTCCATCCGTTTTGGCCACCATAACACGCCCACGTGGTTTGGAACCAGTACGATCCACTTCGGTCCAATACAGATTTGACGCCAACCAATCTATCGCAACAGATGTTGGTTTTGAACCGCCTTTCATATTAAGATCCTGAGCAAAACCAATTTTAGCCTTTCCGTCTACCGCATTCACCATGTAGGACCGCTTAATAGTCTTATCATAGCTGTCTGCCCAAAATACAATTTGTTGCTGAGCATCGTAGTCCAATGCCTCAATCCTCTTTTCGGAGGAAATAACATCAAATTCTTTTTTTGTTTGCAAATTCAGGCCACGTATTTCTGGGCCATTAGCAAAAACTAGAATTATTTCATCTTTATCCGCCTTGCAGACGCCGCTAGTGCCACCTGACAACTGAAAACCTTCACGACAGCTGCACGAATAAGTTCCATTTATATTGTGGCATTGATGCGAACACGTATGCTGTCGTGTTTTACATTCGTCTACATCAGCACACTTTTTTTTATTGTCCGGTGATATTATGTAGCCAGGATAGCAGGAACATATGTATCCTCCACCAGTGAGATTGTGACAGTGATGTTGGCAACCCCCGTGACTTTGTTCGGAGCAACTGCTCGTATGATGACAGCCAAGTTCGTCACTAGCGTCTCCACAGTCATCCGTGAAATCACAAACCTGTGAGCGTTCAATGCAGTTCTTATTGGCACATTGGTACTGCGAGTATACGTCGCAAGGCTTTTGTTTACGTGCGCAGAGTGTCATGTTGTTCTCGTCACTGCCGTCGCCGCAATTGTCAATGCCATCACATATTTGGTAGCGCGCGACGCATCGATGATTGTTACACTGAAACCGTCGCAATGTATCGCAGTTAAAGTCATTGCAAACCTTTGGATCCTCATCACTGCCATCACCACAGTCGTCTGTCCCATCACAAAGATCAGAATGAGAAACACAAAGATTATTTTGGCACTGAAAGCGAGAATCGGGGCAAAAGCGGCCACCAGGAAATCGTGGGAGGCAGCCCATTTCGTCAGACATATCGCGACAGTCTCGATCACCATCGCACCGAAAATAGCTTGCGATGCAATGGCCAGAGGCGCATTGAAAGGTGCCATTCTTGCACTTATATCCCTCACAGTTCATTTCATCAGAATTGTCACTACAGTCATCCTCGTGATCGCACTGCCAACGTGATGAAATGCACTTGCCATTGCTGCATTTAAACTCTGACTCTGAGCATTCACGATAACGGCCCTTACAAATAACATCGCTCTCATCAGTTCCATCGCCGCAATCATCGGCAAAGTCACACATCCATTGCCTATAAAAGTTAAAAGTAAAAACAAATGTTATCTTCTGAAACCTTGAATTGCTTTAAATAACGTATTACTTAGGAATACAGCGATTGTTGCCGCACTTAAAATCCGTTTCTGAGTAGCACTTGGGACAATTTTCTGACTGCTCGTCGCTGTTATCACGACAATCGTCTTTGCCATCGCAAAACAACCATTTGGGAATACAACGATAGTTCGATTGTCCAGGGCACCGCTGCCAGCCAGTAGTACAATTTTTCTGCCGGCACATGTACGCAGGCTCATCGGAGTCATCACCGCAGTCATTGTCGAAGTCGCACATCCATAATTGTGGTATACACTTGCCATTCTTGCACGAAAACTCGGTGTTAGGATCACAGGTGCGCTTGTCTTCGTTAAAATTTTGATAAAACAGTTACAAAATAATATGTTAATAAAAGTTATAGTTCTTACGACAGACTAGCGGATCCTCGTCACTTCCGTCTTTACAGTCTGCGTCACCGTCACAGCGCCAACTGTGAAGAATACAACGCCCACTGGACTTGCACTTAAAGTCAGATAGTGGACACGGTAACTCGCAATTTTGTTCATCACTTCCGTCATCGCAATCGTTGAGCCCATCACATATGGTCGAAGATGGTGTGCAGTTGGTGTTCTTGCATTGGAAGGTACCGGCACGGCAATTTCGAGCTGGACACGTAACTGGTTCATCGGAACCATCCAAACAATCTTTCTCTCCGTCACATTTCCAAAACCACGGAATACACTTCTCGTCATTGCCGCCGCAAAGGTGTTGACCAGAAGTGCAGTTGGCAATACACGTCTTGGAATCACGGGCTAAGTAAAATTGGTTAGGACAGGCACATTTGAAGATGGGTGCTCCCTCCTCTATGTAGCCCTCGATGCTCAAATAGGTTGACTCTGGCGGTGGAGCGATTAGGCAGAGATGTGAGCAACCGCCGTTGTTTATGCCGCAAGGATTGGTGTACGGCAACTGACGCAGTGGATGATTAATATGCAGATCATAGGGACGATGTGTTGTTTTTCTAAGAATCGTGTAGTTAGCGCCATGAAACTTATTTGCGCGGACAATAGCCTTAAGATTCCAGTCGCTCCAATATATAAAGTCATCAAATAGGCTGAGCGCAAAAACATGAGGCACACTATTACCCGATAAAACAATTTGTCGATGTCGACCTTCTAAATCCGTGTTGGCAATGTAATCCAAGTGGGCGTCCGCCCAATATATACGATCGGTAAAGTAGTCAATAGACAAAGCATTTGGCCAAGCAATTCCATCGTTCCAGTTAAGAATGCGCGTAAAATTGGAACCGTCCATACCCATCTTTGCAATATAAGCCTGAAGATGCCAGGATGTAAAATATAAATATCCAATACCTGGGTGAACGACAATGGCACGCGGATCAACAACGCCGCTTCGGACAGTCTTGCGTTTTGTGCCGTCCAATTCGGAAACATCTAAGTTTTTTGAGTGCCTGTCCAACCAATATAGCTTGCGTCCTACCCAATCAATTGCGATGCCCTCCAAGCCGTGAGAATCGTGCCGAATTATGGACTCGCGCTTAGATGGCGTATTATCACTAGTATCTGTGAACTTTGAACGGAAAATAGTTTTTGCCGTGACATCGCAGAAGTATATGTACTGCTCCATGATGTCAAAATCTAGTGCTACTACGTTCATTAAATCTTGGTGCATAAGATTATATTGGCGTCCATCTACAGACATATTGCGCACATAGTATTTATTAGTAAAGATTAACCATGGAGAAGTATTGTCCTTGCGCTTGCAGGTATGTTCGTCATTCTGCCGTTCATAATAGGTTTCGTCGCATTTGCAATAGAAACTTCCTGGTGTATTAGAGCAATGCTGTGAGCATGCACCCGGAGTTTCCAAACATTCATCAACATCTGCACAGGCTTTGCCATCGGCTAAGAGTCTGAACATGCAGAAAAAAAATTAAATAGCTAATCATAAAATAAGTTTACCAGCAAAAGTCATACTTGTAGCCTTCGTTACAGTCACAGTAGTAGCCGTTGACCGTGTCCACGCATTTGTGGCCACACTGATTGATTTCTACCTTAGCACACTCGTCAACATTGCAGTGAGCAGGCTCATCGGAGTCATCCAAACAGTCCGACACTTTGTTGCAGACCAAGTTGTAACTAATACACTGACCATTGGTGCAAGCAAACTGGTTTTGGGAACATGTCGTGTTTACTTTTATGCAATTAACCTCGTCTGAATGATCACCACAATCATCTTCTCCATCGCATCTATATTGATTTCGAACACACTTAAAATTTTGGCAGGTAAACTCTAACGGCGAACAGGTCTTGTACTTAGAGTTGCAGAATTTGCCTTCATCAGTACCGTCGCCGCAATCGTTGTCATGGTCGCAAATCCATCCCTGCAGTTGGCACCATTAAGACTTATGTATAAATATGGTTGAAATGTCGGCTTACTTTGTTAATGCATCGTCCGTTGCCACAGGTGAACATATCCTCGCCGCAGGGCTGCTGCGTGGCACAGTTGTGTAAAGTCGTATTTTCATCTGCTCCATCTACACAATCTGGATCGCCGTCGCAAATCCACTTTTTTGGAATGCATTGTGCCCGTTGCCAGGATTTATTCTCAACGCATGTAAACTCTGTATCCTCATCACATTTGCGGTCATCTGAAATTTAAAAGGTAATATTCATTTTTCTTAATTGAACCCTGTTGCAATTATCAGGATTACTCACTGCACTGATGGCGGTTGTCCTCATCACTGTTGTCCAGACAATCATTGTCACCGTCACAAATATATATACGCGGAATGCAATTGCCATTATCACAAGTAAAAAGGTCTCCAAAGCAGGTGCGACCCTCAGACTTACAGTAATCCGGTGGTTCATCAGCACCATCACCACAGTCATCATCACCATCACAGTACCATGTTGCCGGAATACAGCGATGATTTGGACATCGAAAGCTGTTCGAAGGACATGTCCGTTGTCCACAGTGTAGCGGATCTTCGTCAGAGTTATCACCACAGTCATTGTCACCATCACAAAGCCAATATGGTTCAACGCAAATATTAGTTTTTTCACACTTTAGATGATTCGGAGTACAGGTTGAGTTCATAGGGCAACGTTCGTGTGTTTCGTCAGAAGTTGCATTATCTTTACAGTCGTTAACGCCATTACAAACCTGCGCTTGAGGAATGCAGCGTCCATTTCCGCATGTGAACTCGCCGTCAACACAGGGTGGATATTTGCAGTCAAATTCATCGGATCCATCTTTACAGTCGTTCTCGTGATCACACTTCCATGACTTAAAAATACAACGTCCATTATTGCAGCGAAACTCATTAGGTGAGCATGAATGATATGCACAATAGTTTGGATCTTCATCCGAACTATCTCCACAGTCATCATCGCCATCACACGACCACATTCTTGAAATGCACTTGCCGTTTTGACAGTAAAACTTACTAGCCTCACAAGTATTATTCTTGGGGGCACACATGCGTCCTTCATTAACTACCTTGGAGTTATCGTCGCATTTGCATTCGACTTTACCTTCGGGTGCTGGATGACAGCTCTGGGCACATCCACCATTGCTTATTGTGCATGGGTTCACGTTACACTTTTGCCGATCTGCACTGTAGATGCGTATATCACGAGGTGAATCTTCAAGTCGCTTAACCATTTCGACCATATTAGCGCCAGTGTGTTTCTCTGCCCTATAGACTCCTCGAAGCTGCAAGTCAGTCCAATATATGTAGTTTCGGAATACAGTTATCGCAAATGGATAAATTGTTGCTGAAACCAGCATTTCTCTGTTTTCACCATATAAATCAGAGCGTTCGATCTTTTCACGTACCGCATCTGTCCAGTAGAGCCTACGCTCATCGTAGTCAATAGCTAGGCCGCTAGGCTGTGAAAGGTCTTTGTCCACAACGGCACGCCTATGAGTGCCGGCCATTGTGGCACGAAAAATTTTACCGGAGGTTCCATGACGCCCCCAGTCAGTGAAAAAAAGCGTACCATTGCATGGATCCAAAACTATAGCACGTGGACGCTCCACGCGGGCAATCATGACTAGTTCGGTACCAGCCAGATTCATCGCATAAATTGAGTTGTTGGAACTATCAGTCCAGTATATCTTGTTTTGCGTCCAGTCGTAGGCAATACCTTCAGGATTAATTCCCTTGCTAAGGACAACTTTTATGTCGCTAAGGCTTGGCTTATTAGCTTTTGTAAAAGCTATCTTAGCCCATGGTCGTATTTGAGTGTACAGCATTCGGTTGTTCACGAAATCAAAGTCTAGACCAACTACGTTGGTGAGGTTAATTAATGGCTGGAAAGGCACCTCTGTAGAGTGGGGATCTAAGTTTACTGCTCGAATTTCGGTGCGTGTTGCAAACACTAAATATTCATTAACCGTTTCACACTTATGTTTATTGAGGCTAAGTTTACCTGTTGCACAATCACAGCGATAGTTCTTGTTATTGGAAGAGGAGTCGTCATCTGGAAAGCTAAAACATAGTTGGTCGCAACCACCGTTGCCTAGGTAAGCACAAGGATTGGTTTCATCACCGGGTTGGTTATTAACATCATAAATGGTAATATCTCGGAGCTTATCGAGATTTGTGCGCACGCGAAAAGTTTCGGAACTATTGTTGAATTGTTTGGAGGTTTTAAATACGGTCATTAGATTACGGTCTACCCAGTATATATCATTCATATGAATAGCAATACCCATGGGGTTTGGAAGATCGCGTCGAATTATCTTTCGGTTGGCACCGGTAAATGTTATTCTTTGTATCGTGTCAAGTTTGGAGTCAATCCAGAAAACGTCGTGGGTCAGCATATCAATTGTAAGATCGCGTGGCAGTGAAATACCAGATGTAACCAGAGGCTGCCATTTGGTACCATCTAGAAGAGCCTTGCCAATGCGAGGATGCTGCCCATAGTCGATCCAGTATAGAAGTCGCTTAATAGGATTAACAGCCAATTCACGGGGGGCGTCGTTCGTCGTTTTAACCAGAATCTTACGATTGCTTCCATCCAACCAGCACACTTCCACATAGTTTTCATGCGGATAGATGTTTGTGAAATACATATTTGATGCGATCCAGTCAATAGTTATACCGCGGATTCCATTGCTTCCGATCCCATCCTTTATTACATGTTGAAGATCGGTGCCGTTAGGTCGTGAGCGAAAAATACCATTCCAATTACCGCGGTTATACTCAGCCCAATATATCCATTGGTCTCGAAACATAAAGTCTACATGGAGAATGTGGTGCCCTTGACCACTGATTGGCACCATAGCCTCAGAACTGTCGTTTAAGCTGTAGCCACGAATCCTATCGAGTTGTGAGACAACGGCAAAAGTTTTGAAAGCAACACAATTAACCTCGTTTTCTCTTCGGTACCCAATACCACATAAACAGCTCCTCGAAGCAGCTTGACCTGGGATGCAGAGTTGTGAACAACCACCATTATTTGAATGGCATGGATGTTGTATGAGTGCGCGCTTTTTATAGATCAACATGCTATGCAGATCGTGTTCGTTGTCCACAATGGTCTTGGGATTATCTCCCCGCGGCAGGTCCACACGCATAATCTTTTCATACACAGGATCTAAATAGTAAAGACGGTGGTCTAATACCCCCAAACTGCGTGGACGTGATATGGCGTGTTTTTCGTTTAGGATGACAGTGTAGTCTTCACCGTTGTAGTCCATAGAACAAATTGAACTTCGAAAACTTGTACTAAAGTAAATCATCTTTTTCTCAATGTCCAGCGCAATGCTCTCGGGATGATTTAAGTTTTTTCGCAATATTCGGGGATTTCGACCATCCATTTCGACTCGAGCAATTTTAATTGGCACTTCCAAAATGCCATCGTCTATCCAGAACAGTTTTCCATCACTAGGGTCAAGCGCTAGTGCTTTTGGTTTGGATACTGATGTTTCGGAGCCATCGTTTGCTAAAATTACAGATCTATACTTTGGTTTTCCATCAACGCGGACTGCCTCAATGTTGCTGGCAACTCGATTTCCAATATAAAGATTGCGACCCAACCAGTCAAATGCAATGGTATAGGGGGCACCTATTAAACCAGCATCCACGCCTAAGAAGATTGTCTTGTTACCGCCGCCATAAGGCGTGGTAAAGATTGTGCAGTTTTCATCATCCTCTTCACGCCCCTGTATCCAGTATAGAGTTTCTTCCTTTCGATCGTACTCTAGTCCAGTACTGCTCTCAATACCAATTACTGGTGCCAAGGCACCAGCACGTGCGTCACCACCGTTCAGTGGTAAATCAACTATTTGCGTACCTTTAACAACCAAAAGGTACGGGTTCTCTTCCTCAACGCACCGACCTTCACTGAGTAGGCGATAGCCGGGCTTACACTTACATGAATAGCCTTTAGTGACACTGGGGCTAAGTAAACATAAGTGCTGACATTGGGCTTTAGTACATGGATTTGAGAACATTGGTTGAAGAGAGGCATGATGTACGTGAATTGAAAGTGGCTGGCTAATCAAGTGCGAGACAACCGTTTGATTTTTACCGTGGAACTTATTAGGGTACACGCAATCATTCTTCCCATCACAGATATAGGCCTTAAACACACAGTTAGTGTTATTACATTTGAAGAAATTTTGTGCACAAGTTATCTGCCCACAGTCAAGTTCATCTGAATGGTCAGAGCAGTCGTTTGAACCATCGCAATGCCAAGCAATTGGAATACAAAATCCGGTTGACTTACACCGGAAGTGCTTTTCGGGGTTACATTGGTTGGGACCCATTGATGGGCAGCCTAACTCATCGCTTCCATCATTGCAGTCAGGTATCCCATCACACTTATAAGACTCTTCGACACATTGTCGTAGATCAGCACATTTATATTGATTTGCCAAACAGCTTATTGGTGGACAGTCTTTTTCATCCTGTTTGTCAAAACAATCGTCGTCACCATCACAAACCCAGCTTTGAGGTATACAATGACCAGTTCTTGGGCACGTAAATTGGAAGTATGCGCATGTCTTTTCCGCACAAAAGTCACCTTCATCACTACTGTCACCACAATCATTCTCACTGTCACATTTCCACATGCTGGGTATGCAACGTCCATTTGCACAAGAAAATTGGGATGCTGCACACGTAACATTGCCACAATCCAATTCATCAGAGTTATCGCCGCAGTCGTTCTCTTGATCACAACGGAAATTCAATGGAATGCAACGCCCCGATTTGCATTGAAACTCGTTCGATCCGCATGTGGGTTCTAAAAATAATTAATGAACTCGGCTTAAAATATGTGCGAAAATTTTAAAAGTGTAGTTAGTCAGCTAACGGCATTAGAAATGTTATATTTACTTGTACAATTTTGTTCTTCATCACTGTTATCCAAACAGTCATCGTCGCCATCGCATACCCATGATTTAGGTATACATCGCTGGTTATTGCAGGTGAAGTCCCAAGCATTGGGACATGGCTGTACTGGAGGCTCAGCATTTGGATCGGAATCGCAGCTTACTTGATCATCAGCTAGTCTCTCACCATATGGACAAGAACAACGGGGTTCTAAATGACTCTCTGTGGCTATTGAATCAGTTGCATTTCCACTGATGCGGACCGCAAAGCATATCTTATGACAACCACCATTATTATGATGACAAGGCTGTGTCACTGCAATATGTTGTACTTCTCGACTATAAACTTTAACACCGTAAAGACGGTTTGTTTGTGGTTCACGAACCATAATTTCTTCTTGCTCGCCGCTCAACTTGTGGAGTCTAATGATTGCATCTAGTCGCCAGTCCGTAATATACATCCAATCATTGTGAATGACAATTGAAAACGGATGGCGAACAAGACGTGAGTTAACTGTCTTGATATCAGTTCCATCTAAATTTGCGTGCTGCACATGATCCAACAGAGCATCGCACCAATATACACGATCTTCTTTGAAATCAATGGATAGTCCGTTGGGCCACCCAAGAGTCATATTACGGAAAACCATAAGGCCACTACCGTCAGTGTTAGCACGCGTAATATTGGCAGGGCGATCCCATTCTGAGAAAAAAAAGTAGCCGCGATTTGGATGCACAACAATTGCTCGTGGACGTTTAAGGTTGTTAAGTAGTGTTCTTCGATACGTTATATTTCGTGTGGAAAGAACGTTAAGCGTTCCTTTTCTTGAATCGATGTAGTAAAGATTTTTGGAGACCCAGTCAACTGCTAAGCCCTCAACTCCTTCGTTCTGTGAAGCTAACACAATCTCACGTCCTGTGCCATTGCGGTGTACTCGATAAATAACATCTTGCAATACGTCAGAGTAATAGATATATTCATCGCGTGCATCAAAGTCAAGACCTACAAAACGTGCGCGTCTTGAGACTACAGGCAAAATGGCATCACTGAAGCCTTCTATTACTGGCTCAAGTACTTTGCCTTTTATGAAACGTTGTTGCGAGTACATGAGAAACTCGCGCACCAGTTTGCAATTAATAAGGTCCTTCTGCAGCTGGTAGCCAGTATGGCAAGCACATCGGAAACCGAGCCCAGTGGGAGCACCTTTAACAGCGGTCACAATACACATATGATTGCAACCTCCATTATTGTTTCCACACGGGTTTGATACATTTGGTTGACTGAGAGCATGAACGGCAATAATTCCTCTGGGTTCACGAATATCCTTTGCTTTATAGGTTATCTGAATAGAACTTGGTCCCTCAAACTTATCCACAGACATTATTCCTTGCTTTGTGGCGTCAGTCCAGTAAACACGATTTTCAAAAAGCGTTAAGCGCGAAGGACTTGGTACTTGCTGACCGCGTAGTATCATTACTCTTTGGGAACCCTCATAATCAACAGACTCTATATAATCCAACAAAGAATCGCACCAGAAAATTTGCTTGGTAATTATGTCAACAGTTACACCACTTGCTTTGTATGCTGCCTCAGACACAATGGAACGTGCATGCGTGCCATCCATATGGGCACAAAGAACTTGACCACCGTCAGCAACAAACATTAGTCCAGCAGTGGGATCAAGAGCTAAATCAGCAGGGTTTGTAAGATTAGACCCCAGTACAACGGCGTGCCATTTGCCGCTAAGCTCAAAAACGTCAATTTTTTGCCCAACTAAGTCTGCAACGTAGAGCTTGTCTCCAATCCAATCGACAGCTAATGCCACAGGTGCCCATGTTCCAGGTAATGTTAAATCTATTGCAATCGCAGAACTGTTTGACGGATCAAGAGGAAGTGACTGCACTTTACGAGTCTTAACATCGGACCAGTAAAGAATGTTGCGAGCATAATGGAAAGAAACGCCTGCAGCAGCTGTCGCATTAGCTACCACCGTTGGATCACTGTCATGAATAAACATGCGCATGATAGCACGCTCATGAGTGAAAATTAATTGCAGATGGTTAGCATTGGGAGCTTTACACTTGGATTCATTGATTAACATGTAACCATCAACGCACTGACAAGTATAGCTGCCAGGTGTGTTTGTACAGAGTTGGTCGCAGTGGCCCCATTCGTTACACTCATCCAAATCAGTACAGGTTCGATTATCTGACGCAAGACTCTGACCTGTGCGACAATAGCAGACTCCTCCATTTAGCGACGGACCACACTTAAACTCGCAACTCAGTGCTGGACAAGACGCTGTTGCTATAAACAGACGAGAATATTTAGTGGTTTTACCTATAAATTATGTGAATATAATGCTCACAGCAAGCTGCTTCTTCGTCACTGCCGTCTTCACAATCGCGTTTACCATCGCACAGTTGAGATTTAAGTATACAAATGGGTGCACCATTAATACCACCACGTGGGCACAGAAACTTATTATCGGGACAAGCAATCGCTGTGCAGTTGGCTTCGTCGCTTTCATCGGCACAATCGTGATATCCATCACAGTGAAAGTTATACGGAATGCACAAAGCGTTTGTGCAACGAAACTGCGCGTGATGGCAAGGTGGAAAATCTTTGGCAGAAAGAATACGTCAGTTGATATCTACAATATGACACACTGTCTGATACTCACTACAGCCTTGTTCGTCTGAGTTGTCTCCACAGTCATTGCGATGATTACACTTGTGAGCCACATCAATGCATTTCAGACCATTGGAGCAGCGGAATTGATCTAAACGGCAGGCAACGCCATTGCAACCTTCTTCGTCGAGTCCTGTGCGGCAATCCAAGTAGCCGTCACATCTTTTCTCTTTGGGGACACATGGCCCGGTTAAACGGCCACCTTCAGCGGGTGATACTCCACCAGGAGCGTTACAGAAAATATCTGTGTACTGGCATTTGCGATAAGCTAAATGCAAAGTGCAAAGTGATTAGAAAATGGCAAAATTGATTTTACTTATTAAAAGAACCAATAAAATAAAAATGAAAAATGAAATCTTTATGCTAATTCATATTTGGAGCGTATTTTTGACCGATCGGCCCTATGGGTGCTACATGATATAGTAGTCCGATTTGGATTAAACTTGGTCATTACATGTACTTTCTAAACATGTACTTTCCGTGTAAATTTGATTCAGATAGCATAGCTAACAAAAAAGTTTTCTATACTAAAACATTCTAGTTTTACCTTTACATTTACCTTTATATGAAGATAGAACGCCCTTAAGTGGGCGTGTCAAAAAACAAAAACAAACTTGTACTGCTTGGGTATAGTACCTTTCATTGGCGTCCCCTATCACACTTCTAGCTCTTATAGTCTCTGAGATCCTTTCGTTCATACAGACGGACGGACAGACGGACATGGCTATATCGACTCGGCTATTGATGCTGATCAAGAATATATATACTTTATGGGGTCTTCCACGCCTCCTTTTGCCTGTTACATATATTCCAACGATTACAATATACCCTTTTACTGTACGAGTAACGGGTATAAAAAACCATTACATATGTTTGTTTGCATGCAAATACACATACGTTTGACATTATACATATGTGTGCATATATGTATGGATGTGTGTATTTGGCGCGGCCAGATTCCGCGGGCAGCGCTGCCGCCACACAGGCAGCAAAAACGTTGGAACATGTGCTGATATGTTTCTGTGTCGCTTGCACCAATGCGTTGGTATTACGCCAATGCGTTGGTATTGCGTTCATGTATCAATATTGTAACGCTTCTAATTTTCTTGTTTATAGTCCGGGGCGTGGCATCGAAAAACAGAAAGACTGACTAAATATGTGATCGTTTGACACTAAGCTCGAACTTGTAGCTCTTACCATCTCTGAAATCTGTTTGTTCATACGGACGAACTGATGGACATGGCTATATCGACTCGGCATGTGATGCTGATCAAGAATATAAACTCTGGTGCAAGACTATAGCCGCACCCTGTTTTTTAGTGTAAGTCAGGAACGAATAGATAGACCAAAACTACCGTTAGAAAGAGCATCAAAAATAACACAGAACTGAAAAGTAACAACAACAAATTCCTGCAAAATGTACCGTTTTTTTCACATTTCGTTTTGTTTGAAGTGCATAACTATAGCCGCACTTATGATTTTTGCATTCTGAAATCAGTTCGCGACGGTGTCATTGGCAAATCAGTCGATAATTAATTTCAGAGTAAATTTTTCTAAATATGCCAAGGTGATGAATACTTTCTGATATTGAGAAAGGTCAAATTCTGGCTTACAAAAGTGAGAATTTCTCTTTTCGTGAAATTGCACGGAAACTTGGTCGATCGGACAAAGTTATAAGAAATTTTTTTAAAAATCAGTCCCAGTATGGAAAAAATAGGAAAGGGGGACCTAAATCCAAAGTAAGTTCACGTGCTCAGAGCCATTTGGAGCGTGCTGCGAGCAACTCTTTGCTTACGGCCAATAAATTAGCGGCTAACTATGGGCTAAAAGTGTCTCGGTGGACGGTTGCACGGGCATTAAAAAAGTCCGAAACTATAGTGCGACAAAAGTTAAAGGTGGCTGCTAAGTTAAGAAGCGCGGATGCAGTTCGCTAGAGAAAATATGGCAACTGATTGGAAGAAGGTACTTTTATTTTTTGTAAAAAAAAAATACTAACTTTAGATTATTAGATAATTTTTTCTGATGGAATGGGAAAATATTTCTCAAATAGAGTTAAATAATTTAATAAACTCTATGCCAAATAGAGTTTTTGAATTAATTACTGCCAAAGGCGGGTATACACATTATTAAAATAAGTAAATATGTATAAATTTGTTGATATTTTCTTTGTATTTCTTAAATAACACCATGTGCGGCTATAGTTATGCACTTCAAACAAAACGAAATGTGAAAAAAACGGTACATTTTGCAGGAATGTTGTTGTTGTTACTTTTCAGTTCTGTGTTATTTTTGATGCTCTTTCTAACGGTAGTTTTGGTTTTCTCCTATCTCTATTCGTTCCTGACTTACACTAAAAAAACAGGGTGCGGCTATAGTCTTGCACCAGAGTTTATATACTTTATGGGGTCTGCTACGCCTGTTACATACTTTTGCACAAACCCAATATACTCTTGCAGAGAGTATAAAACGTATAAAATCGTATTAAAAATACCACAAATACAAATTGTATTAAATTAAAATCTACTTACTGCACTGGAATTCGTCCGACTTGTCCTTACAATCATCGATCATGTCACAACGATAGTGCGCCGGAATACAGTACGTCAAATTAAAAATATACTGTCCGCAGTTTAGTTGAGATGTGTCACACTCGGGTGGCGCTGCAGACAATTGGTAAAGTATATTTTTATGACTGCTCGAAATACATAGATAATCCGACAATACTTACGACACGACTGCATTTCATCCTCACCATCTTCGCAGTCTTTTTGGTAATTACACACCCAATGTGACGTAATACACTTTCCGTTATTGCACCGAAACATTTCTGGTGGGCACGATGCATCTATTGATGTGTTATTACCAATCTTGCCGAGTGCTTCTTCTGTAAAAGAACATCATTAAATCATAAAGACACACGGTTAGTAACAGGTATACGTGAGAGCTTTGGGCACAAAATATGTATAATTAGCAATAGCAGCATTTACATGCCATGGTTTCAAATGTGGGCCCTTAAAAAAGAGCACAGTATCCCATTGATAAAAAATTAAAAAATATATATGTATAAGAATCATATGCCCATGTACTTGATTTTAATGAAAATTAATAATACATAGATTATGTTTATTAGAGATCACAAACTTTCTGCGATTTATGTGGGCAAAAATGTAATAAGGACTTCGAAAGAATGATTGCTGGGGATATCATTTTAAACATTTTGACATGTTTAATGAGAAACTCAATTTTGTCCTATGGTAGTTCTTAGCCGGTTTTTTAATGAGTAACTAAAATTGACATGTACATACATACATGCTAAAAGTGCAATTTCTATTTGAGAAAAATCGTGTTACTGATCCATCGATCAACGTTGTGCCAGACGGGGAAGTTGAACAAACTCATTTGATAAATCATCTTGACGGTAAGCTTTCACTGAATTTACTGTTTTCTCTACATATTTGATTTATGTGGGCAAAACATATCGAATGGGCATAATGATATTTGGCGCGCAAATAATCAAAATGAATTAAACATCAATAACTAATTTTTGCACATTCGCATGTCCACATTTCGTTCTGTGATTTAAGATAATTCATTCTCTCTCTTCTGCTCTTCTGGCCATTCGCACACGAGCAGTGCTCAATTTTGCTTTCCGAAACTAGGTTAAAGACAATGATGATACAAATTTTATTTTGACTTTTTCTGACTTTTTTGCCTAATTTTTTAGACCCCGTACTCTAAAAAAAGAGTATAGGGGTCTATTAGGTTTGTTAGAAGCGAAATGTGCGTAACAGGTAGAAGGAGGCGTGGCCGACCCCATATCCTCACCAAGATCGGACAACTATAGCTTATAGCTCCCATAGGACAAATCGGTCAAAAACAAAAAATTTGTATGAAGACATGTAGTATTTGCTAAGTGATCGCAACCAAACTCACACAGAATATGTACATAATTATTAAAAGTAACTTTACCAAATTTGGTCCAAATCGGACAACTACAACATGTGAAACAAATTGGTCAAAAATGTTAAAAATTGTAATTTATGTACGTGTGTGTGTTTTTGGCGCGGCTAGCATCCGCGGGCATCAACAAATGCCTAAGAAACGGAACGAAAGTTTATTATTATTTTCATTAATTGTGGGAAAAGGGGGCGTGGCAGCTTAAAACTTTAAAT
This sequence comes from Drosophila nigrodunni, assembly GCA_020829145.1. Taxonomy (NCBI): domain Eukaryota; kingdom Metazoa; phylum Arthropoda; class Insecta; order Diptera; family Drosophilidae; genus Drosophila; species Drosophila nigrodunni. The sequence continues at coordinate 80,415 of JACVCZ010000015.1, read as the reverse complement.
GGCAATGCATTTATGCTATCGCAAGGAGCCTCCATACCAAAATTTGTGATCCCATGTGCCATAGTTACTGAGATATTCGCCGAAAACACCGATTTTTCCCGAGGTGTGTCTAGTTTTTTGCTCATTGTGGGCGAATGGGGCGTGTCATTAAAAAAAAAAGATTCTGGTATTGACTGACTAAATATATGATCGTTTGACACCAAGCTCGAACTTGTAGCTCTTACCATCTCTGAAATCTGTTTGTTCATACGGACAGATAGACAGACGGACATGGCTATATCGACTCGGCTTGTGATGCTGATCAAGAATATATATACTTTATGGGGTCTGCCACGCCTCCTTCTGCCTGTTACATACTTTGCACAAACCCAATATACTTTTGCAGAGAATATAACAAGAAAGAAAAGTACAGTCGAGCGCGCCCGACCGTATAACACTCTCTGCATTTGTCCCGATTAAATTTTTAAAATCGGTATCGAGATATTACAATGTGTAGTACTTGCATTAAAACACATTAAAACAAAAAACAGCGCTGCCGCCGCACAGGCAGCAAAAACTTTCGAACATGTGTATGTATTTTTCAGTCTCGCTCTCACGCATACGCATACAGTAATATTGCAGTTAAATAACATAAACTTTGTAACGTGATAGCTTTTTTGTTAAAAGTAGGATTTTGATGTAGTTTTCAGGATAGTTTGATTTGATATGTCCGCAAAGGAATGTTGACTTACAACACTGTGCTTTATGAATAAATGCCTTAAAAACGGAATTAAAGTTTGAAAGTTTTTTAGCTCTTATGAGAAAAGGGGGCGTGGCAGCTTCAAATGGCATTGCATTAAGGCTGTCTCTAGGAACCTGCATACCAGAAATGGTGTTCCTAAGTGCCAATAACGGACTTTCATTTCAAATTTGGTGGTTCTAGCTTTTGTAATTTAAAAGATCCAGGTGTTTATATGGACAGACGGACATGGCTATATCGATTTGCCTTTCGATGCTGATCAATAATATATATACTTTATGGGGTTTGCCACGCCTCCTTCTGCCTGTTACATACATTCCAACGATTACAATATATCCTTTTACTCAACGAGTAACGGGTATAAAATAGAAGGAGAAAAATATATACTTCAACAATTTGCTTATTATTTTTGACTGGAATTCAGCTTTATCGCTTTTTTTTCCGGAGAACTAGAATATTTGCCTTTCAATAAATGACAATACTGCGAAAGTCACGCAACGCAAGCGAACCAGCGAACTTGCTTGATACTCGAACGTTTTGTACTGAAAATACGGATAGGCAGGTTGCGTCGGATACTCGTTCGGTTGCAATCGAACGATCAGCAAACGATCTATGTGACTGATCGTTCTGATCGCGACCAAATTGTTTGATATCAAACGATCAGGTTCTAACCATTCAGAAAACGGCCAACTGATCGTTGTGATTCGAACATTTTTCGGACAGTCCGTTGAAATACTCTCTGCCCGATACTCGTTGCAGGTCTCTGATATGTATATAAATAAGCTTAGTTATGAAGAACAAAAGAACCAGGAATGCACCTTGGCTAAGTTACGGACTTTTTTTTGGTTTTATATATTTACAAATTTATTAAATATGGAATTATACCAACCTGCTGATTTTTGTCGAGTGGCTTTCTCGCCAAGTAGTGCCGCCGTCGCAGGTGCTATTAAGCTATTCAAATAAGGTTGAATAACAATAATCAGTAAGCACACGACAAGGTTATTGATTAGAATATGCATCCGTCTTTCCATTTTTGTTCCTTTGACGACCGTGATCCGTTTTTCTGTTTTTGGTGCGAACCCTGTTGAAGGTGGCAATCGAAATCGTACGCTTTTCGGGCTAGGTTCCGTGCGATTGCTTTCGAGTCCATTGCCCACAAGGCTCGGACTCATTTTGACTTCGTGGTTAGCCAATTATTTGTTGTCTACTTTTTAAAATCACAGTTATTTAGTCAGCTGAATGTAATTTTTCAATTTATGATTTAAACTCCGTTTCACCTGACCTTATCTAACAAATCCACATCTTTTGTAAGGAACGGATTTGTTAACAAAAAACTTATTGTACGAATAAACAAGAATGAAAAGTACTGATCATTTCTCACGATCGTAATCAACCCTATATAACTTATTGGAACTTCATGAATTTAAAACTTTTTGAAATTAACCCAATCCTCTGAATAGTTAAACATATGCTTTTTATCATACATATGTATCAGAGAACTCCACCTGTGGTAGTGATACCCGTTACTCGTAGAGTAAACGGGTATATTGTAATCGTTGGAATGTAAGTAACAGGCAGAAGGAGGCGTGGCAGACCCCATAAAGTGTATATATTCTTGATCAGCATCAATAGCCGAGTCGATATAGCCATATAGTCCGCCCGTCCGTCTGTATGAACAAAAGGATCTCAGAAACTATAAGAGCTAGACAAGTAGTCATGACACGATTAATTATATGATACTTAATATTCGAAACGCTAAGAGCAACATATCCTTGCTTTACAAAATTAATTGTTTGCCGATTGGTTTTGATTCAGTTAAGAAGCACGTACAAATGAAAAAAGGAGAGCTTTCAAACAGAAATGAAAATAAAGAAAGCATAAGTAACGGCTCATGTACTGGAGATTTTCAGTTTCACCCAATAGCCCACTACAAGAAGCTGGCACACAAACCGTTCGGAAAAGGCATCCCGTGTTAAGTTCAGAACAAAGTCAGCTTTTTTGTTAATGCTTCTATACTATCGCTAGATCGTGACGTTGTCAATACTTGAGAGGAGATGCGTACTGTTGAATATAAATTATATATGTATCAGAGACCTGCAACGAGTATAAAAATTTCGAGTATACTCGAACGCTTACTCGTGATCGTTTTGTACGAACAACTTTGATACCTGATCGTTTGGTGTGCGTACCGCGGGCATGCTTATACTCGTTTTACTCGAGTATATACACGAGTATTTTGCCGTTATACAACATGTTGTAGCAAGCCAAACAGAAACTTATAATATTTTGCATAAAGTATTCTCAGCGGTGGTACTAAACTCAATGATTTGACGGCTTTTAAGAATGTAATTTAAGTACGTTGACATTTAATAACAAATTAATATTTTGATCATAAGTTTTTTTACAGAAATTTTCAGAAATCTGCATTACAATTGGTAATTTGGAAACCCTTTTTACGCTCAACAGATAAACGTAGATGGGCTGACCTTTTGGAAATTCCCTTGTTTGGCCAGAGTATGACTCTCAGAGTTTTGTAAAAGGGGTGTTTTGCATTTAGCGCAATATTTGCAGCAGGTAGAAACTCTTCCGTTTGGGTTTTTCTGTCTTAAAAAAAAATATAAGCGAAATGCGTGGTATGTCAAACATATCAATATTTGCTTTCCCAAATACACACAAACAAAGACAAGTCTCGAGATTGTTGCGAGTGCCATCAGTGTTGCTCTCTAAATTGTTTTCCGCCAGATCTAGCTTTTACTTATGTGTACATGGGAAAATCAATGCACATATATTACAATTATTTCATTTATTTATTTATTATTTATATATTATGCACTGTGGTTTTTAATTTTATTAATAATAAAAGAAGAAGAAAAAATATATGTTTAAACATTTTTCTTATTGTTTTTCATTGAAATTAAGCCATTTCTCTTTTTTTCCGCTAGAACTATCATATTTTCATTTTAATAAATGACAACACTGCGAACGTCACGCAACGCAAGCGAACCAGCGAACTTGCTTGTTACTCGAACGTTTTTACTGAAAAAACGATCAGGGCAGGTTGCGTACGTAGACTCGTTCGAATACCCGTTTGACAACTCGAACGATCAGCAAACGATCAGCAAACGATCTATGGGGCTGATCGTTTGAAGGTTTGAAAACGGACAACTGATCGTTGTGATTCGAACATTTTTCGGACAGCCCGTTGAATTACTCGTTACCCGATCGTTTGATGAAAAGTTCGAACGTACTCGAGTATACTCGTTGCAGGTCTTTGATATGTATCATATCTTGTCGGTATTACTTTCTCATAGATACTGTAAGGCGGTCCCTAAGTTAATGAAGTTAGCTTTAGTAGCTTATAAGAATAAATTTAAGAGAAAACTATGTATTGTTTTTTTAAGTTACCGATATTAGCTTCTATAAGAGTTCAGATAAGGCAGGCGGCGCCCTCTGTCGGCAGTGCGAGGAGCGGTCGGAGTTTTCGTGGTGGAGTTGTATCGCGGTTGCTTCTGCGCTCCTCGACAGAGAGCGTCGTCTCACTTTGCGATCGACTGAAAAAGGAGCCAGACGTGCACGAGAGAGCGACGTTAGCGAGGAAATAACCGTAAGTAGGAACCGTTAGGGCTAGTGCGGCGACAGGGATTGCAGATGGGAATGCAAGAAAAATAAAAGTAAAGAAACGAAAAGAATAGAACGTGCAGTTAATTATAGAATAGGTCGAAAATAAAGACAGTACGAAGTTACCGATTCTTACTCGTCAATCCTTTATCCTAAGTTTTTCGCTCGAGGAGAGCGTTGACTTTACGGCGCTCCTAGAGTCGCGCATTGACTTTGCGAATTAACACCGTCCTTCGCTGAGAGCAACCGTGGTCTCTGGGCGCCCCAGAGACACGTCTCTGACCTCGCAATACGCCCCTTCCTTCCTTTGCACGACGAGTCGCTAAGAACAACGTAAATATATATAAAGTATATATATTCTTGATCAGCATCAACAGCCGAGTCGATATAGCAATGTCCATCTGTCCATCTGTCCGTCTGTCTGTCTGTCCGTCCGTCCGTATGAACACCTGGATCTTTTAAACTACAAAAGCTAGAGACACCAAATTTGGAATGAAAGTCCGTTATCTTCGCGAGCAAATCAAGTTTATTTCAAATTGTTGCCACGCCCCTTACCGCCCCCGCAATGAGCAAAAAACCAGACACACCTCGAAAAAAAAATGTACTTTTAGGCCAATAACTCAGTAACTATGGCACTTAGGAACACCATTTCTGGTAAGAAGGTTGCTAGAGACAGCCTTAATGCAATGCCATTAAATTTTGAGCTGCCACGCGCCCTTTTCTCATTAGAGTTAACCAAACGTTTACGCTTTAATGCCATGTTTAAGGCATTTGTTCATATAGTAGGTGTTGTAATTCAACATAAGTATAGAGACATATCAAATCAAACTATTCTGAAAGTGGCATCAAAATACTACCTTTAACAAAAAAGCTACTGCGTTACAAAGTTTGTTATTTAACTGCAATATCACTTACGCGCGAGAGCGAGACAGAAACATACAAACACATGTTCGAACGTTTTCGATGCTTGTGTGGCGACAGCGCTGCCCGCAGACGCTGGCCGCGCCGAATACACACATACATTCATATATGCATACATATAATTTTAAACGAATGTGTGTTTGTATGAATAATATGTAAATGCTGATATTCGGAGAATTCTTGAAAGTGGCGCGTGGTGCAACTGATAGAGTTTGTCTGAGGTTGTAGGTTCGAATGCTGGCAATGCGAATTGTTAAATTATTTTTTTTTAATTTCAATTCAAGTTGAATACAAATGTGCACTACTATGAGAGTACGGGATCTTTTATAGTCGGCTAGATTGACTGAAGCCTTTCTTACTTGTTTTTAACTGTAAGTGATACCTTAACAGAAATATGGAACTTGACGACATGTAGCAACTAGTATTTCTTAATTCTATACTAAATAATTTACTATTTGTTAATACATGTTTTAAATGTTGTTTTCATCATTTGATAAATGAATTATTTTCGTTTTCATTTGATTAAATACGATTAAAAATCTATCAAATTGAATTAATCTTATGATTACATAATGTTTGTGTAAGTTAACGAGTGCCCCTCGCACATTGTTGTGTAATATAAATAAACGCAAAAATGTTAGCCAGCAGTTACGCTGAAGTTGCCGTCTGAGCCAAAGTGCAGTTCAGCGCCCTATATGCGACAGTCAACCGACGGTAACCTGATATCGTGCACATGCTGCAAGATCAGCGTTATCGCTTATGCCCAGTCGGCTCGCCGGCTGTAGTTTTGTAGCTTTAAGTACGTATATTTTGTATCATTGTATTCCTTAGCAACTAAGTAGCATACGCCCCAGCTTGCTGGTGGTTCCAAATTCAGTTCTGTTCCAATAACGTAAGCTAACGCACGTTGAAAAAAACATTGCTCTGGCAACTGGCCATATAATTTTGATTTATTAATTTATATATCGCTGAACCACAAGGCCAGTGATCTGATACTTAACTGTATCTCAACCTAATCTACCTTATTAACTAACAACTTGGATCTACCCGACGGCATCCCCTCACGAGTACTGCTGGACCAGAGAGACTTAATTGGCGCCCCACTTTTAAGAACCCAACACCCAGGGTAGAAGATAAGAAATAAATTCAGAAAACATGTAAGTGGATGTTTAATCAATACAGATTTAAAAATTGAATTAAATAAATTGAATGAAATAAAAACAAATAAGTGATCGTGAATCGAGTCGAATATAATATTCGTTTTCTATAATTTAAATATATTAAATTTCTGGTCAAGTAATGCCATTGCCGAATATACTTACTCGGCCGTGATTTAATATGAAGTGTCCCTAAAGAGATCGGTTACGAAAAAGCTAATGACTAGTTTTGGTCCGTATAGGGAAGTAAAGAGAGAAATAATAAGTGATAGTGAAGGTGAAAACGAGTGGGAATACGATCAGGTAGGCTTTCAACCGACAGTTAACATGGACATGAATCAAGTGCAAGCGTTAATAGCGAATGCTGTCAGTCAGGCATTAGCGGCGCAAGAAATCAGATTTAATGAGCAGTTTAATTTGCTAAAACAAGATATTCAAAGACTAAATATAGAAGCATTAAATAAGCGCGCATTACCAAGCGGTAACTATTATTCGAAACAAAATCAGAGATACAGCAAGAACGCTATTGGTGTCACATAACACTGTATTAAATTTTGACGCCATAATAGCAAGGTTCTACTGCACATACGCTGACAAGACGTCACTTAGGCTCTTGCGCCAGAACCTTGAAATGGTCAGGCAGGGTAATTCCGGCCTCATGGAATACTACGATGAGGTTGAACGCAGATTGACATTGGTTGCGAATAAGATCCTGATGACGCATCAAGCGGATACAGCCAGACTCCTCATCGAAGAAGTCAGAGCTGATGCTTTGCATGCCTTTGTGTCAGGCCTTAAGAAATCACTGAAAGCTGTGGTATTCCCGGCCCAGCCCAGAGATTTGCCATCTGCATTAGCTTTTCGCCGTGAAACACTAGGCGCGCTCATACGATAAAAAGGGGAAAAACAATGGAGCCGAATATGGCCAAGATAGGAGCCCACGTTTTTTTAAAAACCAAATAGGCAACAGCAAAGCAACAGTAATCAGAATCCTAAAGAGGATAAAAGGTCAGCACCAGAGCCAATGGATACGGGATCCGGCATGACTAAGTTTAGACAACCTACATCATTTGGACAGAATCAAGGGTCAAACACCCAGATTGAAAACTCGCAGGCTCAAAAGAGGCAGGGTTCTGAACGGGCCAGAGACGTCAGCGTGTGCAGAACACCATTCAGCAAGCGAACAATGACCAAGACCAGGATTATTATAGGACGGCCAAAGCCGCGGTCGCAGAAGCCCATGATGAGGCTGAAGCAGCAAGTGACAATGACTTAGTGAATTTTTTAGTGAGCGCTTCCGGTTGCCGTTCGTCGAACGACAGCTGGCTGGGAGAAAACTAAAAATATTGATTGACACAGGAGCGGCCAAAAACTACATCAAGCCCGTAAAGGAGCTAAAAAATGTAGTCCCGGTCAACTCCTCTTTCACGGTTAGCTCCATCCACAGTTCTAACAAAGTAACCCATAAGTGTTCAATGAACATTTTAGGGAAATCAGCTAATTTTATTTTATTAGACTCCTTAACACCATTTGATGGTATTGTTTTCGACTTGCTAACGCAAGTAGGAGCAACCCTAGATACCGAGAATGGTACAATCAATCATGGATCTGTATCTGAAAAGCTGCAGCATCATTATTGTGACAACGTGAATTTCACCAACGTGAATGATATTGTCGTACAGGAAGTCATAGAAGCTGAATTTAGGGGTATGATTTTGAACAGATCTAGAGCATTTACGACCTCTAAAAAGGCGTTGCCGTTCAATACATCTGTTGTGGCTACGATCCGTACAGATGACGATACGCCGGTATACTCGAAACAATATCCGCATCCCATGGGGGTCAATGACTTTGTAAAAAAAGAAATTAAAGATTTGCTACAGAATGGCATCATTAGGCCTTCAAGGTCACCCTACAATAACCCAACATGGGTCGTTGACAAAAAGGGTATAGACGAAAGTGGGAGCAGGAATAAGCGACTGGTAATTGACTTTAGGAAACTAAATGAAAAGACCATCGCATCCATGATATTGTCGAACTTGGGCAAAGCCAGATACTTTACGACATTAGATCTAAAGTCCGGCTATCATCAAATTTACTTGGCAGAGCAAGATCGCGAGAAAACAGCTTTCTCCGTAAATGGCGGAAAGTATGAATTCTGCAGACTACCGTTCGGATTGAAGAATGCGGGAAGCATCTTCCAAAGAGCGATAGACGACGTGTTGCGTGAACAAATTGGAAAATCTTGTTATGTTACGTAGACGACGTAATAATTGTTTCAAAAAATTAAAAGGATCATGTAAAGCACATAGATTGGGTTCTAAAGAGCCTATGCGATGCCAACATGAAAGTTTCAAAAGAAAAAACCCATTTTTTCAAAACGAGCGTAGAATACTTAGGTTTCATCGTGACTCTGGGTGGCTCTAAAACAGACCCGGAGAAGGTAAAGGCTATACAAGAATATCCGGAACCGAAATCCTTGTAAGAGCTTAGATCATTCCTAGGATTGGCCAGCTACTACAGATGTTTTGTTAAAGACTTTGGAGCAATTGCAAGGCCATTGACAAATTTGTTAAAAGGAGACAATGGGTCCGTCATTAAACACATGTCAAAGAAAACAACCGTAGATTTTGGCACTCTAGAGAGAGATGCGTTCGAAAAATTAAGGAATGTTCTAGCTTTAGAGGACGTTACTCTCAGATACCCAGATTTCAGGAAACCATTCGATTTGACGACGGATGCCTCTGCCCATGGTATTGCCGCAGTACTGTCGCAGGACAACAGACCCATAACAATGATTTCGAGACTATTAAAAGACAGTGAGTCACATTATGCCACCAACGAGAGGGAACTATTAGCTATAGTTTGGGCCTTGGGAAAATTACAGCAATACCTATATGGTACAAGGGACATCAACATATACACAGACCAACAGCCATTAACGTTTGCGGTGTCTGATAGAAACCCCAATGTAAAGATAAAAGGATGGAAAGTGTTTATCGACGAGCATAACGCAAAGATCCACTACAAACCGGGTAAAGAAATGCACATAGCAGACGCACTCTCGCGACAGAACGTGAATGATCTGCAAATTGAAGTAATATCCGACGCAGCAACATTTCATAGTGAACTATATGTAACTTATACAATAGAAGCTACTGAGAAACCTTTGAATTGTTTCAGAAACCAGATAGTTTTGGTACTGTAAAAATATGGTAATCGACATAGTTGACAAAACCGAACAAAGGCACATTGTCATAGCAGAGCACAATCGGGCGCACAGAGCCGCACAGGAAAACATCAAGCAAATTTTAGAAGAGTATTACTTTCCGAAAATGGTAAGGCTGGCAAAGGAAGTTGTGGCCAACAGCAGAACTTGCACTAAGTCCAAATACGACAGGCACCCGAAAAACAAATTCTCGGAGAAACACCAACACCATCATTTCCCGGCGAGCGGTTGCACATGGTCATTTTCTCGACCGATAAGAAACAATTTCTGACATGTGTCGATAAGTTTTCTAAATTCGCAATAGTGCAACCAATAATATCACGTACCATAACAGACGTGAAAGGCCCTATCATCCAAATTATGAACTTTTTTCCCAAAACAAAGGTTGTGTATTGTGATAATGAGGCAGCATTTAATTCCGAAACCATAACGTCACTGTTAAAGAACAACTTTGGGATCGATGTGGTAAATGCGCCACCATTACATAGTACTTCTAATGGCCAAGTGGAACGATTCCACAGCACGTTGTCGGAAATTGCTAGATGCATTAAATTGGAAAGAAAGATCGACGATACGATCGAAGTTATCCTACTTGCAACTCTAGAGTACAACCGTTCACTGCATTCAGTGACAGGCAAGAAACCGATAGAAGTGATACATTCATCGACTGATAATTTAGGGAAGCCATAAGGGCAAATATTGAGAAAAGATCAGAATGACCGAAAGAAGATTAATCGAATCAAACAACAAACAGGTAGTAATAAACACAGAAACCCAGAAGCAGATAAATCAGTTAACCGATACAGTAAATAAGATAATTAAAGCAAAGAAGAATGATCTAATAGACACGCCACATTTGTACGAGGCATTATTGGCCAGAAATAGAATGTTAATAAATGAAATCCAAAATTTAATGCTCACGCAGAAGTTCCTATAGTTAGCCTGATGGAGGCATCTAATATTAAGATTTTCCAGTCCGAAAATATTGTCCACATTTTAATCGAGTATCCCAGAATTAAGTTTATATGTAGAAAGGTCAACATTCTCCCGGTGTCCCAAGAGCACACTGTACTTCAGCTTCAAGATGACACCGTAGCTGAATGCGACAACGACGTTTTAGCGGTAACAAGCTGCACCACAACAACATACACCTCGATCTGCAAGTTGGGAACGCATGACACCTGCGTACGCGAATTGCATGCTGGAAGCACAGCACATTGTAACACGCAACCTAGTCACCTGGAGCGTATTACAATGGTAAATGATGGCATCAGATGAACGGGGACGGTCATACTTCTGAGGGGGGAGTAGTTAACGAGTGCCCCTCGCACATTGTTGTGTAATATAAATAAACGCAAAAATGTTAGCCAGCAGTTACGCTGAAGTTGCCGTCTCAGCGAAAGTGCAGTTCAGCGCCCTATATGCGACAGTCAACCGACGGTAACCTTATATCGTGCACATGCTGCAAGATCAGCGTTATAGCTTATGCCCAGTCGGCTCGCCGGCTGTAGTTTTGTAGCTTTAAGTACGTATATTTTGTATCATTGTATTCCTTAGCAACTAAGTAGCTTACGCCCCAGCTTGCTGGTGGTTCCAAATTCAGTTCTGTTCCAATAACGTAAGCTAACGCACGTTGAAAAAAACATTGCTCTGGCAACTGGCCATATAATTTTGATTTATTAATTAATATATCGCTGAACCACAAGGCCAGTGATCTGATACTTAACTGTATCTCAACCTAATCTACCTTATTAACTAACAACTTGGATCTACCCGACGGCATCCCCTCACGAGTACTGCTGGACCAGAGAGACTTAATTGGCGCCCCACTTTTAAGAACCCAACACCCAGGGTAGAAGATAAGAAATAAATTCAGAAAACATGTAAGTGGATGTTTAATCAGTACAGATTTAAAAATTGAATTAAATAAATTGAATGAAATAAAAACAAATAAGTGATCGTGAATCGAGTCGAATATAATATTCGTTTTCTATAATTTAAATATATTAAATTTCTGGTCAAGTAATGCCATTGCCGAATATACTTACTCGGCCGTGATTTAATATGAAGTGTCCCTAAAGAGATCGGTTACGAAAAAAGCTAATGACTAGTTTTGGTCCGTATAGGGAAGTAAAGAGAGAAATAATAAGTGATAGTGAAGGTGAAAACGAGTGGGAATACGATCAGGTAGGCTTTCAACCGACAGTTAACATGGACATGAATCAAGTGCAAGCGTTAGTAGCGAATGCTGTCAGTCAGGCATTAGCGGCGCAAGAAATCAGATTTAATGAGCAGTTTAATTTGCTAAAACAAGATATTCAAAGACTAAATATAGAAGCACTTCAGGTCGAAGCATATCAGAGGATTAGCGTAAATTATATTAGGCATCTGCACTGTCCTCTCACAAGAGAACAGACATTACAATGATTTTGAGAAGCCATATTGAAAAATCTTAGGAAAAAAAAAACAAATAAAAAGAAGCAAAGTACAGTCGGGTTTTCCCGACCGTAAAATATTCTGTGAGAAGTACGGTTTAGACTTGAGATCGTTATTAAATGATTTCTTTGGCAAATGTACATTAAAACCTTAAAAAATTAAGTATGATTAGTTCGATTGAAATTAATTAAAATTCTAAAAGTAGCGCGCAGTAACAGAGAACTATCAAAAAAGATCAGCAAAGATTCTTATCGAATATTTAGTATCGTAGCTTTACCTCATTAAAATTTTATCGATAATGAATTGCCTAAATGAACTAAAGAACTGGTATCGGTAGGTGAATCAAAAGAAAATGCGACAAAGCAAGAAGAGGAAGCACGTTCTGTCTCACTTACCCTTGCTTACACCATATTTTAATACAAATGACCTATTTTCACACGATTTGGCCTATGGGAGCTATAGGATATAACAGTCCGATCCGATATTGCGTTTTCAATATGTTTTTTACAACTTGCGGGGGCGGTAGGGGCGTGGCAAATTCAAATTAAGCATGATCCACCTGCTCATTAAAGAAGTTTATGTACAAAATTTGGTGTTTCTAGCTTTTACCATCTTGGATATCTCGGAGTTCACACGGACGGACAGACGGTCAAGGCTTGTTCGCACAAACCCAATATGCCCTCACCATGTATAATTAAGATACAATAAATGTCGAAACGATAATTCACTATATAATAATAAAACAAGTAAGAAAGGCTACAGTCGATCGAGCCGACTATAAAAGACCCCGTACTCTCATAGTAGTGCACATTTGTATTCAAATTGAATTGAAATTTAAAAAAAATAATTTAACAATTCGCATTGCCAGCATTCGAACCTACAACCTCAGACAAACTCTATCAGTTGCACCACGCGCCACTTTCAATAATTCTCCGAATATGAGCATTTACATATTATTCATACAAACACACATTCGTTTGAAATTATATGTATGCATGTAAGTATGTATGTGTGTATTGTGTGTCGCCACACAAGCATCGAAAACGTTCGAACATGTGTTTGTATGTTTCTGTCTCGCTCTCGCGCGTAAGTGATATTGCAGTTAAATAACAAACTTTCTAACGCAGTAGCTCTTTTGTTAAAGGTAGTATTTTGATGCCACTTTCAGAATAGTTTGATTTGATATGTCTCTATACTTATGTTGAATTACAACACCCTACTATATGAACAAATGCCTTAAACATGGCATTAAAGCGTAAACGTTTGGTTAACTCTAATGAGAAAAGGGCGCGTGGCAGCTCAAAATTTAATGGCATTGCATTAAGGCTGTCTCTAGCAACCTTCTTACCAGAAATGGTGTTCCTAAGTGCCATAGTTACTGAGTTATTGGCCTAAAAAGTACATTTTTTTCGAGGTGTGTCTGGTTTTTTGCTCATTGCGGGGGCGGTAAGGGGCGTGGCAACAATTTGAAATAAACTTGATTTGCTCGCGAAGATAACGGACTTTCATTCCAAATTTGGTGTCTCTAGCTTTTGTAGTTTAAAAGATCCAGGAGTTCATACGGACAGACAGGCAGACGGACAGACGGACATGGCTATATCGAATCGGCTATTGATGCTGATCAAGAATATATATACTTTATGGGGTCTGCCACGCCTCCTTCTGCCATACATTCCAACGATTACAATATACCCTTTTATTCTACGAGTAACGGGTATAAAAATCGATTTTTCGAAAATTCTAGACCACCGGGTCCCCTTAAATAAAAAGATTATTTTAACATAGAATTAAGCTTTCGCTTTTTCAAGAATATTTTTAAGACTGATTTACAAATTTTAGTTTAGCCCTAAAGAAATTTCGTGGAGGTGACGACGGCGACAGCGACGTCGTTCGATGTGGGTGGCGGCAGAACAGCAGCTTGTGGCGTGATCGTTTCTTTTGTTTATTTCTTCAGAACCCGTTTTGGAAAAGGAAACCAACCAGACGATAAGTCAGCATAAATTTACTATGTTGCTGTGGATGACAGCTGTTGAACTTGGATTGACATATTTACAGGATATTGACTAATGCGTTATTAACTTATATTTCTACGATTACACTTTTAATTTGTGATTATACATATGTAATATAATGTGTTATTATACCCGTTACTCGTAGAGTAAAAGGGTATATTGTAATCGTTGGAATGTATGTAACAGGCAGAAGGAGGCGTGGCAGACCCCATAAAGTATATATATTCTTGATCAGCATCAATAGCCGAGTCGATATAGCCATGTCCGTCTGTCCGTCCGTCCGTCCGTCTGTATGAACAAAAGGATCTCAGAGACTATAAGAGCTAGAAAGATGATAGTGGTCGCAAATGAAAGGTACAATACCCAAGCAGTACAAGTTTGTTTTTGTTTTTTGACACGCCCACTTTAGGGCGTTTTATTTGCATATAAAGGTTAAACTAGAATGTTTTAGTATAGAAAACTTTTTTGTTAGCTATGCTATCTAAACCAAATTTACTCGGAAAGTACATGTCTAGGAAGTACATGAACTGACCAAGTTTGATCCAAATCGGACAACTATATCGTATAGCTCCCATAGGGCCGATCGGTCAAAAATACGCTCCAAATATGAGTTAGTATGGAAATCTTTTGCGTTAACTAAGCTACATTAATCAAACTCACACAGAATACATCTGCCAATAATATATATATACTGACCAAGTTTGATCCAAATCAGACAACTATATCGTATAGCTCCCATAGGGCCGATCGGTTAAAAAATACGCTCCAAATATGAGTTAGTATGGAAAACTTTTTGCGTTAACAAAACTATATTAATCAAACTCACACAGAATACATCTGCCAATAATATATATATACTGACCAAGTTTGATCCAAATCGGACAACTATATCGTATAGCTGCCATAGGAACGAAAGGTCGAAAATATGCTCTAAACATGAATTTGTATGAAAATGTCCTGTGTTTGCCAAGCTATTACATCCATAACCATTGTTCATAACAAATTGAAACTGAGTAACGGGTATCCTAAAGTCGCGAGGCGACTATAGCATTCTTTCTTGTTTTTAATTTCTATTTTAGCTCATTAAAAGACACAATCATACGGGCACAACCAATTGAAAAACAGCTGACAATGGTCCAATGGTTTGAGGATTTGATGCATGGTATAGAACGCAATGTGTCAAGCAAAAATAAAGAAAGGTAAGGAATAACTCCTTTTATTTTGTCATTTTAAAGCGATTGCATATTTCCTATAAAGTGTGATTAAAAACATCAGTGTATAAAATTACAAATTTTATACTCTCTGCAAGAGTATATTGGGTTTGTGCAAAAGTATGTAACAGGGAGAAGGAGGCGTGGCAGACCCCATAAAGTATATATATTCTTGATCAGCATCACAAGCCGAGTCGATATAGCCATGTCCGTCTGTCTGTCCGCCTGTCTATCCATATGAACAAACAGATTTCAGAAATGGGAAGAGCTACAAGTTCGAGCTTGGTGTCAAACGATCACATATTTAGTCAGTCAATACAAGAATCTTCTTTTTGTTCGATGCCATGGCCCATTCGCCCACAATAAACAAAAAACTGGACACACCTCGGTAAAAATTGGTATTTTCGGCAAATATATCAGTAACTATGGCACCTAGGATCACCAATTCTGGTACGGGAGTTCCAAGCGACAGCATAGTTGCATTGCCATCTATAAATTTGGACTGCCACGCCCCCTTTTCCCACATTTGATAAAATAGTTTTTAAACTTCAATGCCGTTTTTAGCGATTTTGTTCGTATTGTTATATATAATTCGTGTGGAGACTAACTATATTAAACTATCATGAAAGGCGCATTAAAATCGGGTTATAAACAAGAAAACTAGAAGCGTTACAATATTGATAATTGAACGCAATACCAACCCATAGGTGCAAGCGAGATAGAAACACACAAGCACATGTTCGAACGTTTTCGCTGCCTGTGAGTCGGGTGCGCTGCCCGCGGTCGCTGGCTGCGCCGAATACACACATACATACATACATATTTGCATCATATACATATTGCCAAACGTATGTGTATTCGAATACAAACAAACAGATGTGTGTTTGATTATGCTTAGATTGTTTTTGTTTCAACGTGTATGCTTGTTGTTTCTGTCTCGCTTACGCGCATGCAATGATCTTGCCTTCAATTCTAAATATTGCTACGTTTCTAGCTTTCTTGTTTATAGTCTGATTTTTATGTAGCTTTCAGAATAGTTTGATATAATTAGTCTCCACATGAATTATAAATTGCAATACCGTACTATAAAAACAAAAACCTTAAAAATGGCATCGCAGTTTAACTATTATTTTATTAATTGTGAGAAAAGAGGGAGTGGCAGCCGAAAACTTTAAATGACATTGCATTTATGCAGTGGCTAGGAACCTCCGTACCAAAATTGTTCCTAAGTGCCATAGTTACTGAGATATGCGTCGAAAACATCAATTTTTTCGGGGTGTTTCCATGTTTTGCGTCATTGTTGGCGAATGGGTTCCTGTATTGACTGACTAAATATGTGATCGATTGAGACCACGCTCTAACTTGTAGCTCTTACCAACTCTGAAATCTGTTTGTTCATACGGACAGATAGACAGACGGACATGGCTATATCGACTCGGCTTATGATGCTGATCAAGAATATATATACTTTATGGGGTCTGCCACGCCTCCTTCTGCCTGTTACATACTTTGCACAAACCCAATATACTCTTGCAGAGTGTATAAAAACATTCTGCGGGTAAACGTACCTGAATCCGAAAACCCAAAACAGACACTTCAAGCGTAAACCTATACCAATTATTTATTGATTCCGAAGACCCCAATTTTTTGTAGGACAGAAGCTAACACACGGCGCAAAGGGAAGAAGCTACTAGAACAAAGGTTCAAATATTTTAACGGCGACAAACCCATAGTGTAGCTATGACGATTTTGGCTTAGTATTAAATAAGTTATTGTTAAAAAAACTATATCAAAAGAGATGTTATTGAAACTCACATTTGCCAATTACTTTAATATTTGACGAAAACGTAAAAATTTTGCATAAAACTGCTATGAGAGGAACCGGTCAAAAGTCGATCTTCAGTATTGACAATTTTGTTGATTGCGAAGAGTTGCAGTAGAGGTACAAAGGTTTATAGATGTGTCGACTATAATTATAAGGTGTTTTTAATGACATATCTCTTTAGAACTCATCTTTTCGATCAACTGTAGCCTTTCTGTCTTGTTTTTATTATAATGATTCAATAACTTTGCTTTAGTTATTAAGATGCCAATGGCAATTGAGGTGTTTTATATTAATTTATGTGGATTTGCATTTCTTTTGTAATAAAACAAAATTTTCGAAAATGCTTTGCGCCTTTTTCTTGTTGTGGTACTTGTATTTCAGTGTATGGTTTTTAACAAATTCTGCAATGAGACAGAAAAAAAAACAAAATTAAATTAAAATATTCTTATTAAAATAACGTAAATTTTTCATTTCTCAATTCTTTTATTATAGACGCTATTTCATATATTCTCGTCACAGTCAGGCAAAAACTATATGGCGTTTGCTACAAAGGAAGGTCTGTTTGAATTCGACCGTGTTTGTAACGTGTTATCCTATAAAAACAACGTATTTCGAAGAAGTTATCAAAAAGTTAACGGAGTGGTCTGCCATCTTCGGAAATCCAGGGAGAATAATCAGCGATTGTGGAACAACTTTTAAGTCATCTTTCTTTGAGGTATACATTATGAAGGAATACATACACGGCAATATAGAAGAAGTTCGGTCCGGTTAACCGATCAATGTTGGGTGTTATCACCAAACTGTCGTTAGATGATGAACTTATGATTGGCGTGAAGATGCGAAATGGACCAAATAGCGACAAACTTCAGCTGCTTGAAAACGAAATGCAGGATGGGTTCTATGACAAGCACAAATCAGCAAAAAAAATATATTAATCATGCTCAAAACAGCTACAAAGGGCAATATAAATAAGAGGCGAGTTTGAAAAAAAAAACTTAAAACTAAATTTTTTGCGGAAAGAAAGTTGGCAATCGAATTTCTAAGGACTTATGAAAAAAAATGGTGAAGCGTGCTGGCGATACGACGTGCTTAAAGCAGCAGATGCCGATGGAACTAACTTTACATTCACAAGCATAGAATGAAAACATGAAGCTATGGAGCTATACGGTAAACACTCACGACGCATCGCGAACCTGGGTCATCAAAGACCGATGTGGAAAGTGGCAGACCCTTTGACCACAGCAGCAGCAGTTGAAGTAGAATAGCAGCCGATAAGAAGGTTTCCTTAAATTGCCGACTGGAATCAGCTTGTCTTTCAGACCGACCCCACTGTGCTGGACTCTTCATTTGACCTAGCCAATAAGCGGGATCTTTCAGTTGAGTGAATAGTTTCCATAATCTTGGAAATCTAGGTTATATGCTCGAGTTTCACGATCGAGTATCTTGAAAATGGACGCATGGCTGTTGTTTGGCTAGAAAGTAAAGGTGGGCATAGGCCGAAATTTTGCACCCAACCCGACCCAGCCCATAGGCCGAAGAGCAAAATTTTACACGAAAGCTAAAAAAATGTTACAATCAGAAACAAACCCGCCAGCCCGAAAAAAATAAAAAAACAATTTAAATGAAAGATACAATTTTCCATCCCTCTGCAAAATAGCACATTAATTAAATATATTTACTAAGTAATAGTAAAAATACAAGTTTCATTTTATTTGTGCTTTCTCAAATCTGCACTTCAATTAAATATAAATATATACTAAGTAATAGTAGGAACAAAACCAACAAGAAAGAAAAGTACAGTCGAGCGCGCCCGACCGTATAATACTCTCTGCATTTGTCCCGATTAAATTATTAAAATTGGTATCGAGATTTTACAATGTGTACTACTTGCAATAAAGCACGTTGAAACAAAAATAATAACCAATTATAATCAAACATACATCTGTTTGTTTGTATGTATGTATGCGTGTATTCGGCGCAGCCAGCTTCCGCGGGCAGCCCTGCCGTCACACAGGCAGCGAAAACGTTCGAACATGTGCTTGTGTGTTTCTATCCCGCTTGCACCAATGGGTTGATATTGCGTTCAATTATCAATATTGAAACGCTTCTAGTTTTCTTGTTTATAGTCCGATTTTAATGCACCTTTCAGGATAGTTTGACATAGTTAGTTTCAACACGAAAAATAAATTACAATACTGTACAATAAGAACAAATACCTTAAAAATGGCATCGAAGTTAGATAATTAGTTTATTAATTGTGGGAAACGCTGTCGCTAGGAGCCTCCGTACCCAAATTAGTGATCCTAGGTGCTATAGTTACTGAGATATTTGCTGAAAACACCGATTTTTCCCGAGTCCAGTTTTTTGCTTATTGTGGGCGAATGGGGCGTGGCATCGAAAAAAAAATTTTTGTATTGACTACCACGCCTCCTTCTGCCTGCCTTTGCACAAACCCAATATACTCTTGCAGAGGGTATAAAAATTGTCTTCAATTTATATTAGCCCTATGGTGTAAGTTCTTTTAATTGTAATATTGGGCCATCAATCACTGAAAACCAGCTTTTGCGTGATCTAAAGGCTACTAAGCCTGTCCTCTTCCGGATGGAATTGTTGACTGCGTGCCCAGGAACTGTGCCTAAGGCCTCTTGAAAGCTTGTATACCTTATTTAACTATACTGATGACTCCGGACATTTTGGAAAGCATTTTTTTATTATTCCCCTTCACAAGAAGGGTATTAAGTCTATGAAGTAAATATAGGGGTATCTCAACGTCAAAACTTTTAAGAAATTAATAACTTCTCAAGGCTTTAAATACTGATAATCATTATCTTTTACTGCATAAACTTCATCTGCTAGGATTTCCACATTTCAAAAAGTTAATTTTAATGGCACGTTATCTAAGCCTGTGCAAGTTACCTTTTGTTACCTTCCTCAAGGAAGCCATCTTTGTCCTTACTTTTCTCGTTAATCATAAATTATTTGCCTTCAGAAATTTCTAATTCACGGGCTTATCACGAATTGATTCTTGCCTCAGTCACGGACTACAAAGGGATCTCGACGCCTTTCAATCCTGGTCTAAAGTTAACTTAATTTAAGGTAAAGTCCTGTAGTAGGCGAATGCCAATCCATAATAACACCTCTTTTAAGCGTTGGTCAAAGGAATTTTACAATCCCTACCTAATAACAACTGTTTATACATCACTAGTACGGCCTATTCTTGAATATAGATCGGGTGTATGGTCCGCCAAATTGCATGATACAGCAGGACATAATAGAAGCTGTTGAAAAACAATTACTTCTTTTTGCCCTTAGAGGCCTTATCTGTAATAATAATATTCGATTAAATTCGTATCGTAGTAGACCTCCCTTCTCTTTTAAATCGCAGAACTTTGCTTGGTGTAGTTTTCTAACGCAAAATAATTACCCAGACTAGAAACTTTCTTCTTTTGTCTTTTCAAATATGTACCACCAATTATGCTTTACATCATCGACCGACCCGACTGTGAGATCTCATAGTCCTTTTAGTGCCACTTTTTTATACAAATGGAGCTATAGGCTATAGTTGTCCAATTCGGATCTAACTTGACGACGATAGTAGCAATGGTATCATTTTCATAATATGTCAGTTCGGTTGAAATCGCTTAAGGGGTTAAGTGGTGTTCACAGACAGAAATTAGGCAATATTTCAAAAAAAATTTCACCCGCTTGCAGTTAAATATTTTATTCAAATAAAAAACAGATAAAATCGTTAATTACATTTCATTTGTCATTAAAGATTTTTTTCATAGAAAAAATTTCAAAATTGGGCCGATGGGAGCCAATGTCCTGGGACCCTAAAAAAAGGACGTTCGTATTTGACACGATATTAGGTGAACGCTTGTTAGTAGATATTTCAGCTTTGAATTTGAACGAAAGAAAATACAAAATATTGAAATTTAAATTTTTGAAAATGTCCTAAAAACATATAAAAAAAAAATACCTCGTTAAAATTAGTGACAATATCATGTTTAATACGTTATCTTAATTTGAAAACAATCGGTTTAAAACTTTTCGAGAAATCGTGTCAAATAACTTCAAAAACACGTTTTCGAGAAAAACGTGATTAACTACGACGAGGCATGAGGAAATACTCTAATGAACGGAACTTTCGAACTCTCCAAATTTTGGGAGAATATAGTAAACATGTTGAATTAATTTATAAACCAATGAAAAAAGTCGAGCTTCAAAAAATTCTGAAACCCACTTAACCCCTTAACTAATACTAAACGTCAAATGTAATATTTTCGACCGATTTGTTCTGTGAGAACTATATGCTATAGTTGTTTGATCCGGATGAAACTTGGTGAGGATAGTTATATGGTACCATACACACCAGAGACTTGCAACGAGTATACTCTAGAATGTTCGAACTTTTCATCAAACGATCGGGTAACGAGTAATTCAACGGGCTGTCCGAAAAATGTTCGAATCACAACGATCAGTTGCACGTTTTCTGAATGATTCGAACCTGATTGTTTGATATCAAACAATTTGGTTGCGATCAGAACGATCAGCCCCATAGATTGTTTGCTGATCGTTCGAGTTGTCAAACGAGTATTCGAACGCAACCTGCCCTGACCGTCTTTTTAGTACTGGCGGGAATTAACTTAGGGTGCAACACTGATGGCGCTCGAAACAAGCTCGAGACTTGTCTTTGTTTGTGTGTATTTGGGAGAGCAAATATTGATATGTTTGACATACCACGCATTTCGGTTATATTTTTTTTTTTGACAGAAAAACCCAAACGGAAGAGTTTCTACCTGCTGGGAATATTGCGCTAAATGCAAAACACCCCTTTTACAAAACTCTGAGAGTCATACTCTGGCCAAACAAGGGAATTTCCAAAAGGTCAGCCCATCTACGTTTATCTGTTGAGCGTTACAAAGGGTTTCCAAATTACCATTGTAATGCAGATTTCTACAAATTGCCATTTTAATTATGTTAGAAACCTTTGATCAAAATATTAAAAACAGAATTTCATTTATTATTAAATATCAATGTATTTCGATTACATTCTTTAAAGCCGTCAAAACATTTAGCCTAGTACCACCGCTGAGAATATTTCATGCAAAATATTACAAGTTCCTGTTTGGCTTGCTTACAACATGTTGTATAACAGCAAAATACTCGAGTATATACTCGAGTAAAACGAGTATAAGCATGCCCGCGGTACGCACACAAATGATCGAGTATCAAAATTGTTCGAACAAAGCGATCACGAGTAAACGTTCGAGTATACTTGAAATTTTTATACTCGTTGCAGGGCTCTGATGTGCAGCAGTTTTTGAAAAAAAGTTCAAAATGTCCGTAAAATATGGAAAGAAAAGACTGAAAATTAAAAAAAAGGACATAAACCGGACAAAAATATAAATACGATAAATTTTGCATTTTATACTGAATTTGCAGTATCTGCAGTACGCCTTATTGGTTTCAGCTTCATCGCGGGTTATCCACTGCTTGAATTTTCGGTGCTGTAGCCAGCGATGTCAATTTGGCCTTTTTCCGGACATATCTGTCCTGTTTTTGAGTGCTTCGTCCGGAAAAAATATCAAACAGCAACTTCCGGAAATCTGGCTTTATTTTCTGAAGGCGAATCTTGTTCATATTTTCCCAGTTGGGTGGTTGTTTCCCTAGTATATCCTTTCGATTGTAACAGAATTCGATTAATTAACGTTGCAGAACAGCTAAACAGAACTTTTGCATAAAATATACTTAAATGTTGTTCCGATATTTGGTTAAGAACAGTGCCAGAAATGAGTATAACAACGATAAATTGAATTGTGAAGGTGCTTTGCATGTGTTATCGGTATTGTTTGTAATCTAAAGTTTTAAATAAGAAAAGTGGCAATGTGCCGAAAGAGAAATACAAGCAAAAATTTCGTGATTGCTGGCTACAGCAGCCAGATGTTAAAGAAAGGATTGCACGCGATGAATCCGACAAAAATAAGGGTACTGCGGATACTGCAAATGCAGTTTTAATTCCAAAATTGATCAAATTCCATCGCATATGGCGACACATCGTGCTTCTCACAAAAAAACAAAATATGTATGTTTCAAGTCGGCGGGTAGTCCCCCAATACAAATTTAGCAAAAACTAATTGTACCCGTTACTCGTAGAGTAAAAGGGTATATTGTAAACTTTGGAATGTATGTAACAGGGAGAAGGAGACTAACTATATCAAACTATCCTGAAAGGTGCATTAAAATTAGACTATAAACAAGAAAACTAGAAGCGTTACAATATTGATAATTAAAGGCAATATCAACCCATTGGTGCAAGCGAGATAGAAACACACAAGCACATGTTCGAACGTTTTCGCTGCCTGTGTGTCGGCAGCGCTGCCCGCGGTCTGGCTGCGCCGAATACACACATACATGCATACATATTTGCATCATATACATATTGTCAAACGTATGTGTATTCGAATACAAACAAACTGATGTATGTATGTTTGATTATGCTTAGATTGTTTTTGTTTCAATGTGTTTTAATGCAAGTAATTCACATTGTAATATCTCGATACCGATTTTAATATTTTAATCGGGAAAAGTGCAGAGAGTATTATACAGTCGGGCGTGCTCGACTGTACTTTTCTTTCTTTTTAATTTTAAGCATTGAATAAGCCATTTTTTTTAATACTTTATTACAATTATTTTATCTTGAGCACTATCGAGGGCACTATCGTCCACAATCGATGGTTTCGAAAAAACTATCGACAACTATCGATGCTGCCGACTATCGACTATAGTTAGATACGTCATAATATATGATCGAAGTAAACGCTAAAAAGAGAGTTATAAGAGGTAGAAACAAAGTTACCTCATACACGTAAACATCTGCACATGCATGCAAGTAAGCGTGTGCACTTGCTGAAAATATTGCATAAATTAATTTTAAAATACTATTAGCGAGAATTTTAAGAAACAAAATCAGTTCAGTGCATGAATTCAAATCGGCTGGCCAAGCATTCATTAACAACTAAGCACGATGAGTCTTTTTTAAATCGTTTCGACGATAAGTGAATATGATACGATAAATACGACGATAAGAAAAGTGCAGTCGAGCACCCCGACCGTACCATACTGTCTGCATTTTTTCCCGATTAAACTATTAAAAGCGATATTGAGATATTACAATGGGTAGAACTTGCATTAAAATACGTCGAAACAGAAAAAAACCCAATATACCCTTGCAGAGAGTATAACAATTATAATCAAACACACATCTATTCGTTTGTATGCAAATACATACGTTTGACATATGTAAGCACATATGAATGTGTGTATGTATTCCATTGGTCGACGCGGTTAACGTCCGCGGGCAGCGGTGCCGCCACACAGGCAGCGAAAACGTTTGAACATGTGCTTGTATGTTTCAGTCTCCCTTGCACCCATGCATTGCATTGCGTTCAGTAATCAATATTGCAACGCTTCTAGCTTTCTTGTTTACAGTCGAATTTTAGGCAACTTTCAGAATCGATTGATATTATTATTCTTCACACGAATTATAAATTACGATAAGAAAAAATTTCTTAAAAACGGCATTGAAGTTTAAAAATTATTTTATTAAAAAAAAGGGGTCTGGCAAAGGAAAATTTTAAATAGCAATGCATTTATGCTGTCGCTAGGAACCTCTGTACCCAAATTGGAGATTCTAGCTGCCACAGTTACTGAGATATTCGCCGAAAACATACGTTTTTTTCCGATATGTGTCTAGTTTTTTGCTCATTGTGGGCGAATGTAGCTCTTACCATCTCCGAAATCTGTTTGTTCATACGGACAGACAGACAGACGGACATGGCTATTTTGACTCGGCTTGTGATGCTGATCAAGAATATATATTCTTTATGGAGTCTGCCACGCCTCCGCCTGCCTTTTACACACTTTGCCCAAACACAATATACTGTTGCAGAGAATAAAAAAGAGTTATTTAAAGCGTAAAGGTTCTAAATGGTTCTTCCATATGCTCAAAATGTGACACGTAGTTTTAGTACAATAACGAAATGCATAAAAGTCGGCCATTGACCATGGAGGGGATTGAAATATTTCTATTTTGACAGATGCGGTCTAGATTCACATTTTCGTGTAGGTTTTATTTGCTTGATAATACAACTAAATTTATGTGAGGTGGTAATGGTCAGACGCAAGCAGCTAATGATGGCTAGAGCTGGGAAATCATCGATGGGGCCGTCGATAGTATCGAT
Source organism: Drosophila nigrodunni (assembly GCA_020829145.1). Classification (NCBI taxonomy): domain Eukaryota; kingdom Metazoa; phylum Arthropoda; class Insecta; order Diptera; family Drosophilidae; genus Drosophila; species Drosophila nigrodunni. Next base: position 55,024 of record JACVCZ010000015.1, on the reverse strand, counting down.
TAAATTTTTGGTTTTCGATATATCGATGGAAATTTTTCGATGCCGATATATCGGGGATTTTCGTTTTGAGTTACTGATATAACACAAAAATATTTTCTGCTCTTACAAAATATCATAATTAATATTCGGACATCAGCGAAGAAACCTCTGCCGCTGCGCGTTCAAATATCTAAATACGCCGGTGAGCACTATAGTGTCAGAAAGAATATTTAGTAAATCAGGAGCAATTATAACACAACGCCATATTTATAAATACAAATTATTGGATATTAAATGAAGATGTATCTTAAGGAGAAGACTAATAGCCTAATCGCTAAGAGTAATATATTCTTGCGTTACAAAACTTTTTAGACCCCGTACACTAAAAAAGAGTTGAGGTCTATTAAGTATTTCGGAATCGAAATGTGCGTAACGGCAGAAGGCGTGACCGACCCCATAAATTCTTGATCAGCTTCAGCATCCGAGACGAAATAGAAACTTCCGTCTGTCTGTCCATATGAACACCTGGATCTTTACGCCTAGAAGAGATAGAGCAACCAAATTTGGAATGAAAGTGCGTCTATGTGCGCAGACCAAGTTTATTTCAAATTTTTGTTTCGCCCACTATCGTCCCCTCAAATTGTAAAACACTATTTTCATAACACTACAACATCGAAACTCTCAGAGCTATCGTGACCAAATTCACACAGAACGCGTGTGGTACCATAATTACTATCCTCACTAAGTGCGATACCGATATAATAGCCCATAGCCCATGGGACAAATCGGTCTAAAATAGGTCATTTTTTATTAGTTGAGCGATTGCAACCAAATGATATTGCATATTATGTTTATAATAACGTATGTAACTAACCTTACCAAATTAGGTTCGGTTCGAGCAACTATAGAAGCTATAGGCCAGAGAAAACTAAGTCGAAAATTTCGTATTTCTATAAAAAATTCGCAATAGAATTTACAACTTTTACAGTAAACTTGCTCAGCTGAAGCCTTACGTGGTTAATTTACAAGGTTAATTTTTATGCAAAACATGACTTTAAAAAAAAGCAAATATCAATCACTCTGCTTCTTACTCATTGTTGTGTTTGTATAGAATAATGCGCACTGCTATGTATGTGTTTGGGGTCTTTTAAAGTATAAAAATATTTTTCTTAGAATTTGTGGGGGCTGTAAGGGGCGTGTCTTAAGTTTTGAATAAACTTAATCTGCCTGAACATAAAAGAAATGTGTATGCCAAATTCAGTGGTTCCAGTTCTTACCAACTCTTGAATCTAACAATACATATACAACCCGCAGGGTGCTGCAAGGTACAATTTTAATTAAATTACTGCAACATTTTTTTTTTATCAATTGTAATAAATATTAAGACAAAAAGGCACCCACAGCTTCGATGCTTTACAGAAACATGTTGCCAGTATTACATTGTTTCCGTGCCATATAATGGTACACATTTGTACATATGTATATATTTGAGATTAGGGTGAGCTGTCGATAAAGCAATGTTTGTCCGTTCGTATGAGCACCTGGATCCAATCTCAAGATCAAGTATATTTTATTTTTTTGCCACACATTAATATAACACAATAACTTGGAAACTTCTAGAGATGTAGTGTTTATTGAGTTATTACAACCAAACTCACACTCTATGATGTTTTTTTAATGACTTCTGCACTCCTCTAACAATGCAATGACACTATCGTGGCAAAATTATATTATTGTTGGAAAGATTATAAAAATCTGTTTCGTCCCACAGCGTAGCGGTATATTTGTTGCGAAGTTATTCTACACAGCGCTTAAACTGCGTTTCTGTTTGCGGATAAACAGGTATCACGTACGTATACATACATACATACTACATGAATATGTACAATCGTATATTTAGTAAGTGAGCAAAACAGAGAATTAGCAGAGACAGACTTAGCTAACAATTACAAAGGGAAAAGGCAGTGAGAGAGTGAGAAACCGTTGCAGTCATAATAACCGATATCTATAAATGTATGTATCTACATACATACACCAATTTGTACCTATGCCTCTTTTCTCCTTTCTATTGTGCTGGATGAGTATTCGATGTGTTGGATTTCGCTTTGTTCGCTAGACACCAAAGGCAAATTTTCTAACAAAGTGACGTATTCTTCATATCCACTCTCTTTTGAGGATCCTTATATCACCATTAAGAAGAAAAATTATTTTTGTTGCACTTGAATAGCACTAATTGATCTTAACGTTTGATCATTTTGTCATTTAACAATCACGAAGTTTTTGTAATATACGTATGTATATTATCATGGTTCTACAAAGTGTTATTTAACAGAAGAAGCTTCTATTCTCCATATTTATTAAAGTTTTTTGGCATGATTGCTCCTGGAGTGCTTTGACACCAATTAATCAACATACATATGTACATACATAGATTAAATACATCTCCAGACATAGAGAACACACTTGTGCCACGCTCAAAGAGCAACAAGTCAAAATAGTTGTTCATAGGACAAAACATGTTTTGTAGCTTTCTTCGAATCTTCGCTTGAGAAACGTCGGATACACATGTGTATATGTGAATTAGTATGTTATGTATGGAATCACAAATGAATACACAAAGTCACTTCATGAAAATACATTTATGATTATCGCCGTAGACAACAGTCCACGATAGTGACGTAACTAGATCACAAATGCATACATATGTATGTACTATTTAAAACAAAGCATACATACATATGTCTAATTAATCTTCTGATAAAACAAAAGGTTTCTTGGAATATTGTTGATGATAAATAGCTTTTGTAATTGCATAGAAACTTAATCTAATTATCAAAATGCATTTTTAACTACATTTTAAAGTTGGAGTTTTATTGGGTGATGTGTGTTCAAGTGCTATTCTCATTAGAATAAGATTCTTCCTAATATTGGTTATCACGTCTTGGTTTACAGCGGTCGGCTTAGGTCTGGGTCAGTCTCAATGCAATATGCAGGTGTAATGAAATAAATGACAGTTTTAAAAATTGTCTTCGTGGCAAAAAAGGAAGTTGTTCATTAAGTGGCGAAAGTTGTCATTGACATTCAAGAAATCTTCTCTTGCAAGTTATTTTTTTTTTTCTTTTCTGTTTTTAATTGCATATTTCGTTTATATTTTAGATTGGTTTAATTTTGGTTTTATTTTGTTTTCAGCAGTTGTATGTATTTTTTTTTCTTCATGCGTTTTGATTCGTGATTGATTGATTTTGTACCTTTTTTTTAATTCTACCACACAATTAAAAAATTTATATACAAATTAGCATATACATATTTACTCTCAGCAACATAAAAGACTCGCACACGTGAAAAAAAAGAAAACGACTGTTTCGTACAAATTAAATTATTTTGATTTTCAATTACATTGGTTTTAGTTGATTTTCAATTTGAATTTAAGTTGTAAAGCTTTCCAACACTGAGACGACGACGCTGGGTACACGTTGCTGTTTCAATTAATTCTGCCGTGCTGGCTGACCGTTCACGACAACGCTCCCAGAGCGACTGATGCGCTGGCACAAATTAAGTGCAACTTCTGATGAACACATTAACACAGAACCAGAATCGACCTCGCAACATGTTGCCAGCAACAATAATAGTACCACCGACAAGAACAACAACCACTAAGCTAAAGCAATCACTTGGTGATCTGTGGTTGTAATCACATATAAGCATAGATTAATTCTAGTTTTTAAATCACTTTATCTATGGAATGTAGATAAATGATGCTCAATCCGTAGTACAATCCGTACAGGTGAAGTCTCACATTCAATCTGCCTTTGAAAAATGTAAGCGGTTATTTGTCTCTCTAGAGTAAACTTAAATATTTAAATCCCTAAAGAGATCCCTCTGTCCTCGTATCCGAGCTCATGTTTTTCTATCTTTAAGATACAGCTGGATTGAGATGCTGCTTACTTTTCTGAATAAATGGTGACAGACGGTGATATCACAGAAATCTAAATAATATATATACATATATGTATATATAAACTGTATATTTGTATAAACGTATATGAATGTAGCGTAATTTTCTGTCTTTCTACAATAAATCGAATGATTTCAACTTTATTTAAAAGTGTTTACATGAAATATGGATTTTTCCTTTGTTTTACAAATGATTTAATAACTTTTATAAGTACTCTTTTATACCGCGAGACTAAAGTACAGTTATCGTACAATGTTATTAAAAATTTCCCCAAACATGATGCTTTCTAGATAAATACCCATACCCATAAGTTACAATAATTGTTGTAGCCGGGTTCAGAGTTTTTGTTCAAATTTTGACCAATACCGAAGAGCTCCGCAAACTGTTCTTATGGGACGTCAAAACTTTAAACGCGATTTTCTCGAAACTGGATTTTGAAATTCGATTACGATTACGCAAAAATCGTTTAGTTTACAACCAATTAGTTTAAAATTTTAACACAGTGGTTAGAAATCATGATTTTTATACCCGTTACTCGTAGAGTAAAAGGGTATATTGTAATCGTTGGAATGTATGTTACAGGGAGATTCTTGATCAGAATCAATAGCCGAGTCGATATAGCCATGTCCGTCCGTCCATCTGTCCGTCCGTCTGTCCGACCGTGCCGACTGTAAAAAACCCCGTACTCATAGTAGTGCGCGTACAAAAATACATATAAACATAGAAGAAGCAGCAGACTGATTCATATTTTAAAATACAAATTTAAAACAAGTAAGAAAGGCTACAGTCGATCGAGCCGACTGTAAAAGACCCCGTACTCCCATAGTGTGCGCATTTGTATTCAATGGGAATTCAAATTTTCAAATGAAATTTAAAAATTTAAATTTTATATGTACATTTTGAATTGAAATTTAAAAGCATTCGATCCTACAACCTTAAATCAACGCAACGCAACTCTAGCAGTTGCACCACTCGCCACTTTCACGAATTCTTCGATTATCAGCATTTGCATATTATTCATACAAACACACATTCGTTTGAAATTATATGTATACATGTATGCATATGTATGTATGTATGTAAGTGTGAATTCGGCGCGGCCAGCGTCTGCCGGCAGCGCTGTCGCCACACAAGCATCGAGAACGTTCGAACATGTATATTTCTGTCTCGCTCTCGCGAGTCTCTAAACGAATGTTGAATTACAACACTGTACTATATGAATAAATGCCTTAAAAACGGCATTAAAGTTTGAAATTTTTTTTTAGCTCTTATGAGAAAAGGGCGCGTGGCAGCTCAAAATTTTTAATGGCATTGCACTAAGGCTGTCACTAGGAACCTGCTTACCAGAATGGTGTTCCTAAGTGCCATAGTTACTGAATTATTGGCCTAAAAGTAAAATTTCGAGGTGTGAAATAAACTTAACCTGCCTGACTTAATAACGGACTTTCATTCTAAATTTGGTGGCTCTAGCATTTGTAGTTTAAAAGATCCAGGTGTTCATACGGACGGACGGACAGACAGACGGACATTGCTATATCACCTGGCTGTTGATGCTGATCAAAAATATATATACTTCATAGGGTCGGCCACGCCTCCTTCTGCCAGTTACGCACATTTCGCTTCTGACAAACCTAATAGACCCCTCTACTCTTTTTTAGAGTACGGGGTCTAAAAAGATAATAGTTTAAATTACAATTTTTCGACCGATCGTTCCTATGGGAGCTATACGATATAAATGCCCGATTTGGATCAAATTTGGTCGGTACATATACTTCCTAGATATGTGAAAATTTGGTTAAGATAGCATGGCTATTAAAAAAGTTTTCTATAGTAAAACATTCTAGTTTTACCTGTACATTTACCTTTATATGAAGATAGAACGCCCTAAAGTGGGCGTGCAAAAAACAAAAACAAACTTGTACTGCTTGGGTATTGTATTTTTAATTTGCGACCCCTATCATCTTTCTAGCTCTTATAGTCTCTGAGATCCTTTTGTTCATACAGACGGACGGACGGACGGACAGACGGACATGGCCTGCTTCTGCATGTTACATACATTCCAACGATTACAATATACCCTTTTACTCTACGAGTAACGGATATAATTACAGTAGAGCGCGCCCCACCGTATAATACTCTCTGAATTTTTTGTTTCCGATTAAATTATTAAAATCGGTATCGAGATATTACAATGTGTAGTAGTTGAATTAAAACAATATAAGCATGAATGCGAATACACATACGTTTGACAATATGTGATACACATATAAGTGTGTATTCGGCGCGGCAGCGTAACCGTTCGAACATGTGCTTGTGTGTTTCTATCTCGCTTGCACCAATGGGTTAATATTGCGTTCAATTATCAATATTGAAGCGTTACAATAGTTTTCTTGTTTAGAGTCCGATTTAAATGCGCCTTTCAGGATAGTTGAATATAGTTAGTCTCCACACGAATTGTGAATTACAATACTGTACGATACGAACAAGTTCGCTAAAAACGGCATTGAAATTTGAAACCTATTTCATCATTTGTGAGAAAAGTGGGCGTGGCAGTTCAAAATTTTAAATGCAATGCAACTATGCTGTCGCTAGGAACCTCCGTACCCAAATTGGTGATCCTAGGTGTCATAGTTACTGAGATATTCGCCAAAAACACCGATTTTTTTTCCGAGGTGGGTCCAGTTTTTTGCTCATTATGGTCGAATGGGGCGTGGCATCAAAAAAAAGATCCTTGTATTGACTGACTAAATATATGATCGTTTGACACCAAGCTCGAACTTGTAGCTCTTACCCTCTTTGAAATTTGTTTGTTCATACGGACAAACAGACAGACGGACGGACATGGCTATATCGTCTCGGCTTGTGATGGTGATCAAGAATATATATACTTTATGGGGTCTGCCACGCCTCATTGTCATTTAAATTTTTGGACTGCCACGCCTCTTTTTCCCACAATTAATAAACTAATTATCTAACTTCGATGACATTTTTATGGTATTTGTTCTTATCGTACAGTATTGTAATTTTTTATTCATGTGGAGACTAACTATGTTAAACTATCCTGCATACAAATCGGACTATAAACAAGAAAACTCGATGCGTTACAATATTAATAATTGAACGCAATATTATCCCATTGGTGATAAAACACACAAGATAAAAACACACAAGCACATGTTCGAACTTTTTCGCTGCCTGTGTGCCGGTAGCGCTGCCCGCGGAAGCTGGCTGCGCCGAATACACACATACATTCATACATACTTGCACCATATATGGTAAAACGTATGTGTATTCTCACGCAAACAAACAGATGTATGTTTGATTATAATTGTTTTTTTTTTTCAACGTCTTTTAATGCAAGTACTACACATTGTAATATCTGGATACCGAGTTTAATAATTTAATCGGGAAAAATGCATTGAGTATTATTCGGTCGGGCGTGCTCGACTGTGTTTTTCTTTCTAGTTAATGGTATAATTCATATATATGTATGTATGTATGTCATATTGAAATGTGATAATTCTGAGAAGATTATTACATGTACATATGTTTCGTGTGCGTCTTTTTTGCTTACCTAAGGTTTTAATTGTGTTCCCCCCGTATTCCTCCAATGTAATTCATGTCTTTAAATTTGTTAATATATGTTTATATTAGAATTAAATTGGCTGTAAATGTTTGCAAACGTTAAAATGGTAAGAGCAAAACTAACCATATCTCTCTTCAAATGATGGCAACAAGGTAAGGACATTTTTCAATAACGCAGAACTATCTACAACAATTACCGAACTGGATGCAAATCTTATAATCAGATGTGGTACATAACTACAAGTTATGGCATCTGGATAAAAGACAAATGTAGAAAAATTTCTGAAATATGCACTTGAAACTGCCAAAAAGCTTCTGCACAAATATCCCTGGTATTATCTTCCACTTACTATTCACGAAATGTTAATTCATTTTGGTGATATTATCAATTACATAATTCTTTGGATTGTTGAATTATCTAAAGAAGCCGCAGAATATCGAAACAAAGACATTAAACTGTTCAGAAGTCAGCACACCAGAAATATATCACGCAGAGCTACGAATACAGATCTTATAAACAGGTTGCTTTTAAGTTCCGATCTCTGAATAACAGAGCAGAGTTACTGCGCAGACAAAAATCAAAATTAACACAAACTTTAATTGATTTATTATATATATATACAAGCGTATATGATTTCCATGTAAAACTATGTGATTTTTCCCGTTTTTATACTCTCTGCAAGAGTATATTGGGTTTGTGCAAAGTATGTAAAAAAAAAAAAGATTCTTGTATTGACTGACTAAATATCTGATCGTTTGATACCAATCTCGAACTTGTAGCTCTTACCATCTCTGAAATCTGTTTGTTCATACGGACAGACAGACAGACAGACGGACAGACGGACATGGCTATATCGACTCGGCTTGTGATGCTGATCAGAATATATATACTTTATGGGGTCTGCCACGCCTCCTTCTGCCTGTTACATACTTTTGCACAAACCCAATATACTCTTGCAGAGAGTATAAAAAGAAAAAGAAAACAAATGCCTGTCTGTGCTGGGGTTCGAACCGCAGACCTCATGTTTCTCTAATGCATGTCACATCACTTGGACCACAGCACTGTTGACAATCAGGACGGCTAAAGTAGATAAACATTGATTTACCACTTTTCTTCAAACACGTACATAAATTAAAATTTTTAACATTTTTGACCAATTTGTTTCACATGTTGTAGTTGTCCGATTTGGACGATTTGGTGAAGTTACTTTTAACAAGTAAGAAAGGCTACAGTCGACGTGCCGACTGTATAAGACCCCGTACTCCTTGTAGTGCGCATAAAGTAGATAAACATTGATTTACAGACGGACATGGCTATATCGACACGGCTTGTGATGCTGATCAAGAATATATATACATTATGGAGACTGCCACGCCTCCTTCTGCCTGTTACATACTTTTGCACAAACCTAATATACTCTTGCAGAGAGTATAAAAAGAAAAAGAAAACAAATGCCTGTCTGTGCTAGGATTCGAACAGTAGACCTCATGTTTCTCTAATGCATGTCACATCACTTGGACCACAGCACTGTTGACAATCAGGACGGCTAAAGTAGATAAACATTGATTTACCACTTTTCTTCATACACGTACATAAATTACAATTTTTAAGATTTTTGACCAATTTGTTTCACATGTTGTAGTTGTCCGATTTGGACCAAATTTGGTGAAGTTACTTTTAATATTTATGTACACATTCTGTGTGAGTTTGGTTGCGATCACTTAGCAAATACTACATGTCTTCATACAAATTTTTTGTTTTTGACCGATTTGTCCTATGGGAGCTATAAGCTATAGTTGTCCGATCTTGATGAAACTTGGTAAGGATAATTATAGTTGTACCATACACATACTGTGTAAATTTGGTTACGATAGCTTTCATAGTTTCAAAGTTGTAGTGCAATGAAAACAGTTTTTTACAATTTGCGGGGGCGGTAGGGGGCGTGGCAAAAATTTGAAATTAACTTAACCTGCCTGCAATATAGTCGGACTTTCATTCCAAATCTGGTGGCTCTAGCTCTTGTAGTTTAAAAGATCTAGGTGTTCATACGGACGGACGGACGGACAGACAGACGGACAGACGGACATTGCTATATCGACTCGGCTGTTGATGCTGATTTAGAATATATATACTTTATGGGGTCGGCCACGCCTCCTTCTGCCTGTTACGGACATTTCGCTTCTGACAAATCTAATAGACCGCTATACTCTTTTTTAGAGTACGGGGTCTAACAAGAAAGAAAAGTACAGTCGAGCGCGCCCGACCGCATAATACTCTCTGCATTTGTTCCGATTAAATTATTAAAATTGGTATCGAGATTTTACAATGTGTACTACTTGCAATAAAGCACGTTGAAACAAAAATAATAACCAATTATAATCAAACATACATCTGTTTGTTTGTATGTATGTATGCGTGTATTCGGCGCAGCCAGCTTCCGCGGGCAGCCCTGCCGTCACACAGGCAGCGAAAACGTTCGAACATGTGCTTGTGTGTTTCTATCCCGCTTGCACCAATGGGTTGATATTGCGTTCAATTATCAATATTGAAACGCTTCTAGTTTTCTTGTTAATAGTCCGATTTTAATGCACCTTTCAGGATAGTTTGACATAGTTAGTTTCAACACGAAAAATAAATTACAATACTGTACAATAAGAACAAATACCTTAAAAATGGCATCGAAGTTAGATAATTAGTTTATTAATTGTGGGAAACGCTGTCGCTAGGAGCCTCCGTACCCAAATTAGTGATCCTAGGTGCTATAGTTACTGGGATATTTGCTGAAAACACCGATTTTTCCCGAGTCCAGTTTTTTGCTTATTGTGGGCGAATGGGGCGTGGCATCGAAAAAAAAATTTTGTATTGACTACCACGCCTCCTTCTGCCTGCCTTTGCACAAACCCAATATACTCTTGCAGAGGGTATAAAAATTGTCTTCAATTTATATTAGCCCTTTGGTGTAAGTTCTTTTAATTGTAATATTGGGCCATCAATCACTGAAAACCAGCTTTTGCGTGATCTAAAGGCTACTAAGCCTGTCCTCTTCCGGATGGAATTGTTGACTGCGTGCCCAGGAACTGTGCCTAAGGCCTCTTGAAAGCTTGTATACCTTATTTAACAATACTGATGACTCGGACATTTTGGAAAGCATTTTTTATTATTCCCCTTCACAAGAAGGGTATTAAGTCTATGGAGTAAATATAGGGGTATCTCAACGTCAAAACTATTAAGAAATTAATAACTTCTCAAGGCTTTAAATACTGATAATCATTATCTTTTACTGCATTAACTTCATCTGCTAGGATTTCCACATTTCAAAAAGTTAATTTTAATGGCACGTTATCTAAGACTGTGCAAGTTACCTTTTGTTACCTTCCTCAAGGAAGCCATCTTTGTCCTTACTTTTCTCGTTAATCATAAATTATTTGCCTTCAGAAATTTCTAATTCACGGGCTTATCACGAATTGATTCTTGCCTCAGTCACGGACTACAAAGGGATCTCGACGCCTTTCAATCCTGGTCTAAAGTTAACTTAATTTAAGGTAAAGTCCTGTAGTAGGCGAATGCCAATCCATAATAACACCTCTTTTAAGCGTTGGTCAAAGGAATTTTACAATCCCTACCTAATAACAACTGTTTATACATCACTAGTACGGCCTATTCTTGAATATAGATCGGGTGTATGGTCCGCCAAATTGCATGATACAGCAGGACATAATAGAAGCTGTTGAAAAACAATTACTTCTTTTTGCCCTTAGAGGCCTTATCTGTAATAATAATATTCGATTAAATTCGTATCGTAGTAGACCTCCCTTCTCTTTTAAATCGCAGAACTTTGCTTGGTGTAGTTTTCTAACGCAAAATAATTACCCAGACTAGAAACTTTCTTCTTTTGTCTCTTCAAATATGTACCACCAATTATGCTTTACATCATCGACCGACCCGACTGTGAGATCTCATAGTCCTTTTAGTGCCACTTTTTCATACAAATGGAGCTATAGGCTATAGTTGTCCAATTCGGATCTAACTTGACGACGATAGTAGCAATGGTATCATTTTCATAATATGTCAGTTCGGTTGAAATCGCTTAAGGGGTTAAGTGGTGTTCACAGACAGAAATTAGGCAATATTTCAAAAAAAAATTTCACCCGCTTGCAGTTAAATATTTTATTCAAATAAAAAACAGATAAAATCGTTAATTACATTTCATTTGTCATTAAAGATTTTTTCATAGAAAAAAATTTCAAAATTGGGCCGATGGGAGCCAATGTCCTGGGACCCTAAAAAAGGACGTTCGTATTTGACACGATATTAGGTGAACGCTTGTTAGTAGATATTTCAGCTTTGAATTTGAACGAAAGAAAATACAAAATATTGAAATTAAAATTTTTGAAAATGTCCTAAAAAATATAAAAAAAAATACTTCGTTAAAATTAGTGACAAGATCATGTTTAATACGTGATCTTAATTTGAAAAACAATCGGTTTAAAACTTTTCGAGAAATCGTGTCAAATAACTTCAAAAACACGTTTTCGAGAAAAACGTGATTAACTACGACGAGGCATGAGGAAATACTCTAAAGAACGGAACTTTCGAACTCTCCAAATTTTGGGAGAATATAGTAAACATGTTGAATTAATTTATAAACCAATGAAAAAAGTCGAGCTTCAAAAATTCTGAAACCCACTTAACCCCTTAACTAATACTAAACGTCAAATGTAATATTTTTGACCGATTTGTTCTGTGAGAACTATATGCTATAGTTGTTTGATCCGGATGAAACTTGGTGAGGATAGTTATATGGTACCATACACACCAGAGACCTGCAACGAGTATACTCGAGTATGTTCGAACTTTTCATCAAACGATCGGGTAACGAGTAATTCAACGGGCTGTCCGAAAAATGTTCGAATCACAACGATCAGTTGCACGTTTTCTGAATGATTCGAACCTGATTGTTTGATATCAAACAATTTGGTTGCGATCAGAACGATCAGCCCCATAGATCGTTTGCTGATCGTTCGAGTTGTCAAACGAGTATTCGAACGCAACCTGCCCTGACCGTCTTTTCAGTACAAACGTTCGAGTAACAAGCAAGTTCGTTGTTTCGCTTGCGTTCTAGCCGAAAAAAAAAGCGAAATGGCTAAAATCCAATGAAAAATAATAAGAAAAATATTTAAACATATATTTTTTTTCTTTTTTTTATTATTTATAAAATTAAAATCCACAGTGCATAATATAAAAAATTAAATAATAGAAATATATATGCATTGATTTTCCTATGAGCACGTAAGTTAAAGCTAGATTTGGCGGGAATTAACTTAGGGTGCAACACTGATGGCGCTCGCAACAATCTCGAGACTTGTCTTTGTTTGTGTGCATTAGTGCGAGCAAGTATTGATATGTTTGGCATACCACGCATTTTGCTTATATTTTTTTAAGACAGAACAAGAAAGAAAAGTACAGTCGAGCGCGCCCGACCGTATAATACTCTCTGCATTTGTCCCGATTAAATTATTAAAATCGGTATCGAGATATTACAATGTGAATTACTTGCATTAAAACACGTTGAAACAAAAACAATCTAAGCATAATCAAACACACATCTGTTTACTTGTATTCGAATACACATACGTTTGACAATATGATGCAAATATGTATGTATGTGTGTATTCGGCGCAGCCAGCGACCGCGGGCAGCGCTGCCGACACACAGGCAGCGAAAACGTTCGAACATGTGCTTGTGTGTTTCTATCTCGCTTGCACCTATGGGTTGGTATTGCGTTCAATTATCAATATTGTAACGCTTCTAGTTTTCTTGTTTATAGTCCGATTTTAATGCGCCTTTCGGGATAGTTTAATATAGTTAGTCTCCACACGAATTATATAATTACAATACTGTACTGTACTTGTGTGTTTCTATCTCGCTTGCACCTATGGGTTGGTATTGCGTTCAATTATCAATATTGTAACGCTTCTAGTTTTCTTGTTTATAGTCCGATTTTAATGCGCCTTTCAGGATAGTTTAATATAGTTAGTCTCCACACGAATTATATAATTACAATACTGTACTGTACTGTACTGTACTGAACAAGTTCGCCAAACCCGGCATCACGAGTAAGCGTTCGAGTATACTCGAAATTTTTATACTCGTTGCAGGTCTCTGGTAAGAAGTAAAGCAAATTGCATTAGTAAATTATTTTCATCAACAATTGAAATTGTTGCCGTTAAGGTTACTTTTTCGTCATTTGCGCTTTATGTAACTTGTTCCTATATTCCTCCATCGCCTGAAGTGTCGATTTAATTGCAACATCTCAATTTCAATAAAGAAACATTAGGTCACATTCGTGATCATGATTTCTTTGTGACACTTGGTGATTTTAACTTGCCAAACGTTTCCTGGACGTGTTTTACAAATTTAATTACATTCCCACACTTAATAATGACTTTTTAGATGGCTTGATTGATCTTCCTCTTTTTCAAGTCAATCAAATATCTAATCGTCTAAACAGAATGCTGGATCTCATCTTCGTAAATGATTCATCCAGTGCCGTTGTCACTAGATCTTCTCCTGTAGTTGTACCTGAAGATTATTTTCATCCTACTCTTAAATTATCCTTGTCTATTCCTAACTTAATCCATTTAGCTCCTTCCTTCTCTTCCAAGTCGCGCTGTTGCTTCCGCAAAGGAAATTATTCTTTGCTAAATCAACTGATTCTTGCTACCGACTGGTCTATACTATACAGCACGAATGATTTTAACATAGCTGTCGAGTATTTTTACAACATTTTAAACTCAATCTTTGATGTCTGCATTCCATATTGTGTTGTAAAGTTCGTTTCATGTAAACCACCTTGGTTTTCACCAAGACTATCCATCTTAAAACACAAAAAAATATAAATATTTTAAAAAGTTTAGGCAGACAGGTTCTAACATAGACTTTTTAAGCTATTCGAAAGTAAAATCTGCATTTACCCTTCTCAACTCTCAATGCTATGATATTTATCTCGTTCGCTGCAAGAATCAATTTGCGCGTGATCCTAAACAATTCTATAACTTTGTAAACTCACAGTAAAGTAAGTGAGGACTCGGCTGCTTCCGATCAATTTCCTAACTGTTTCAATCTACTTACACGTCTAGTTTGCCTACTAACGTCTCTTACCCCTATATACTCCCATTCTCTAATTCTGTTTTCTTGCCTCATATTACAGTTACTTGCATGCTTTCCTCAATTAACACCTTAAAATCTTCCTTCTCTCCTGCGCCTGGCAGCATTGCAAGTTGTGTTTTTCCATAACAAAACCTCTCCTAATTCTTTTAAAACTATTTTTAGAATCCTCTATCTTTCCTACTTTATTGAAAGAATCTTACATTATCCCACTGCATAAAAAAGGGTGTAAGTCGAATATTTCAACTACAGGGGAATTGCGAAGTTGTCCGCAATCCCTAAGCTCTTTGAAAAGATAATTACTTCGACTTTGCAACATCTCTACAAGTCGATTATCTCCCCTGACCAGCACGGATCCGTTAACAGTCGGTCAACTTCGACAAATCTATTGGAATTTGCCTCTTTTATAAATGAGGCATTCCTTAATAGAATTCAAACTGATGTCATCTATACTGACTTTACCAAAGCATTTGACTTTGTGAATCATAACATCCTTTTACATAAACTTAGTATTTTAGGCTTCCCACCTTCCTTACTTCTACAGATATCTTCATATCTAACAGGTAGGACCCAGAGGGTTATACTTAGATCAGCCATCTCTAATTCTGTCTTTGTTACTTCTGGAGTTCCCCAGGGTAGTCACCTAGGTCCATTACTATTTAATTTTTTTATAAACGGCCTTCCTTGTTCGCTGTCCCATTGTCGCATACTTATGTATGCAGATGATGTGAAATTATTACTATCTTATAAGGACCCTTCGGAACATGCTTTATTACAAGATGATTTAAACACAATGCACAACTGGTGTATAACTAATCACTTGTACTTAAATTTTCTTAAATGCCTGTTTATGACTCCTTACATAGCCAATTATTATATTGACAATGTACCCTTAAAACCCATACTGTTAGTTGAAGATCTTGGTGTTCTCTTTGATAATAAATTAAGTTTCACACATCATATCTCCACAATTGTTAATAAAGCCAATGGTACTCTTGGATTTATTAAACGCTGCTCTAAGGAATTTAATGACCCCTTCGTCACTAAACTTCTTTATACATCCCTTGTCCGGCGCATTCTTGAATATTGTTCATGTGTCTGGTCTCCTCAACATGATCATACTCAAGATTTAATTGAGTCGGTGCAGAAGCTGTTTTTACTCTTCGCACTTCGTGGACTTAATTGGGACCCCAACCTTCGTCTTCCATCCTACACCAACAGACTCTTACTACTCGATCTTTCGTCCCTTATTAATCGTAGGAGAGTTCTTGGAGTTATTTTTCTTCATAAACTTATAGTAGGCGATATCTGCTCCCCATCCCTCTTAGAACGCCTTAATTTTAATATTCCAGCCAGGGCAACCCGGAACTACATACCTTTATTTCTCCCTACATGCACTACTGACTACGCTTTGCACAATCGTTTTCGGGTATTATGCGCTAATTATAATCAATACTATAGAATAATTAATACATCTCTCTCTCTTTTCCATCTTAAATCTCTGATTTCCATGGGCAGTATGTTTGAAATCTCTGACATTCATGCATCCCTTTAAATCAGAGATCTTTCGTGTTAGTTTTGGCACACATTTTAATTGATCTGGTTTAGTTTTTGATCCTCCATGGTCCTCGCAACAAATGTTGGATCAAGTTCAATACTTTTATCCCCAGATTAACTATTAACTATTAAATTATTTATCAATTTGATAAACTAAATTTTTTTAATCCTTTTCAGTTAAAGTAATTTTTATAATTTGCATAATTTAATATAATTTAAATTATACATATAAACTTATTTTTGGTTAATACTCTCGGCTGATCTTAATTTGCGAAATCTGCGTAAATAAATAAATAAATAAATAAATAAAATAAACATTTTACATAAATTTGTATATTTAAATATTCTAATTATTTAGAATCGAGGTGAGCAACAGATTACAGATTGATTATGGCACATGATTTATTATTTGTTGCTTGAATATTTTAAGTCACAATTTGGCATGAAGTCTAAAAAATGTTAACTCTCAAAATGCATAACAAGAAAGAAAAGTACAGTCAAGCACGGGCATCCGTTTAATACTCTCTGCATTTTTCCCCGATTAAATTACTAAAATCGGTATTCAGATATTACAATGTGTAGCACTTGCATTAAAACACGTGTAAAACAAAAACAACCTAAGCATAATCAAATCAATACAATCAATCAATACACATACGTTTGACAATATATATATGATGCAAATATTTATGTACGTGTGTATTCGGCGCAGCCAGCGTCCGCGGGAAGCGCTTCGCCACGCAGGCAGAGAAAACTTTCGAACATGTTCTTGTGTGTTTCTATCTCGCTTGCACCAAGGGGTTGATATTGCGTTCAATTATCAATATTGTAATGCTTCTAGTTTTCTTGTTTATAGCCTGATTTTAATCCGCCTTTCAGTTAATATAGTTTAATATAGTTAGTCTCCACACGAATTATAAACTACAATACTGAACGATACGAACAAGTTCGATAAAAACGGCATTGAAGTTTCAAAACTATTTTATCAATTGTGGATATTTGCCGAAAACACCGATTTTTCCCGAGGTGTGTCCAGTTTTTTGCTCATTGTGGGCAAGCGCGGCACAAAAAAAAGATTTTTGTATTGACTGACTAAATATGTGATCGTTTGACACCAAGCTCGAACTTGTAGCTCTTACCCTCTTTGAAATTTATTTGTTCATACGGACAGACAGACAGACGGACGGACATGGTTGTATCGTCTCGGCTTGAGATGGTGATCAAGAATATATATACTTTATGGGGTCTGCCACCCAATATACTCTTGCAGAGAGTATAAAAAAAGAGTCCAAAGTCCAATAAATGAAAGCTCCAAACCGAGGTTTGCTTAACGTCATCAGAACATTAGATAAGTAGTCTAGTTTTGTACTCGGTAGTTTCGAGTTTATTGAATAAAGTTTATATTTTTTTGATAAGCTAAGTGTCGAAACATCTTATTGGCGCAGCCGGTAGGATATTGATAATAAATATCCTCGTAATAAAGTAATCTTCCTTTATTTTCAATCCATTGAAAAGGAATCCTTGTACGACCAAGGAATTTCTAGGATTTGAGCTCGCGAATTTTCCGCGGCAAGGAAACGGTTAAAACGTTACAATTTTGGAAAAACTATTATTTTAATATCCGCCAAAGAACCTAAGCGTGTGTGACTCATAACCCAATTATCAGTCGTGGCCCATATTTAAATGTGCGACCGCCACCAAAGATAATTGCTATTAAAAGAAAAACCGCGCAAAACACCAAACAGTGTTCAACCAAAAAATAGATCATCTGGACTATTTGAACAACTGTAATTAAAGAGCTTATATCTGGGCTTTACATATCAATTTATTGATCCCTGTAAACGTAAGTCTCTTATAATTCAACAAAATAATTCAACAAAAGTGACAATTAAAACAAAAACTTGAAGTGACAATTGCCAACAAATAAATAAAATCTACAACAACACCATGGCAACCAACCCACCAATGGAACTATCAGAAATACATCTGAAACAAGCGCTTGGACAAATTCGACAAGTGCCAGTATTCGACGGAAAAACCGTGGAACTGACCGTATTCATAAGGAGGATTGATTTTATCATGCAGCTATATCCAACACAGGATGTGAGACAACATAGTGTCCTATTTGGAGCATTCGAGATGCAGACCACCGGATCCGCACAACGAGTGTCGCAGCTGACAGCAGCCACAACCTGGGGAGAGTTGAGGAGCGCCCTCATCGACGAATTCAAAACACAGACTCCGTATGAAGAGCTTTTACGACGTCTCTATAACACCAATTTTAATAATAGTATCCGTAAGTTTGTTGAAGATCTAGAGTATAAATCCTTTGTAATATCCAATAAGTTAATGTTAGAGAATCAGGTCCAGAACACTCTATTGTACACTAATGCAATGAATAATACTATTAAAGACGTTATTACCAAAAATTACCGGACAGAATTTTCATGACATTAGCACGATATGACATTACAACAGTCTCAAAATTAAAACAAGTAGCTCAACGCGAAGGTTTGTACGAAAATGGTTATAACGAACGTAATAACCAAAGCAATGACAATTCTAAAACAAATAAAACACAAAGCACTGAAAACCGTGGAAAGGGAAGTAACCAGAATTATTACCCTACTCCAAATTATTCAAATAATGCTAACCCAAATCATAAACCAAAAGAAAATGCTGAAGCATTACATAAAGAATTCAAACAAAACCTCGATCAAGCTAGATCACAAAACCCAATGAATTACCAAACTCAGACTCAAAGACCTCCCAATCCCTCTCATAAAAGACAGAGAGAAACTAGTGGCCACTCTAAAGATGGACACATCGGAAAATTTTCATCAAGAAGCCTCGGACAACGAAGAACCAATCCCTTCATCAGATTAATTATGAATGGACAAAATTTTAACTGTGTAATTGACACAGGTTCATCCATAAATCTTATGAAAGAAAACCTTTTAAAATTCCCTACAAAAACTTGTCAATTGAACGTACAAACAATAAATGGTATTGTTCAATTAAAGAATTGTGTATCTTTTGCCCCTAGTAAACTATGCCCTACCCATCAAATATTTTACTTACACAACTTTTGTGATAAATACGATATCTTACTAGGTAGAGATTATCTGGAATCTTGTGAAGCAAAAATTGACTATAAACAAAAAACAGTTATTCTAAACGATCATCTATTCTCAATGAGATATGACCGTGAGAATTCTGTCATGGACAAGACCGCATTTCAATGCCTTGATCCGCCCCAAACAAAAGACATAGCAGTAAATTACGCTATCAATAATGAATTAAATGAAACCAACCAATTCCGATTAGAACATCTAAACGATGAAGAAAAATGCAAACTAACCAAAATTCTTTTCGAGTTTAGTGACATTCAGTACAAAAGAAAGTGAAAATTTGACTTTCACCAGTACAATTAAGCATGTCATCCAAACTAAACACGAAGACCCAATCCAAAAGCGTCCATACAAGAAGTCGAAAAACAAATCAAAGAAATGATTGAACAAGGTATAATACGTAAATCAAAATCACCTTATTGCTCACCAATTTGGATTGTGCCAAAGAAACGTGACGCATCAGGTAAAGAAAAAGTTCCGTATAGTTATTGACTATCGAAACTTAAATGAAATAACAATCGATGATAAATATCCTATCCCAGTCATGGATGATATACTAGACAAACTTGAAAAATGTCAGTATTTCACTACAATTGACTTAGCGAAAGGATTTCATCAGATACAAATGGACCCACAAAGTATACCAAAAACAGCTTTTTCAACTAAAAATGGACATTACGAATACACTCGAATGCCTTTTGGATTGAAAAACGCCCCAACAACATTTCAACGTTGTATGAACAATCTATTAGAAGATCTAATTTACAAAGATTGTTTAGTATACATGGATGATATAATAGTGTATTCCACTTCATTGGAAGAACATTTATTATCATTAAAAAGGGTATTTACAAAACTGCGCGAAGCCAATCTAAAATTGCAATTAGATAAATGCGAATTCATGAAAAGGGAAACTGAATTCCTAGGACACATAATAACAACAGAAGGAATAAAACCAAACCCAACTAAAATCTCTGCTATACAACATTTTCCAATACCAAAAACACCCAAAGAAATAAAATCGTTTTTAGGTCTTTGTGGTTATTACAGAAAATTCATTCCTAATTTTGCACACGTTGTAAAGCCAATGACTTTAAAATTAAAGAAAGGTGCAACTATAAATCTAAAAGAACCAAATTACATTTCTGCTTTTGAAAAATTAAAAGTACTTATAACATCCGTTCCAATATTAGTTTATCCGAATTTCGAAAAACCATTTTGTCTTACAACTGATGCCAGTAACATAGCTATTGGAGCTGTTCTGTCTCAAAATCAAAAACCAATTTGTTTCGCAAGTAGAACCCTAAACGAACATGAAATTAATTATGCAGCAATTGAAAAGGAACTTTTAGCCATCGTTTGGGCAACCAAATATTTCCGATCCTATCTCTACGGTAGAAAATTCGAGATTCTCAGTGACCACAAACCACTTGTTTGGCTTAATAATATTAAAGAACCAAATATGAAATTACAACGCTGGAAAATAAAATTAAACGAATTTGATTATCACATTAAATATGTACCAGGTAAAGAAAACTATGTTGCAGATGCTTTGTCTAGAATTAAAATTGAAGAAAACTTGTTAGGAGAAACTCCCGATGTAACAGTAGCAACAATCCACAGCGCTCAAGAAGATAACCAATATTACATTTCAATCACAGAAAGACCAATCAATTATTTTAAAAGACAAATAGAATTTGTAAAAAGTAACTCAAATAACGCAAACGTTATTAATTATTTTCATAAAACTAAAATCTTAATAAATTATGTCGAAATGACACACAACCATGCAAAAAGAATTAATTAAAGAATACTTATGTTCAAAGAATAGCGTTATATACTTCAGCAACGAAGCCGATTTTCTTACATTTCAGAATGCTTTCGTTGAAATAATTAGTCCCAATAACATTACAAAAGTAATGAGATCAACTAAAAAACTAATAGACCTCCAGACATATGCCGAATTCAAAGAATTTATCATTAATACACACGAAAAGTTACTACATCCAGGAATAGAGAAAATGACACTATTATTTAAAGAAGAATATTATTACCCAGATTATCAAAACTTAATACAAAACATAATTAACGAATGCAAAGTTTGCAATATAGCAAAAACAGAACATAGAAACACAAAATTTAGCCTTCGAATTTACTCCATAAATCCATAATCCCAGAGAAAAATATGTCATTGATTTTTATATGGTAGACAATAAACAATTTCTATCTTGTATAGACTTATATTCCAAATATGCAACTTTAATAGAAGTAAATGGTCGAGATTGCTTAGAAGCCAAAAGAGCTCTTTTAAAAGTATCTAATGACATGGGTAAACCAATAGAAATAAAAGCAGATAAAGATTCAGCTTTCTTGTGCTCTGCACTACAAATGTGGTTAAAGTCAGAAGACGTAAATATATCCATCACAACTAGCAAAAACGGCATTTCCGACATAGAAAGATTCCATAAAACAATAAATGAAAAATTAAGAATTGTTAATTCTGACACTAACCAGGAAAACAAATTAACCAAATTCAAGTAATACTTTACACTTATAACCATAAAACCAAACATAATTCAACTGGTAGAACACCAGCAGACATTTTCATTTACGCAGGAACACCTGAGTATGATACACAGCTAAATAAGAAAAGGCAAATAGAAAGACTTAATGAAAAAAGAACCGAATTTGAAATAGATACTAGATATAGGGAATCACCTTTAGTAAGATCTAAATCCACAAACCCATTTAAACAAACAGGAAACATAACACAAATAGATGAAAAACATTATGAAGAAGTAAACAGAGGTAGAAAAATAACACACTATAAATCAAAATATAAAAAAAAGAAAATAACTAATGAAAGTAAATATGATAATTCCAGATCAACTAATAACCCGAATCAAGATGATAACCCATCATAATTTAACAACTATAATTATAACACTCATGCTACTCAACTTTGTATGGCCAATAAAATGTCAAAATTTGGAAATCAACCCAATTAACTCCAAAAACGGATATCTTATATTTCAAACAGGAACAATCAATTTTCCTATAAAATACGAATACCACTATTTAACTATTAATATAACAAAAACTGAAGAAACTTATAATAATTTAATGAAACAAACAAAAGAATTTGAACCATTAATAAAAATACAGTACTTAACAG
This sequence comes from Drosophila nigrodunni, assembly GCA_020829145.1. Taxonomy (NCBI): domain Eukaryota; kingdom Metazoa; phylum Arthropoda; class Insecta; order Diptera; family Drosophilidae; genus Drosophila; species Drosophila nigrodunni. The sequence goes on along the minus strand of JACVCZ010000015.1, from coordinate 32,474 downwards.
AAAAACTGGACAGAGAAATGAACGGCTTAAGACTAGTAAAACGAAATAAAAGAGGACTTGTAAATTTCATGGGCACATTTTATAAATACCTTTTCGGAACTTTAGATCAAGAAGACAAAGAAGAACTACAATTAAAAATAGATAACCTTTCAGAAAATAGTGTTCAAGCCAATGAACTAAATGAAGTAATAAAAGCTGTCAACAAAGGAATAGAAGTAATGAACAAACTAAGTATGACACATGAGGCAGAGCAACGACTCGAATTACTAATTTTTAACCTACAAGAATTCACAGAATATGTCGAAGACATTGAGTTAGGTATGCAATTAACCAGGCTTGGTATATTCAACCCTAAATTACTAAAATATGACTCACTAAAACATTTAAACGTTGAAAAAATAATAAATATTAAAACATCAACTTGGCTAAAAACAACTACTAACGAAATTTTAATTATTTCCCATATTCCACGCGAAATTATAAATACTGCACTATACAACATTATTCCATACCCTGACGAAAACAAAGACATTTTGACCGAAACTATACATGACACTTACTACTTACAGAACAACAAAGCATTCACAGCAACCAATAAAAACATAGTTATGAACAAATGTATTACTGGAAAATTAAAACAAGATAAAACAGAATGTAGATATTTAAAATCCCATAAAAATTATGAAATCAAGTATGTAGAACCAAACATTATGTTAACATGGAACTTACCAAAAATTGTATTAAACCAAAATTGTATCAACCGAGAAATTATTATTGAAGGAAACAATATGATAAAAGCTATAAACTGTTCAATCCAAATAGATGAAATTCAAATAACTAATACTATGCTAGTTTACACACAAACAGTCTACATAAATAATAATATAACCAAACTAGAACCATTGTCATATGTCCAAACCAAAGAAATTATCCAACAACAAACAAAATTGTACAACACATTCCAAATTATAACTATAACAACTTTAACAATTATTTTAATTATACTTATATTATACATTATCTTTAAATATAAAAATATTCCACGAAAAATTATTGTTAATTATAAGAACAAAAAAAGAATTAACCCCAAACATACAATCAAATATTCAAAATGATACAGAAATATATCCAAATGTAATTGAAAACGATATCGAAGAAATTGTAATAGATCCAACATTATATCCAAAATTAACCGCCTGAGGACAGGCTCATTTCTTAAGGATGGGGAAGTGACATATGTAGATACATACGTACCTAAACCCATACAACACATACACCAAATACACAACACTTATTATTTATGTCAAAGATTTCTTTCGCACCAAAGATTAATGTAAACACTCTCAGAAAATCAAATGGTGACAATAACACCACAAGAACCTAATGTAAACACTTTCGAAAAAATCAAATGGTGACAATAACAATTCTGGCTTCCCACGAATGCATTAAATATCATAAACAATTCGCCAGAATCGTTATTCCCATTGGGGTTAAAACTGCTGACGTTAAACAAATCCTAGCTGAACACTCTCAATCTCTTCAAGATCGAGATCTTTCTCTGTTTACATAAGAGCTAAAAGCTCAAAGAGTCCAAAGTCCAATAAATGAAAGCTCCAAACCGAGGTTTGCTTAACGTCATCAGAACATAGGATAAGTAGTCTAGTTTTGTACTCGGTAGTTTCGAGTTTATTGAATAAAGTTTATATTTTCTTGATAAGCTAAGTGTCGAAACATCTTATTATATATATTATTGGCAGAAGTATTCTGTGTGAGTTTGATTAATATAGCTCAGTTAACGCAAAAGTTTTTCATACTAATTCATATTTGGAGCGTATTTTTGACCGATCGGCCCTATGAGAGATATACGATATAGTTGTTTGATTTGGATCAAACTTGGTCAGTACATGTACTTCCTAGACATGTACTTTCCGGGTAAATTTGGTTCAGATAGCATAGCTGACAAAGTTTTCTATACTAAAACATTCAACGTTTACCTGTACATTTACCTTTATATGAAGATAGAACGCCTTAAAGTGGGCGTGTCAAAAAACAAAAACAAACTTGTACTGCTTGGGTATTGTACCTTTCATTTGCGACCACTATCATTCTAGCTCTTATAGTCTCTGAGATCCTTTTGTTCATACAGACGGACGGACGGACAGACGGACAGACGGACATGGCTATATCGACTCGGCTGTTGGTGCTGATCAAGAATATATATACTTTATGGGGTCGGCCACGCCTCCTTCTACCTTTTACGCACATTTCGCTTCTGACAAACCTAATAGACCCCTCTACTCTTTTTATACTCTCTGAAAGAGTATATTGGGTTTGTGCAAAAGTATGTAACAGGAAAAAAAATGAGGCATAGCAGACCGCATAAAATATATATTTTCTTGATCACCATTGCAAGACGAGTCGATATAGCCATGTCCGTCTGTCTGTCCGCCTGTCTATCCATATGAACAAACAGATTTCAGAAATGGGAAGAGCTACAAGTTCGAGCTTGGTGTCAAACGATCACATATTTAGTCAGTCAATACAAGAATCTTCTTTTTTTTCGATGCCATGGCCCATTCGCCCACAATAAACAAAAACTGAACACACCTCAGGAAAAATCGGTGTTTTCGGCAAATATCTCAGTAACTATGGCACCTGGGATCACAAATTTTGGTACGGTTCCTAGCGACAGCATACATTGCCATTTAAAATTTTCGACTGCCACGCCTATTTTCCCACAATTAATAAACTAATTATCTAACTCCCATGCCATTTTTAAGGTATTTGTTCTTATCGTACAGTATTGTAATTTATAATTCGTGTGGAGACTAACTGTATTAAACTATTTAGAAAGGTGCATACAAATCGGACTATAAACAAGAAAACTTGAAGCGTTACAATATTGATAATTGCACGCAATATCAACCCATTGGTGCAAGAGAGATAGAAACACACACAAGCACATGTTCGAACGTTTTCGCTGCCTGTGTGCGCTGGCCGCGCCGAATACACACATACATACATATATGCAGCATATATTGTCAAACGTACATATGTATGTGTATTCGCATGCAAACAAACAGATGAGTGTTTGATTATGCTTAGATTGTTTTTGTCTCAACGTGTTTTAATGCAACTACTAAACATTAGTAATATCTGGATACCAATTAAATAATTTAATCGGGAAAAATGCAGAGAGTATTATACAGTCGGGCGTGCTCGACTGTACTTTTCTTTCTTGTTATACTCTCTGCAAGAGTTTATTGGGTTTGTGAAAAAGTATGTAACAGGCAGAAGGAGGCGTGGCAGACCCCATAAAGTATATATATTCTTGATCAGCATCACAAGCCGAGTCGATATAGCCATGTCCGTCTGTCCGTCTGTCTGTCCGTCTGTCTGTCTGTCTGTCCGTCCGTATGAACAAACAGATTTCAGAGATGGTAAGAGCTACAAGTTTGAGCTTGGTGTCAAACGATCAGATATTTAGTCAGTCAATACAAGAATCTTTTTTTTTCGATGCCACGCCCCATTCGCCCATAATAAGCAAAAAACTGGACACACTTTGGAAAAAATTGGTGTTTTCGGCAAATATCTCAGTAACTATGGCACCTAGGATCACCAATTCTGGTACCGGAGTTCCTAGCGACAGCATAGTTGCGTTGCCATTTAAAAATTTTGACTGCCACGCCCACTTTTCCCACATTTGATAAAAAAGTCTGGAACCTTCAATGCCGTTTTTGGCGAATATGTTCTTGTCGTACAGTATTGTAATTATATAATTCGTGTGGAGACTAACTATATTAAACTATTCTGAAAGGCGCATTAAAATCGGACTATAAACAAGAAAACTAGAAGCGTTACAATATTGATAATTGAACGCAATATCAACCCATAGGTGCAAGCGAGATAGAAACACACAACCACATGTTCGAACGTTTTCGCTGCCTGTGTGCGCTGGCCGCGCCGAATACACACATACATACATATATGCAGCATATATTGTCAAACGTACATATGTATGTGTATTCGCATGCAAACAAACAGATGAGTGTTTGATTATGCTTAGATTGTTTTTGTTTCAACATGTTTTAATGAAGTGCTACACATTGTAATATCTGAATACCGATTTTAATAATTTAATCGGGAAAAGTGCAGAGAGTATTATACGGTCGGGCGTGCTCGACTGTACTTTTCTTTCTTGTTTAGAGTACGGGGTCTAACAAAATGTCATTAAACGAAGCAAGAATTAAAACTCTACTCGAGTATGCAGTTAACTCTGCACTTCAAAATCAAGCAACAATGTTCAAGAAGGAGATGGAAGATTTAAAGAATGAGTTCAAGAAAACATCAGTGTCCGTACCCGAGGCAGAAATTTTTAAGGATGCCGAAATAGATCGTAGTATACCATGTGATGAGACCTTAGACATGGTCAAATCTCTGCCCGAGTTTGAAGGAAAAATCGAAATGTATGTTTCATGGCGCGCAGCCGCGCACTTAGCATATAAAACGTTTGAAGATTTTGCAGGAAGTTCAAAACATTACCAAGCATTGGGTATAATCAGGAATAAAATAAGAGGTCCAGCAAATATGGTGTTAGCTTCGTATGGCACACCACTAAATTTCAAAGCAATCATACGTATGCTGATAAACAGTCTGATAAATGTCTGTCCTACGTCCGGGAAATCTTTCTATAATTGAATATTATGAGGAGATAGAGAAGAAACTGACACTCCTAACTAACAAAACGATTAGGACATATGACCCAACTCTAGCAAACTCATTGAACGAAAAGTACAGATCGGACGCACTGAGAGTATTTGTTTCAGGAGCAAAAAAATCCATGAGCGAAGTTCTTTTTTCGGCAAGACCAAAGGACTTACCATCAGCTTTGGCCTTGGCCCAAGAAGTTGAATCAAATCACGAACGTTTTCAATTTGCAAACAGTTTTGCAAGGAACAGTGAAGAAAAAGTTCAACGGCAAGAACATAGGCACCAGAAGAATATCACTCCAGAAAACAATACCTCACAACAAGGAAAAAACCCTTTTTATAAACATAACACAATCAAACCAGGCTTCTAATATATCGTATCAAAATCAGGTTCCGAAAAGAACACATAGTGGAACAGCTAGGTACACAGGCCCAAAGCAGCAGAGAGTAAATCACATCTTACAAGAGGAAAATCCTGGAAACGCAGAACAAGAATATCAGGAAAATGCAGAAGCCGAAGTATCAGATATTGACGATGAGGATGAACTCCAATTTTTTAGACATAGCTCCCTGTTACCGTTTGTAGAGCGAACGATAGCAGGAAGAACAATAAAGCTTCTCATCGATACACGCGCCTCAAAAAATTACATTAAACCTATGCGAGAATTGAAAGGCGTAATAAAAGTTAAAAACACATTTCAGGTTAAGTCACTTCATGGCTTTACCCCAGTTAAAGATAAATGCCGTATGTTTCTTTTCAACACTAGAACCACATTTTCCTACTTCCAAACCTAACCAGCTTCGATGGTATAATAGGCCTTGATCTTCTTAATAAAGTAAATGCCACTATGGACTTCAAAAATAAAAGTCTAAATACTGAATCCGGCCTTGAGTTAATTCAATTTAAAAAGTGTCCAAATGTTAACTTCACAGAAATCGAAAACATAGTAGTTCTTCAAGAAATTGAGAAAAAATTCAAAAAAATGATGAAAGAAAGAATAGGAGTTTTTGCTGACCCTAATAAAAATCTTGCGTATAATACTAACATCATTACCACAATTCGAACGGAAGACGAGGACCCAATTTACTCAAAACTTTACCCATACCCACTAGGAGTAACTGAGTTCGTCAATAACGAAACAAGCGACATTGTGAGGAATAATATTATCAGACCATCCAATTCACCGTATAACAATCCGGTGTGGGTAGTCGATAAAAAGGGAGTAGACGAACAGGGAGACAAAAAAAACGTCTTGTCATCGATTTTAGAAAATTAAATTCGAAAACGATTGATGACAAATACCCCATACCCAACATAGTAACTATCCTCTCGAACTTAGGAAAGGCAAAGTACTTCACGACCCTTGACTTAAAATCGGGATTTCACCAAATCCTTCCTGCGGAAACAGATAGAGAAAAAACCGCATTTTCAATAGGTATGAATTTTGCAGACTTCGGTTTAAAAAATGCCCCTGGAATATTCCAGCGAGCAATGGATGACGTACTTAGGGAACAGATTGGCAAGTTATGCTACGTCTATGTAGATGATGTGATCATATTCTCAGAGGATATGGAAAACCACGTTTATCACATTGCCTGGGTATTAGAAAAATTGTATAATGCTAATATGAGAGTATCGCGAGAAAAGTCTCATTTCTTCAAGGAAAAAGTTGAATATCTTGGATTCGTAGTATTTCGTGGCAGCATTACAACAAATCCCAGCAAGGTAGAAGCAATTGGCAAATTCGAACAACCAACTACCTTGTTCCATCTCAGATCATTCCTTGGTTTAGCAAGCTATTACAGATGCTTTATAAAAGACTTTGCATCTATAGCCAAACCATTAACAGACATACTAAAGGGTGACAATGGCAAAGTAAGCGCTGGACGGTCAAAAAAAATCCCCGTGAGCCTCAACGAAAAACAAAAGTTGGCCTTTGAGAAACTAACGAATATATTAGTTTCTGAAGATGTAATGCTCCTTTACCCTGACTATCAAAAACCTTTTGATTTGACGACAGATGCCTCATCGTCTGGTCTAGGTGCAGTCTTATCACAAGATAAGAAGCCAATCACCATGATCTCTAGAACCTTAGGGGACAATGAATTAAATTTCGCAACAAATGAACGTGAGCTACTCTCGATAGTTTGGGCTTCAAAAGTGCTAAGGAGCTATCTGTATGGTGTAAAAAACCTAAACATTCACACCGATCACCAGCAACTCACATTTGCAGTCTCGGACAAAAACCCAAATGCATAAATAAAGAGATGGAAATCCTTCATCGATGAGCATAATGCTCACATTTTCTTTAAACCAGGAAATAAAAATGTTGTCGCTGATGCTCTCTCAAGACAGAACCTTTATGCTTTAGAAGAAAATGTTCCATCTGACCTGGCCACTATACGTAGCGAATTATCGCTAACATACACTATCGAGTCCACAGATAAACCAGTGAATTTTTTCCGAAACCAAATATTATGGCTTTTGAGAAAATGATTATTATGTTTGGACAAAAGACACAACATCTCATACACTTCACAAACAGAGAAAAGTTAATCGAAAAGATATGTTATGTGGTTAAAAAAGAAGTAGTGAATGCGATTAAATACGATTTACCGGCACTAGCATTTATTCAAAACACGCTAGTTGAAAGATTTCCTTCAAATAAATTTTGGCACTCCAACAAATTGACTATGGACGTCGTTGATCAAAAAGAGCAAAAAGAAATAATAATTGCAGAGCTCAATAATAATTGCAGCTAATAACAGAGCTCATAGAGCAGTTCAGGAAAACATAAAACAAATTATTGAAGATTATTATTTCCCCAAGATGACTCGTTTAGCAAACGAAATAGTTGCAAATTGCAAGATTTGCAATAAGGGAAAATATGATCGACATCCACAAAAACAAGTCATTGGTGAAACACCCATCCCCAACCAAGTAGGCGAAATTCTGCACATAGATATCTTTTCAACAGACAAAAAATATTTCTAAAGCTGTATCGATAAATTTTCAAAATTTGCAATTGTCCAACCAATAGCCTCAAGAACCATAATAGACATCGAACCAAACATTTTACAGTTGATGAATTTTTACCCTAACGCAAAAATTATATACTGTGACAACGAACCATCCCTAAATTCAGGAACGATTAAAACACTCTTTAAAAGTCATTTTAACATCGACATTGTAAGTTCCCTTCCGCTCCATACAACATCAAATGGGCAAGTAGAAAGATTCCATAGTATTCTCGCGGAAATTGCCAAATGTTTAAAACTAGAAAAACAATTAAACGACACAGTTCAATTAATTATACATGCATCAATAGAATATAACAAAACAATTCACTCAGTTGTAGAAAAACAATTATCAGCATTTACATATTATTCATACAAACACACATTCGTTTGAAATTATATGTATGCATGTATGTATGTGTGTATTCGGCGCGGCCAGCGTCTGCCGGCAACGACACAGTTCAATTAATTATACAAACTTTGCAACAATAGCTCTTTTGTTAATATATTTTGATGCAAAATAATTTGATTTGATATGTCTCTATACGAATGTTGAATTACAACACTCTACTATATGAATAAATGCCTTAAAAATGGCATTCAAGCGAAAACGTTTCGTTAACACTCATGAGAAAAGGGGGCGTGGCAGCTCAAAATTTTTAATGGTATTGCATTAAGGCTGTCTCTAGCAACCTTCTTACCAGAAATGGTGTTCCTAAGTGCCATAGTTACTGAGTTATTGGCCTAAAAGTACATTTTTTCGAGGTGTGTCTGGTTTTCTGCTCATTGCGGGGCGGTAATGGGATGCTGATCAATAATATATATACTTTATTGGGTCGGCCACGCCTCCTTCTGCCTGTTACGCACATTTCGCTTCTGACAAACCTAATAGACCCCTATACTCTTTTTTAGAGTACGGGGTCTAATGATCGGTACTGGCACACTTGTTTTGTCCTCAGATATTCGAGCTGTATGACTGCTTGTAAAACTCACCCTTACTACAGGTGGGCTGCACGTATACAGTACCTGTATACAGTAACTGATTTGCCCACCCTCCCGGTGTGCGCAACCGGATTACATTTATATTTATCAATAGAAAATAAAAAGCAGAGTGAAATTAGATACATTTTCGTAGAGTTAATTCTGTTCGCTTGTTAAAAAATTTTCGCGCGGAGCGCATAAAAGAGAGAGAAAAAAGGAAAAAAAAACAGAGGGAGAACAAGTAGTTAGAATATAGGCAACCGGGAATTTCCCTTCCCCGCCGGCGGTAAAGCGCCATCCATCGGTGAGTAGAAAATCAGGGAAATTTGTTAGCGCCATCTAGCGGTGAGTAGAAATTTAGGGAAATTTCGGAATTTATTAGCTCCATGGTTTGTGTCCAAAATTAAAATTGGGGTGGTTTCCTGATTTCATAACTAAATTTTTAGGATCCATTGGGGATCAAAAATAAAATTGGGGTGGTTTCCTGGTTTCATAACTAAATTTTGAGGATCCATTTGGGATCAAAAATAAAATCAGTTTGGTTTCCTGGTTTCATAACTAAATTTTACGGATCCATTGGGGATCAAATATAAAATTTATAGTTAGCGACGTCTAGCGGAGATTAGAGAAACTGACATATGGATTGTGTCCTACATAAATAGTGAGGATCCAGTTGTTTTAACCGGGGAACATCAGGCGTAACAAATATTCTGTGATTTAGTTTGGTCGATTTAATATCAGAGTCTCATCCCGGTTGCCAATATTCTAACTACTTGTTCCCCCTCTCTTTCTATCTTTTTTTTCCTTTTTTTCTCTCTCTTTTTTGGGCTCCGCGCGAAAGTTTTTTAACAAGCGAACAGAATTAACTCTTCGAAAATGAATCTAATTTCACTCTGCTTTTTATTTTCTATTGATAAATATAAATGTAATCCGGTTGCGCACACCGGAAGGGTGGATAAACCAGTTACTGTATACAGGTACTGTATACGTGCAGCCCACCTGTATTAGGGGTGAGTTTTACAAGCAGTCATACAGCTCGAATATCTGAGGACAAAACAAGTGTGCCAGTACCGATCATTTTCAATTGAGTCCGCTGTCAATCGTTGTTAACACATTTTATTGCCTTTCTTTACGAAGGTCAGTTGTGATCCTTTTGCATATCGGCCCCTTTTTTTATCACTCATAAGTGTTCTATGGTTAATGAGCATTTCTAAGTATCACGTCGTGAAGTCTGGTGGTCTGTGGGTTTCTCTAATCAATGAGTTTATTGCCGGTTACACCAAAGCCGGCGCTTACAAACAAGAATTTCTGGTTGCCTATATTCAACTACTTTAAGGCATAAGCTGAGGCTAAGGCAATTAATTTCGTTTGCTTAAATCTCTTTCTCTTAAAAACGGAGTCTAAACATGTCTGAACATGTTGAATGTGTTATAGGTGTCTTCTGTTCAACCACAAAATTAATTATATATCCATATTATTGATTTTATGACTACTGTCACTTTTAACTAACTTTCCTTTTTTAACACTGAATACTAATTACCTTTCATTTGCTCAAATCAGTTTCTTTTATAAATCGGGTCTTAACATATTTGAACATGTTGAATGTCTTGCAGGTGTTCCCGATTCAACCCCAAATTTAGTTCTCGATCCACATGCTGAGTATGTTCCATGTCATTGATTTTATTACTACTGTCACATTTAATGTGTTTTCTATAATCTACAGAGAATACTAATCAAATTGATTTTGTAAAGATCCCCTCACCCCATCCCTCTGCTGATGGACACGTCTGAATATGTTGAAGAAAGAATAAGTTTAGTATGCTTTGTGTCTACTATCATTTTAGCCCCCATTCCACAAAAATTAGGTATCGATAGGCTTAACAGATACCCCTTGTCGGTGATTTAATTTCTCCGAACATTTTCTCAAAGTTTCCTTTTTTCCTTTAATGTATGTCACCTGCATAACAATTAAATACTAGGGTCAACCAATAATGATTTTCGGAAACCTCTGAAAAACAACCCTGATTGAACTTGTTGACGAACCAATGGTATACAGCGTACCCTCCTAAGAAATACTCATTTTACTTTTAGTTATTTTCATTTATACTTTACTTTGCTTTCTTATTGCTAAAGTTATGCTTAGAAAGAACATGCTTTTTAGACCCCGTACTCTAAAAAAGAGTAGAGGGGTCTATTAGGTTTGTCAGAAGCGAAATGTGCGTAACAGGCAGAAGGAGGCGTGGCCAACCCCATAAAGTATATATATTCTTAATCAGCATCAACAGCCGAGTCGATATAGCAATGTCCGTCTGTCCGTCCGTCCGTCTGTCCGTCCGTATGAACACCTAGAGCCAAATTTATTTTAATGAAAGTCCGTTATTAAGTCAGGCAGGTTAAGTTTATTTCAAATTTTTGCCACGCCCCTTACCGCCCCAGCAATAAGCAAAAAAAAAAACAGGAAAGAAAAGTACAGTCGAGCACGCCCGACCGTATAATACTCTCTGCATTTGTCCCGATTAAATTATTAAAATCGGTATCGAAATATTACAATGTGAATTACTTGCATTGAAACATTGAAACAAAAACAATCTTATGCTTACACACATCTGTTTGTTTGAATTCGAATACACATACGTTTGGCAATATGTATATGATGCAAATATGTATGTATGTATGTGTGTATTAGGCGCAGGCAGCGACCGCGGGCAGCGCTGCCGACACACAGGCAGCGAAAACGTTCGAACATGTGCTTGTGTGTTTCTATCTCGCTTGCACCTATGGGTTGGTATTGCGTTCAATTATCAATATTGTAACGCTTCTAGTTTTCTTGTTTATAGTCCGATTTTAATGCGCCTTTCAGGATAGTTTAATATAGTTAGTCTCCACACGAATTATATAATTACAATACTGTACGATACGAACAAGTTCGCCAAAAACGGCATTGAAGGTTCCAGACTTTTTTATTAAATGTATGAAAAGTGGGCAGTCCAAAATTTTAAATGGCAACGCAACTATGCTGTCGCTAGGAACTCCGGTACCAGAATTGGTGATCCTAGGTGCCATAGTTACTGAGATATTTGCCGAAAACACCATTTTTACGAGGTGTGTCCCGTTTTTTGCTTATTGTGGGCGAATGGGGCGTGGCATCGAAAAAAAAAGATTCTTGTATTGACTGACTAAATATGTGATCGTTTGACACCAAGCTCGAACTTGTAGCTCTTACCATCTCTGAAATCTGTTTGTTCATACGGACGGACAGACAGACAGACGGACATGGCTATATCGACTCGGCTTGTGATGCTGATCAAGAATATATATACTTTATGGGGTCTGCCACGCCTCCTTCTGCCTGTTACATACTTTGCACAAAGCCAATAACCTCTTGCAGAGAGTATAAAAACGATGCCAGAACTATCACGAAAGATCTCTTATTTAATGGGTCGCATGAATGGCAGAGATTCCAAACATACTGCCCATGGAAATCAGAGATTTAACGGAGTTGGCTGAAAAGTGAAGCTTTAAGATGGAAAAGAGAGAGAGATGTATCAAGTATTCTATAGTATTGATTATAATTAGCACATAATACACGAAAACGATTGTGCAAAGCGTTATCAGTAGTGCATGTAGGAAGAAATAAAGGGATGTAGTTCGTTGTTGCCATGGTTGGAATATTAATTAATATTAAATTAAGAGGGATGGAGAGCAGATATCTCTTGTTATAATTTTATTAAAAAACAAGAAAGAAAATTACAGTCGATAACGCCCGATCGTATAATACTCTCTGCATGTTATTCCCGATTAAATTATTAAAATCGGTATCGAGATATTACAATGTTTAGTACTTGTATTAGAACACGTTAAAAAAAAACACAGTATATTCAAACAAACATAGGTTTGCTTCTATGCAAATACACATACATAGGTTTGAAACTATATGTATGCACATACATATATGTTTTTTTTTTTATTCTTGTAAAGTAAAAGAGTAAATACAGTGTAACAAGATAGGGGGATAGTAACTATAGGTGCCGTTTCCCCAGTCTCTGGACAACACCGTGGGCAGTGAGGATCGTCGTCGTGTCCGAATCTGGACAGATAGCTCCGAAAACAGCCATGCCCACTGAGAAGTTGAGTCAGATGGAAATTAACGAAGCCGAATTTCCTTTTTGACCAGATTTTTAGGTCGGTGCGTCCATCTGTCTTTTGTCGAGGTATCCCATTTTGCTGGCCACAGGTGCAGGCTTGCCTCCTTGGCTGTTATGATACTTTCCCGCCGGTTAACTGAAAGGCCGGACTGGAGCTCTTCATGGATCCTAGCTCTCTCCTCTGCAATAATGTCGAGAGGCACGATGCCTGCAATCACCAATGCTGCGTCCTCAGAGACGGTGCGAAAACCGCAGCAGACCCTAATTTCGAATAGCCTTTATGTGGAGAGCAGTCCCTTTTTGTAGCTCTTTATCTGTATGGCCTTCGACCAGATTGGAGCTCCATATAGCATCGACGCCTTGACAACGTTTTGGAGAAGCATTGTGCGGCCCTGTCTTGGTCTCCGTGTGTTCAGCATGATACGGTTTAATTCCTGAGCTACTGTTGCCGCCTTTTTTCCTACAGCCTGAAGGTGCTCTCTGAAGAATAGACGTGTATCTATAAGGGCTCCGAGGTACTTTAATGACCTGCTTGAGACGATGGTGGGCGCGTTATCCAGGCTAATGTGCGCAACTTAAATTACTTTTCTGCTGCTTCCACTGCTTCCGTTTTGTTGTCATCGAGCTGGAGACCCACATTGGCTAACCAGTCCTTTACGGCAGCAATGGAGACACTGCACTGACACTGGGGCGTCCAGAATACTGGCCCATTTTGCCGAGTCGGTTGCGTTTTTAATGCCTAGGGTCACAACGATGCAGTACTCTTTTTTGCCATCTCGCCATCTACTACCCTCTATAGCGATGTCAGTCACCATAGCAATGGCATCGAACGTCGACCGTGCCTTGCGATAACAAAAATGAGCTGGTGAGAGGTCCACTCCCTGCTGAATTGCGCTTTCAAGCCTATGGCGCACAATCCTTTCTAGCAACTTGCCTGTATGGTGAAGGTTAGTCAGGTGACTTGTTAGGCTTCGGGATGAGGAATAAGTTCTGCGTCTTCCAAGGACTGGGCAACACGTCGTTCTTGATGCATAGGCTGAATACCTTTGCAAAAATGTTCGGATGCTCCAATAGGGCCAGCTTAAGAGCCCTATTGGGAATTCCATCTGGCCCAGGCGCTTTAGCATCACGAATGAAGCTTGCAGCTCTCACTGCCTGCTCACTCGTGACCTCTGGCGCATCCAGGAACAGTTGAGCCGGCGGTGGCGCTGTGTGCGCTAGCTGTTCCGAAGGCTCACCTGGAAAGAGAGCCTTGACAATTTTCAGCATACTTGCTTCGCCTTTGGGAGACCATACTTCGTCACCTTCAATTTTTTTAGCACGACTTTGTAGGCCAGAACCTATATGTCATTTTCAGCGTCGTCACAGAGTTCAAGGAACCGGTCGGACTTGCTCTTTTTAATCGCTTTTTAAGTTCGCGACGCCTAGCTTGGTAAGCGAGTTTATTTGCGTCAAAACTGCCCCTTCCCCGTGAACGATGTAGTGCACGTCGGGCTGAGATGCAGTTGTATCTGGCATCGGCAATCTCCTCTGTCCACCAGTAAACCTGCTCCTGGTAGCCTTTGAAGCCTTGTCTTGTCTTGTCCGCATGCCTGCATGCATCCGCTATTCAACAATGCGTGTCACCATGGCTTCTAGGACCGATTGACCTCTTGAGTTGGTACGCATGCTGCCCCATTCCTCCGCCCACGCGTTGAAACCGCCAGCAATGAGACATTTGTCTTCCCCCTGGCATCGAACACTAGCTCGTCCAGTATAGTATAGCTGTAGAGCCAAAGATGGCCAAGCCTGGCCCGGACGAATCCTCTTGCTAAGCGCACATAGTCCAGCGTGTGCTGCTGGGACCCGCACACCCAGATCACTGCCTTGCCGAGTGAGTCGGCCGCAAAGTTTTGGCCGTGTATAGGAACACCAAGATCTTCAACTAAAAGTATGCGTTTTGAGAGTACATTGTCAATATAGTAATTGGCTAAGTAAGGAGTAACCCTGTTAAAAGTCATAAGCAGGCATTTAGAGAAATTTAGGTACAAGCGATTAGTTATGCACCAGCTGTGCATTGTATTTAAAACGACTTGTAATAACGCATGATCCGAAGTCAGTATAGATGACATCAGTTTGAATTTTATTAAGGAATGCCTCATTTATAAAAGAGGCAAATTCCTATAGCTTTGTCGAAGTTGACCAACTGTTAACGAATCCGTGCTGGTCAGGAGATATAATCGACTTGTAAAGATGTTGCAAAGTCGAAGTAATTATCTTTTCAAAGAGCTTAGGGATTGCGGACAACTTCGCAATTCCCCTGTAGTTGGAAATATTCGACTTACACCCTTTTTTATGCAGTGGGATTATGTAAGATTCTTTCAATAAAGTAGGAAAGATAGAGGATTCTAAAAATAGTTTTAAAAGAATTAGGAGACGTTTTGTTATGGAAAAACAGCACTCCTTGAGCACACAACTAGGAATGCTGTCAGGCCCAGGAGACAAGGAAGACTTTAAGGTGTTGATTGAGGAAAGCATGCAACTAACTGTAATATGAGGCAAGAAAACAGAATTAGAGGATGGGAGTTTATAGGGGTAAGAGAAGTTAGTAGGCAAACTAGAGGTGTAAGTAGATTGAAAACAGTTAGGAAAGTGATCGGAAGCAGCCGAGTCCTCACTTACTTTACTGTGAGTTTACAAAGTTATAGAATTGTTTAGGATCACGCGCAAATTGATTCTTGAGAAGGGTAAAGGCAGCTTTTACTTTCGAATAGTTTTAAAAGTCTATGTTAGAACCTGTGTGCCTAAACTTTTTAAAATATTTATATTATTTAGTGTTTTAAGTTGGATAGTCCTGGTGAAAACCAAGGTGGTTTACATGAAATGAACTTTACAACACAATATGGAATGCAGACATCAAAGATTGAGTTTAAAATGTTATAAAAATACTCGACAGCTATGTTAAAATCATTCGTGCTGTATAGACCAGTCGGTAGCAAGAATCAGTTGATTTAGCAAAGAATAATTTCCTTTGCGGAAGCAACAGCGCGACTTGGAAGAGAAAGAAGGAGCTAAATGGATTAAGTTAGGAATAGACAAGGATAATTTAAGAGTAGGATGAAAATAATCTTCAGGTACAACTACAGGAGAAGATCTAGTGACAACGGCACTGGATGAATCATTTACGAAGATGAGATCCAGCATTCTGTTTAGACGATTAGATATATGATTGACTTGAAAAAGAGGAAGATCAATCAAGCCATCTAAAAAGTCATTATTAAGTGTGGGAATGTAATTAAATTTGTAAAACACGTCCAGGAAACGTTTGGCAAGTTAAAATCACCAACTGTCACAAAGAAATCATGATCACGCATGTGACTAAGTGTTTCTTTAATAAAATTGAAATGTTGCAAATAAATCGACATTTCAGATGATGGAGGAATATAGGAACAAGTTACATAAAGCGCAAATGACGAAAAAGTAACCGTTACCTTTATTTCATTATCAGATATGCTAGAATTAAGCTTAGTCTCTGAAAATGCAATAATATCAGAATCAAAAGAGAAATTATTCTTATGTTACTGTTTTAACTGAGACCCCAGACCCCTTACAGTCTGAAATAGATTGAAAAGTTGGTGAGAGAGGGTAGTTTTTTGAGGCTATTACACGGGCCGATTGAGACGGACCACTAGTCGGAAGGGAGATAGGATTTCCACGAGTTCTAATCTTCTATTTAAGCTCGTGAACAATCATATGAGGAGGCCAAAACTTTGGATCACATATGACAGGAAAATATTCAGGGGACACAGTAATCTTAAAGGAGAAGATCTCTCTAGGCTCAGCGAAATTTGCGAGTTTTGGTAGCGATAAATGCAGCAATAGACTCAATGATCGTATCTTCGGAAATCCTAGATATAAATATTTGCTTACATGGAGCCACGACTTTTAGAGCTTGAATTCGCAACCTTAGAAGAATTGCCAGGTACCACAATTATATTAGTAGGTGAAGGGGTAACTGGGGGCGGTGGCAGTAGATCCCCTGTTACGTCGAATATGGGGACTCTTGGAGTTTTAACTCTTAGCCATAACTCCATTAACAGCCACCAATGTAATCATAACGGGTGATGGGGCGGTTTCGGAGGAGACAGGCTGTGCGGGAAAGCAACGTTAACACATGACGGTTGATCTGATACAGAAGATGTTGCGGAGGAATGTATGAATTGGGAGGTGAAGAGTTATTGGGAGAGCGTGAAAAGCATAAATGGTAAAGTCAATTATGCAATGGTTAAGTAAGAAGTGAACCAGGCGGAAGAGGTAAAGAAAGTTGTTGCTGAGAACACAATACCTTGTCAGGTGGGGCGTCAAACTTTTAGTCGCTAAGCATGTCTGCACTAATATCAAAATTAGTGTTTAGCTTCTTAGCGAGTGAGCGCAATTTAAGGAATGGTTTTTTCACAGTATTATACATACGTGAAAAATCGCATTGCAGCTCAATACAAACTGGACATGACCATTGTAATCCACCACTGCTTAATTTGGCAGCTGAAATGAATTTTTTAAATTCACGCCAAGTAAGACCAGCACATTTTATATGCATAATGTTGTCACACAGTCAACAGTGCACATCATTTGGTTGGTCACTGTCCCAAGATGGACCATAATTACAATTGTTTTTGCAGCATGTCATTTCACACAAAAATAACTCTTGCAATTAGAGTGAAAACAAGAAAAAAAATAATAGTGCACAAGATACCTTCGATGTAAACAAATAAGCTCGAAAGCAGAACGACAACGAGCGGATTTGCTAACAAAACGGTGGAAATGCTGGCCGAGAAGAGGCAGCGCTCTGCCGAAAGCAATAAGAGCGGGAAAGCTCCTGTCAGTACGAAGCAACGAGGCCCTAAAGGAACGATCCCCAGAAGTCACACGAAGCGGGCCACGATGACGAATGTTGCCAAACGACGCATTATCGTGGCCCTCATTGACAGATGTGACGAGAATGGCAAAATCTCGGAGGATCGATGGAAGATCGTCCTCGAGTGGCTGGTAGGCCTATTGCTACACAAGATGGACGAGGATCCGGAGGCCCCCATGCCTACCTTTGACGGTGCTGGGTGGCTCAATAGAGCCAAGATCCTGAAGTGTAACGATGAGCCGACACTCGGATGGCTGAGGCTGATGGTCCCGACATTGGGCGCAATCTGCGAGGCAGCCCAAGAATGCACACACGCTTGAAGCTGGGGAGGTAGAGAGAGACCTTGGCCTCGAGTCGGTCCTTGAAGCCACGCAGTCGTTGGACATCGCTTCGGACGAGGAGCCAGGCGAAGAAGACGGAGATCCGACTGTGATAGTCAACCCGTTGGCGGCAGGTGCAGGTGCCCCAACTGATAAGGGTACTGCAGATAAATTTGCATAAATGCAAGTTGGCATCGACGGAGCTCTTGTTGGCCTTGGAGCAACGGCCCATCGATGTGGCCTTAGTCGAGGAGCCATGGATTGCCTCTGGCAATATGGTGGCCGGCCTAAGGTCTACATACTACAATGCTTTTCACATCTCGACGGTAAGCAGAACAAGAACAGCCGTCCTTGTACCGAAAGGCCTACAGGCCTATCTTATTACTAATTACAGCACTGAAGATCTGAGAGCAGTCAGGCTGGAGAAAGATGAAGTGCACCTCACAGTAGCACCCTGCTACATGGCGCATGATCACCCAGCTCCACCCGCAGATTTAACGCAACTGGTGCAGAAAGCCAACCAACTCATTGTCGGAACAGACGCCAACACCCACCACTGTGTTTTGGGATCACTCGATATTAACTCCAGAGGTGCGTCACCATTAGAGTTTATGCTAACAACAAACTTAAGTATTGCAAACACGGGGGATACACACACGTATGTAGGTCCAACGTACTTTAATGTCCTCAATCTTACACTCGGGACAGTTGTAGTAATAATCAAGGCGGAAAGTTAGGTCCAAACCACTCTGGTGGAATGCCGACCTTTCCGTGCTGAGGACGACACTACAGCTCTGTTCAAGCTAGCTAAACAGACCGATCGGCGAATGATTTACGATAGTACCAGGTTGCTCTCAGATCATACAAAACCCCTATCAGAAAGGCCAAGAAAAGCTCCTGGAGGAGCTTCTGTTCCAATCTGGAGTCAGTGCCCGAAACCGCCGGGCTAAGGAGGCTGCTGTCTAGACAGCCGCTTATACATAGTGAACTGAAACTAGGCAACGGATTATGGACAGAGAGTAGTGAGGAAACTCCAGAAGCTCTAATATCTACCCACTTTCCGGGCTGCGCGACTCCCACAGAGGAGGCGCCGCAGGGTTCCGTGCGTCACGACCTCCCACTTCCAAGTGTACTAGTCACAGCGCATAAAGTACTATGGGCCATCAATTTCTGCTCAAGGATAAAGAGCCCCGGTATAGACATGATCATTCCAGCCATGCTGCACACCACCAAAGACCTGGTCATCCCACAGCTAGTTAAAATTTTCGAGGCCTTCCTCAACACATATTCCGTCTATATGGAGAACTGTGCGATTGGTATTCTTGCCCAAAGCAGGCAAATGTGGCCACAGCAGCCCAAAGGATAGGTATATAAACGTATCAGTCTCACATCGTTTCTAATAAAAACAATGGAAAAGCTGCTGGATCTTAGCAGAAATGCAGCTGAAGATAGCATGTCAGCCAACCAACACGCCTATATGAAGGGTAAATCCGTCGAAACGGCATTACACTCACTAGTCGCCTCCTTCGAGAAGGTGCTTCACAGTAAATAATATGCACTAGGAGTCTTCATAGACATCTCAGGTGCATTCAATAACGTCCGCACTAACACAATTATCGATAGACTCCAGGCAATCGATACACACCCAACCCTTACGCACTGCATCAGTAACCTGCTAGGCTGTAGGAGAGTCCAGTCGGAATGTCTACTACAAAAAGCGCAAACAGAGGCACTTCCCAGGGAGGAGTCCTTTCTCCGATTCTGTGGAACTTAGTAGTAAATGACCTCATAAAGAGTTTTGATAGAGGAGCCCTAAAAATAACTGTATATGCGGACGAGAAGATGCTCAACTGCTCTTGGGGTCTGTCGCCCAGACTTATGCATTGGATCTCCGCCATAGGTCTTCGCCATAGGAACACCAGCGGAGGTTGCGACTCATCTAGCCACGGATAGTCACACAATCAACCTCATGGTCGACAGTCAGGCAGCAATTAAGTCTATGATGTCGTCTACTCTCAGCTCCAGAACGGTCAAGGTGAGCAGGGAGGCATTAGGTAAACTACGTACGACCAAGTCAGTGCATATCTACTGGGTCCCTAGCCATTCCTTGGAAATGAGGAGGCAGACACTCTGGCAATGGCTGGTACTGAACTACCCGAAATTAGAGCAGAGCAGGTGGCCATGTCTCTAAGATCGCTGTATAGCAGTCTTGAGAGGAGCACCAACAAACTAGTAAACCTAACCTAGCGGAACACCACCCCTTGCATAATAGCCAAAATAATGTGCGACGAGTACGATGCACAACTCAGCCGATTCCTACTGCATCTCTCTCAGAAAGAGTGTAGGATGCTAATCGGAATACTGACTGGTCACTGCCTAGCGGCTGGGCATGCGGCCAAGCTTGGTATTACCACAGACACCAACTGCACAAAATGCAAATGTCCTAACATCTCCGAAACACTAGAACATCTACTTTGCCATTGTCCTGCTCTAGAGCGAACAAGGTTAAGATGTCTAGGTGCACCGCAAATCCGCTCTATAAAAGAGGCATCAGAGCGCTCACCAAGAGACCTACTGATGTTTGCGAAACGCTCCCTAATTCTCCTGGACTTCTAGAGCCGCATACGGCTATGTACAGTACGCGCGAGGACGTCCGGCTTAACCTAACCTAACCTAACTTAACAACCCTTAAGCCACACGCTATATAAAAGATAACTTGACGCCCAACGATGAGCCCGAAATGGTTAGAGAATCAGTGCCTTTATAAACTAACCTCAAACAGAGAAAGGACATGGTCGTAAAGCTAAATATTGATTGTTCATTATGCCCAAGGATGATGATCTCGAGGTCAATAGGCAATTTATGACATTTTTCTCGAAGAATCGCATGAAATATCGGAACGAAGCCTGAACGCCCCGCGACAAGAAGCAAAGTCTAAAACACTATTGAGGGCACAATCGTCAATAATCGATGGTTTCGAAATAACTATTGACCGCCATCGATGGTGCGACTATCGATAGTTGCCAACTCTTACACAAAAGAGCTTCTATCATGGAAGCTTATCGATTATTTAGTATCGTGGCTTCAGCTTATATTATAATGAATCGCTCAAATGAACTAAGACTCTGGTATCCATAGATGAATCAGAACAATACGCGAAAAGAAAAACATGAAGAAACAAGAAAGAAAAGTACAGTCGAGCACGCCCAACCGTATAATACTCTCTGCATTTGTTCCCGATTAAATTATTAAAATTGGTATCCAGATATTACTATGTGTTTTACTTGGATTAAAACACGTTGAAACAAAAACAATCTAAGCATAATCAAATATACATCTGTTTCTTTGTATGCGAATACACATACGTTTGACATTATATGTGTGCATATGTATGTATGTTTTCTTGTTTATAGTCCGATTTTAATGCGCCTTTCAGGATAGTTTAATATAGTTAGTCTCCACACGAATTATATAATTACCAAGACACCAAGCTCGAACTTGTAGCTCTTACCATCTCAGAAATCTGTTTGTTCATACGGGCAGACAGACAGACAGACAGTCGGACATAGCTATATCGACTCGGCTTGTGATGCTGATCAAGAATATATATACTTGATGGGGTCTGCCACGCCTCCTTCTGCCTGTTACATACTTTGCACAAACCCAATTTACTCTTGCAGAGAGTATAATATAAGAACAATTCATTTTGATTTCGAGACTGTGGAAAGTTTTTAAGTTCGTGATTTTAAACAAACGAGTCCTACCTTTAATCACACCAATATACTTGCTCATATACTATCTGATTTGTAATAATTTTTTGTTGTTCTTGAAATACTAAAAATATCTGTGTTAGATCAGGAATTTTCGTTGATTAAAGAGTCTATGGAAAGGTTTGAGGCGACTTTGTCGTTGTTGACGAATCAAAATAGCGCGCAGAAAGAAGAAACAGGCCTTGGCGAAAATTAATTCTTTAGAGATCGAACTTGCTAGGGAACAAGAAACTCGTAATCCGGTAGTGGTGGAACCGAGGGCTTTGGCTCGTCCTCGCTCGATTTTCGATTTGGCAGAATGTGGTAAAATACCCGACTGCGTAAAAGATTCACAGGTTTTCGAAGGGAATGCTTCTGAGTACGAGTCTTGAGCCAATAGGGTCGATAACATCTTGATTGCCCACGAGTTAATAAGGGATAAGCCTCAGTATAGGGCCATTATAATGTACCTCAGGCAAAACATAAGGGGACCCGCGAATGTAGCAACGGAGGTAGCGTCTGCTCTAATGGACATCTACAGGAAAAAAGCCTTCGACGTCTTCGTGAGTGGATTAAATGGGGATCTGCCCAGGTTCCTCATGTTGCATAGACCGAAAAGCCTCCCTGAAGCTTACACATTATGCAATGAGCTGCAGAACGTGTGTATGAGAGCGGGTCCCACGTTTACACCCAGGAACGCTCCTTTCTCAGGAAACTCGCGCTCAACAGGTCCAGTGTTCAAGCACGAACATATTATATTAACAGAAATTAACAACGCAGCGATTATTTTAAGAAACGATGTAAACCCTAAATTTCTAATCTATGAATATACTTGTCTATCTATGCTTGCGACCCGTTTCCATGCTTGGCAACGAAGCCTAAGATAAAAAAAATACTTCTAAATATAAAACCACGCTCCGTCCTGTGCGTGGGGTACAACACCAAATTCTTAGAGGAGAGCTGTACTCCGCTGTAATTTGTAGCTATATAAGGCCTAGGATTTAAGAAATAAAGTTAGTTCAATTTTTGTGCTCAACCCAACCAAGTCTTGATGTCCATTTATTCATCCAGTATCAAGCCTTTCACATGACCATCGTAATCCACCACTGCCTAATTTGGCAGCTGAAATGAATTTTTTAAATTCACGCCAAGTAAGACCAGCACATTTTATATGCATAATGTTGTCACACAGCCAACAGTGCACATCATTTGGTTGGTCACTGTCCCAAGATGGACCATAATTACAATTGTTTTTGCAGCATGTCATTTCACACAAAAATAACTCTTGCAAATAGAGTGAAAACAAGAAAAAAAATAATAGTGCACAAGATACCTTCGATGTAAACAAATAAGCTCGAAAGCAGAATTCGCAAAAATGCAAAAACAAATGTTAACGAAACAGTTAAACAACAAAGGCAAAGCGTGGAGGCAAGCACAAAATAGAAATTGTGTACAAGCGAACAAACACACAAACTTATAATTGCTCTGCAGAGCAACGAAAAGGCAGCAAAGGTCACAGCAAAAACGGGCACAAACAAAAACACAGTTGAGATGCTGTATTAATAAAATATGTTATATTTTGCTACAATGCACACCAAAATGCAACTTTGTACAAACCAGATTAAGGATATCACTTAGCAAAAATTAAATATTCAACAATTTGAATTTAAAATACACAAATTAAAGCAGAAATAATTAAAATAAACAATTAAGAAAGGCTACAGTCGACCGAGCCGACTATAAAAGACCCCGTACTCTCATAGTAGTTTGTATTCAATTTCAATTGATATAATAATTTAACAATTCGCATTGCCAGCATTCGAACCTACAACCTCAGACAAACTCTATCAGTTGCACCACGCGCCACTTTCAAGAATTCTCCGAATATCAGCATTTACATATTATTCATACAAACACACATTCGTTTGAAATTATATGTATGCATGTATGTATGTATGTGTGTATTCGGCGCGGCCAGCGTCTGCCGGCAGCACTGTCGCCACACAAGCATCGAAAACGTTCGAACATGTGTTTGTATGTTTCTGTCTCGCTCTCGCGCGTAAGTGGTATTGCAGTTAAATAACAAACTTTGTAACGCAGTAGCTCTTTTGTTAAAGGTAGTATGTTGATGCCACTTTCAGAATAGTTTGATTTTATATGTCTCTATACGAATGTTGAATTACAACACCCTACTATATGAATAAATGCCTTAAACATGGCATTAAAGCGTAAACGTTTGGTTAACCCTAATGAGAAAAGGGGCCGTGGCAGCTCAAAATTTTTAATGGCATTGCATTAAGGATGTCTCTAGCAACCTGTTTACCAGAAATGGTGTTCCTAAGTGCCATAGTTACTGAGTTATTGGCCTAAAACTACATTTTTTTCGAGGTATGTCTGGTTTTTTGCTCATTGCGTGGGCGGTAAGGGGCGTGGCAAAAATTTGAAATAAACTTAACCTGCCTGGGTTAATAACGGACTTTCATTATAAATTTGGTGGCTCTAGCTTTTGTAGTTTAAAAGATCCAGGTGTTCATACGGACGGACAGACAGACGGACATTGCTATATCGACTCGTCTGTTGATGCTGATCAAGAATATATATACTTTATGGGGTCGGCCACGCCTCCTTCTGCCTGTTACGCACATTTCGCTTCTGACAAACCTAATAGACCCCTCTACTCTTTTTTTTAGAGTACGGGGTCTAAAACGAAAGCCTGCTGCGCTCTCCTGTGCAAGGTTCCAGCTCCCTGCGTATGGAAGGGCCTAAACGCACCAGGCAGTGACAGAAGGCTAAGGCGCAGTCGGCTCCACAGCGAGTTTGTCCGAACAGGGTAAGGCTTAGGTGGCCTGGGCCGAGGAAGGGATTGCAGAAAGCCGCCGACACTTCGCCCAGTTGCCGCAGATGCAGACGAAAACGAGCGGATTTGCTAACAAAACGGAGGAAATGCTGGCCGAGAAGAGGCAGCGCTCTGCCGAAAGCAATAAGAGCGGGAAAGCTCCTGTCAGTACGAAGCAACGAGGCCCTAAAGGAACGATCCCCAGAAGTCACGCGAAGCGGGCCACGATGACGGATGTTGCCAAACGACGCATTATCGTGGCCCTCATTGACAGAAGTGACGAGAATGGCAAAATCTCGGAGGATCGATGGAAGATCATCCTCGAGTGGCTGGTAGGCCTATTGCTACACAAGATGGACGAGAATCCGGAGGCCCCCATGCCTACCTTTGACGGTGCTGGGTGGCTCAATAGACCCAAGATCCTGAAGTGTAACGATGAGCCGACACTCGGATGGCTGAGGCTGATGGTCCCGACATTGGGCGCAATCTGCGAGGCAGCCCAAGAATGCACACACGCTTGAAGCTGGGGAGGTAGAGAGAGACCTTGGATTGCCTCTGGCAATATGGTGGCCGGCCTAAGGTCTACATACTACAATGCTTTTCACATCTCGACGGTAAGCAGTACAAGAACAGCCGTCCTTGTACCGAAAGGCCTACAGGCCTATCTTATTACTAATTACAGCACTGAAGATCTGAGAGCAGTCAGGCTGGAGAAAGATGAAGTGCACCTCACAGTAGCACCCTGCTACATGGCGCATGATCACCCAGCTCCACCCGCAGATTTAACGCAACTGGTGCAGAAAGCCAACCAACTCATTGTCGGAACAGACGCCAACACCCACCACTGTGTTTTGGGATCAATCGATATTAACTCCAGAGGTGCGTCACCATTAGAGTTTATGCTAACAACAAACTTAAGTATTGCAAACACGGGGGATACACACACGTATGTAGGTCCAACGTACTCTAATGTCCTCAATCTTACACTCGGGACAGTTGTAGTAATAATCAAGGCGGAAAGTTAGGTCCAAACCACTCTGGTGGAATGCCGACCTTTCCGTGCTGAGGACGACACTACAGCTCTGTTCAAGCTAGCTAAACAGACCGATCGGCGAATGATTTACGATAGTACCAGGTTGCTCTCAGATCATACAAAACCCCTATCAGAAAGGCCAAGAAAAGCTCCTGGAGGAGCTTCTGTTCCAATCTGGAGTCAGTGCCCGAAACCGCCGGGCTAAGGAAGCTGCTGTCTAGACAGCCGCTTATACATAGCGAACTGAAACTAGGCAACGGATTATGGACAGAGAGTAGTGAGGAAACTCCAGAAGCTCTAATATCTACCCACTTTCCGGTCTGCGTGACTCCCACAGAGGAGGCGCCGCAGGGTTCCGTGCGTCACGACCTCCCACTTCCAAGTGAACTAGTCACAGCGCATAAAGTACTATGGGCCATCAATTTCTGCTCAAGGATAAAGAGCCCCGGTATAGACATGATCATTCCAGCCATGCTGCACACCACCAAAGACCTGGTCATCCCACAGCTAGTTAAAATTTTCGAGGCCTTCCTCAACACATATTCCGTCTATATGGAGAACTGCGCGATTGGTATTCTTGCCCAAAGCAGGCAAATGTGGCCACAGCAGCCCAAAGGATAGGTATATAAACGTATCAGTCTCACATCGTTTCTAATAAAAACAATGGAAAAGCTGCTGGATCTTAGCAGAAATGCAGCTGAAGATAGCATGTCAGCCAACCAACACGCCTATATGAAGGGTAAATCCGTCGAAACGGCATTACACTCACTAGTCGCCTCCTTCGAGAAGGCGCTTCACAGTAAATAATAGTAACAGTAACCTGCTAGGCTGTAGGAGAGTCCAGTCGGAATGTCTACTACAAAAGCGCAAACAGAGGCACTTCCCAGGAGGAGTCCTTTTCTCCGATTCTGTGGAACTTAGTAGTAAATGACCTCATAAAGAGTTTTGATAGAGGAGCCCTAAAAATAACTGTATATGCGGACGAGAAGATGCTCAACTGCTCTTGGGGTCTGTCGCCCAGACTTATGCATTGGATCTCCGCCATAGGTCTTCGCCATAGGAACACCAGCGGAGGTTGCGACTCATCTAGCCACGGATAGTCACACAATCAACCTCATGGTCGACAGTCAGGCAGCAATTAAGTCTATGATGTCGTCTACTCTCAGCTCCAGAACGGTCAAGGTGAGCAGGGAGGCATTAGGTAAACTACGTACGACCAAGTCAGTGCATATCTACTGGGTCCCTAGCCATTCCTTGGAAATGAGGAGGCAGACACTCTGGCAATGGCTGGTACTGAACTACCCGAAATTAGAGCAGAGCAGGTGGCCATGTCTAAGATCGCTGTATAGCAGTCTTGAGAGGAGCACCAACAAACTAGTAAACCTAACCTAGCGGAACACCACCCCTTGCATAATAGACAAAATAATGTGCGACGAGTACGATGCACAACTCAGCCGATTCCTACTGCATCTCTCTCAGAAAGAGTGTAGGATGCTAATCGGAATACTGACTGGTCACTGCCTAGCGGCTGGGCATGCGGCCAAGCTTGGTATTACCACAGACACCAACTGCACAAAATGCAAATGTCCTAACATCTCCGAAACACTAGAACATCTACTTTGCCATTGTCCTGCTCTAGAGCGAACAAGGTTAAGATGTCTAGGTGCACCGCAAATCCGCTCTATAAAAGAGGCATCAGAGCGCTCACCAAGAGACCTACTGATGTTTGCGAAACGCTCCCTAATTCTCCTGGACTTCTAGAGCCGCATACGGCTATGTACAGTACGCGCGAGGACGTCCGGCTTAACCTAACCTAACCTAACTTAACAACCCTTAAGCCACACGCTATATACAAGATAACTTGACGCCCAACGATGAGCCCGAAATGGTTAGAGAATCAGTGCCTTTATAAACTAACCTCAAACAGAGAAAGGACATGGTCGTAAAGCTAAATATTGATTGCTCATTATGCCCAAGGATAATGATCTCGAGGTCAATAGGCAATTTATGACATTTTTCTCGAAGAATCGCATGAAATATCGGAACGAAGCCTGAACGCCCCGCGACAAGAAGCAAAGTCTAAAACACTATTGAGGGCACAATCGTCAATAATCGATGGTTTCGAAATAACTATTGACCGCCATCGATGGTGCGACTATCGATAGTTGCCAACTCTTAAACAAAAGAGCTTCTATCATGGAAGCTTATCGATTATTTAGTATCGTAGCTTCAGCTTATATTATAATGAATCGCTCAAATGAACTAAGACTCTGGTATCCATAGATGAATCAGAACAATACGCGAAAAGAAAAACATGAAGAAACAAGAAAGAAAAAGTACAGTCGAGCACGCCCAACCGTATAATACTCTCTGCATTTGTTCCCGATTAAATTATTAAAATTGGTATCCAGATATTACTATGTGTTTTACTTGGATTAAAACACGTTGAAACAAAAACAATCTAAGCATAATCAAACATACATCTGTTTCTTTGTATGCGAATACACATACGTTTGACATTATATGTGTGCATATGTATGTATGTTTTCTTGTTTATAGTCCGATTTTAAGTACGAGTCTTGAGCCAATAGGGTCGATAACATCTTGATTGCCCACGAGTTAATAAGGGGATAAGCCTCAGTATAGGGCCATTATAATGTACCTCAGGCAAAACATAAGGGGACCCGCGAATGTAGCAACGGAGGTAGCGTCTGCTCTAATGGACATCTACAGGAAAAAAGCCTTCGACGTCTTCGTGAGTGGATTAAATGTGGATCTGCCCAGGTTCCTCATGTTGCATAGACCGAAAAGCCTCCCTGAAGCTTACACATTATGCAATGAACTGCTGCAGAACGTGTGTATGAGAGCGGGTCCCGCGTTCACTCCCAGGAACGCTCCTTTCTCAGGAAACTCGCGCTCAACAGGTCCAGTGTCAAGCCTTTCACGTCCTCCGCCGAATTCCAACGCCTATAGCTACACGGCACCGCAGCACGGTTATGCCAACCACAATGTAACCCCACCGTTCACTCCGAGGTACGTGGTACAGTCAACCAGACCAGCTTTGAAAATGGAATCTAATTTATCGGGACAATCGCAGAGGTCACTTCTTCGCCAGGGAATTCGAAGAGAGCTCCCAGCGGAGTCTCCAACCCGTTCCGTAAGGCTCAAAGGCTTTACCATTTGGAGGCCCCGAGTGATTCCTTGCACTCAGCTAGTGGCCAAGAGATCCCGGAGGAAGAGGAATATAACGAGACGGACTTGACTTATACGGAAAGTAACCGCACGAATGACACCGGTCTGGCCGAATACTCTTCACAAGAGGATGAGTCGAACCAGACTGGGGACGAGTTGGCACAATTGAACGAGGGGCTAGTAAATTTTATGACGAACGCCTCTCTAGCGTACCGTATATAGAATATGGTGCGGGAGATGGGGCAAGGCTTCAGTTCCTAATAGACACTGGAGCCAACAAGAACTTTATTAGCCTCAAGGTAGCTGCCGGTTGCACTAAATTACCAAAACCTTTTTTGGTTCAATCTGCGGCAGGTAGTATCAAGATCAGACAACAATTGACAGGTTTATTCTTCGAATCCGTAGGCAACAAGACACCCCTCTCTTTTTATGTACTCCCCGGGTTAAATTCGTTTCACGGTATTATTAGCGACGATACTTTGAAGGAAATAAACGCGGTAATAGATAGGAAGCGTGATCTCCACACGATAGAACCGGGGGTGAAGATTCCTTTACTCGCTAAAAAATCAAAAATCATTGCATTTGTTGCTTGACGACACGCACTCTGAGGAGGTTCGGAAGGCACTTGGCCTGTTGCTTGATGAGTTCACGGATATTTTTTAATCTCTCGTCCCTGGTAGAACTGTCAAAACAACAGTAAGGGCCGAAACCGCGGCAGGTGGCAGAATTAGAAAGTGAGGCTATAATAAGACCATCAAAGAGCCCTTACAACTCACCGATTTGGGTAGTACCGAAGAAGCTTAAACCAATCGGCTAGAAACAATATCGCATGGTGATTGATTTCAAGCGCCTTAATGCGCTTACCATACCAGATACATACCCTATACCGGACATTACTTCGACTTTAGCCAGTCTAGGCAGAGCAATGTATCTTACAACACTTGACTTGACCTCTGGGTTTCACCAAGTGCTGATGAAAGAAACCGACAAGTCCAAAACGGCATTCTCAACATTGAACGGAAAGTACGAATTTACGAGATTGCCTTTCGGTCTGCGAAACGCCCCTGCCATTTTTCAGCGCATGATCGACGATGTGTTTAGGCCTTATATAGGCAAAATATGCTATGTGTACGTAGATGATATAATCGTTTTCAGTGATAGTTATGACAGTCATTGGGATCATCTACGAAATATTTTCAAAACGCTTCGCGAAGTCGACTTAAGAGTTAATCTCGAGAAGACCCACTTTTTGTCCACCCAGGTTGAATTCTTAGGCTATTTTGTGGCTGCCAATGGCATAAGACCAGACGTAAAGAAAGTCGATGCTATTAAAAAACTTGCACCACCTTCTAATGTAAAGGAACTAAAAAGTTGTCTTGGCATTACTTCCTACTATAGGAAGTTCATACAGGATTACGCGAAAGTCGCGAAACCTCTCACCAAGTTGACGAGAGGGGAGGGCGCTGGAGTAAAAGCTTCCCAATCTAAAAAGAGTGCCCATCGTGCTCGATAGCTCAGGTTTAAAAGCGTTCGAGGAGTTAACTCTTCTGTCATCTTCCGAGGTGTTGGCCTTCCCTGACTTTCAGAAACCGTTTCATTTGACCACCGATGCATCCGAATACGCGTTGGGTGCAGTCCTGTCGCAAATACAAGACGGAAATGACAAGCCAATCGCTTACATCTCCCAGGAGTTGAATAGAACCGATGAAAATTATACGGCCAATGAGAGAGAAATGTTGGCAATAATATGGGCCTTAGACAATCTGCGCTCGTATCTTTACGGTGCCGGTTGTATTAAGATCTTTATGGACCTTTGACTTAATCGTTAGGTAATCGTAACTATAATGCAAAATTAAAAAGATGGAATGCGCGCATTAAAGAATATAATTGCTAGTTGATATACAAACCCGGCAAGTCCAATGTCGTGGCGGACGCGTTATCGCGCCTACGTCCTCAATTGAACATGCTCGATACAGATTCGCTTGCCGTTGACGTTTCACAAGATGGGTCAGATTCGGCAGCTACTGTACACAGTGCACTTCAAGATGCGTCAGACCTTGTACCGCACGTGGAAGTCCCAATTAACGTTTTTAGGAATCAGTTAGTTTTTAATCCCGAGGCGGTAACCTATTCTCTCGAAACACCCTTCCCGGGGTACACTAGGCATATCATTCCTTTGAAGAACGAGACCATGACAACTTTAACCACTATTCTAGAAGACGGCTTACGCCAAGTTGTAATAAACGGAATTAAGATTATCGACAGTTATTTGCAATTCTTCCAAAAATGCTACCTGAAATCATTCACTCTTTTCAAAGCACGAATAGCACAAAGACTAGTGAAAGATATCGCCAACGAAAATGATATAGCGGCAGCAATAGTGAAAGAACATTCTCGCACGCATAGGAACCCAAAGGAAGTAAGGTTACAGATCTTGAATAGCTGTTACTTCCTGAAAATGGCTAGCCGAATTAAAACCTTTACGGCTGCATGTCAGATTTGTAAATACCAAAAATACGATCCACATCCAAGTAAGCCATTGCTTCAACCCACACCCATTCCTAATTACCCTTGCGAGATTCTACATATCGACATTTTCATGCTCGAAAAAAGGAAATACCTTAGCTGTATAGACAAGTTCTCTAGATATGCTAAGATGTTCCCGATAGAATCGAAATCAGCATTACACCTGCGTGAAGAATTGACTAAGGTCTTACATTACTTCACGGCTCCAAAGACCATGGTGTCTGACAATGAACGGGGTTTACTGTGGCCAACGGTCTTGAATTTTCTCAAGGCCCTAGGCATCGAAGTGTATTACGCCCCAACACAGAAAAGCGAGGTGAACGGTCAGATCGAAAGATTCCATTCAACATTCTTGGACATCTATTGTTGTCTCAAACAAGAACACTCGTCGTTTACAGTCGAGGAACTTGTTGCAATCGCAGTTGATAGATACAATAATTCTATTCACTCGGTCACGCAGCGTAGACCGGTAGATATATTTTTTAATCGTTCTACATCCACGGATCTACAAAAAATGGTGGAGCTTAGGCAAAAAGAACACGAGGATATACGGGGACTTTTATTGCGTAGGCAAGAAGTCTCCAACAGCGGGAAAAACAGGAACAGATCAAGACCATTGACGTACGAAGAAGGGCAGGAGATATTTGTTACAAATAAGCAAATAAAAAGTATGGACAAAAAACGATTTAGACCGTTGAAGAAGATAGGCGGCTGACGGTGAAGACACGATCAGGAAAGATCCTTCACAAATTACATGTGAAGAATTGAGGTCGTCCATCTCACCTCTTCAACATAGAAAGATAATAGTAGGTTTTTCAAAGATTTTCCGCACGTCCCAATTTAAATCCTCTCACACAACAAGCCGAGAGAAGGATTTCTAAAGACCAAAATGCTTGCTTGACACCCCCATGTAATCTTAAGCAAAAATGTTAATATTAAGAAAACATAATTGTATCATGACGCGTATTGTATTCCACCACTAGAGAAGCACTGCTTATTTTTTCTTTGGATCACGTCGGGTCAAACGGCCCACATCTTCAAATACGATGGACCGGTTGTTACACTAAGGCA